>JARQOD010000001.1:876359150-876454407 GCA_033576555.1 Oophaga sylvatica
TCCCGCAGGACTGCACAAATTCCCTGACATCACGAGACAAGGTAGGCCACCAAAAGGACCGACTAACCAAGTCTCTGGTACCAAAAATTCCGGGATGACCGGCCAACGCGGAACAATGAATCTCAGACATCACACTCTTTTTCCACTGGTCTGGGACAAACAATTTCCCAACAGGGCAGCGCTCGGGCCTATCCTCCTGACACCCCTCCAGAGCCAGTCTCAAATTGGGAGAGATGCGGAAAGAACTACACCTTCTTTCAAAATAACAGAAGGATCAGATACCTCAGGAGAATTCGCAAGGAAACTCCTCGAGAGGGCATCCGCCTTAACATTCTTAGTGCCAGGAAGAAAGGAAACCACAAAATTAAAACGTGTGAAAAACAAGGCCCACCTGACCTGTCTAGATTAAGTCGCTTGGCAGATTCCAGATAAACCAGATTCTTATGGTCCGTAAGGACCACCACCTGATGTTTGGCTCCCTCCAGCCAATGTCTCCACTCTTCAAAAGCCCACTTCATGGCCAATAACTCCCGATTATCCACGTCATAATTACGTTCAGTAGGAGAAAATTTTCGAGAGAAAAAGGCACAAGGGTTACTTTTAGAGGTCTCTGGATCTCTTTGGGACAAAACGGCACCTGCCCCAATTTCAGAGGCATCAACCTCCACCTGAAATGGCAGAGAAACATCAGGCTGCCGTAGAACAGGAGCAGAAGTGAATCTCTGCTTAAGTTCCTGAAATGCAGAGACTGCCTCAGGAGGCCAATTCACCACATCAGAACCCTTTTTGGTCAAATCAGTTAATGGTTTATCAATAACCGAGAAATTACCAATAAATTTACGATAAAAATTGGCAAAACCCAAAAATCTTTGAAGAGCCTTTAATGAAGTAGGTTGGACCCAATCACAGATGGCCTGAACCTTGACCGGGTCCATTTCAATAACAGATGGGGACAAAATGAATCCCAAAAATGAGATCCTCTGTAAGCCAAAAAGACACTTTGATCCCTTCACATACAGAGCATTCTCTCTCAAAATCTGGAATACAGTTCGAACATGTTTCACATGAGAGTCCCAGTCATTAGAAAAAATCAAGATATCATCCAAATAAACAATCAGAAATTTATCCACAAAATCCCTGAAAATGTCATTCATGAAGGACTGGAAGACAGAAGGAGCATTAGTGAGCCCAAAGGTCATCACAAGGTACTCAAAATGCCCCTCAGGGTATTAAATGCCGTCTTCCATTCATCCCCGTGCTTAATGCGAATAAGGTTATATGCCCCCCTGAGGTCAAGCTTGGTAAACCAAGTAGCGTTTTTCACCCTGGAAAACAGGTCAGAAATCAAGGGTAACGGATATTGATATTTCACAGTAATATTGTTCAAAAGACGATAATCAATACACGGCCTTAATGAACCATCCTTTTTGGCCACAAAGAAAAAACCGGCACCCAAGGGTGAAGAGGATGGTCTGATATGACCCTTCTCCAATGACTCCTTGATATAAGACCGCATAGCGTCATGTTCAGGTACAGACAAGTTAAAAAGGCGACCTTTAGGGAATTTACTACCAGGCACTAATTCAATAGCGCAGTCATAGCTCCTATGGGGAGGCAAGGATGCAGATTTACTTTCGCTAAACACATCAGAAAAATCAATCAAAAAGTCAGGAACATCCTGAGCCTGGGGGAGGCAGAAAAAACAGGAGTGTTGGTATTAACACATTGGCAGCCCCAACTGGTTACAGACACAGATTTCCAATCCAAAACAGGATTATGAGACTGTAACCAAGGGAAACCCAGTACGATAAAGTCATGCAGATTATACAGAACCAAAAATTTGCAGCTCTCCTGATGATCAGGTTCAACCCTCATTATCACCTGAGTAGAGAACTGAGGTTTATTCTCAGCTAAAGGGGTAGAATCGATCCCCAGTAGGGGAATAGACTTCCGTAGGGGTATCAAGGGAAACCCACAACATTTAGCAAAATCAAAATCCATCAGGTTAATAGCTGCTCCCGAATCAATGAAAGCCTGAGCAGAAAATGAGGACAGAGAGCATATCAGAGTAACAGTTAATAAAAACTTAGTCTGAACACTACCCAAGACAACAGAGCGTGCAAAACGTCTTTCCCGCTTAGGGCAGACTGAAATAGCATGAGAGGCATCACCACAGTAGAAACATAACCCATTGCGCTTTCGAAACTCATGACGCTGTGCCCCAGAAACCACTCTATCACACTGCATGGATTCAGAAGCAGGTTCACAAGGCAACACTATTCCACGCATACTTCTCCGCTCACGCAAACGTCTGTCAATTTGAATCGCTAATGACATAGAATCATTGAGACCAGAGGGGACAGGAATCCCACCATAACATCCTTTACATTATCTGACAGATCCTTCCGAAAAAGGGCTGCCAAAGCGTCGTCATTCCATTTGGTCAGGACTGCCCACCTACGGAATCTCTGACAGTATAACTCAGCGTCATCAAGCCCCTGATTTAATGCCAACAAGGCTTATTCAGCTTGATCAGAGACATTGTAAGGTTCTTTGTCTCTTTTGACATGTTCCTTGAAACTCAGTTTTCCGTCGGCCATTTTGCTTTCTGTCTTTCTGCAGCTCTTGCCCTCAGTTAATATGGAGTTTCCAGTTTTCATGTTCCCGCCCTGATTCTCTCCCTCTTGCTTCTTAAGCAGCCTCAGCTGAACAATCAGTGCTCCTGAATCAAGCCTCAGTCAGCCTGTGACCTGACTCCTGGAAACCTAGGATTTTGGACTCCAGCTATTTCCTACTGAGGAACTTTGGAACACTTTTGGACTTTGGAAACCTGCTGTCTGGTGAATCCATGTTTGCAGAGGAATTACGGTACAGAGAAGAGATCCTGAACCTGCTTGGAGAGTTATTGTAGAGCTTGAAGTTACTCTGGCCTGCTGTGTTCTCCTGCCTCTGTTCCTGCAAACTGTGTGACCTTTTCTGCATGCTTGTATGAAGTAATACAAGTCATTTCATATCAACCTATGTCTCATGTGTTTTCCTCGCACCCAAGCACAAGACGCTATAGGAACTGTACACTATACTTGACAAGATTCAGGAGCCAATGTTTAGTGTCTGCTGGGTCTGGGAAAGCTGTGTCTGCTGTGACTGTGGATATCAGATGTCCGTTTAATACCTTCTGTGATGACAGTGGTTGTGACTTCTCACAACCATTCCAGGTGAGCGCATTCCCTTAAATGTTACTCTGGAGTGTTACCACAGGTAAACACTATTGTTTTTTTTTTTTCCTTTCCTCTTCTCCTTCCAGCACTTCTGCCTTAAAAGATCTGGAAGATGGAGGCCCGCATAAAGGAGCTTTGCGGAGTGACTGATACAATCCTTGCAGATATACAGACTATAAAGACCCGTTTTGCAAGCCTACAGGACCTCACTAATCATAATTTGCAAGTGTTTGGACAAACTACTCAGGAATTACGAGCCAGGATTGAGGCTCTAGAGGAACGAGTCCAGGCTCCTGCCATAACCCCGAGTTCTGGGATCCCCAAGTTACCTCCTTTTCGTTTTGGCGGTGAACGTGAGAAATTCAGGGGATTTATTAACCAATGCAATCTATTTTTCTCTGCACATGCTTCACAATTTCCCACTGAACGATCCAAAGTGCTTACTATAATCATGTTGCTTACCAATAAGGCTTTGATGTGGGCAAACCCTCTGATTGAGACTGAGGATGATTGTTTGAATCACCTTGATGCTTTTATTTCAGCCATGGGGCAGGTGTTTGATGACCCCAATCGAGGTGCAACAGCTGAAGCAGCCATGTTAACTTTGCGCCAAGGTAAGCGTTCAGTAGCCGAATATGCCTTGGATTTCAGGAGATGGGCTCTTGATACCACTTGGGACACTTCCGCCAAAAAATCTATTTTTCGGAAAGGGTTGTCTCCACTGATTAAGGATGAACTTGCTCGTGCCGACCCTCCCACTGCGTTAGGTGACTTTATTAACTATTGTATCCGTATTGATGCTCGTCTGACTGAACGCAGACAAGAGAGATGGTTCGAAAATAATCGCACTAACCTTTTCCTACCTCCCTCCTCAGCTAAGGAACCTTTGAGTAGGATCACAAGGGAACCAGAACCTGAACCCATGCAGGTGGACTCTTTACAAAGACGGGTTAGTGATGCACGCAAAGAACATCGTATAAAGGAAAATCTATGTTTTTACTGTGGTAAGTCAGGGCACTTCATTATAAACTGCCCCAGCCGTTCTCGTAAGACTACTGCAGCAGTCATTCACTGTGAGTGTTGCGAGAGGAGCTCTGTCATGTCCGAGCCTCAGACTCCAGAGAGATCTGCTGCAAGAGATCTTGATTTTTCGGACTTAAACTCTGTTAGTTCTGGGGACAATGACGGTATAAACGCTGCAATTTTTCAAGTTTCCTCAGCGGTGTCCCAGCTGAGTTGTAAAAGAAATAATTCTCATTGCTTCCTTTCCATCAAACTCTGGGTGGACTCAGTCTGGGTGTCTAGCTCTGCTATGATCGACTCAGGAGCAAGTGGAAATTTTATGGATATCTCCTTTGCTCTGAAACAGGGGATACGTTCAGTGAAGAAGGCTACTCCAGTACAGATGGAGACTGTGGATGGCTCCCTGCTGACCTCTGGACCAGTGGATCAGGAAACAGAGCCTTTGAGGGTCCTTATGGGTAAAGATCATCAGGAGAAAATGTCTTTTATGCTTATCTCTTCTCCCCACTTTCCCATTATTCTAGGGCTACCATGGCTGCAGGCGCAGAATCCTACGATTAACTGGGAGACCAAGGAATTACACTTTCCGGAGAAACAGATGAGTCAAGGAGTTTCAGCTTGCTCTGTTCCTAAAGGAACCATGTCAGTCCCTGAACTACCAGCTGTATACCAGGACTATGTGGATTTATGTGACAAGAAGAACGCTGATCAGCTTCCTCCTCACCGTCCATATGATTGTCCAATCGAATTATTGCCTGGAGCCGAGATACCTTTTGGTAAGATCTACCCCCTAGCGGGGCCCGAGCTAAAAGCTTTGAAGGACTACATAGATGAAAATCTAGCCAAAGGCTTCATACGCCCCTCTTCATCTCCCGCAGGTGCACCCATCTTCTTTGTGAAGAAGAAAGATGGATCTCTGAGACCCTGCATAGACTATAGGGAACTCAATAAGGTTACTATTAGAAACCGTTATCCATTGCCTTTAATCCCTGAGTTGTTGGAGAGAGTGCGGCACGCCAAAATTTTCTCTAAACTGGATCTCCGTGGGGCCTATAACTTGGTCCGTATTAGACCTGGGATGAATGGAAGACTGCATTCAGGTCACGCTATGGACACTTCGAATATCTAGTTATGCCTTTTGGTCTGAGTACCGCCCCAGCCACTTTCCAACACTTGGTGAATGACATCTTCAGGGATCTCCTAGATACATTTGTGGTGATTTATCTGGATGATATTCTAATTTTTTCTAACTCCACAGAGGAACATCATGGACATGTGAGAATGGTCTTAGAACGCCTAAGACAAAACCATCTCTACATCAAACTTGAAAAGTGTGAATTCCATAGGACCGAAATTCAATTTCTGGGGTATGTACTATCTACACAAGGGATTAGTATGGATGGAAGCAAGACCCAAGCCATCAAGGATTGGCCAATTCCTAGAAATGTGAAGGAGGTGCAGCGCTTCATCGGGTTTGCCAACTTCTATAGACGTTTCATTAGGAATTTCTCTGAGGTAGTGTCACCTATCACCCAACTTACCCGGAAACAGTCTAGGTTCTCCTGGACCCCGCAAGCTCAGGAAGCATTTTCCTGTTTAAAGGATAAATTTACCACCGCACCTATCTTAGTACATCCCAACCCCGAGCTTGCCTTCATAATAGAGGGGATGCTTCAGACTGTGCCGTTGGAGCTATACTCTCTCAGAGAACAGGTGAGAAGAATGTCTTGCATCCCTGTGCCTTCTTTTCCCAGCAGTTGTCTTCGACTGAGAGGAACTACGATGTGGGCAATAGAGAATTATTGGCCATTATTGCCGCCTTCAAGGAATGGAGACACCTTCTTCAGGGAGCTGCACAGCAAATAGTCGTCCTGACAGACCATCGTAACCTTGAATTTATCAGGTCGGCTAAGTGCCTGACTCCTCGCCAGGCTCGCTGGAATCTTTTCCTAAACCAATTTAATTTTGTAATTTCTTATAGACCAGGATCGCGCAATGGAAAGGCTGATGCACTCTCTAGGATTCATTCAGCAGAGACACGTCCACTTACTCCTCCTAAGACTATTCTTCCTGACTCTAGATTCCTGGGAGTGATTCATAATCAAGACCTACTTAAGGACATCAAGGAAGCATACCATGCGGATACTTTGTTGGCTCAACCCCCAAGGGACGTAAGTCTTGTCTTTAAGAATGGTGTGTGGATTCAGGGACAACGTCTGTATATACCTGAAACAGTCAGATTGAGAGTATTGCAACTCATCCACGATTCCAAGATAGCCGGGCATAGGGGAATTCTAAAGACACAAGAATTTCTTTCTCGTTTCTTTTGGTGGCCCACTTACAGTAAAGATGTTTTAAACTATGTCACTTCATGTGAAGTCTGTGCAAGATGCAAAACACCTCGCTCCTCACCAACTGGTCTGTTACAACCTCTTCCCACCCCGTCCCGCCCGTGGGGATCCATTTCTATGGACTTCATTGTGGAGTTACCAACCTCTCAAGGGAAGAACACCATTCTAGTGGTGGTTGATCGTCTAACAAAGGCAGCTCATTTTATCCCTTGTGTCGGCTTACCCACTGCAAAACAGACATCAGACTTGATGATTAAGAATGTGTTTCGCTTACATGGAGTACCGGATGAGGTCATTTCGGATAGAGGGGTGCAATTCACTTCAAGGTTTTGGCAAAATTTCTGTGCCGCATTGGACATTAAAGTAAACCTTTCTTCTGCTTTTCATCCCCAGACTAATGGACAGACAGAACGAACCAATCAGACCCTGGAGCAGTATCTCCACTGCTTTATCTGCCACCTACAAGATGATTGGGTGGATCTACTTCCACTGGCTGAGTTCTCTTATAATAACTCTCAGAGCGCCTCCACTAAGCAGTCTCCTTTTTACTCCAATCTAGGTTATCATCCTAACATTCTTCCTCGATTTCCCATAGATACGCCCTTGCCGGCAGTGGCTGAAAGAATCACTTCTTTACAAAAGAATATGGATCTTCTAAAGGAAAATCTAGAATTGTCTCAGGAAAGGTACAAGAAAGCAGCAGATAAATTTCGTAAACCTGCACCAGCTTTCAAGGTAGGAGATTTGGTCTGGCTGTCAACCAGAAATCTTAAAATAAAGATTCCATCGTCTAAATTGGGACATAAGTACATTGGACCTTATAAGATCAGTAAGATTATAAGTGCTGTTGCTTGTCGTCTTCAACTGCCCAGAACTATGAGAATCCACCCTGTCTTTCATGTATCCCTACTAAAGGCTGCAACACCCAATACGTTTCCTGGACGCTCTTCTCCTTGCCCTGACCCAGTGCTGGTCGATGGTCAGGAAGAATTTATGGTGGAAAGGATTCTAGATTCCAGGTTGTACAGCAATCAGTTGCAATATTTGATTAAATGGCAGGGCTACCCAGTGGAGGACAACTCATGGGAACCAGTCAATAATGTAAATGCTCCTTGCCTGCTCCGCCAGTTTCATCAGAGGTACCCTGACAAGCCTGGTCTGAGGTCAACCGGAGTTGTCCTTAAGGGGGGAGTAATGTAAGGTTCTTTGTCTCTTTTGACATGTTCCTTGAAACTCAGTTTTCCGTCGGCCATTTTGCTTTCTGTCTTTCTGCAGCTCTTGCCCTCAGTTAATATGGAGTTTCCAGTTTTCATGTTCCCGCCCTGATTCTCTCCCTCTTGCTTCTTAAGCAGCCTCAGCTGAACAATCAGTGCTCCTGAATCAAGCCTCAGTCATCCTGTGACCTGACTCCTGGAAACCTAGGATTTTGGACTCCAGCTATTTCCTACTGAGGAACTTTGGAACACTTTTGGACTTTGGAAACCTGTGTCTGGTGAATCCATGTTTGCAGAGGAATTACGGTACAGAGAAGAGATCCTGAACCTGCTTGGAGAGTTATTGTAGAGCTTGAAGTTACTCTGGCCTGCTGTGTTCTCCTGCCTCTGTTCCTGCAAACTGTGTGACCTTTTCTGCATGCTTGAAGTAATACAAGTCATTTCATATCAACCTATGTCTCATGTGTTTTCCTCGCACCCAAGCACAAGACGCTATAGGAACTGTACACTATACTTGACAGACATTAGGCTCATTGTATAATAACCCCAAGGCCTGAAAAAATGCATCAACATCACTCAAAACAGGATCCCCAGGTGTCAGGGAAAAAGCCCAATCCTGAGGATCGCCGCGCAGGAGAGAGATGACAATTTGAACCTGCTGCGCTGCGTTCCCTGAGGACTTAGATTTTAAGGCAAAAAACAATTTACAATTATTTTTGAAATTCAGAAACTTGGCTCGATCCCCCAAAAACAAATCTGGCATGGGAATCCTAGGTTCCACAACAGGCAACCTAGCAAGATAGGTAGCAATACTCCGAACCTCAGTGGCAAGCTGATCCACACGGCCAGACAGCTGTGCAAACTCCATTGAGAGAAAAAATCCTCCCCAGCACCCAGAGATACAGAGGGAAAAAAAAAAAATGCAACAAACAGAAAAATATCTCTGACAACTCTGACAACTTTTTTTTCTTTCACAATATTTTTCCCTTCTGTGAGTACCATACAAATTTCAATTTTTAGGCCGGTAATACTGTTATGTTTCGGTAGCTGAGGAGTGCAGGTAAAAAAGGCAATACACCAGAGCAGTTGGAATCTATGAGATTGCAGTACCCTGACTAACCACCACAACTAGAGGCAGCCGTGGAGCGTTCCTACGTTGGTCCTAGACGCCTCGTCACAGCCTGAGAAACTAACTACACCTAAAGATAGAAAGAGGAAGGCTATCTGCCCCGGAGCAGATCCCCAAAGAACATAGAAAGCCCCCAAACATGTAATGGCGGTTAGACAAGAAGAAATACTGACACAGACAGAAAATAGTATGAGCAAACGTTGGGGCCCAAACTACCTAAATAGAAAAGGATAGGAAGGGCACTTACTGCAATCCCAAAAAACCCTGAAAAGCACCAACTCTACTAATTTCAAAAACACCTGAGATCACACGACCTCTACCACCTAAATTAGTTCTCTGGTGTAACAAAATCAAAACAGCAGCCACTGAAAAAACTGGAAAAAGCAAATGTACAAACATCAGTGGCTGAACTAAACTGAGAGGGCAAAAGCCCCCGGAGGGGACCCTGAAGGCCCCCACAAAAGTGCAGGACAAAATGCAAAAATCAAGCACAAAAACAAAAAGAAGGAAATGTCTTATCTGTTAGCAGGAGATGCAGACACGAAACAGCAGGCTACAAAGGAAACAGGAATCAAGGATTGAGACCAGAACAATTGATCACCGGCAACCCTGATGAGAATGCGACTCCCTTATATAAGACCAGTCAGTAACACCTGATTCCCAATCCTCACTGGACAGTCCAGTACCGCTTGTAACCACCAGAGGGAGCCTCTGCTCAGAACTCATTTCAAGTCCATTCACAACATAACACCAACAGTATTCTCCAGTTGAAGGAAAGATGAATGCAGCACGTTATCAGCAAATACTGGAGGCAAGTTTGCAATCATCAGCCAGGAAGTTGGGACGTACTTGGACGTTCCAACATGACAATGATCCAAAACACAAGGCCAAGGTGACCTGTCATTGGCTACAGCAGAACAAAGTGAAGGTTCTGGAGCGGCCATCTCAGTCTCCAGACCTCAATATCATTGAGCCACTTTGGGGAGATTTCAATCGTGCAGTTCATGCTAGACAGTCCAGGAATTTACAGGAACTAGAGACTTTTTGCCAAGAAGAGTGGGTAGCTTTACCATCTGAGAAAATAAAGATCCTCATCCACAACTACCACAAAAGACTTTAAGCTGTCATTGATGTTAGAGAGGGCAATACACGGTATTAAGAAATGGGGTATGTGAACTTTTGATTAGGGTCATTTGGATGTTTTGGGTTGTCATTATGATTTAAAAAGAGAAAACACAGTAGTCTGACAATAAATGGCTTCACCCAACCACTAACCATGAGGGAGAAAAAGTTTTGGTGGTATCATTCATATTCTCTGAAAAAAGGCCAAGAAATGAAACATTCTGCTGGAGTATGTAAACTTTTGAGCACAACTGTACCTGCAAATTTTGGGGTAATCTACATGTAGATTTGAATTCATGGCTCACAAGCTTACTGGAGCAAAAGCTTCAGGGAGAAAATTAAGTTACATTCTCTCTGCAGCTGCTGGCTTCCACACATTGGGGCAGCACAAGGAATGATTACAGCCACTGCTCACTATACAGTGATTGCAGTCATCACTCCCCAGCTCAATGATTTATAACCAGCTCAGTACATACACGATGCACAGCAGGCTGTCAAACAATGTGCTGCGTAGTGATCACTGTTGTGAATGGGTTTGAGATGAGTTCTGAGCAGAGGCTCCCTCTGGTGGTTACAAGCGGTGCTAGTGAAGATTGTGAGGACTGGGAATCAGGTGTTACTGACTGGTCTTATATAAGGGAGTCATTTTCCCATCAGGGTTGCCGGTGATCAATTGTTCTGGTCTGAATCCTTCATTCCAGTTTCCCTTGTAGCCTGCTGTGTCGTGTCTGCATCTCCTGCTTTCAGATAAGACTTTTGCTTCTTTTGTGTTTTTGCTATATTTTTGCATTTTGTACTGCACTTCTTTGGGGGCCTTCAGGGTCCCCTCCGGGGGCTTCTGCCCTCTCAGTTTAGTTCAGCCACTGAGTTTTGTTCTTTTGCTTTTTTCCAGTTTTTTCAGTGGCTGCTGTTTTGATTTTGTTACACCAGAGAACTAATTTAGGTGGTAGAGGTCGTGTGATCTCAGGTGATTTTGAAATTAGTAGAGTTGGTGCTTTTCAGGGTTTTCTGGGATTGCAGTAAGTACCCTTCCTATCCTTTTCTATTTAGATAGTTTGGGCCCCAGCGTTTGCTCATACTATTTTCTTTCTGTGTCAGTATTTCTTCTTGTCTAACCGCCATTACATGTTCGGGGGCTTTCTATTATCTTTGGGGTTCTGCTCCGGGCAGATAGCTTTCCTGTTTCTGTCTTTAGGTGTAGTTAGTTTCTCAGGCTGTGACGAGGCGTCTAGGACCAACGTAGGAACGCTCCACGGCTGCCTCTAGTTGTGGTGGTTAGTCAGGGTACTGCAATCTCATAGATTCCAACTGCTCTGGTGTATTGCCTTTTTGCCTGCTCTCCTCAGCTACCGAAACATAACAGTATCACCGGCCATAAAAAATTGAAAATTGTATGGTACTCACAGAAGGGAAAAATATTGTGAAAGAAAAAAGGTTGTCAGAGTTGTCAGAGATATTTTTCTGTTTGTTGCATTTTTTTTTTTTTCCCTCTGTATCTCTGGGTGCTGGGGAGGATCTTTTCTCCCAATGGAGTTTGCACGGTTGTCTGGCCGTGTGGATCAGCTTGCCACTGAGGTTCAGAGTATTGCTGCATATCTTGCTAGGTTGCCTGTTGTGGAACCTAGGATTCCCATGCCAGATTTGTTTTTGGGGGATCGAGCTAAGTTTCAGAATTTCAAAAATAATTGTAAATTGTTTTTTGCCTTAAAATCTAAGTCCTCAGGAAACGCAGCGCAGCAGGTTCAAATTATCATCTCTCTCCTGCGCGGCGATCCTCAGGATTGGGCTTTTTCCCTGATACCTGGGGATCCTGTTTTGAGTGATGTTGATGCGTTTTTTCAGGCTTTGGGGTTATTGTACGATGAGCCTAATGTCACTGATCAAGCTGAAAAAACCTTGTTGGCATTAAATCAGGGGCTTGATGACGCTGAGTTATACTGTCAGAGATTCCATAGGTGGGCAGTCCTGACCAAATGGAATGACGACGCTTTGGCGGCCCTTTTCCGGAAGGGTCTGTCGGATAATGTAAAGGATGTTATGGTGGGATTCCCTGTCCCCTCTGGTCTCAATGATTCTATGTCATTAGCGATTCAAATTGACAGACGTTTGCGTGAGCGGAGAAGTATGCGTGGAATGGTGTTGCCTTGTGAGCCAGCTTCTGAACCCATGCAGTGTGATAGAGTGGTGTCTGGGGCACAGCGTCATGAGTTTCGAAGGCGCAATGGGTTATGTTTCTACTGTGGTGATGCCTCTCATGCTATTTCAGTCTGCCCTAAGCGGGGAAGACGTTTTGTACGCTCAGTTGTCTTGGGTAGTGTTCAGACTAAGTTTTTATTAACTGTCACTCTGATATGCTCTCTGTCCTCATTTTCTGCTCAGGCTTTCGTTGATTCTGGAGCAGCTATTAACCTGATGGATTATGATTTTGCTAAACATTGTGGGTTTCCCTTGATACCCCTACAGAAGTCTATTCCCCTACTGGGGATCAATTCTACCCCTTTGGCTGAGAATAAACCTCAGTTCTCTACTCAGGTGATAATGAGGGTTGAACCTGATCACCAGGAGTGCTGCAAATTTTTGGTTCTATATAATCTGCATGACATTATCGTGCTGGGTTTCCCTTGGTTACAGTCTCATAATCCTGTTTTGGATTGGAAATCTGTGTCTGTAACCAGTTGGGGCTGCCAATGTGTTAATACCAACACTCCTGTTTTTTCTGCCTCCCCCAGGCTCAGGATGTTCCTGACTTTTTGTTTGATTTTTCTGATGTGTTTAGCGAAAGTAAATCTGCATCCTTGCCTCCCCATAGGAGCTATGACTGCGCTATTGAATTAGTGCCGGGTAGTAAATTCCCTAAAGGTCGCCTTTTTAACTTGTCTGTTCCTGAACATGACGCTATGCGGTCTTATATCAAGGAATCATTGGAGAAGGGTCATATCAGACCATCCTCTTCACCCTTAGGTGCCGGTTTTTTCTTTGTGGCCAAAAAAGATGGTTCATTAAGGCCGTGTATTGATTATCGTCTCTTGAACAATATTACTGTGAAATATCAATACCCGTTACCCTTGATTTCTGACCTGTTTTCCAGGGTGAAAAACGCTACTTGGTTTACCAAGCTTGACCTCAGGGGGGCGTATAACCTTATTCGCATTAAGCACGGGGATGAATGGAAGACGGCATTCAATACCCCTGAAGGGCATTTTGAGTACCTAGTGATGCCCTTTGGGCTCACTAATGCTCCTTCCGTCTTCCAGTCCTTCATGAATGACATTTTCAGGGATTTTGTGGATAAATTTCTGATTGTTTATTTGGATGATATCTTGATTTTTTCTAATGACTGGGACTCTCATGTGAAACATGTTCGAACTGTATTCCAGATTTTGAGAGAGAATGCTCTGTATGTGAAGGGATCAAAGTGTCTTTTTGGCGTACAGAGGATCTCATTTCTGGGATTCATTTTGTCCCCATCTGTTATTGAAATGGACCCGGTCAAGGTTCAGGCCATCTGTGATTGGGTCCAACCTACTTCATTAAAGGTTCTTCAGAGATTTTTGGGTTTTGCCAATTTTTATCGTAAATTTATTGGTAATTTCTCGGTTATTGTTAAACCATTAACTGATTTGACCAGAAAGGGTTCTGATGTGGTGAATTGGCCTCCTGAGGCAGTCTCTGCATTTCAGGAACTTAAGCAGAGATTCACTTCTGCTCCTGTTCTACGGCAGCCTGATGTTTCTCTGCCATTTCAGGTGGAGGTTGATGCCTCTGAAATTGGGGCAGGTGCCGTTTTGTCCCAAAAAGATCCAGAGACCTCTAAAAGTAACCCTTGTGCCTTTTTCTCTCGAAAATTTTCTCCTACTGAACGTAATTATGACGTGGGTAATCGGGAGTTGTTGGCCATGAAGTGGGCTTTTGAAGAGTGGAGACATTGGCTGGAGGGAGCCAAACATCAGGTGGTGGTCCTTACGGACCATAAGAATCTGGTCTATCTGGAATCTGCCAAGCGACTCAATCCTAGACAGGCCAGGTGGGCCTTGTTTTTCACACGTTTTAATTTTGTGGTTTCCTTTCTTCCTGGCACTAAGAATGTTAAGGCGGATGCCCTCTCGAGGAGTTTCCTTGCGGACTCTCCTGAGTTATCTGATCCTTCTGTTATTTTGAAAGAGGGTGTAGTTCTTTCCGCCATCTCGCCCAATTTGAGACTTGCTCTGGAGGGGTGTCAGGAGGATAGGCCCGAGCGCTGCCCTGTTGGAAAATTGTTTGTCCCGAACCAATGGAAAAAGAGTGTGATGTCTGAGATTCATTGTTCCGCATTGGCTGGGCATCCCGGAATTTTTGGTACCAGAGACTTGGTTAGTCGGTCCTTTTGGTGGCCTACCTTGTCTCGTGATGTCAGGGAATTTGTGCAGTCCTGCGGGACTTGCTCTCGCTCCAAGCCTTGCTCTCGCTCTAGTGGTTTGTTGATGCCATTGCCTGTGCCCAAGAGACCATGGACCCATATCTCTATGGATTTCATTTCCGATCTTCCTGTTTCTCAGAGAATGACCACCATCTGGGTAATTTGTGATAGGTTTTCCAAAATGATACATCTTGTGCCATTACCTAAGTTGCCTTCCTCCTCTGAATTGGTGCCGTTGTTCCTTCAGCACGTGGTTCGTTTACACGGCATTCCTGAGAACATTGTGTCTGACAGAGGAGTCCAGTTTGTTTCCAGATTTTGGAGGACTTTTTGTTCTAAACTGGGTGTTCAATTGTCTTTCTCCTCGGCATTTCATCCTCAGACCAATGGTCAAACTGAGAGAACAAACCAGACATTGGAGACTTATCTAAGATGCTTTGTGTCTGCTGATCAGGATGACTGGGTCTCTTTTTTGCCTTTGGCTGAGTTTGCTCCTAATAATAGGGCTAGCTCTGCCACTTTGATGTCTCCGTTTTTCTGTAATTCTGGGTTTCACCCTCGATTTTCTTCAGGACAGACGGAGGCTTCTGTCTGTCCAGGTGTTGACTCTGTTGTGGAGCGTATGCAACAGATTTGGGAAATGGTAGTGGAGAGGTTGTCCCTCTCTCAGGAGAAGGCCCAGCGGTTTGCTAACCGGCATAGGACTGATGGTCCTCGGTTTAAAGTGGGGGACTTGGTCTGGTTGTCCTCAAAGAATATTCCTATGAGAGTAGCATCTTCTAAATTTAAGCCTAGGTTCATTGGACCTTATAAGATCATGGAGATTATTAATCCTGTTTCTTTTCGTTTGCTTCTTCCAGGGACATTTAAGATCCATAACGTGTTCCACAAGTCCTTGTTGAAGAGGTTTGTTGAGCCAGTGGTTCCTGCTGCTTTGCCTCCTGACCCTGTTTTGGTTGAGGGCAATCTGGAGTATGTGGTTGAGAAAATATTGGATTCTCGTTTTTCTAGACGGAAACTCCAGTATTTGGTTAAATGGAGAGGTTATGGTCAGGAAGACAATTCTTGGGTGTTTGCTTCGGACATCCATGCTAGGAGACTTATCCGTGCGTATCATAGAACTCATCCTGACCGACCTGGTTGCTCAAATGAGGGTTCGGTGACCCCTCCTCAAGGGGGGGTACTGTTGTGAATGGGTTTGAGATGAGTTCTGAGCAGAGGCTCCCTCTGGTGGTTACAAGCGGTGCTAGTGAAGATTGTGAGGACTGGGAATCAGGTGTTACTGACTGGTCTTATATAAGGGAGTCATTTTCCCATCAGGGTTGCCGGTGATCAATTGTTCTGGTCTGAATCCTTCATTCCAGTTTCCCTTGTAGCCTGCTGTGTCGTGTCTGCATCTCCTGCTTTCAGATAAGACTTTTGCTTCTTTTGTGTTTTTGCTATATTTTTGCATTTTGTACTGCACTTCTTTGGGGGCCTTCAGGGTCCCCTCCGGGGGCTTCTGCCCTCTCAGTTTAGTTCAGCCACTGAGTTTTGTTCTTTTGCTTTTTTCCAGTTTTTTCAGTGGCTGCTGTTTTGATTTTGTTACACCAGAGAACTAATTTAGGTGGTAGAGGTCGTGTGATCTCAGGTGATTTTGAAATTAGTAGAGTTGGTGCTTTTCAGGGTTTTCTGGGATTGCAGTAAGTACCCTTCCTATCCTTTTCTATTTAGATAGTTTGGGCCCCAGCGTTTGCTCATACTATTTTCTTTCTGTGTCAGTATTTCTTCTTGTCTAACCGCCATTACATGTTTGGGGGCTTTCTATTATCTTTGAGGTTCTGCTCTGGGGCAGATAGCTTTCCTGTTTCTGTCTTTAGGTGTAGTTAGTTTCTCAGGCTGTGACGAGGCGTCTAGGACCAACGTAGGAACGCTCCACGGCTGCCTCTAGTTGTGGTGGTTAGTCAGGGTACTGCAATCTCATAGATTCCAACTGCTCTGGTGTATTGCCTTTTTGCCTGCTCTCCTCAGATACCGAAACATAACAGATCACTGTATAATGAGTGCCACCTGATGACTGTGTGTGACTGTAGGGAGAATACATCATTTTTTCCTATAGTCGCTGCTTCAGTAAGGCATTCAGGCATGATTTAAATGGCATTTTCCTGCAGATTATCACTATATCAAATTATCACTATATCTGCATTTCTAAAGGTGATGGTGGAAAAGGATAGGGCTTATGAGAAGACATCCCTTAGGGCTTGGCCGGTCCCTGATCTAAGATCCTAGTTACACCTCTGGATAAATGTACACTTGACTGATAAAGCCACCTTCTTTCTTTGCGTTTATGGTACATTTATAATACTCACCAGCAGTAGATGCTTTTCAGCAGTGAACGGCATCCCGCACTCTGCAGATACACTGTCCCACCCGCAGTCAATAAGGGGTGTTCTGTTATAGCATTTTTTAAGCATTTGTGCTTTGGTGGCCTTTCTGTAGGATCAGACAACTCTCTATGTACTTATCTGGTTGTCTTTCCTTGAAACACTTGTAGGCACTAAACCCTGGATACGAGGAACACCCCATAAGAGGTGCAGTTTTGATCCCAGTTTCTGTGATATTTATTTATCCTGCTTCTAACTTATAAACTTTATGGACTGTTCCCACTGCTCCCTAATCGATCCTGCCACCCCAATGTACAAGATAATCAAAGTTATTCACTTCACCTGGTTTTAATGTTATGACTGATTGGTATAGCGGTCCATTTACACCAGTCAACCGATGCCAAAAAATGACCACTGATCTGTCCCTCCACAGCGAATGCAGGCTACTCTGTGTGGACTCCATCCCCTAGACCTGAGGAAACAGGCCCCATAGAGGCTACCAGGCAATCCACTACCACCAATGTATTACCTACATACTTATCCCTGCATCTGAAGCTCACTGCCTTACACAAAATACCAGATCTTCAATGTATTTCTACTACCACTTGAACATGCGAATTTGAGAAAGACCTGGGTTTGGGTCGAAACATCAAAAGAATCAATTGAAAAATTAGTATTTTTTAATTTTTTGTCATTTATCACTGTGGTGAACTTTTTGTGCATGATAATGAAACTTGTATTCGGAAGGAACCCTCAAGAGTGTAGCTGTATACTATATGTACTTGTTTGCCAGTTGGCGGTCATTTAATAGACTGTTTACACAGACAGACAGCACTTCAGATGAGCTCTGAACAATCAATAATACATTATTCAGTGACTATGGGCTGCCATAGTTTTTGGCAGCTGTGATCCTGTTTACACAGGATGATGAGCCAGTGAGAACGATGATCTTTTGGGCTAGCCAAAAGATTGTTGCATCTGAGAAAAAGAGTACTTTGCTAGTTTGAGTGCTTGGCACGATTATCATGAAATTAGTGTTCCTAGGAACGCTCATTCACATTAACCTTGCAATATAAATACCGTTTAAGTGGCATGTTTAACCCATTGACAACTAGCGATGTACATTTTCACAGGTCACTGTTAAGTGTATGGATTAGGTTCAGGAGCTGAGCCCACTTCATACCTTGCAGATGACAGCATCTGCCGGAGCTAGCCCCGACCGCTGCTTTTAACTATTTACATGTCGCTGTCAATCATTGCACTCATGCAGCGGCTCCCATTGACGCCATTGAGCGGTACCAATTAGTAACCATGGCCGCCGAGGGCCTGCTGAATACCCCTGGGGCTTCCGCCATCTTAATCCTCCAGTAAAACTCAGCCAGAGGAAATGCACTACACTATATACTGCAGTAATTTGCAGTAAATACACTCCTCAATAATAAAATTGCAACACCATGAAGGAAAAGTCATGGAATTCTAGAACTCACAGGATGGATAGATATGTTAGTGGTATGTAAATGATGAAAAAATGGAAACATTTTCAAAACCTATTTATTCAGCATCAAGTATGAGCATCAAGTACAAAAATCCCTGCACCTACTAGCCTTGGCTGCTATTAATAAGGTTATTAGTGATTGACCGAAGAATCTTCTGCCGCACTGAATGAATTAGGTCACAGAAATCATCAAGCACCACTGCTGGCAGCTTCATTTGCAATTGCCGATCAATAACGTCTCATACTGGATACTGAATAAATTGTGATGGTTTGAAAAGTTCCTTTCCATTTTTTCATCATTTGCATATTATTGACATGTCTATTCTACCCATCCTGTTATTTACCTAATTTTACAACTTTTTTTTCTTGGTGTTGCAATTTCAATGTTTGAGGATGTAGTTTAAGTGGTCAAATGAGTGCAGGTTCAAGTCTTCTAAAATTACTAAAATATAAAAAAATATATTAAAGTTGAACTCACTCTTCTTTTCCCTGTTCAAATATAAAGAAATTAAAAAATTATATAAATCGTAAGTGAAAAAAAATGACAAAAAGAAAAAAATAATCTAAACATCAGAATTGCATTATTTCCGTCACTGCAATTCCCTATAAAAATACAACAAACACCAATCAAAATGTCATATGTACCCCATAAGGTTTTCTAAAAAAAGTACATCTCAGCACGCACAAGATCTCACACAGCTTAGACTGGAAACATTTTATGTGTTTAAGAAAATGACAGCACAAAACATTTAATAAGATAATAGTTATGAATTTTATTTACCGTTATTGCTAAAATTTAGAAATAATAAATAAACTATAAGTTTGGTATCATTATAAATGGATAATCATACTCTTATTTCATTTTTACTGCAGAATGAATGCTGTAAAAAAATAAAAAATAAAACACCCTTCCCCAAAAAAGGCAGAATTGCACGTGGAATTTTTTTGCAGTTTTTTTTATCATGTTATATGGTAAAATTAGTGCAGACATTCAAAACGACAACTTGTCTCACAAAAAAAACAAGCAAAACTATTTTGAAGGGAAAAGAGCAAAAATGAAAAATATCCAGCTATGTAAAGCATCTACGGCTCTGGTTTTGTCTTAAAGTGCCAAATATGAATGCTCATGATGCATTTTTATATACACTGCTCAAAAAAATAAAGGGAACACTCAAATAACACATCCTAGATCTGAATGAATGAAATATTCTTATTGAATACTTCGTTCTGTACAAAGTTGAATGTGCGGACAACAAAATCACACAGAAATCATCAATGGAAATCAAATTTATTAACCAATGGAGGCCTGGATTTGGAGTCACTCACAAAACTTAAGTGGAATGTAATGTCCTTAAAACAAGTCAAAATGATGCTCAGTAGTGTGTGTGGCCTCCATGTGCCTGTATGACCTCCCTGTGCCTGTGTGACCTCCCTACAATGACTGGGCATGCTCCTGATGAGGCAGCAATGGTCTCCTGAGGGATCTCCTCCCAGACCTGGACTAAGGCATCCGCCAATTCCTGGATAGTCTGTGGTGCAACGTGACGTTGGTGGATGGCGCGAGAAATGATGTTCCAGATATGCTCAATCGGATTCAGGTCTGGGGAACAGGGGGGCCAGTCCATACCTTCAAAGCCTATGGTCTCACAAGGGGTCTGATGATCTCATCTCGGTACCTAATGGCTGTCAGGCTACTTCTGGCGAGCATATGGAGGGCTGTGCGGCCCTTCAAAGAAATGCTACCCCACACCATTACTGACCCACTGCCAAACCGGTCATGCTGAAGGATGTTGCAGGCAGTAGATCGCTCTCCACGGCATCTCTCGACTCTGTCACATGTGCTCAGTGTGAACCTGCTTTCATCTGTGAAAAGCACAGGGAGCCAGTGGCGAATTTGCCAATCCTGGTGTTCTGTGGCAAATGCCAAGCGTCCTGCACGGTGTTGGGCTGTGAGCACAACCCCCATCTGTGGACATCGGGCACTCAAACCATCCTCATGGAGTCGGTTTCTAACAGTTTGAGCAGACACATGCACATTTGTGGCCTGCTGGAGGTAATTTTGCAGGGCTCTGGCAGTGCTCCTCCTTGCACAAAGGCAGAGGTAGCGGTCCTGCTGCTGGGTTGTTGCCCTCCTACGGCCCCCTCCACATCTCCTGGTGTACTGGCCTGTCTCCTGGTAGCGCCTCCAGCCTCTGGACACTACGCTGATAGACACAGCAAACCTTGTCACAGCTCGCATTGATGTGCCATCCTGGATGAGCTGCACTACCTGAGCCACTTGTGTGGGTTGCAGAGTCCGTCTCATGCTACCACGAGTGTGAAAGCACAACCAACATTCAAAAGTGACCAAAACATCAGCCAGAAAGCATTGGTACTGATATGTGGTCTCCACCTGCAGAACCAATCCTTTATTGAGCGTGTCTTGATAATTGCCAATAATTTCCATCTGTTGTCTATTCCATTTACACAACAGCATGTGAAATTGATTGTCAATTAGTGTTGCTTCCTAAGTGGACAGTTTGATTTCACAGACGTTTGATTTACTTGTAGTTATATTCTGTTGTTTAAGTGTTCCCTTTATGTTTTTGAGCAGTGTAGAATTATGGTTTGATTACATGAAGGAACTTGTGAGTGTTTTCTTGTATCTTATAATTGATGTCATATTTGCACTCGTCTAAAATTGTCCTGGCTAGAAGTGCAAAATATACATAAACTCATGGTAGCAAAAAGGAGTAAAAAACTGTATTTCTGATTACGGCATAAAAAACTGAAGCATGCAAAGAAAAGCAATCTTAGAAAACATTTCTAACTTTTATTATCAAAAGCTGCAATATATCCTATCACTACAAGAATGAAAATGCTGCAAAACTGGTGACACTCTCTGTAACCCGACTGGGCAAACTTTGAATGGAATGCCCCCTACAATCTCAAAGTTATTTAGGGGTCTTTTGGCCAAGCCTCCACCCATTATAAAGTGATGGTATTTCACCGTCACACTTTGAGAACTGTAAAACCCTTTAATGCAAAGGACAATAAGAACAATAGAGCAGAGTAGAGAAAAAATCTATAGCCTTAAAGCACCACTGCAGTGTTTTTTTGGGCTTTTACCACTGGAGTGATGCTTTGGATCGAATGCCCCTCATACTTACCTGCCATCATCTTTCCCTTCTACCGTGTTTCCCCGATAGTAAGACACCCCCGATAGTAAGACGTAGTGGGTGTTTTAGGGGGATCGGCTAATGTAAGACGTACCCCGAAAGTAAGACATACCGGTAGTAAACTGCACGTTGGAAAAATAGCTATATACCGGTACCTTTTGCATTAACTGCGGGATGGGAACGCAGGCGGGGGGGCTCACTCGCCGTCGGGCACCCCGGCGCCCGTTAGCGGAGGAGAGCGGTGTCAGCGCCGCCACCCGCCCCCGCCTGCTCAGGTCCCCGGCAGCAGCTGGCACAATACTTACCTCTCCCGTGCCTCCGCTGCCGCAGCTCCGGGCTCCAGGGGCCGCCGGCGCTTCCTTTCACAGCAGCGCCGCTGAATGACGTCATCATTCAGCGGCCGGCTGTGGCAGAGAGCGCGGACGCCGGGGACAGGTGAGATGTGTGTGTGTGTGCGTGCGTGTGTGTCTGTGTGCATCAGTGTGTGTGTGTGTGTATGTGAGAGAGTGCTTGTGTGCTGCATGTGTGAGGGGGGAGGGCAGTGATGATGGGGAGGCATTTATGACAATGGGGAGGCATTGATGATAATGAGGAGGCATTGATGACAATGGGGAGGCACTGATGACAAAAATCGACATTTATTTTCCAATATAAGACATACACCGAAAGTAAGACATATTGGTACTTTTGGGGGTAAAAAGAATGTAAGACACTGTCTTACTTTCGGGGAAACACGGTATCGCCACCGCCCCATTTGGTATCTGACAGTTTGTGACCTGATGGATCGCTCCAGTGTTTCATGGAGTGAGCTGGAAAATTGTCTCTCTCCTCCCGTACTTCCCCCGAAGCTCCGAACATTGCAATGGACTTCCGGAAGAATTCCGTTTTCGGCGTTTAGCCCTAGAATACTACTGTTCGCTACGAACACCGAACTTTTAAGTTCGGGTTGGATAGTGAAGACAGTGCTTATCTTCAGGAGACAAATCCTTTAATGTTTTATATCTTCACTTGTATCTAAGTGTATTCTAGGACCATTCCAGGACAAATGAGCAGACATCTTGAAACTGTTAGAGCTAGCATGTTTATTGAACAAATTCTACTAAAATAGTTAAAATACACTGGGTACTTGAAGTGCATTATTAGAGATCACATTATTACAAAAGCTTGCCTTTTATCAATACACAACTGCAACCATACATATATGCCACAACTGCTTAATATCGATTAAATTGCTCTATTATATACAGCATAGCTGATATCTTCTACTCATACAATAGTATACCCAAAACAGAGGTGAAAAAAAATTACAAGAATATAAAAATCACAGACTAAGCATGCATCATCTAGTAACAGTCAAAAGCTAAAACAGTTCAGAGCATAGTCTGTACTGCAGAGGAAGCGCTAAAGACTGTGTTATACCTAAGAAACAAAAAAAAAAAACTAACAAAAATGTTAAGGTGGGCTTCCAGATTGTGTCTAACACAACAGCATTTCAAGAGTAGGTTACTTTATTTGTCATTGAGAGCAAGAACAAAAGTGTAAAATAAAAAAATAAAAATCAGTAATTTTTTTAAATTTTGCAACATTAAAAGGAAAAGTATGCAAAATTATTAGCTGCCTCTTTCCTAAAATTAATACCTGCCACAGACCCCTAGGACATTTACAAAAACATGCCCTTTTCTCATACATACTCCTTCTTAAACAAAAAAAAAAAAAGAATATTTCTACAACGTTAGTGAATTATTATTGCTGTATTTTTCAAATGTAGGGTCAAGGGGGGCCGGGAATCTTAAGATTAGATAAATTACAGTTTTGTGATTGCTCCCACTAGATCAGCTGTATGTTGGTGCATCTACCCTGAATTGTAAAAAAAAATAATAGAAAACAAAAATAAACTTGTCTGACTTGCCCTGTTAGCAATTATTTGCCCTAGAAAAAGCCACACTGGAGACAAGAAAGAGCCAGTCCTGCCTATAGAACAACAATCAGGAAAAAATACCAACACCTTCTTATAACAAGAAAAAAAAAAACTCCCATCAGTGTTACCTTGCCAAGGAGCATGTTTAAAAGTCCAAAATAGCACCATTCATCAGTGTCTTATGTCCTTGTGGCAGCTTCTCTGTCACTTACCACAAGGAAACAATGTGTTTCAAACAACTATTTCTATACATTAAAAAGTGTACATAGATAAACTATAGAGATATACAGACAATGGACGAAAAGAAAGGAAGCGAGTATGCTACATCTAGGTGAAAGTAATAAATGATATAAGGGGGACTCTCAGCCTCAGAGAGGGTAGTTAAGTGTCAATCTGCATCCTTCATTTACACACAGAGGTGGCGGACATTAAACCACACTTCATGAAAATATGGCCTATCAATTCACTAGAGATTAACATCATCTAAGTACCTGACAACATGTGCATGACATTAAAGAGGTACTCCCATCTCCGAGATCATATCCCAATACATAGAAGGTGTAATAATAATAATATTACCAAATACCTTCAATTAGAAATGTAGTATAGTTCTTCTGATAACCTGTCACTTACCTCATGTAGGGTGATGCAGTCGCTTAGGTATCCATGGTTACAACCACTAACAGCTGTCTAACTAAGTGTTACTATATGAGTGGTTGTAACCATGGGTATCTGAGCTACTGCAATGCCCTGCACATGACTTAAGCGACATATTGAATCTGAAGGACGATACTACATTTCTAACTAGAGCTATTTGCTAATATTATTACACCTACTACATATTGGGATAGGATCTTGGAGATGGGAATACCCCTTTGAGTCTTGTCAAAAGTTCTTAGGAAATTCATAGTTTACTTTCCCATCAATGTTATCTCGGCTCACAAAATGGCCGCCTCCACTGTGTGTAAACAACAGGTACGAAACTGTGACAAACCGGTACTGAAGATATTGAAGGCTTTTAGTTACTGGCTTATTGAGAACGGAGGTGTTTGAGAAGAGGAAGACGTTGTTGTGGTAGAAACAGGCCGCAAGGCCCACCTGTACTGTGTGTAAACATGGATTCACAGTGTGAAGAGATTCACCTGATCAAGACCGTAAAAAACGAGTTATGGTACAACTCTATCTGTGGTAATTCTCGAAAGCAAGGCTCAGAGTCCCATATATTCTTACACTTGATGATATACACAGGAACAGTTCCCAATATATGACATCATGAGTGTGTCGACAACCATAAACCAAATGCACTACACATGGAAGAGATACAGTTAAAAAAGAAAGAGGTAATTAATTTCAGTGAAATGATGTCCGCAACCATTTTCTGGAGTCAGGAGACTGTCTGCCCCATTGTTCTCTTTGTGGTCGACACCTCTGGGTAGATGGAGAGTCTCCTGATAAAGAGAAAAAAATAACCATTATTACTTTTATGCTCGCTGTAACAGAAAAAAATTTGTGACAAAGGCAGAAAAATGTCAAATATGGATTCATGAATGATTATTAGAACATGACACAGATGACAGATAATTCAACATTTGGAAAGAAAGGCATGGAGGCTTCCCGGTGTATGACATACGACACTCACTACTGTCTCCTAGTCTATTTCCAGACATACAGAACAGAAAACTGATTTCTTAACCAAATAATGTGCACCATATTTTGACATTATTCAGCTTTGCCTGAAAGGGATTCTGTAACCTGACTCATGATATCCGAAACACGGGCGACATGAATCAGAGACTAACTCCTAACTACATCTTACTCTGAGAACAACACAGTTGGAAGCGCCTTTGGAGACAAGGTAACTAATCCAAGAGTCAGGTCTCAGCCTATGACCGGAGTCACACTACCATAGAATACGGATAAGTGCTGTGCAAAAAAAAAAAAAAAGTCGCATAGCACTCGGACCAATGTTAATACTATGGGGCAGCTCCCATCATCCATTTTTTTCTCGTCTGTATTATACGTGTGCGTGAAATCGCAGCATGCTGCAATTTGCACCGTATATTGGCCAAAAAGAGCCAATGCAAGTCTATGGGTGCGAGAGAAAAAACGGACACCACACAGACCATAAGTGTGACTTGCGAGAAATACGCACACAATTTCCTCATTACAGCCCATTGAGCCATTAAATTCAAAGGGGAAAAGCAGTGAGAAATGAAAAGCCATACGGATGTTACACGGATACTTATATCAGAGGAAATCCCATCTTCGCATTGAAAACGGATTAGATGCGGAGAACAATTGTGCAATTCTCGGCAGATAAAAATCGGACTGATTTTTTTTATACGTTGTGTCTGACTCCGGCCTATATATGTGTATAGGGAGAGACCGGTCAGGCTAGCTGAGCGGCGGGGAGAAGTCAGCGAGGACCTGGCTCCTGGACTAGTCATCTCATCCCCAGCCTCACTAACAGGTCTCAGCATATATATGTGTATAGGGAGAGACCGGTCAGTCTAGCTGAGCAGGCGGGGAGAAGTCAGTGGGGACCCGGCGCTTGGACTAGTCATCTCATCCCTGGCTGCACTTCCAAACATGATTAAGGACAGACCTATGCCCGAAACAGGTCGGTTTTTGCCTTGATGTAATATTTTGGATGTGTTTGGAACCTTTCAAGCTGTACTAATAAATTGGTGACGTTGCATATCCACATGGCTGGATACCTTCATTTCAACCCAAGCTTTTTACTTTCCATGTCGATGATATTCACAGCCAATCTACAGGAGCAGTAAACTTCCAACCATGTTTTACTATGAAACATTGTGGCGCTGTACAATGAATCATAAGTGTTTAGTATACAGGAGGCGGTCTCTGATTAATGCTGCCTGTGGTTCAGGCAGAATGATAAGTTGATAAATTCCCTTTAAAACTTGATTTCCTGAATGAGTAGCTGTACACTCATGTTTTAAGAATCCATGAAAATATAGTTCTAATTTTCTAGTACTAAAACCATTTGTCATTCACCATCTACCATAAATAAAAGAATTTTTAGCCATATCGCACTTTGTTTCTTTGCCATTTCTTCTAGTATACATCACAATTTTTTATTTTATTAATACTTGTTTTTGGACCTCACTGATAACGTCCATAGACTTTATTAAATACTTTTCATTAAATGTTTTTTTTTCTCTATATCTCCATAGAAGTGAATAGTGTCGGAGCACCACTGTTCCATTCACACAAAGGTCTTTGGGATCGAAGGGGGTTCCAGAGGTCAGCAATCCTATAATGATCACCTATCCTGTGGATACATGACAAATGTATTTGGAGACAAAAGCCTCGTTAAGAAAACCAATGTGTCAAATACTGTGTTGTGTTGGCCATCAGAATGAATAGCCCAGTTCTGACAATTATCAGCCTTCAATTAGCTTCTAACGACCAATGCTAATAGTATAAGAGCTGTCGGAGCTAACAATCGCATAGCACACTGACCGGTGGAATTGAACAGACTGCTTTGGATCATGCACATTTTAAACTGTTGCTATATTATTATTATTCATTTTTATATGAGCAATACAGGACGCACATAAGTACAGAAGGAGAGAGGACCCTGCCCGCGAAGGCTCACAGTCTACAGGGGATGGGTGAGGATACACTAGGAGAGGATAGAACTGGTCTTGCGGCAGTTCAGTAGACTGAGGATCACTGCTGGTTGTAGGCTTGTCAGAAGAGGTAGGTCTTCAGGTTCTTTTTGAAGATTTCCATGGTAGGCGAGAGTCTGATGTGTTGGGGTAGAGAATTCCAGAGTATAGGGGAGGCACGGGAGAAGTCTTGTATGCGGTTGTGGGAAGAAGAGATAAGGGGAGAGTAGAGAAGGAGATCTTGAGAGGATCGAAGGTTGCGCGAGAGTAAGTAGCGGGAGACCATGTCACAGATGTATGGAGGAGACAGGTTGTGGATGGCTTTGTATGTCATAGTTAGGGTTTTGAACTGGTGCCTCTGGACGATAGGAAGCCAATGAAGGGCTTGGCATAGAGGAGAGGCTGGGGAATAACAGGGAGACAGGTGGATTAGTCGGGCAGCAGAATGTAGGATGGATTGGAGTGGTGCCAGAGTGCTAGAGGGGAGGCCAGAGAGCAGGAGGTTGCAGTAGTCAAGGCGGGAGATAACGGGATGCACTAGTGTTTTTGTGGTGTCGTGGTCAAGGAATGCACAGATCCGGGAAATATTTTTGAGTTTGAGATGGCAGGAGGAGGCTAGGGTTTGGATATGTGGCTTGAAAGAAAGGGCAGAGTCGAGGATCACCCCGAGGCACCGAGCATGCGGGACCGGGGAAAGTGAGCAGCTGGTGACATTGAGGGATAGGTCTGGTGGAGGGGCAGAGTGAGATGGGGGGAAGATGCTGAATTCTGTTTTGTCCATGTTCAGTTTTAGAAAGCGAGCAGAAAAGAAAGCTGAAATAGCGGACAGACAGTGTGGGATTTTTGTCAGTAAGGAGATGAGGTCAGGTCCAGATAGGTAGATCTGCGTGTCATCGGCATAGAGATGATACTGCAAACCGTGGGATTCTATGAGCTGTCCCAGGCCGAAGGTGTAGATGGAGAAGAGTAGGGGTCCTAGAACTGAGCCTTGAGGAACACCGACAGAGAGGGGGCGAGGTGAGGAGGTGGTGTGGGAGAGGGAGACACTGAATGTTCGATCTGTTAGATATGATGAGATCCAGGATAGGGCCAAGCCTGTGATGCCCAGAGATGAGAGAATCTGGAGCAGGAGGGAGTGGTCCACAGTGTCGAAGGCAGAAGACAGGTCAAGGAGAAGGAGAACAGAGTAGTGTCGCTTGCTCTTGGCGGTTAGTAGGTCGTTGGTGACTTTAGTTAGAGCAGTTTCAGTTGAGTGATGCAGTTGGAAGCCTGATTGCAAGCGGTCAAAGAGCGAGCAAGAGGAGAGGTGGGAGGACAGTTCAAGATGGACATGCTATTCCAGTAGTTTTGAGGCATAAGGGAGAAGAGATATCGGGCGATAGCTAGACGCAGAGGATGGGTCAAGGGAGGACTTTTTGAGGATGGGTGTGATTGAGGCATGTTTGAAGGATGAGGGGAACACACACATTTGTAAGTGAGAGGTTGACGAGGTGTGTTAGGGTAGGGATGAAGACTGTGGCGAGGTTAGGGATGAGGTGGGACGGGAGCGGGTCAAGTGTGCAAGTGGTGAGGTGTGATCTTGAAAGGAGGGTGGAGAGCTGATCTTCTGTCATGGTGGAGAAGTTGGTTTTGGAGGAACAGGACTGAGCAGCTAAGAGGGGCAGTGGGGGCTTTGGGCCAAAGCTTTCCCTGATCGTATCAATCTTCTGCTTGAAAAAGGAGGCAAAATCTTCAGCAGTAAAGAGATGAGAGGGGGGAGGTGGTGGGGGACGGAGTAGAGAATTGAAAGTGTTGAAGAGCTGTTTAGGGTTGTGAGACAGGGAGGATATAGAGATGAGAAGTAAGTTTGCTTTGCGGCAGTGAGTGTGGACTTGAAGCTGGTGAGGGACTGCTTGTATGCGGTTAAGTGCTCAGCAGAGCGGGATTTCTTCCATCTCCGCTCAGCAACACTGGAAGCCAGTCTCAGTTCTTTGGTGAGGCTGGTCAGCCAGGGCTGCCTGTTGATTGTGCGAGTTTTGCTATGTGCGAGGGGGGCGGCCGAATCAAGTGAGGCTGTTATTGTGGTGTTATAAAAGGTGGCAGCAGCATATGTGTCATGAAGTGAGGCTATGTCTGTAAGAGGGAGGAGGGACTCAGAGAGCGATTGTAAGTTGAGGTGTTTGAGATTTCTGTGAGGATGAGCGAGTTTGTGGAGCGGGGTTGCGTACTAGGAGAGGAGAGGGAAGAAAATGTCAGTAGGTTGTGGTCAGGTAGGGGTGAGTTAGTGAGATTAGTAAGGGAGCAGAGGCGGGTGAAGATAAGGTCCAGTGTGTGACCATCTTTGTGAGTGGCCACATGGACCATTGAGTGAGGCCGAAGGAGGCAGTGAGGGATAAAAGTTTGGAGGCAGCGGAGGTGGAAGTGTCAATGGGGATGTTAACCCCTTCATGACCCAGCCTATTTTGACCTTAAAGACCTTGCCATTTTTTGCAATTCTGACCAGTGTCCCTTTATGAGGTAATAACTCAGGAACGCTTCAACGGATCCTAGCGATTCTGAGATTGTTTTTTCGTGACATATTGGGCTTCATGTTAGTGGTAAATTTAAGTTGATAATTTTTGCGTTTATTTGTGAAAAAAATGGAAATTTGGCGAAAATTTTGAAAATTTTGTAATTTTCAAATTTTTAATTTTTATTCTGTTAAACTAGAGAGTTATGTGACACAAAATAGTTAATAAATAACATTTCCCACATGTCTACTTTACATCAGCACAATTTTGGGAACAACATTTTTTTTTGTTAGGAAGTTATAAGGGTTAAAAGTTGACCAGCGATTTCTCATTTTTACAGCAAAATTTACAAAACCATTTTTTTAGGGACCACCTCACATTTGAAGTCACTTTGAGGGGTCTATATGGCAGAAAATACCCAAAAGTGACACCTTTATAAAAACTGCACCCCTCAAGCTACTCAAAACTACATTCAAGAAGATTATTAACCCTTCAGGTGCTTCACAGGAACTAAAGCAACGTGTAAGGAAAAAATGGACATTTTAATTTTTCCAACAAAAATTTTCTTTTAGCATCAATTTTTTCATTTTTACATGGGCATCAGGATAAAATGGATCCTAAAATTTGTTGGGCAATTTCTCTTGAGTACACAGATACCTCATATGTGGTCATAAACCACTGTATGGGCGCACGGCAGGGCTCAGAAGGGAAGGAGCGCCATTTGACTTTTTGAATGGAAAATATGCTGGAATATTTAGCGGTTGCCATGTCACATTTGGAGAGTCCCTGTGTGCCTAAACATTGGAGCTCCCCCACAAGTGACCCCATTTTGGAAACTAGACCCCCTAAGGAACTTATCTAGATGCATAGTGATCATTTTGAACCCCCAGGTGCTTCACAAATTGATCTGTAAAAAAAAGAAAGTACTTTTTTTTCACAAAAATTTTCTTTTAGCCTCAGTTTTTTCATTTTCACATGGGCAACAGTATAAATTGGATCCTAAAATTTGTTGGGCAATTTCTCCTGAGTACACAGATACCTCATATGTGGTCATAAACCACTGTTTGGGCGCATGGCAGGGCTCAGAAGGGAAGCAGCGCCATTTGACTTTTTGAATGGAAAATATGCTGGAATATTTAGCGGTTGCCATGTCGCATTTGGAGAGTCCCTGTGTGCCTAAACATTGGAGCTCCCCCACAAGTGACCCCATTTTGGAAACTAGACCCCCTAAGGAACTTATCTAGATGCATAGTGAGCACTTTGAACCCCCAGGTGCTTCACAAATTGATCCGTAAAAAAAAGAAAGTACTTTTTTTTCACAAAAATTTTCTTTTAGCCTCAGTTTTTTTCATTTTCACATGGGCAACAGTATAAATTGGATTTTAAAATTTGTTGGGCAATTTCTCCTGAGTACACAGGTACCTCATCTGTGATCATAAACCACTGTTTGGGCGCACGGCAGGGCTCAGAAGGGAAGGAGCGCCATTTGACTTTTTGAATAGAAAATATGCTGGAATATTTAGCGGTTGCCATGTCGCATTTGGAGAGTTCCTGTGTGCCTAAACATTGGAGCTCCCCCACAAGTGACCCCATTTTGGAAACTAGACGCCCTAAGGAACTTATCTAGATGCATAGTGAGCACTTTGAACCCCCCAGGTGCTTTACAGAAGTTTATAACGCAGTGCCGTGAAAATAAAATATCATTTTTTTTTCTCAAAAAATGATTTTTTAGCCCACTATTTTTTATTTTCACAATGGTTACAGGAGAAATTGGACCCCGAAAGTTGTTGTCCAGTTTGTCCTGAGTACGCTAGTACCCCATATGTGGGGGGGAACCACTGTTTGGGCACACGTCAGGGCTCGGAAGGGATGTAGTGACGCTTTGAAATGCCAACTTGATGGAATGGTCTGCGGGCATCTTGTTACGTTTGCAGAGCCCCTGATGCGCCTAAACAGTAGAAACTCCCCACAAGTGACCCCATTTTGGAAACTAGACACCGCAAAGAACTTATCTAGATGTGTGGTGAGCACTTTGAACCCCCAAGGGCTACACAGAAGTTTATAACGCCCGGGCATGAAAATAAAAAAATCATATTTTTTCCACAATCAGGATCTTTTAGTCCCCAATTTTTTTATTTTCGCAAGGTAACATGAGAAATTAGACCCCAAAAGTTGTTGTCCAATTTGTCCTGAGTATGCTGATATCCCATATGTGGGAGAAAACTACTGTATGGGCACACGTCGGGGCTCGGATGGGAAGTAGTGACCTTTTGAAATGCCCACTTGATGGAATGGTCTTCGGGAGTCATGTTACGTTTGCAGAGTCCCTGATGTGCCTAAACAGTAGAAACTCCCCACAAGTGACCCCATTTTGGAAACTAGATCCCCCAAGGAACTCCTCTAGATGTGTGGTGAGCACTTTGAATCTCCAAGTCCTTCACAGAAGTTTATAACGCAGAGCCGTGAAAATATAAAATCATTTTTTTTCCACAAAAATAATTTTTAGTCCCCAATTTTTTTTCCCAATGTTAACAGGAGAAATTAGAACCCCCAAAGTTGTTGTGCAATTTTTCCCGAGTACGCTGATACCTCATATGTGGGGATAAACCACTGTTTGGGCATACGTCGGGGCTTGGAATAAAGGGAGCACTGTTTGACTTTTTGAACGCAAATTTGCAGGAATCAATGGTGGCGCCATGTCGCGTATGGAGACCCCCTGATGTGCCTAAATAGTGAAAACCCCTCAATTCTAACTCCAACCCTAACCCCAACACACCCCTAACGCCTACACACACCTAACCCTAATACAAACCCTAATCATAACCCTAACCCCAACACACCCCTAACCCTAATCCCAACTCTAACCATAAACCTAACTACAAGCCTAACCCTAATTCCAAACCTAACCCTAATTCCAACCCTAACCCAAATTCCAACCCTAACCGTAATTCTAACCTTAGCCCTAATGCTAACCCTAACCCTAGTTCTAACCCTAAGGCTGGGTTCATATTGCGTTTTACCAGCCCGTTCAACACGTAGCGTTGACCGGCTAGTAACGGTATAGCATAACGCGATCGCGTTATGCTATACCCGCTAGCGCAGATGAATCAGCAGATAATCAGCCGCGGATCAGCAGCAAAATCCGCCGCGGATCAGCAGCAAAATCCGCAGCGGATCAGCAGCGAAATCCGCCGCGGATCAGCAGCGAAATCAGCCGCGGATCGCAGCGAAATCAGCCGCGGATCCGCAGCGAAATCCGCCGCGGATCAGCAGCGAAATCCGCCGCGGATCACAGCGAAATCCGCCGCGGATCAGCAGCGAAATCCGCCGCGGATCGCAGCGAATCAGTCGCGACCGCAGCGAATCCGCCCATCAGCAGCAAATCAGCCCGACACAGCAATCCGCACGCGATACACAGCAAAATCCACCATCACACAAATTCCCCGTATTTTAGCATGCGAAACCGCGCGGTCATAGCAGCGTAAATGCCGCGGCCGATCAGCCATATCCGACGTATCGCGAAATGCGATCAGCGCATGTCGCGTGATCAGCAGAATCGCCGCGGATCAGCAGCAAATCCGCCGCGGATCAGCAGCGAAATCCGCGCGGATCAGCAGCGAAATCCGCCGCGGATCAGCAGCGAAATCCGCCGCGGATCAGCAGCGATATCGCCGCGATCCGCAGCGAATCCGCCGCGGATCAGCAGCGAAATCCGCCGCGGATCAGCAGCGAATCCGCCGCGATCGCAGCAAATCGCGCGGATCGCAGCAAAATCCGCTAGAAAAAAAAAAAAAAATTCTTTATTTTTTTTATTTGTCCCTACCTATGATAAATGGGGGTTCATTACTTTTTTTTATTTGACACTGTGACAGTTTATCACAGTGATCAAAATAAATTTTGAACACTGGGGGGCGCACTGCGCATGCGCCGGCGGCGCACTGCGCAGCGCCGCCATTTTCCAATATGGCGGCGCCATGAAGATGCCCGGGCGGACGCGGGCCGATCGTGGGACATCGGTGGATCGGGAGAGGTGAGTAGGGGGTCGGAAGGCTGGGGGGGGATAGGAAGTGGGGGCAGTGGACCAAAAGAGGAGGGAGCTGTAAGTGACGGCGGTGACCGATCGCTGCCATCTTTCGGTGGCGGCGGCCGATCACCGCCGTGACTCGGTGTGGGGGGGGTCAGGGCTCGGTCTCCAGCCATGGCAGATGCTATTGCAGCATCGGCCATGGCTGGATTGTAATATTTCACCAATTAAATTGGTGAAATATTACACATTGCTCTGATTGGCTGTTTCACTTTTAACAGCCAATCAGAGCGATCGTGGCCACGGGGGGGTTAAGCCAACCCCCCTGTGGTGAAGTACAAAGGGTCCTGTGCCGGCGGTCGGGTGACCTTTGAGTGACCCCGGTCTCCCGGCCCGCAGGGACGAGATCCTTTCATGACGCCACATAGGCGTCATGGGTCGGATTGGCACAGGTTTTCATGACGCCTACGTGGCGTCATGGGTCGGGAAGGGGTTAAAGTCGCCCATGATGATAGTGGGGATGTCAGCAGAGAGGAAATGAAGCAGCCAGGTGGTGAAGTGATCGAGAAAGGTGGAGATGGCTAGTTCTGGGGGGCGATAGATGACAGCTAGCTGGAGGTTGGAAGGGGAGTAGATGCGGACGGAGTGCACCTCAAACGAGGGAAGAGTAGCGGAGGGTGGGAGAGGAAGTGGGGTAAAGGAGCAGGAATTGGAGATGAGCAAGCCAACTCCGCCACCACGTTTCTTGCTGGGGCGGGGGTGTGAGAGAGATGGATTCTGCCATAAGAGAGTGCAGCTGGAGAGGCTGTGTCAGAGGGGGTGAGCCAGGTTTCAGTGATAGCAAGGAAGGAGAGTTTGTTGGTGATGAAGAGGTCGTGGATAAATGACAGTTTATTGCAGACAGAGCATGCGTTCCATAGTGCTCCAGGTAGGGGGACCGGGGGAGTGGGGGCTGGATGAATGGGTATGAGGTTATCATGGTTGCAGAAACGTATAGAGGATCGTGGCAGGGTGTTAGAAATAAGTATGGGGATGTGCTGAGAAGGACCAGGATTTGGGGAAACGTCGCCAGCAATGAGGAGTAACAGACAGATTGTTAGAAGGTGGGAGCAGGATAAGCCATGGTGTGGCCGTTTGTGTCTGGACAGAGGGGCTTGTATGTAGAGGAACAGTTCTGAGGAGAAGGTGAGGTGGCTGGGGAGGATGGAGGGAGAAATGACTAGTTCCTTACTAGGTGGGGGGATTAATGGAGAGCGGGCAAAATAGAGAAGTATGGGGGTGAAAGTGAGAAGAAGTCGAAACATTGTTGTGGAGTTATAGTCTGTTACCTTACAGTCAAATTCCAGTCCAATTCTAGTCTAATTCAGAATGTTGTAATTAGAAATCTGTAATTTGAAATATGGGATTTGAAATCAACCTGTGCAGACCACGTCTGTGCAGACCCATGTATATAAAAATGGATGCCACACGGATATAAAAAAAATGGCACAAGGATAACACAGCGATAGCACATGGATGGAATACGGATGAAGAGTGTCCGTCTGTTCTGGATGAATTTCCAAACGCTCATCTGAACCCAGCCTAAATTTGTTGTTTCAATTAACTAAAATCACTAATGCAACATTAAACCGCTAACAGATGAACAATGCTGGTAGCACCATAAATAGAGGAATAGGACAGTATCAGAGAACTTGGGATGGAGCATGTTGATACTCAATATGACCAATCATATCGGTTTTCAATCACAGTAGATTGTAATTTATAAAACAGGACCAGCTCTACTCCAAAAACAGCATCCAGAGCCCAGATCCATGTTGTGGCAAGTAAATAATCTTTTAACAGTTCATGTTTATACTGATTAGAATTTGTCATCCAAATTAGACATAAGGAGTACATTAATATGTATTTCTCATTAAAAAATGATTAAATCAACAGAGCTGTCTTTCTTGTCAAAAAATAGACTTTTAGAGCACAGGGTGTTTGTCATCCAGCTCGGCTGTGCTGCAGGATGTGGGTGGCAGCAAGAAAACCTCAACTGCATACAGACTACAGTCTGGGAAAAGTTCCCAAACTATTGTGCGGGGCAGTTCCTCTCAGCTGTAAAAATATTTACGGCGATGAAAGGTAATCATTTTCTCAAATGTGATGGGCCCTTTCCAAACTAACAGTTGTAATGTTTTTCCTATAATAAAGTAATATGCTCCTAAACACTAGAACAATAAAAATCAATGACCGACATGACAATAACACAAATGTGTCCTCTGCTGATTTACAAATGTGTCCTCTACTGATTAACGATGAGACAACTCATGTTTACACATGAAACTTTTTTCCTCTTTGAAACTCAAGAGGAAACGTGATGTTTCAGCGATTTCCACCAACTCACTTAAAAACAGGATGTAAACACTAAGTACATGAACATTGTCCAGCTATTAAGATGGTCAGTCTATTAAAGAAGCTGCCCACACACAGACTGATTCTTAGGCTCAGCATGGGAGTCCAATTAGAAGTGTAGTATAGTTCTTCTGATTCGCTGTGTCTCTTACCCCATGTGCAGGGCATTGCAGTAGCTGAGGCATCCATGTTTACAACCACCAGTAGCTAACTAACTGTCACTATATGAGTGGTCGTAACCATGGATACCTATAGACGACATAGTGAATGTGTAAGTGGTCTTATACTGAAAAGAACATTTCAATCTATCTTCTAGTCTTTGGGAAATTACTTAACTCATTTCAATGATGCCTTAAATATGAAAAATCCATTAGTTCAGTTTTCAAGGACCATTGTAACTGTACTTACGGGAAGAACAAAGATAATGCTTCACTGAAAAAAGACAATACACAAAATTTATGTAATCTAGAAAATATTTAGTGGATTTATATCAGCCAGACATGACAGAAAACCTAGTACCAGGATTCTTACAAATCTATGGGCCAAGGAAATAATGAAGATCTAGGATAAAAGTTCCAAAGTAGTTCCTATGTGATTCAATTTGTAACAGCCTCTTGATGCAATCTTCTGACTTTTATCATTTATACACACGTGGTCAATATTGTTGATACCCCTCGTTTAATGACAGAAAAACCCACACTGGTCACAGAAATAACTTGAGTTTGACAAAAGTAATAATAAATCAAAAATCTATGAAAATGAACAAATGAAAGTCAGACATTGGTTTTCAGCCATGCTTCCACAGAATTAAAAAAAAAAAAAAAAACTCATGAAATAGGCCTGGACAGAAATGATGGTACCCCTGAAAATAATGTGACAAAAGGGACATGTTAAATCAAGGTGTGTCCACTAATTAGCATCACAGGTGTCTACAATTTTGGAATCAGTGAAAGGGCCTGTATAGAGGGCTACAGATACTCACTGTGCTGTTTGGTGACATGGTGTGTATAGCACTCAACATGGACCAGAGGAAGCGAAGGAAAGAGTTGTCTCAGGAGATTAGAAAGAAAATTATAGACAAACATGTTAAAGGAAAAAGTTATTAGACCATCTCCAAGCAGCTTGATGTTCCTGTGACTACAGTTGCACATATTATTCAGAAATTTAAGCTCCATGGGCCTGTAGCCAACCTCCCTGGATGTGGCCCGCAGGAGGAAAATTGATGACAAATCAAATCCAAGAGACGGATAATACGAATGGTAACAAAAGAGCCGAGAAAAACTTCTAAACAGATTAAAGATGAACTTCAAGCTCAAGGAACATCTGTGTCAGATCGCACCATCCATCGTTGTATGAGCCAAAGTGGACTTCAAGGGAGACGACCAAGGAGGACACCACTGTTGAAAAAACATCATAAAAAAGCCAGATAGGAATTTGCCAAACTACATGTTGACAAGCCACAAAGCTTCTGGGAGAATGTCCTATGGACAGATGAGACACTGTCATGGGTATATCGCCACGAGGATCGTCGCGATTACACACTCTGACTTCTCACAGCTGAGTTGCTGTTTCTTTGTGTTTGGTAATGAGGGAGTTAATTTTACCTAGTTCTTTGCTAAGACTAGGTCCAGCCTCGCCCGGCTGCTTTTGATTATGTTCTAATTAGATTCCTTCATATACCTGCCAGTCTGCTTGTTAGATGCCGGTGAAAGCATTCATGTAGTCTAGCAGACTGGATCGGTTCTGAGAATACTTAAGCTAAGAGCTCCTTAGTTGTTTTTATCTTATAGCTTATAGTTTATCTCTGAGACCTTAGGTGTTCCTACTGTGTGTGAGTGTTGTATGTAAGACTTTATTTACTTTATTTCTTGTCTTTCTTGTATGTCTTTCTGTTCATTAACCGTTACCTGTTCATTCCCTTTGGTGGTAATCAGGGTCCTTCTTAGGACTAGATTACAGTTGGCAGGGATTGATAGGAGACAGGGTTTACGCTGGTGGCCTGGACCTCTGTACCTTTAACAGTACCTCCAGGTAGAGGGATTAGTTAGGACCCCAGTGTAGGGTCAGCATAGACCCCGGTCACCCTCTAGCCGGAGACAGTGTATAACGGATTCCGTATTGACCCACTGGACATTGTCAGGTAATTCTATGTTATCATATATCTATGCGCATGTTATATAGGATGTTGCCCTTTTGATATAGATTACTGACATCACATATATATATATCTGCTATACAGCGTGACATTTTCACCGGCCCATACTAAAGATTCTCCCAGCTGTCATGGATCCAGTAGCCCAGCTGGCCCGGCAGTTGCAGGGGTTGTCCATGGAGTTTGCAGACATTAAGTCCAAGGTTTTGTCCCCCCCGGAGCAAACCAGATCTGAACCTAAGGTTGCTCTCCCGGACAGGTTCACTGGTGGGCGGGACAAATTTTTTACTTTCCGGGAGGCATGTAAATTGTACTTTCGGCTGCGGCCTCGGTCATCTGGGAGTGAAGAGCAGAGGGTGGGAATTGTTATCTCGCTCTTACAAGGGACCCTCAATCTTGGGCGTTCTTTATTCCTCCAGGCTCCCCAGATCTCCAGTCAGTGGATCGATTTTTTACTGCCCTGGGTCTGGTATATGATGATCCGGATCGAGTTTCCCTTGCTGAAACAAAGTTACGTAAAATACGGCAAGGAAATCGTCCAGCGGAGGAATATTCTTCTGAGTTCCGTAGATGGGCAACAGATACTCAGTGGAATGACCCAGCTCTTAGGAGCCAGTTTTGTCAAGGGTTGTCTGACAAATTAAAAGATGTGTTGGCTCAGTATGATTCTCCTCCATCACTGGAGGCTGCTATGGCCCTCGCTATTCGCATTGATAGATGAATTCGGGGAAGACGCGAGGTAACTCCGCCTCCTGTGATGACTCCACCTACTACTAAAGTCCCTTATACTGAGGTTCCCCTGGTCTGTTCTGAGGAACCCATGCAGTTGGGAGGGACATCTTTTTGTAGGAGGGAATCGGCGGTGTGCCGCAAGACTAGAAGGTGTTTCTTTTGCGGGAGAGAGGGACATTTTGTTGGGGGGTGTCCATCCCGGGCCTCTTTGAGCAAAGGAGTTAACCTGGGAGTGTGTATTTCGTCCCCAAATCCCTCTCAGTTTCTCGTGCCTGCGGAGGTGGTGATTGGTACTAGAACTGAGAGGATTCTGTTTTTCTTGATAGTGGGTCCGGGGCTAATCTGGTGGACGCTCGGTTTGCCCAGGTGCATGGTATGCAACTGAGTGTATTGGCCAAACCGGTCCCTATAGTCTCTATTGATTCTAGACCTCTCGGTCAAGGTAGCTTGGTACAAGCTGTTCATAACATAGATCTTCGAGTAGGGGCAATACATAAAGAGCAATTGTCTTGTTATGTGTTGGAGGGTCTACCTACTCCTATTGTGTTGGGACTTCCTTGGTTGGCTAAACATAACCCAGTGATTGATTGGCAATCCAGAAAGATAAGCCAGTGGGTGAATTTTGCAGGAATAACTGCATGAGCACGGTCATCGGTGCGGTTGTGCCTAGGACTTTGTCTCCTTTTCTGGAGGACTTTGGGGAGATGTTCTCAGAGGAGGGGTGTAAAGAGTTACCTCCTCATCGCGCATATGACGGCTCAATAAAGTTGCTTCCTGATGCCTTATCTCGTACTTTCCCAGGGGCCGGGAAGACGGATGATCCGGTTCCTATTCCTCAGGAGGGAGTTGTAGTGTCAGCTGTATGCTCTGAGCTTGAGGGGAGGTATTGGGGGCTCAGGGGACGCCCCTGTGGGACTTCCAGGGAGACTGATAGTTCCAGATCGGTTAAGACTGAAGGTTACGGGGAACCGTTACAAACGGATGGCTGATAGGGGGAGAGTTTTTGGTCTAGATCTGAAGGTGAACGATCTGGTTTGGTTGTCTACCAGGAATATAAAACTTAAAGTTTCCTCCTGGAGGTTGGGTCCCAGATTCATCGGGCCGTACAGGATCAGTTCCATAATTAATCCGGTGGCATTTCGTCTGGACCTCCCTCCTACGTTTAAAATTCATAATGTGTTTCACAAGTCATTACTTAAAAAGTATGTGGCACCAGTCATACCGTCACCTCTACCTCCTCCTTCAGTGGTGGTCAATGATAACGTGGAATTTCATGGGTTGAAAATCATTGACTCAAGTCTCAGTCGCCGATCCCTTCAGTACTTGGTTCATTGGAGGGGGTATGGTCCTGTGGAGAGGACGTGGGTCCCTGCGTCTGATGTTAACGCAGATCGATTGGTTCGGACCTTTCACACAACTCACCCGGGCAGACCTGGCCCTGAGGGTCCGGAGTCACCTCGTAGAGGGGGGGGGGGGGGTACTGTCATGGGTGTATCGCCACGAGGATCGTCGCGATTACACACTCTGACTTCTCACAGCTGAGTTGCTGTTTCTTTGTGTTTGGTAATGAGGGAGTTAATTTTACCTAGCTCTTTGCTAAGACTAGGTCCAGCCTCGCCCGGCTGCTTTTGATTATGTTCTAATTAGATTCCTTCATATACCTGCCAGTCTGCTTGTTAGATGCCGGTGAAAGCATTCATGTAGTCTAGCAGACTGGATCGGTTCTGAGAATACTTAAGCTAAGAGCTCCTTAGTTGTTTTACTCTTATAGCTTATAGTTTATCTCTGAGACCTTAGGTGTTCCTACTGTGTGTGAGTGTTGTATGTAAGACTTTATTTACTTTATTTCTTGTCTTTCTTGTATGTCTTTCTGTTCATTAACCGTTACCTGTTCATTCCCTTTGGTGGTAATCAGGGTCCTTCTTAGGACTAGATTACAGTTGGCAGGGATTGATAGGAGACAGGGTTTACGCTGGTGGCCTGGACCTCTGTACCTTTAACAGTACCTCCAGGTAGAGGGATTAGTTAGGACCCCAGTTTAGGGTCAGCATAGACCCCGGTCACCCTCTAGCCGGAGACAGTGTATAACGGATTCCGTATTGACCCACTGGACATTGTCAGGTAATTCTATGTTATCATATATCTATGCGCATGTTATATAGGATGTTGCCCTTTTGATATAGATTACTGACATCACATATATATATATCTGCTATACAGCGTGACATTTTCACCGGCCCATACTAAAGATTCTCCCCAGCTGTCATGGATCCAGTAGCCCAGCTGGCCCGGCAGTTGCAGGGGTTGTCCATGGAGATTGCAGACATTAAGTCCAAGGTTTTGTCCCCCCCGGAGCAAACCAGATCTGAACCTAAGGTTGCTCTCCCGGACAGGTTCACTGGTGGGCGGGACAAATTTTTTACTTTCCGGGAGGCATGTAAATTGTACTTTCGGCTGCGGCCTCGGTCATCTGGGAGTGAAGAGCAGAGGGTGGGAATTGTTATCTCGCTCTTACAAGGGACCCTCAATCTTGGGCGTTCTTTATTCCTCCAGGCTCCCCAGATCTCCAGTCAGTGGATCGATTTTTTACTGCCCTGGGTCTGGTATATGATGATCCGGATCGAGTTTCCCTTGCTGAAACAAAGTTACGTAAAATACGGCAAGGAAATCGTCCAGCGGAGGAATATTCTTCTGAGTTCCGTAGATGGGCAACAGATACTCAGTGGAATGACCCAGCTCTTAGGAGCCAGTTTTGTCAAGGGTTGTCTGACAAATTAAAAGATGTGTTGGCTCAGTATGATTCTCCTCCATCACTGGAGGCTGCTATGGCCCTCGCTATTCGCATTGATAGACGAATTCGGGGAAGACGCGAGGTAACTCCGCCTCCTGTGATGACTCCACCTACTACTAAAGTCCCTTATACTGAGGTTCCCCTGGTCTGTTCTGAGGAACCCATGCAGTTGGGAGGGACATCTTTTTGTAGGAGGGAATCGGCGGTGTGCCGCAAGACTAGAAGGTGTTTCTTTTGCGGGAGAGAGGGACATTTTGTTGGGGGGTGTCCATCCCGGGCCTCTTTGAGCAAAGGAGTTAACCTGGGAGTGTGTATTTCGTCCCCAAATCCCTCTCAGTTTCTCGTGCCTGCGGAGGTGGTGATTGGTACTAGAACTGAGAGGATTTCTGTTTTTCTTGATAGTGGGTCCGGGGCTAATCTGGTGGACACTCGGTTTGCCCAGGTGCATGGTATGCAACTGAGTGTATTGGCCAAACCGGTCCCTATAGTCTCTATTGATTCTAGACCTCTCGGTCAAGGTAGCTTGGTACAAGCTGTTCATAACATAGATCTTCGAGTAGGGGCAATACATAAAGAGCAATTGTCTTGTTATGTGTTGGAGGGTCTACCTACTCCTATTGTGTTGGGACTTCCTTGGTTGGCTAAACATAACCCAGTGATTGATTGGCAATCCAGAAAGATAAGCCAGTGGGGTGAATTTTGCAGGAATAACTGCATGAGCACGGTCATCGGTGCGGTTGTGCCTAGGACTTTGTCTCCTTTTCTGGAGGACTTTGGGGAGATGTTCTCAGAGGAGGGGTGTAAAGAGTTACCTCCTCATCGCGCATATGACGGCTCAATAAAGTTGCTTCCTGATGCCTTATCTCGTACTTTCCCAGGGGCCGGGAAGACGGATGATCCGGTTCCTATTCCTCAGGAGGGAGTTGTAGTGTCAGCTGTATGCTCTGAGCTTGAGGGGGAGGTATTGGGGCTCAGGGGGACGCCCCTGTGGGACTTCCAGGGAGACTGATAGTTCCAGATCGGTTAAGACTGAAGGTTACGGGGAACCGTTACAAACGGATGGCTGATAGGGGGAGAGTTTTTGGTCTAGATCTGAAGGTGAACGATCTGGTTTGGTTGTCTACCAGGAATATAAAACTTAAAGTTTCCTCCTGGAGGTTGGGTCCCAGATTCATCGGGCCGTACAGGATCAGTTCCATAATTAATCCGGTGGCATTTCGTCTGGACCTCCCTCCTACGTTTAAAATTCATAATGTGTTTCACAAGTCATTACTTAAAAAGTATGTGGCACCAGTCATACCGTCACCTCTACCTCCTCCTTCAGTGGTGGTCAATGATAACGTGGAATTTCATGGGTTGAAAATCATTGACTCAAGTCTCAGTCGCCGATCCCTTCAGTACTTGGTTCATTGGAGGGGGTATGGTCCTGTGGAGAGGACGTGGGTCCCTGCGTCTGATGTTAACGCAGATCGATTGGTTCGGACCTTTCACACAACTCACCCGGGCAGACCTGGCCCTGAGGGTCCGGAGTCACCTCGTAGAGGGGGGGGGTACTGTCATGGGTGTATCGCCACGAGGATCGTCGCGATTACACACTCTGACTTCTCACAGCTGAGTTGCTGTTTCTTTGTGTTTGGTAATGAGGGAGTTAATTTTACCTAGCTCTTTGCTAAGACTAGGTCCAGCCTCGCCCGGCTGCTTTTGATTATGTTCTAATTAGATTCCTTCATATACCTGCCAGTCTGCTTGTTAGATGCCGGTGAAAGCATTCATGTAGTCTAGCAGACTGGATCGGTTCTGAGAATACTTAAGCTAAGAGCTCCTTAGTTGTTTTTACTCTTACAGCTTATAGTTTATCTCTGAGACCTTAGGTGTTCCTACTGTGTGTGAGTGTTGTATGTAAGACTTTATTTACTTTATTTCTTGTCTTTCTTGTATGTCTTTCTGTTCATTAACCGTTACCTGTTCATTCCCTTTGGTGGTAATCAGGGTCCTTCTTAGGACTAGATTACAGTTGGCAGGGATTGATAGGAGACAGGGTTTACGCTGGTGGCCTGGACCTCTGTACCTTTAACAGTACCTCCAGGTAGAGGGATTAGTTAGGACCCCAGTTTAGGGTCAGCATAGACCCCGGTCACCCTCTAGCCGGAGACAGTATATAACGGATTCCGTATTGACCCACTGGACATTGTCAGGTAATTCTATGTTATCATATATCTATGCGCATGTTATATAGGATGTTGCCCTTTTGATATAGATTACTGACATCACATATATATATATCTGCTATACAGCGTGACAGACACAAATGGAACTTTTTGGCAAGGCACATCAGCTCTATGTTCACAGACGGAAAAATGAAACATATCAAGAAAAGAACACTGTCCCTACTGTGAAACATGGAGGAGGCTCTGTTATGCTCTGGGGCTGCTTTGCTGCATCTGGCACAGGGTGTCTAGAAGCTGTGCAGGTTACAATGAAATCTCAAGACTATCAAGGGATTCTAGAGAGAAATGTGCTGCCCAGTGTCAGAAAGCTTGGTCTCAATCGCAGGTCATGGGTCTTGCAACAGGATAATGACCCAAAACACACACAGCTAAAATCACCCAAAAATGGCTATCAGGAAAACAATGGACTATTCTGAAGTGGCCTTCTATGAGCTCTAACCTAAATCCTTTTGAGCATCTTTGGAAAGAGCTGAAACATGTCGCCTGGAAAAAGCAACCTGGAGCAGTTTGCTCTTGAGGAGTGGGCCAAAATACCTGTCGAGAGGTGCAGAAGTCTCATTGACAGTTACAGGAATCGTTTGATTGCAGTGATTGCCTCAAAAGGTTGTGCAAAAAAAAAATTAAGTTAAGGGTACCATCATTTCTGTCCAGACCTATTTCATGAGTTATATATTTTTTTAAATTCTGTGGAAGCATGGTAGAAAAGCAATGGCTGACTTCCATTTGTTCATTTTCATAGATTTTTGATTCATTATTACTTTCGTCTGAGTCACGTTATTTCTGTGACAATTGTGGATTTTTCTGTCATTAAACGAGGGGTACCAAAAATTTTGACCACGTGTGTAACTATATTCAGTGTATATTTCTTGTAGTTAAATTACATATTTTCATGATTTGCTAGATATTAGCACGATTAATTTGTACTTTTGTGTATTATAACAAATTTTACATTTAACCCCTTCACGACATGCGGCGTACATGTACTGCGCATGTCGTGTCCCTCCCTTTGATGTGTGCAGCGGCGCGGAGCCCACATCTTTCCCCGCACATGTCAGATGTTTTGAACAGCTGACATGTCCCACAACAACCGCGGCTGGAATCGCGATCCACCCACGGCTGTTAACCTGTTAAATGATGCTGTCAATCTTTGACAGCGGCATTTAATGTGATCATGCCAGAAGCGCATCAATAATTCCGCTCATCGGTGACCCAGTCACATGATCGCGGGTCATCGATGGGTCAGCATGACAACCAGAGGTCTCCAGCAGACCTCTATGGCTGTTATAGCCAGATTGCTATGAGCGCCGCCCTGTGGTCAGCGCTCATAGCAAGTGAGCATTTTTGCTACACACAGGCGATCCGATCGTCGCCTGTGTGTAGCAGAGGTGATCAGACAACTGCATCTTCTAGTCTCACATGGAGACTATTGAAGCATGCAAAAAGTGAAAAAAAATTTTTTTTCAAAATATTAAAAAAATTAAAAAATATAAAAGTTCAAATCACCCTCCTTTCGCCCCATTAAAAATAAAACAATAAAAAATAAATAAAATATACACATCTGGTATTGCCGCATTCAGAATCGTCTATCAAGCTATAAAAAGAATTAATCCGACTGGTAAACGGTGTTGTGGAAAAAAAAAAAGTCAAAACACCAGAATTACTTTTTTTTTTGGTTGCTGCAACATTGCATTAAGGGCTCATACTCACTGGGCTGGAAAAAAATCGGTCCGTTTTCGGCAGGAAAAAAACGGTACAATTGTTGTAAAAAGACATGCGATTTTGATGCGATTTTAAATCGCACCATGCGTTTTCTGTCAGTTTTCCATCATTTTCCATCTGTATGCAATGCGATTTTAACATGAAGTTTTACATAGAGCAGTTATCTCTATGTAAAAAGTCATGTAAAAATCACATTGTAACAAAAAAAAGTAACAAAAAGCAAATAATTAATATATTATATATATATATATATATATATATATATATATACACATCTAATATATATATATATAATATATATATAGGTCATACACTTCTACATAGTATAATAGCCGCTAATTCATCCCTGGCATTACTGTAAAATCACACTGACAGCTTTAATAAAGAATAGAAACAATACATATACACACATAGAATATATAATATATATATATATATATATGTAATTGTGACATGTATATATATATATATATATTATATATATATATATATTTATTATTAGTTCCTAGACTTCTACATACTGTAATAGCCGCTAATTCAATTGCCGGCTTTTGTGAAATCACAGAAGCCAACATGAAATGATACATTGTTTCCACACAGTTAACCATGTCATTCCCTGTATTTTGATATATGGTTTGAACTTACAATTACATGAGTGTATTTGTACAAAATTTCAGACATGTAGGGGTTAATTAAAGGTGTAAATTCGTTGAAAAAAAATGCGTGGGCTCCCGCTGTATTTTCTCCACCAGACAGACAAAGCAAGCGAGTGGGGGCAGATAATAATAGCCTAGGGAGGGTACATTTTTTTTGTGCCCCCCCTGGCTACTAACATCTGCCCCCAGACACCCCAGAAAGGGCAAATCTATAATTAGATTCGCCCTTTCTGGAACTTTGCCCGTCTATTCCCATTGCCCTGTAGCGGTGGCGAATGGGTTAATAATGTCACCTTAATGTCACCGTAGTATTGAAAGGTGACCTTAAGGCAGGTTAATAATTGAGAGCTGTCAATTAGACAACTATCAATTATTAATCCTATTGAAGTAAATTAAAAAAACACAGACACATTAATAAAAATTAATTTTAATGAAATAAAAACACATTTTTTTGACCATATTTTATTTTACACTTAATCCGTGCGAAGCCATTGATCTCCTAAAATAAAGAAAAAAAAATAAAACAACATTATTCTTACCTATTCCGTCGATCTGTCACGTCCCACGCTGTAATCCTTCACAAAGGGTTAACTAGCTTTGAGCCAAGCAGTGCAAGTAATCCTGCATGCTCAGCTCAAAGCTCCTGAATGAATAAGTTCCTCTCCTGGCGACAGGAGAGGATGTGTTTCATGAATGAAGCTTAATTGATTGTGTCCACTTTCCCTTTAGGTCAGGTCACTAAAGTTAAATTGCCAATAAATCAATTAAGCTCCATTCATGAATCTATTCCTCTACTTTCTGTGGTAGAGGAACTTATTCATTCAGGGGGTTACAGCTAGGAGACAGAATTATCTCCCTGCTAACTGTAACCTCTTAACCCTTTCTGATGGATTACAGCGTGGGACCTGACTGTACATCGGATTGGTAAGTATAATTTTTCTTTTTTATTTTATTTTTATTACAGGAAATGGTTTTAGCAGGAAAATAAAATATGGTCAAAAACTGTGTGATTATTTAATTAAACTTATTTTTTATTAAACTGTGTGTGTTTGATTTTTCTTTCATACAATAGGATTAATAATTGATAGTTGTCTAATTGACAGCTCTCAATTATTAACCTGGCTTACAGTCACCTTTCAATTGCAAGGTGGCTGTAACCCCTTATTAACCCATTCGCCACCGCTACAGGGCAATGGGAATAGACGGGCAAAGTGCCAGAAAGGGCGAATCTAATTATAGATTTGCCCTTTCTGGGGTGTCTGGGGGCAGATGTTAGTAGCCAGGGGGGCACAAAAAAAATGTACCCTCCCTAGGCTGTTATTATCTGCCCCCACTCGCTTGCTTTGTCTGTCTGGTGGAGAAAATACAACGGGAGCCCACGCATTTTTTTTCAACGAATTTACACCTTTAATTAACCCCTACATATCTGAAATTTTGCACACATATACTCATGTAATTGTAAGTTTCAACCATATATAAAAATACATGAAATTACATGGTTAAATGTGTGTAAACAATGTATCATTTCATGTCGGCTTCTGTGATTTCACAAAAGCCGGCAATTGAATTACCGGCTATTACAGTATGTAGAAGTGTATGAACTATAAATATATATATATATATGTGTCACAATGACATGTACATATATATATATGTATTCTATGTGTATATATGTAGTGTTTTGTGAGCTGTCAGTGTGATTTTACAGTAGCCGGGGATGAATTGCCGGCTTTTCAAAGGATACTGGTGCGTATAAATCGGACAGCACTTGCATGGGGCGAGTGCTGTGCGATGATTTCTCGCACCCATTGACTTGCATTGGCGATTATCATGCCAAAATCGCATCAAATCGCAGCATGCTGCGATTTTTTTCTCACACCGATTTCTGATGAGAAAAAAATCGCAAATGAAAACTCACCCATTGACTAACATTGGTCAGATTTGAATCCGATTTTTTTTCATCAGATTTTCATCCGTTTTCGGCGCAAGTGAGTATGAGGCCTAAAATGCAATAACGAGCATTTAAAAGATCGCATCCACACGAAAATGATATCATTAAAAACATCAGCTCGGGGCGCAAAAAATAAGCCCATACCCAGCCCTAGATCATGACAAATGGAGACGCTACGGGTCTTTAAAAATGGCATACATGTTTTTTTATCTATGAACTCGTAATGACCCGGAGAATCATAATGGCAGGTCAGTTTTAGCATTTGGTGAACATGGTAAAAAGAAAATACAAAAAAACAGTTGTGGTATTGAACTTTTTTGCAATTTCACCGAAATTGGAATTTTTTTCTCGTCTTCGAGTACACGACATGGTAAAACCAATGGTGTTGTTCAAAAGTACAACTCGTCCTGCAAAAAAACAAGCCCTAACATGGCTATATTGACGGAAAAATATAAAAGTTATGGCTCTGGGAAGAAGGGCAGCAAAAAACAGAAACGCAAAAACAAATAAGGGCTGCGGCGTGAAGGGGTTAAAATTTAACATTTTGAAGTGATTAATATTATATAGTAGCAAAACATTCAATTTCTTTTTTAAAGACGGAGTCAGTTGTAGCTAGGGATAAACTTTTATTAAGCAGCCTGCACACATACTGTATATAGTATCTTACCTAAAGTTATGGTGGCCTCAAGTTATGAAAAGATGGTATAGCTGGCAGCTAAACTAACCTTGAGTAGCTGCAGTTTTCAGATGATAAGTGAGGAAGAATATATTTTTGCAAAATTTTTTGTAAAAAATAAAATATAAATTTGTTCTAAAAAAATTATTTCTAATTAACTTCTGTTTAGTTATGTGGGTAAGCTTATATTAAAGGGAATCTGTCACCCTAAATCAGGTCAGATGGGCGGTGTTTTGGGTACTTGCCTTAACATGTTGTTCGCCGCTGTCTCCATTATTTCTGGGAATTGTAGTCGCTGCCCTCCATATAACGCGCCTGCGTATTGCAATCTTGAATTGCGCACGCGCAGTATGCTTTGCCCGCAGATTGCAATGCGCAGGCGCGTTATATGGAGGGCAATGACTACAATTCCCAGAAATAATGGAGACAGCGGCAAACAACATGTTAAGGCAAGTACCCAAAACACCGCCCATCTGACCTGACTGTCATCATTTAAATATCCCGCCAATTTAGGGTGACAGATTCCCTTTAAGCAATCTGCTGTTAAAAGGGCTATTGGCCCAGGTTCTCAGTGTCAGGTCAGGGTCCCACCACCATATGTCTGAACTTATGGTATATCCTAGCAATATGCCAGAACATAGTATTGGAAAACCACTTGAAAGACCAACAAAAAAAAAGTTCACATGCAACTGTTTGCATCTTTTTTTTCCTGACATGTCTCTGACCATCTACATAGTTAAGGGTAGACAGATAAAAGAGTGGCAGGGTTTTTGCTCATTTTGTCTCTTGTAGGTTTTATATGTTTTATGGCCAATGTGAACGTGTGTTTATGTACTGCATGCATACCAACTAGACCAAGCTCTGTTTTTGTGTTTTTTCAGATTGTTGCTATCTAGCACATATCCATTGAAAGTAAAGATGGTGATAATCCATTTAGTTTTCATGTTCAGTTTTTTTTAGGAAGTTTTTGAAAACCATCCAAAAGAGGACTGAAAAAAAGAGAATTCTCAGTCTTCTCTTTACAGGTGTTTTCCGTTCATGATCCATTCCTGACTTTGCCTTCAAAACTGTATAAAACAAACCTGGATCGGAACACCCAGCCTTAATATGAAGAAATTAAGTCCAGATTAATTCAATTTACAAACAGTCTTAAGTGAGTAGAAAATAGACCCAAGGAGCTCACACAGGGTTTTACATTTAGTAATTTGCTTTCAATATCATAAACTGACAGCCTGGTTAGTAATTCGCCCAGACCACTAAAAGGAAAGAAAAAAAAAAGAAAAAGACGGATTTTGGTAAGACCTTACCTGTAAAATCCTTTTCAGCGAAGGAAGGAAGAGAGACACAGTAATTCATTACTGATGGGTAGGCGGAGCCCCAGATCAGGATGACACCTCAGATCAAAAGCGTGTTGACTGGCTGGCCCCTCCAGCTCGGGCTCCTCCTACTCAGCTCCTTCAGTCGTACCAAAGCTTTAGGGAAGAACCAAGATCACCAGCGGAGCAACATAACCCCTTCTGAAGGAACTTCAGAGAAACAACACAAGAATACAGGTTATGCATGCAAAGTAAGGCAAACCACAGAGTTCCAGGTACTACTCACTGAACCTGACTACTGTGATGAGCTGGCAATGCTGGAACAGAGCCTTAGCGCGCTGACCTCAGCCCAGATAATCGCTATCAGATAAGGGTCGCGCTGCATCTGAAAACATCAACACACTTCTGCCTTGGGAGGGTGCTGTGTCTCTCTTCCTTCCTTCGCTGAAAAGGATTTTACAGGTAAGGTCTTACCAAAATCCGTCTTTCAGCTGCAGATGGAAGGAAGAGAGCCACAGTAATTCATTACTGATGGGACGTCCCAAAGCAGTTCAAAAATAAGGGTGGGAAAAACCAACAAAGGCAGAAACCCAACAACCTTAACAACAAAGCGCAACCAGCGCTAAACACAAGTTCATCCAGAACTTTAAACTACAGCTGCCTGCAGGACCCTACGTCCGAGGGCTGCATCAGCGGAAGCACTGACGTCCACTTTATAAAACTTTGTAAACGTGTGGACAGAGCGCCAAGTTGCCGCTCGGCAGAGCTGCACTGCCGAGGCACCTTGATGAAAAGCCCACGATGAGGCCACAGCTCTCGTAGAATGGGCTCGAATCTTAATCGGGCAAGTTTCACCCCGAAGACGGTAAGCTTCCAAAATAGCTGACCGGATCCAACGAGCTATAGAATCCTTGGAAGCTCGTTGACCACGCCGACGACCTGCTGGAACCACAAACAGGAGTCCGTCTTACGAAAACCTTGAGTAATAGATAGATAAAACTTCAAGGCCCGCACTAAATCCAATGTGTGCAAAGCTCGCTCTTTCACATTCTTCGGATCCGGGCAGAATGAAGGCAACACAATATCCTGGTTGACATGAAATTGTGACACCACTTTAGGCAAAAAATCACCCCGAGTGCGAAGCACTACACGATCCGGAAAAAACTCCAGAAAAGGAGGCGAGCAAGAAAGAGCTGCCAACTCAGAAACTCTTCTCAAAGAGGTGACCGCTACTAGGAAGGCCACCTTCCAAGAAAGTAAAGAAAGACTAGCAGAGTCCATAGGCTCAAAAGGTTTATGCTGAAGAGCCTCCAAAACAAGGTTAAGCCGCCAAGGAGACACAGGTGCCTTCCGCGGCGGAAACTTACGAGCTATACCGCGGAAAAAGGAAAGCACGTCCCTACGCGAGGCAATAGCTCTCCGGAATAATAAAGACAGAGCAGAAACCTGACCTCTCAGGGTGCTAACTGCCAAACCCTTGTCTAACCCATGCTGCAGAAAAGCCAGCAAATTGGGAATGGAAAATTTCCTCGGGTTCCGTGAAGACCCCGAACACCACGAAAAGAAGGTTTCCCAAGTTTTGTGGTAAATCCTAGTAGTAGCCGGACATCTGGCAGCTCGAAGAGTAGCAATGACCTCGGCTGAAAACCCTCTACGAGTCAACATTTCGGTCTCAAGAGCCACGCCGTCAAACGCAGAGACTTCAAGTCCGGATGACAAACGGGCCCCTGAGTCAACAGGTCCGGTCGAAGAGGAAGTGGAAATGGAGGTGCCGCCAACAGCGACATTAGCGTTGAAAACCACGTCCTCCTTGGCCAATCTGGTGCTATTAACATAGCCGGGATTCTCTCCAGTCTGATCCGACGCAGTACCAGAGGAAGCAAGGATATCGGTGGAAACACATAAATCAGCTCGAATTGATCCCACGGAGCCACCAGAGCATCCACCTCCACAGCCTTCCGGTCCTTGAACCTGGACATGAACACTGGTAGTTTGGCATTGAACCTGGATGCCATCAAATCCACTTGGGGAGTTCCCCAACGGGAGCATAGCATTGCAAAAATCTCCGGATGAAGACTCCATTCTCCAGGATCCATCTTCTCGCGACTGAGAAAATCCGCCGTAACATTCTGAACCCCTGGGATGTGGATTGCAGAAATGGCTGGAACCCTGGCCTCGGCCCAGATCAGGATCCGAGACACTTCCGCCATGAGCCTGGGACTCCTTGTTCCGCCTTGGTGATTGATATACGCAACCGCTGTGGCGTTGTCTGTCTGCACTCGGACCGGCAGACCGCTCAAAGGGACCGTCCAGTGTTGGAGGCAAAGAAAAATCGCCCTCAATTCCAGGATATTGATCGGTAAAACAGTCTCTTCTGATGACCATACTCCCTGAATCCAGGAATCGTTCCAAACACCCCCCCAGCCCGTCAGGCTGGCATCTGTGGTTATGACCGACCATTTCGGAGGGAGGAAAGATTTCCCCAGGGATAAGGCTCCTGGACGTAACCACCATCCTAGAGACTCTCGCACCCTGCGAGAGATGGTGACACTGCAATCCAGCGATTGCGACTGATTCCAATGACCCAGAATGAACCTTTGGAGAGCTCTGGAATGAAACTGGGCAAACGGAATTGCCTCCATGGACGCCACCATTAAACCCAGAAGACGCATACACTTGCGAAGGGACATTGTTATCGAAGACTTCATGATTTGTACATGTCGAAGAAGACATGACTGTTTGTCTGGAGGTAGAGACACCACTGCCGTACCGTGTCGAAATGCATTCCCAAAAAGAGGATAGCTTGCGACGGTTCCAGAAACGACTTCTCCCAATTGACTAGCCAACCGAAGTCCTTCAGTAACTGAAGAGACAGATGCGAGCTGTCACTGCTTCCTCCTCCGAGGATGCCACGATCAAAAGATCGTCCAGGTAAGGAAGAATCGTAATTCCTTGTCTTCGAAGAATTGCCATGAGAGGCGCCAGAATCTTTGTAAATACTCTGGGCGCCGAGGCTAAACCGAATGGCAGAGCCACGAACTGGTAATGATCCCGACCTATGGCAAAACGAAGAAAACGTTGATGAGCCCTTCCAACGGGAACATGCAAATAAGCGTCGCGATGTCGATTGATACCAAAAAATCGTTCTGCGACAGGGCTGCCACAACGGAGCGAAGTGACTCCATGCGAATTTCCGGGTGTGGACATGCCGATTCAATCTTTTGAGATCCAGAATCGGACGAAATTTGTCCTCCTTTTTGGGAACCACAAACAGATTGGAATAAAATCCTTTTCCCGATCTTCTGGCGGAACCGGTATTACCACACCCTTCTGAAGAAGGAATTCGACCTCCCGCTGCAGAGCGACCAAAAGCTCGGGTTCTGTCGGAATGCGAGACTGGCAAAATGTGTCTGGGGGACGAGAAGAGAATTCTATGAAATAACCTGCTGACACGACCCGCGTTACCCATGTAGACTGAGCGAATCGACCTCGGCCCCGAAAGGACCGCCGACCACTATATGTCCTGCCAGACACAGAAGCCATAGCTCTGCGTTGTGGTAACGTCGCTTCTTTTGCCTTTGCCCTGGTAATCAGTTCTGTGAGGTCAGACCCAAAAAGATGACCACCTTTATAAGCTAAGGCCAGCAAACCTTGTTTGGAGACCGCATCCCCGGCCCACTGTCTGAGCCACAGCGCTCTTCTGACCGTGATCGCCGAAGCCTGCGCCCTGGACAGAAGCGACGCAGTGTCCAGACCTGCATCATAGATATATCGGACTGCAGTGTCCAACCATTCGAAAATCTCCTCCATCTCAGATGACGGAGATCCATTTTTCCACGCCTTGTGTAAAAGGTCCAACCAGCTTATAGAAGCTTTAGAAGCACACATGGATCCTAGTATCGCTCTGAATCCATGACCCGCGCCTCATAATTTGATTTCGCCGCCATTTCCGTTTTTCTGTCCAGTGGATCCTGCAAACTCGCCTTCCCTTTAACAGGAAGCATTGAGGATTTACTAAGCTGGGATAAGGAAAAATCCACTTCAGGAGAGGGAATCCAATTATCTCTCGACTCTGTGGAACACGGATAAAGAGCGTCAAAGAAACGTGTTCCGTGAAAACGTTTATCCGGACACAGACGTTCCTTTTCTACTGCACTGTTAAGATCATCTAGATCTGGCAAGGCTGATCGTGACGTACGATATTCCTGGTACATTCGTGCTGATTTACCAGGTAAACTAGTTACCACCTCCGGTAACTGTAAAACCTCTCTCATGGCTTCAATAAATGCCTCTGTACGTCTCACAAGGGACGAGAGCCCCCGCCTTTCCTCCTTATCCGAATCGGACATTTCCCCATCTGAGCTTAAAGGAGAACCCTCTCCACAATCTAAATCAGAGACATCTGATTCGCTACGGGTGAAGGATGGTAACGGTCTGTGTCGCTTTCTGTCCTGAGAGGATCTAGCTGACACATATTGACTTAAAAGGTCAGACAAGCCATTAATAGAACTGGCGATAGCATCCAATTTTGCATCACTGTGAACTCCAACCGCAGCGCTAGACGCTGCGGAGGACTGCGTACCAGATTGCCGAAGCGGAACTGGAATATGGTCCGCGCCTTCTGAACCCTGTTCCGACATGCCTCACACAGTATATGGCAGGCCAAATGTCAGAAAACCTGAAAAAAACGCAGTTTTTTTTTTTTTTTTTTTTTCAGTGAACGCAAAACAGCCGCTGAAGGGTTAAGTCTTAAATATAGAGCTACCCCAGCTGTATGCCAAGTAAAACCCTCAAGAGGGGTTAATGTCACAGGCTGTAAGAAAAAACAAGGTCTCTATGTGAGACCGAGCTGCAGAATAGCGCTATGTATTAGCGCTGTGTGGTGAGGAAAAAATGTCACTCACCCAGCTGGTTTGGTGCCTGAGACGGAGGAGCGGAGTCTGAGGAGCCCGGAGCCCTTTTAATGGCCGCCGTGCTGAGGGAGCCGGAGAGAAAGCGCAATCGTGCGCTTCCTGCATGAAAGACCGGGAAGCGTGAAGCCACGCCCCCCGGCTCAAAAATATGAGCGCCAAAACTCCTCACTCCTACTCCCCCCCCGTCCTGCAGGCATCTGCCTGCGGACAAAGGTTGCACAGACACACACCACATCACATGTAGGCGCTGCCAAAGCAGCGCTAATAGTACATTAACACACATGTAATAGCGCTGTCACAGCAGTCGCTAAAGCACTCATCACATTTTATATATATTGTGGAGTACTCACCAGCTGAGCGCCACAGGGACCCCTCAGGATTTGTGGCGCTTGTGCCCATGCTCCCCCCCAGGGCAGGGAACGCAGTGACCCCAATGTGCGGTTTGCGTCCCCGCCAGGGAAGCTAACCTCATCCCCCAGGGCCGGCAAGATTCTGCAGGGACTATTTATGTAAAATACAGATCCGCCAGGGAGAGGTGGGGTCCAGCAGCGCTGAGACCCCTGAGACCTTTCAGACCCATGTCCAAGTCTCTTGTCCGATAAAAATAATAAAATCTTCTGAGGAGCTGCTTCAGCAGCGACCATCCTCTGAGACCTCAAATTTTAGACTGAAGGAGCTGAGTAGGAGGAGCCCGAGCTGGAGGGGCCAGCCAGTCAACACGCTTTTGATCTGAGGTGTCATCCTGATCTGGGGCTCCGCCTACCCATCAGTAATGAATTACTGTGGCTCTCTTCCTTCCATCTGCAGCTGAAACATTCTGTTTGGTTTAGTCACATTTTGAAATATCTGCCAGATAATCTTCCAGAATAACTGAGAGCCAACATGAGTCATCCCACAACCAGACTCTTGAGAACAAAAGTTACTCAGATCTGTCACTAAAACCCTCATTAATTTACTTCTAATCCACTAGATAGATATGTATTGCTGCTCTGTTGTGAAAACTTCCATTTCTAATGTTACTTCAGTTATTCTAGATTATTTTACACCTTTGTCTCCCATGATAACCCATTGTAATGAAAAAATTTTATCCCTAGGTACTCTCACCTCCCACAAAATACAAGACTAAATACATCATTGTATTTATGAAGCAGGACACCATACTTAAAAACATTTGGAATACATTTTTTGAAATATAAAAAACATGTTGGAAAAAGTGTGTATATGCCTATGATCTGAGTTTTTTCCATACTGCAGCATATTCATGCACAAGTACAGTTAATGAATCTTCTCCATTACAGCGGGGGAAATAAGTATTGAACACATCACCAAGAGAAAATTCTATAGAAAATGTATGGAAGGAACGCTCAGAGTTCATAGAAGGAATCCACAAAGCTTCTGGTTTGGAAGAGTGTGTGTGAGAATGGGCCAAAATCACACCTGAGCAATGCATGCGACTAGTTTCTCCATACAGGAGGTGTGCTGAAGCTGTTATCACCAACAAAGACTTTTGTACAAAGTATTAAATAAATTTGAAAAAGAGTGTTCAATACTTTTTCCCTGTGTCATTTCTCATTATTACACATAACTAAATTAACCCGTTCACCCAGAAGCCTATTTTCACCTACCTGACCAGGCCAATTTTTACAATTCTGACCACTGTCAGTTTATGAGTTCATAAATCTGTAACGCTTCAACGGATCCCAGTGACTCTGAGAATGTTTTCTCGTGACATATTGTACTTTATGATAGTGGTAACATATGTTTGATATGACTTGCGTTTATTTGTGAAAAAAATGAAATTTGGCAAAAATTTCTAACTTTTAATTTTTATACCCTTAAATCAGAGAGTCATATCGCACACAATAGTTAATAAATAACATTTCCCTCATATCTACATCAGAACAATTTTGGAAACATAATTTTTTTTTTGTTAGAAAGTTATAAGGGTTAAAAGTTGACCAGCGATTTCTCATTTTTACAACACCATTTTTTTTAGCGACCACATCACATTTGAAGTCACTTTGAGTGATAGAAGATACCCAAAAGTGACACCATTCTAAAAACTGCTCAAAACCACATTCAAGAAGTTTATTAACCCTAAAGGTGCTTCGAAGGATTTTTTTTTCTTAATTAACATTTAATAATAATATTAATAATCTTTATTTATATAGCGCCATCATATTCCGCAGCGCTTTACAGTTTAACAGTTTCAAAACACAAGTCATAAGTTTTAACTTTTTTCACAATAAATTGGCTTCAGCTGTTTTTGAAATTAGTGTTAGGACTCGCAAGCATGAGGTCCCTTGACGTTGGGTTGCGAGCTCATCTATTTTGGCCAAAATATTAACCAATACCTCATTTAATGTATTTATCATATGCATTAAATTTTTATTTTTTATTGCACGTTTTATCATTTTTTGCAGGATGCAGCTAGGCACCTTTTTGTTGGCTTGCTATCCTGGGGCGTCTGTCTCTGTGAGGTGCATATATATAGTGCTGGGCAACCCGCCTGCTTATATAATGGGTGTCATTAATAGACTGTTAGCCAGACACTTTGCATCACACATACCTGTGTGACTGGCGTTCTACTCAAGCCCTATTTGAGTGCAATTACTTTTCTTTCACAAAAATTTTCTTTAGACCTAATTTTTTTTTACTTTCGCAAGGGTAACAGGAGCTAAGAGCTCATCTCCCGAGATCTTGGTGCCGAGATCTCCATCTGCGCATGCGCCGCCCCTGGCAGCCATTTTCCTAGAGTCAACTGCACAGGAAATCATGGAAATGCGGGGGGGCTCTGGCCTTTCACAAAATGTTGGCAGAGCCCCCCACAGCACCGCCGGGCACCCGCAGCAGCACCGGACTCCTCCATAACACCGCCGGGCACCCGCAGCACCAGAGACACCCGCAGCAGCACGCCGCACATGGGAACATCCCATCACCCCACCCTGGGACCCCGCTTCACCGCAGCCACCACCCCCAGTAAGCAATAAGACGCATGGATTATAAGAAGCACCCCCATTTTGTTAAAAAAAATATTTTTCTCCTCAAAATTTGGGGTGTGTCTTATAATCCGGAGAGTCTTATAATCAGAAAAATATGGTATTTATTGTCAAAATATTTATTTCCTTTTTTTCTTTAGGGATTTTTAAAAAAATATTTTTACATTTTTTTCTTTTTTTTTCTTTTACTTCTTTACATTGTCCCAGTATGGGACATTGCTATATTACATTCAATGCAGAGTATCAGATCAGCGATCTGAGAGGAAGGGAAGGAGGCGTCTCACGTCCTGCTCTCTGCAGGCACTGGGAAGCCACCTTCCCTGCAGGACCCCGCAGCCATCTTGGGGCCAGGGGTCTCCATGGAGACCATCAGCACAACGTGATCGCATCACGTTGTCCTGATGGAAGCGCGCAGGGAGGGGGCCCTCTATGTCGCTGTCACTACTGATGGCGGTATCAGAGGGGTTAAATGCCCGCGATCAGTGCTAGCACCGATCGTGGGTGATGCTGTGGGGTGTCGCAATCAGTGCGCAATACTGGTACTGCTGTTTGCGGAATGCAATTCCAGAAGAGCAGTACTAGTACGGCGCATGTCGGGAAGGGGTTAATGGACAAGGTACATGACTCAGGTATTCTAACTCTCCACTGCAGTAAACTGCAAACATACAATTAAGTTACCTTGAGAAATCTTCCATCCATCAGTTTGGTTTCACATGGGTCTTCAGTGCCAAAGATTGCTATGTGTGGATGGTACACCTGCAATGACAATTACCTTACATAAGTACCAGCATCATTTGATGGAATTACAAACATTTTTACTTAAGGAATTAGTGACCATACATATGTACATTAAAATTTAAATAATGCAAAAATGAAGAGGACCTGTTACCAGGTCAAAAGTTGCCATTTGTCCTAATGTTATCCGTGCTCCTCCCCTGAATATAGATTTATACATTTTTTGGTTTTGCTTTTTTTTAATGGACCACATAGTTCCTGAAATGTGGGCCCTATTATTTAGTGCAACTAATTTGCATAATTACCCTGTGAGAAAAAATTATCATAGCAGGTTAAAAACACCCCCAGAGAATCCTATGAGCACTGACCTGTTGGTAAAGACCAAAAATTTCCCAAAATTACCACAATGCACTTAAAGAGAATCTGTCACCAGGTTTTTGCTACCTCATCAAAAAGCAGCATAATGTAGGAAAAGAGACCCTGAATCCAACAATGTATCACTTATGGCACTGTCACACTTAGCGATCGCACCAGCGATCACGACAACGACACGACCTGGCGAGATCACTGGTGCGATCACTATGTGATCGCTAGTTAGATTCCAAACACACAGATCTCATCAGAGATCAGCGATCTGTATAACGACCTCTGCGGTCGTTGGGAAAACCTAGTCCCACCTGCGACGCTGGTGAAGTCGTTCATAAAGGGTTCACACTCAGCGATTCAGGCTCACCAGCGGGACACCGACCAAAAAAACGGCTCAGAACGTTCATGAGCGATCAGCGACATCTCGGCAGGGGCCACATCGCTGCCACATGTCACACACAGCTGCGTCAATAACGAGATCGCTACTGCGTCATAAAATCGCTGACGCTTTGTGATCTCGTTAGCGATCTCGCTTAGTGTGACAGTACCTTTAGTTTTGACACAATCAGGTTTTTAGGCACTGTATGCACAATGTCTATAGATAGTGAGCTGCTTATCACAGAAGAGTCAGATGAGGAGGCTTAAGCCCCCGTCTCACATAGCGAGATCGCTGCTGAGTCACAAGTTTTGTGACGCAACAGCGATCTCCCAAGCGATATCGCTGTGACACGCAGCGACGATCAGCCCCCCTGCTGGGTATCGCTGATCGTCGCTGAATGTCCTGGACACTTTTTTGATCGTTGGTCTCCCGCTGGCCAGCACGCATCGCTGCGTGTGACAGGCGGGAGACCATCGATCTGGAGCTGGTAACCAAGGTACACATCGGGTTTCTAGGCGCCGCGCGGTGACTAGAAACCTGATGTGTACGTTAGATACCAGCGCGCTGGTGCAGGGGAGCTGGTAGCCAAGGTACACAGCGGGTTTCTAAGTGCCGTGGGGCGCCTAGAAACCCAATGTGTACCTTGGTTACCAGCTCCCTGCACCAGCGAGCTGGTATCTAAGGTACACTGAGGGTAACTAAGCGACGTGCATCGCTTGTTACCCTCATAGTCGCTGTCCTGATCGCTGCTGAGATCTGCCTGTTTGGCAGCTCACCAGCGATCATGTAGCGACACACCAGCGATCCTGACAAGTTCATATCGTTGTCAGGATCGCTTGTGTGTCGCTATGTGTGACGGGGCTTTTACACTTATGTGTCTGAGCAATGATAAGCTACTGGTGCTAAAACAATCATTGCAAGTAAACAAAACCTGGGTTTGATAAGAGAGGTATTGCTGAAATCTGTATTTTAACCAGGGCTGTGGAGTTGGTAGGCCAAACCTCCTACTCCGAGTCCTCAATTTCCCTGACTCCCGACTCCACAGCACCGGTCACTACTGAGCATGTAATTCATCTCAGCTAAAAGCCCAGATCCTTAGATAAGGATCAGAACAGACATTTATAGGACATCTCATAACTTTCCCAAATTGTTATGAAAACATTTACAGCACGTCCTGCATTGTCCTACTGTACCCAATTTATTATATTTTAGGAGTCTGTCCATTTTACATCTACTCCACCAAAATGGACACAGACTCTGACTCCACAGCCATGGTTTTTAACCCCTACAGCATGCTGTCGTCAGATTACATAACAAAAACCTGCTGACAGATTCCTTTTAAACACATCTTCTTACAGTTCTAGCAAATTGAGTGGGATTTATAAAAACATCAAGCCCCCTGTGGCTCTTTTTTAAGGAGTGTGAACTGACCTGTAGAGCATGTTTCAAATCCACGTCACTTACTCCTGTGAGTACGCCGAATTTTATGTGCGTATTTTCCCCAAAGAAGTGCATTAGATTTGTTTTTAGTGCTTTTACGCTTCAGTAACGCACTAAAAATGTATTAGATTCACACGTGACTGAGTCAATAAAGTACCAGGAAGAATCAAAGACAAAGCAATTTATTTATAACATGATATTCAAAAAGAGACAAAAAAATGCAGGGTCAAAAATATGATAAAAATGCAGGCATGCAAAAAAAAATGCACACAAAATTGTAAGTAACCTAAAGTGTGCAGAAATGCTGCAGGACACTTGCAACATCTAAAAACTCACCAAAAACTCATTGTGGGAACGCAGCATTACAGGGGAAATTAATTGCTAGGGGTCCCACCTGTAGATGCGGTGTATACACTGTGGTAGTGCCATAAACACTTTCACAAGGCTTTTCAATAAATGACATATTATTTACTGATTCTAATTAATAAAGTGCATAACTTGCTCTTCACATATTTGCATCCTCAGCATTCAAACTCAGGGATGGGTTGGAAAATACAGTCTTAGGGCTCATACCCATTTGTGGAAAAAAAAAACGGTCCGTTTTCTGGATGGAAAAAAAAACGGTCCGAATATATGCAATTGTCATGCGATTTTTAATCGCTCCATCCGTTTTCCATCTGTATGCAATGCGATTTTAACATGACGTTTTACATAGAGCAGTTATCTCTATGTAAAAAGTCATGTAAAAATCACATTGTAAAAAAAAGAATGTACACAAAAAAAAAAAAAATTATATATAGGTCATACACTTCTACATAGTATAATAGCCGCTAATTCATCCCCGGCTATACTGTAAAATCACACTGACAGCTTTAATAAAGAATGGAAAGAATACATATACACACATAGAATACATTATATATATATATATATATATATATATACACATATACAGTACAGACCAAAAGTCTGTGACCAAAAGAGGACACACCTCATTCAAAGATTTTTCTGTATTTTCATGACTATGAAAATTGTAGAATCACACTAAAGGCATCAAAACTATGAATCAACACATGTGGAATTATACATTACACTTTACAAAAAAGTGTGAAACAACTGAAAATATGTCTTATATTCTAGGTTCTTCAAAGTAGCCACCTTTTACGTTGATTACTGCTTTGCACGCAGAAAAGGTGAACGGATGGTTTCTACATGCCTAGTACCCACCGTGAAGCATGGAGGAGGTGGTGTGATGGTGTGGGGGTGCTTTGCTGGTGACACTGTTGGGGATTTATTCAAAATTGAAGCGGTGAGTGGTCCAGCTCACCCCAAACCATCTCAATTGGGTTCAGGTCTGGTGACTGTGGAGGCCAGGTCATCTGGCCTAGCACCCCAACACTCTCCTTCTTGGTAAAATAGCCCTTACGCAGCCTGGAGGTGTGTTTGGGGTCATTGTCCTGTTGAAAAATAAATTATGGTCCAACTAAACGCAAACCGGATGGAATAGCATGCTGCTGCAAGATGCTGTGGTAGCCATGCTGCTTCAGTATGCCTTCAATTTTGAATAAATCCCCAACAGTGTCACCAGCAAAGCACCCCCGCACCATCACACCTCCTCCTCCTCCATGTTTCACGGTGGGAACCAGACATGTAGAGTCCATCCGTTCACCTTTTCTGCGTGCAAAGTAATAATCAAAGCAAAAGGTGGCTACTTTGAAGAACCTAGAATATAAGACATATTTTCAGCTGTTTTACACTTTTTTGTAAAGTGTAATGTATAATTCCACGTGTTAATTCATATTTTTGATGCCTTCAGTGTGATTCTACAATTTTCATAGGCATGAAAACAGAGAAATCTTTGAATGAGGTGTGTCCAAACTTTTGGTCTGTACTGTATATACATGTCATTATATATACCGTAGGTCATACACTTCTACATAGTATAATAGCCGCTAATTCAATTGCAGGCTTTTGTGTTTATTTACAGACCCGACATGAAATGACACATGGTTTACATACAGTTAACCATGTCATTTCATGTAGTTTGATATCTGGTTTTCACTAACAATTACATGAGTGTATGTGTGCAAAATTTCACACATGTAGGGGTTAATGAAAGGTGTAAATTCGTTGACAAAAAATGCGTGGGCTCCTGCCCTATTTTCTCAACCAGACAAAGCCAGCGAGTGGGGGCAGATAATAATAGCCTAGGGAGGGTGCATTTATTTTGTGACCCCCTGGCTACTAACATCTGCCCCCAGCCACCCCAGAAAAGGCAAATCTATAATTAGATTCGCCCTTTCTGGCACTTTTCCGGTCTATTCCCATTGCCCTGTAGCGGTGGCGAATGGGTTAATAATAGGTTAAAGCCACCTTGCTATTGAAAGTTGACTTTAAGCCAGGTTAATAATTGAGAGTTGTCAATTAGACAACTGTCAATTATTAATCCTATTATATGAAATGGTTAAAAAAATACACACACACATTAATGAAAAATCATTTTAATGAAATAAACACAGTTTTTGACCATATTTTATTTTACTGGCAATCCTCGATTCCCTTGATGTCCAGTAATAAAAATAAAAATGCAACATTATTCTTACCTATCCGGCAATCTGTCACGTCCCACGCTGTAATCCTTCACAAAGGGTTAACTAGCTTTCAGCCAAGCAGCGCAAGTAATGCTGCCTGCTGAGCTGAAAGCTCCTGAATGAATGACTTCCTCTCCCAGCGACAGGAGAGAAAGTGATTACTGTGTGAAGCTTAGGCCTCTTTCACACATCCGTTTTGCGCCTGACGGCGCGCTCCGGCCTTTTTTTGTCAAACCGCATCCGGCGAAATGTAATGCCGGATCCGTTTTTTTTCCATTGAGTAACATATTTCCGGATGGCGCCGCATGTCCCTGCGGCGTGTCTGGTTTTTGCCGGATCCGGTGTCTGGTCGCAGTCCGCGTCTGGCAAAAACGTGGCATGTAACGTTTTTGTCTCCGGCGAAAAAGCCGGAAGCGCCGAATCCGGCTTTTTGTTACAATGAAAGTCTATGAACGCCGCAATGCGGCGGATCCGGCAAAAGTCAGATTCGGTGGCCGGATCCAATTTTTCAATCGATATACCAGCCCACAGCAAACATATAAAAAGAATGCAGTGGGACACTCTCAGACATACCATGCAGAGAGCAAAACAAGCCAACGCACCAACACCAGCCCTACCAGCAGATACGGCAATGGAGCGCCAGGACAGCAGACGGTAAATATCACATCCCCCCACCCCAAATTTTACCACGCATCTGTCACCACTGCTGCCTGAGCTACTGCAGTGTGTTTGCACCCTGGTACAGTTTCAAAATCATGTTTTTGCTGTGATGGGGTTGGTTCCCCTGGTACAGTATGAAATGTTCATATTTTTCCACTGATGGGGTGGTGGGTCCCCCTGGTACTGTTTCAAATATGCATGTTTTTTCAAGCGATAATGTGTATCCCCTGGTACTTTATAATGTGCATTTTTTTCAGGTTATAATGTGTATCCCCTGCTACTGTATAATGTGCATGTGTTTAATTGATAATGTGGATCTCCTGGTACTGTTTTTTTTTTTTTTGCTGTGATGGGGTTGGTCCTCTTGCTACTGTATGAAATGTGCATGTTTTCCATTCATAATGTGGATCTACTGGTACTGTATTTTTTTTTTTTGGCTGTGAAGGGGTTGGTCCTCCTGCTACTGTATGAAATGTGCATGTTTCCACTGTGTTGAAGTGTATCCCCTGGTAATGTTTATAATGTGCATGTTTTGCAAGTGATGTTGTGCGTCACCATGGTTTCCCTGTGATGAAGTTGTTCCCCCTGGTACTGTATCAAATGTGCATGCTTTAAATTCAAAATGTGGATCTCCTGGTAGTGTATTTTTTTTATTTTTGGCTGTGATGGGGTTGGTCCTCCTGCTACTGTATGAAATGTGCATGGTTTCCATTCATAATGTGGATCTACTGGTACTGTAGAATGTTTTTTTTTGGCTGTGGTGGGGTTGGTCCTCCTGCTACTGTATGAAATGTGCATGTTTCCACTGTGTTGAAGTGTATCCCTTGGTAATGTTTATGCGCATGTTTTGCAAGTGATGTTGTGAGTCACCATGGTTTCCCTGTGATGAAGTTGTTCCCCCTGGTACTGTATCAAGTGTGCATTTTTTCCAGTGATAGGGTGGGTACCCCTGGTACTGTTTATGGGTCCAATTAATGACGGGATGTTGTGTTCCGTACACCATAAAGATCACTCCTGTCCATGTTTGACTTTTATTTTTTCAAACAGGGACAATGAATACATATATTCACAGTCCCTTTTTGTCTGTTTATTCCACAGCAGAAGATTTGAAAGAGAGGAGGCGGCAGCAGCAGCACCAGCAGCAAGGGGAGTCGACATCCTCGAAGCCAGGAGGACAGCCAGCAGAAAGTAAATCTGACATCCAGCATTTCCAAAAATATTTAATCTTTTTTTTTTTTCTCTTTCAGCCAGGGCCAAGGAATAAACATATATTCACTATCCCTTTTTGTGTCCCCACTCAACAGCAGAAGACGTCAAAGAGAGGTGGCGGCGGCAGCAGCAAAGGGAGAGGAGGATAGACGAGCAGACAGGACAGGCAGCAGAAAGTAACTATGACATCCCCCATTTCGCTAAAAATTAAATGTTTGTTTTTCTTTCAGCCAGGGCCAAGGAATAGTATATTCACTGTCCCTTTTTGTGTCCTTACTCAACAGCAGAAGACGTCAAAGAGGCGGTGGCAGCAGCAGCAAGCCGAGAGGAGGATAGACGGGCAGAGAGGACAGCCAGCAGAAAGTAAATATGACATCTCCCATTTCCCTAAAAATTCAATGTTTGTTTTTCTCTTTCAGCCACGGCCAAGGAATATACATATATTCACTGGCCCTTTTTGTGTCTTTCTTCCACAGCAGAGACTGTCAAACAGCTGCAGCAGCTGCCGCACTGGCGGCTTTAGCGGAGGAAGCGGCGGCAGCAGCAGCTCCTCCCTCCGAGTCAGTGGAGCTACAGGATGATCGGGACACATCTTCTTCTGGGAGCCCTCCTTCCCATCGTCAGCAATTGGCGGTAAAAATATCTTAATTTTTTTTTTCTCCACAATCCATCTGTGGGATATATGTATTGATTGTCTTTTTTTAATAACAGGAATCGCAAGATGAGGAGGAGCTCCCAGAGGAAGAAGGACGGGGTGGAGAGATACTCGGAGTGGGCTCACAATTCGTAAGTATCCTGCATCAATCGCATAAACACAACATCACACTACACACAACACATAGAAAACCATTTAGTACATACTTGACACAGCGTCCAACACATGACTATATCCTAATTTTTTTTTTCTTTTTAGTCTCTCGGATCTGGGAACCAAGAAAGGGGTCCTCACAGCGCCTCCCAGAGTCGTCGTGAGACTGTCGGCGGTTCCCAACGTGTAAGTTTTTTTTTTTTTTTGGATTCCAATGTAATTGTTTTTTTTTTCTTTTTTTCCCAATTTTTTTTCTTTGTTGGGGTGCATTTTTAAATTTTAATTTTTAGCTTTGATTTTAATTTTTTTACTATTTACCTTTTTTGGTAACATTTCATATATTTTTTATACATTTTTTTAAAAAAATTTGATATCTATATTTTTTTTAATAATTTGATTTTGTTTAACATGTATCCTTTTTTTCATGTTCACTTGCTAATGTGGAGGGTAATGTTTTTTTTTTCTATTTTAATTTCACAGGCTTCACAGCGTGCTCCCGATTCGGACGGTGAGGAGGGTATCGATGTCGACCTCCTCATTGATCTGGTCAGAGAAAGGGAGCCGCTGTGGAACATGGGGGATCGCTGGCATTCTGATCAAGTTGTGACCCGACGGCTCTGGGAGGAAGTGGCATCGGCAATGGTGGACCGCTGGCAGGACCTCGATGTTAGGTCCCAGACTAAACACCGTAAGTATAGTTCAGGTTGCTGACTGTAAGCTGTGTTTCCCAAACTTCAGTCCTCGTGTCCCCCACGGTTCATGTTTTCAGGATTTCCTTTTGTGCAACACTATGGAAATACTGAAAACATGACCTCTGGGGGACACGAGGAATGAAGTTTGGGAAACACTGATGTTGTATAGTAAACAATGTGTGCTTTCTCGTTTCAGGGGAGAGAATTGTGAAGCGGTGGCGGTCTGTGAGGGATCGCTTTAAGAAGGAGTTCAATAAGGAGATGCGGGCCCCGAGTGGTTCTTCAGGACGCCAGAGCAAGTACAAGTACGCACGAGCCCTGGCGTTCCTGCGGGAAACTATGGTCACCAGAAGGTAAATATTACCATAAAATGTTAACATCTATCCAATGTTTTTTGCAGCCAGGGCCATTCCACATCTGTATATTCATTGTATGTTTTTTCTTTCTTCCACAGCACGGTGACCAGCACTCGGCGCGCCCGCAGAGTTGGCGCTTTCTAGGGCGATTCCTCAGGAGACCGACACCGAGGGACACTTCGACCGGCCCGGTACATCTGCACCTTCCCACACATTAGATCCCGCAGTCCCCTCCACCAGCGCTGCAGCATCGTGGCCGCCTGCATTACATGCAGCTGCTGGTGAGGATATAGCATTCCCTTTACCCCACCCTTCTGACCCTGCCACCTCTAGTACAGCTGCGGGTACTGGGCGGCAGCGTCAGAGGGGTCAGGAAAGGAACTATGCACCCGAGTTCTTGCATTTGAATGCATCTTTCCAGAACTGTCTAAAAGTATTATCTGAACAACTTGCCGCAGGCATTAATCAGATAACCTCCGCAGTTTTGGAGGTAAAGACACTTCTGCAAACCATGCAGTTGGAAGCAAGAGCATCACCTAATCACAGCTTTTTTAGGTCTGTGGCGGAGCGCATAGATACGCTATCTCTTGACCAGCAGATGTATGTAATGCATATGTGACACGCTGCTGTAGTGCAGGCTACCACCCAACCACCTCCATCCACCCCAGTCATTCCTCCACCTCCCCCCCCTCCAGACGCCGTCCATCCCCCACCTCCAGCCGCCGTCCCTCCTCCCCTCCTATTCAATACCAGCCACCTCACCAGCTCCATCAACCTCCCCAATTACAGCAACCTCCCCAGTACCACCCACCTCCCCAACTGCAGTCACCTCCCCAGTACTAGCATCCTCCCCACTACCAGACACCTACCCCGTACCACACTCCTAGCTCTTACAGATCTCCTTCCCCCTTCCAATTCCCTACCATGTCACCTGCTCCTCCTGCCCAACCCTCCACTCCACCACCCACCTGTTCTGCCTTGTCTTCCCATTCTTTCAGTCTTTCCACCCCTTCACCTCTTCCTGTTCCTTCCACACCACCATCCCGGTCGTCCCTCTACACTCCCACGGTCGAAGTGTCCCGCAGCCCCTCCAGCACTATTTCCACCCCACACTACACCCAACTCTAATTTTTTTTGTTTTTCTAAAAAAAAAAATAAATAAATAAAGTTTTGAATAAAGAAATTATATTTAAAAGTTTAAATTTGCAAAAGATTTTGCCAAAAATATATTAAAAAATAATATTTTCAATAAATTTTTCATTGGTTTACAATTGTTGTCTGTCATTTCTTTATAGGATGTTAAGTTAAAAATGTAGTAAAACAGGTAAACCTATTTGGGTACACAAACACCATTAGTAAAAAACACCTACTTAACTTTGGGTAAAAGGTACATAAATTTAACCTTTTTGCCAAAGTTGTGTCCCGGATTGTGTAGTATCCACAGTATCTTACCTTTTTCCAAATCTTGTGTACTTTGTTAGGTTATCCCCTACAAGGTACACATTTTTAAACAAAAGGTGAAATACTTTTGGTAAAAAAAACCAGCCAGGGACACAACTATGGCCAAAAGGTTACATACAGTAGAAAACACACAAGAAGGTAGACAAGTTTCCTTTTAAAGGTTTATTGTGGGTACAGAAAGTTTTAAAAGAACAAATCAATTTATCACACTCTGTCATCCTGCCAGTCAATTCTACCTTCTGGTGACACAAAGTATTGGGCAAAGTGGTCCCTCATTCTTGAAACCGCCACTGTACTGCGAGTGGTAATGTTGCTGTAGTCGTGCAAAGTTGTTTCTTGATTGTGGTCCTCCATAGAAATCGGTTCCTTGGTGATGACAAAATTATGTAGGACCACGCATGCTTTAACAACATCATCCACAGTCTCTGTCTTCAAGTTTATCGCAGTCAAAAGGACACGCCATTTGGCTGTCATAATCCCAAACGCACACTCCACCATCCGTCTGGCTCTTGTGAGGCGGTAGTTAAATATTCGCTTTGTACAGGTCAATCCTCTGCTGGCGTACGGCTTCAAGAGGTGTTCGGACAGCTGGAATGCCTCATCACCTACACACACGAATGGCATCGGTGGGCCTGAGGTTTGAGGCAGTGGCCTAGGGGGTGGAAACTGAAAAGTGTTTCCGTACAGTTTCCGCCCCATAGCAGAAAGTTTAACCCCTTCAAGACCCAGCCTATTTTGACCTCAAAGACCTTGCCATTTTTTGCAATTCTGACCAGTGTCCCTTTATGAGGTAATAACTCAGGAACGCTTCAACGGATCCTAGCAATTCTGAGATTGTTTTTTCGTGACATATTGGGCTTCATGTTAGTGGTAAATTTAGGTCGATAATTTTTGCGTTTATTTGTGAAAAAAATGGAAATTTGGCGAAAATTCTGAAAATTTTGTAATTTTCAAATTTTTAATTTTTATTCTGTTAAACCAGAGAGTTATGTGGCACAAAATAGTTAATAAATAACATTTCCCACATGTCTACTTTACATCAGCACAATTTTGGGAACAACATTTTTTTTTGTTAGGAAGTTATAAGGGTTAAAAGTTGACCAGCGATTTCTCATTTTTACAGCAAAATTTACAAAACCATTTTTTTTAGGGACCACCTCACATTTGAAGTCACTTTGAGGGGTCTATATGGCAGAAAATACCCAAAAGTGACACCTTTATAAAAACTGCACCCCTCAAGCTACTCAAAACTACATTCAAGAAGATTATTAACCCTTCAGGTGCGACACAGGAACTAAAGCAACGTGGAAGGAAAAAATGGACATTTTAATTTTCCAACAAAAATTTTCTTTTAGCATCAATTTTTTCATTTTTACATGGCATCAGGATAAAATGGATCCTAAAATTTGTTGGGCAATTTCTCCTGAGTACACAGATACCTCATATGTGGTCATAAACCACTGTATGGGCGCACGGCAGGGCTCAGAAGGGAAGGAGCGCCATTTGACTTTTTGAATGGAAAATATGCTGGAATATTTAGCGGTTGCCATGTCGCATTTGGAGAGTTCCTGTGTGCCTAAACATTGGAGCCCCCCACAAGTGACCCCATTTTGGAAACTAGACCCCCTAAGGAACTTATCTAGATGCATAGTGATCACTTTGAACCCCCAGGTGCTTCACAAATTGATCTGTAAAAAAAAGAAAGTACTTTTTTTCACAAAAATTTTCTTTTAGCCTCAGTTTTTTCATTTTCACATGGGCAACAGTATAAATTGGATCCTAACATTTGTTGGGCAATTCTCCTGAGTACACAGATACCTCATATATGGTCATAAACCACTGTTTGGGCGCACGGCAGGGCTCAGAAGGGAAGGAGCGCCATTTGACTTTTTGAATGGAAAATATGCTGGAATATTTAGCGGTTGCCATGTCGCATTTGGAGAGTCCCTGTGTGCCTAAACATTGGAGCTCCCCCACAAGTGACCCCATTTTGGAAACTAGACCCCTAAGGAACTTATCTAGATGCATAGTGAGCACTTTGAACTCCCAGGTGCTTCACAAATTGATCCGTAAATAAAAGAAAGTACTTTTTTTTCACAAAAATTTTCTTTTAGCCTCAGTTTTTTCATTTTCACATGGGCAACAGTATAAATTGGATCCTAAAATTTGTTGGGCAATTTCTCCTGAGATACACGATACCTCATATGTGGTCATAAACCACTGTTGGGCGCACGGCAGGGCTCAGAAGGGAAGGAGCGCCATTTGACTTTTTGAATGGAAAATATGCTGGAATATTTAGCGGTTGCTATGTCGCATTTGGAGAGTCCCTGTGTGCCTAAACATTGGAGCTCCCCCACAAGTGACCCCATTTTGGAAACTAGACCCCCTAAGGAACTTATCTAGATGCATAGTGAGCACTTTGAACCCCAGGTGCTTCACAAATTGATCCGTAAAAAAAGAAAGTACTTTTTTTTCACAAAAATTTTCTTTTAGCCTCAGTTTTTTTCATTTTCACATGGGCAACAGTATAAATTGTATCCTAAAATTTGTTGGGCAATTTCTCCTGAGTACACAGATACCTCATATGTGGTCATAAACCACTGTTTGGGCGCACGGCAGGGCTCAGAAGGGAAGGAGCGCCATTTGACTTTTTGAATGGAAAATATGCTGGAATATTTAGCGGTTGCTATGTCGCATTTGGAGAGTTCCTGTGTGCCTAAACATTGGAGCTCCCCCACAAGTGACCCCATTTTGGAAACTAGACGCCTTAAGGAACTTATCTAGATGCATAGTGAGCACTTTGAACCCCCAGGTGCTTCACAGAAGTTTATAACGCAGAGCCGCGAAAATAAAAAATCATTTTTTTTTCCTCAAAAAATGATTTTTTAGCCCACTGTTTTTTATTTTCACAATGGTTACAGGAGAAATTGGACCTCAAAAGTTGTTGTCCAGTTTCTCCTGAGTACGATAGTACCCCATATGTGAGGGGGAACCACTGTTTGGGCACACGTCAGGGCTCGGAAGGGATGTAGTGACGCTTTGAAATGCCGACTTGATGGAATGGTCTGCGGGCATCTTGTTACGTTTGCAGAGCCCCTGATGTGCCTAAACAGTAGAAACTCCACACAAGTGACCCCATTTTGGAAACTAGACCCGGCAAAGAAGTTATCTAGATGTGTGGTGAGCACTTTGAACCCCCAAGGGCTACACAGAAGTTTATAACGCCCGGGCATGAAAATAAAAAAAATCATATTTTTTCCACAATCAGGATCTTTTAGTCCCCAATTTTTTTATTTTCCCAAGGGTAACATGAGAAATTAGACCCAAAAGTTGTTGTCCAATTTGTCCTGAGTATGCTGATATCCCATATGTGGGAGAAAACTACTGTATGGGCACACGTCGGGGCTCGGATGGGAAGTAGCGACGTTTTGAAATGCCCACTTGATGGAATGGTCTTCGGGCGTCATGTTACGTTTGCAGAGTCCCTGATGTGCCTAAACAGTAGAAACTCCCCACAAGTGACCCCATTTTGGAAACTAGATCCCCAAGGAACTCCTATAGATGTGTGATAAGCACTTTGAATCTCCAAGTCCTTCACAGAAGTTTATAACGCAGAGCCGTGAAAATATAAAATCATTTTTTTTCCACAAAAATAATTTTTAGCCCCCAATTTTTTTTCCCAATGTTAACAGGAGAAATTAGAACCCCCAAAGTTGTTGTGCAATTTTTCCCGAGTACGCTGATACCCCATATGTGGGGATAAACCACTGTTTGGGCATACGTCGGGGCTTGGAATAAAGGGAGCACTGTTTGACTTTTTGAATGCAAAATTTGCAGGAATCAATGGTGGCTCCATGTCGCGTATGGAGACCCCCTGATGTGCCTAAATAGTGGAAACCCCTCAATTCTAACTCCAACCCTAACCCCAACACACCCCTAACCCCAACCCTAACCCCTACACACACCTAACCCTAATACAAACCCTAATCATAACCCCAACCCCAACACACCCCTAACCCTAATCCCAACTCTAACCATAAACCTAACTACAAGCCTAACCCTAATTCCAACCCTAACCCTAATTCCAACCCTAACCCAAATTCCAACCCTAACCGTAATTCTAACCTTAACCCTAATGCTAACCCTAACCCTAGTTCTAACCCTAAGGCTGGGTTCATATTGCGTTTTACCAGCCCGTTCAACACGTAGCGGTGACCGGCTGGTAACGGTATAGCATAACGCGATCGCGTTATGCTATACCCGCTAGCGCAGATGAATCAGCAGATAATCAGCCGCGGATCCGCAGCAAAATCCGCCGCGGATCTGCAGCGAAATCCGCCGCGGATCAGCAGCGAAATCAGCCGCGGATCAGCAGCGAAATCAGCCGCGGATCAGCAGCGAAATCAGCCGCGAATCAGCAGCAAAATCAGTCGCGGATCAGCAGCGAAATCCGCCATGGATCAGCAGCAAAATCAGCCGCGGATCCGCAGCGAATCAGCAGCGAAATCCGCCGCGGATCAGCAGCGAAATCAGCCGCGGATCAGCAGCGAAATCAGCCGCGGATCAGCAGCGAAATCAGCCGCGGATCAGCAGCGAAATCCGCTGCGGATCCGCAGCGGATCAGCAGCGAAATCAGCCGCGGATCAGCAGCGAAATCCGCTGCGGATTCGCAGCGAATCAGCAGCAAAATCAGTCGGGGATCAGCAGCGAAATCCGCCGCGAATCAGCAGCGAAATCCGCCGCGGATCAGCAGCGAAATCAGCAGCGGATCAGCAGCGAAATCAGCAGCGAAATCTGCTGCGGATTCGCAGCGAATCAGCAGCAAAATCAGTCGGGGATCAGCAGCGAAATCCGCCGCGAATCAGCAGCGAAATCCGCCGCGAATCAGCAGCGAAATCAGCCGCGGATCAGCAGCAAAATCAGCCGCGGATCAGCAGCGAAATCCGCTGCGGATCCGCAGCGAATCAGCAGCAAAATCAGTCGTGGATCAGCAACGAAATCCGCCGCGGATCCGCAGCAAAATCCGCAGCGGATCAGCAGCGAAATCCGCAGCGGATCAGCAGCGAAATCCGCCGCGGATCAGCAGCGAAATCCGCCGCGATTCAGCAGCGAAATCAGCCGCGGATCAGCAGCGAAATCCGCCGCGGATACGCAGCGAAATCAGCCGCGGATCAGCAGCGAAATCCGCCGCGGATCAGCAGCAAAATCCGCTGCGGATTCGCAGCGAAATCAGTCGCGGATCTGCAGCGAAATCAGTCGCGGATCCGCAGCGAAATCAGTTGCGGATCCGCAGCGAAATCTGCCGCGGATCAGCAGCGAAATCAGCCGCGGATTAGCAGCGAAATCAGCCGCGGATCAGCAGCGAAATCCGCCGCGGATCCGCAGCGAAATCCGCCACACGTTGCGGATTCGCGGCGGATTTCGCTGATCTGCGGCGGATATCGCTGCGCATCCGCGGCTGATTTCGCTGCTGATCCGCCGCGGATCAGCAGCGAAATCCGCCGCGGATCCGCAGCAAAATACGCCGCGGATCCGCAGCAAAATCCGCAACGTGTGCACAGGGCCTAATAGGAAAAAAAAAAAAATCTTTATTTTTTTTATTTGTCCCTACCTATGATAAAGGGGGGGTTCATTTACTTTTTTTTATTTTGATCACTGTGACAGTTTATCACAGTGATCAAAATAAATTTTTGGACACTGGGGGGCGCACTGCGCATGCGCCGGCCGGCGGGCGCACTGCGCATGCGCCGGCGGGCGCACTGCGCATGCGCCCGCCATTTTCCAAGATGGCGGCGCCCATGAAGAGGCCCGGGCGGACGCCGGGACCGATCCAGGGACATCGGTGGATCGGGAGAGGTGAGTAGGGTGGTCGGAAGGTTGGGGGGGGGATCGGAAGGTGGGGGCACCGGAGCAAAGGAGGAGGGGAGCTGTTAGTGACGGCGGTGACCGATCGCTGCCATCTTTCGGTGGCGGCGGCCGATCGCCGCCGTGACTCGGTGTGGGGGGGTCAGGTCTCGGTGTCCAGCCATGGCAGATGCTATTGCAGCATCGGCCATGGCTGGATTGTAATATTTCATCAATTAAATTGGTGAAATATTACAGATTGCTCTGATTGGCTGTTTCACTTTTAACAGCCAATCAGAGCGATCGTGGCCACGGGGGGGTTAAGCCAACCCCCTGTGGTGAAGCACAAAGGGTCCTGTAACTGCGGGTCGGGTGACCTTTGAGTGACCCCGGTCTCCCGGCCCGCAGGGACGAGATCCTTTCATGACGCAGGGTATGCGTCATAGGTCGGAATGGCACCGACTTTCATGACGCATACGCTGTGTCAAAGGTCGGGAAGGGGTTAAACACTTGCGAGTCATTGGACCGTCCATAAGACCCAATGTCCACAGCAATAAACTTGTACTCCGCATCAGCAATAGCCATCAGGACGACCGAAAAATATTTTTTGTAGTTAAAGAATTCTGATCCGGTTCCTGAAGGCTTTAGAATGCGGATGTGTTTGCCATCAACAGCGCCCAGGCAATTGGGGAACTGGCAGATACAGAGAAACTGGTCCACTATTTCAAGCCACCGGTCTGTAGTTGGCTCTGGAAGAAATTCTCCTACCAAACAGTCCCACAGAGCACGACAAGTGTACTTGATTATGCCGGATAGCGTTGAAATTCCCAGGCGATACTGGAAATGCAGCGATGACAGCGTTTCGCCAGTTGCCAGAAATCTGAAAACAAAATAGAAAATAAAAATTATTTCACAAACACAGCATAACATTGCAGAACTCAGCTATAACTATTGGAGATACCAAAAATAATAAAATCAAGGAAAAACACTGTTTTTGAACATGTTTTAGTGTACTGATATGGTTCCCTTTTTGTCCTGTGATGTTAAAAAAATTATAACATTACAAGTGTGCTCAAGCAAACTGATCAAATACATATAGTTTACCTTATAGTGACCATGAGATGCTCCGCCGGAGAAATCGAAAAGCGACAATAGGTGTCCGATTTTCTGATTTGGTCTCCAACACGCTCCAACAAACAGTCAAAATTTTCTTTATTCATCCGAAGATAGGCAAAAAATGTATCCGGATTTTGTCGCAGCTCCATGTTTAGTGTACTATACACACCACGGTTTAATCTCTGTGCCGTGATGGGGTGGATCCACATACGGCGTCGTCTTCGCTGGCGCTGACGCATAATGCGCTGCTCTCCTTCTCCATAACTATAATCCTCAAGCGATTCGCCTCCGCAGTAAAATCCACAAGATTCTTGAAGATATTGCCAATAATCACATCCATGTTCGCAAGTCACTTGCTACTTGCTCTTCTCTCCAACCTGCACTTGCTCCTCTACAACCTGGCTACAACGGATGAGACCAATCCGTTTTTTTTTCCGGAGGACAGAAACGGATCCGGCGAAAAACCGGATGCGTCTCATCCGGTTTTACATACTAGTTGCCAGAAGTGGCGATCCGGCAAAATGCTGGGGGCGCCGTCAGGCGCAAAACGGATGTGTGAAAGAGGCCTTAATTGATAGCTTCCCACAGAAATCAGTTCACTTCAGCGGGGACACCGCACAGCATCAGTGACGTCAGAGGGAGTCCCCACTGACCTGAAGTGAACTGATTTCTGTGGGAAGCTATCAATTAAGCTTCATACAGTAATCACTTCCTCTCCTGTCGCCGAGATAAGCTCATTCATTCAGGAGCTTTCAGCTCAGCAGGCAGCATTAGCTGCACTGCTTGGCTGAAAGCTAGTTAACCCTTTGTGAAGGATTACAGCGTGGGACGTGACATATCGCCGGATAGGTAAGAATAATGTTGTTTTATTATTTTTTCTTTATTATAGGAGATCAAGGGCTTCGCAAGGATTAAGAGTTAAATAAAAGATGGTCAAAAAAATGTGTTTTTATTTCATTAAAATTATTTATTCTTAATGTGTGTTTTTTTATTTACTTCAATAGGATTAATAATTGAGAGTTGTCTAATTGACAACTCTCAATTATTAACCTGGCTTAAACTCACCTTTCAATAGCGAGGTGGCTTTAACCGATTCACCACCGCTACAGGGCAATGCGAATAGACCGGCAAAGTGCCAGAAAGGGCGAATCTAATTATAGATTTGCCTTTTCTGGGGTGGCTGGGGGCAGATGTTAGTAGCCAAGGGGGCACAAATTAAAAGCACCCTCCCTAGGCTAAGATTATCTGACCCCACTCGCTGGCTTTGTCTGTCTGGTTGAGAAAATAGGGCGGGAGCCCACGCATTTTTTGTCAACGAATTTACACCTTTCATTGACCCCTACATGTGTGAAATTTTGCACACATACACTCATGTAATTGTTAGTGAAAACCAGATATCAAACTACACATGAAATGACATGGTTAACTGTATGTAAACCATGTGTCATTTCATGTCGGTCTGTAATTTCACAAAAGCCGGCAATTGAATTAACGGCTATTACAGTATGTAGAAGTGTATGAACTATAAATATATGTATATATATATATATATATATATATATATATATATATATATATATGTCATAATGACATATATATAATGTATTCTATGTGTGTATATGTATATATGTATTGTTTCTATTCTTTATTAAAGCTGTCAGTGTGATTTTACAGTATAACCGGGGATGAATTAGCGGCTATTATACTATGAAGAAGTGCATGAACTATAAATATATATATGTGTCACAATGACATGTATATATATATATATATATATATGTGTATATATGTAGTGTTTTGTGAGCTGTCAGTGTGATTTTACAGTAGCCGGGGATGATTTTCCGGCTTTTCAAAGGACACTGGTGCGTATAAATCGGACAGCATTTGCATGGTGTGAGTGCTGTCCTATTTTTTATCGCATCCATTGACTTGGATTAGCGATTATCATGCCAAAATCGCTGCAAAGCGCAGCATGCTGCGATTTTTTTCTCAGACCGACTTCAGCTGAGAAAAAAAAACGCAAATGAGAAGTCCCCTATTGAATAACATTGGTCCGATTGCAATCTGATTTTTTATCGGCTTGCAATCGTCCGTTTTTGTCTCCAGTGGGTATGAGCCCTTACAATGGAAATAGGAAGATTTTGATCTGGATGAATGAAAGAATTCAGTAAGAAAGCATAACACATCTGCAGTTTTTAAGTACTACAGATTGTTGAACAAAAAAGTTAGCAACTGATACAAAGGATGAGACAATGCTTCATACCTAGACTCCGCTGTTTTCTCATATACTGTGGTAAGACTGTAGGTATCGTAGCACTAAATCTAAACATTCAATACTAATATTTTATTGTGTGGATTGTGATGTGTATTTATTTAGTACATTAATTTTGGTGCGTAAATGACTTGTGAAATATGGCATGCTGCTGAGAAAGACAGTATTTGTTACAAAGTGAACCATAATGATGATGAAACAACAAGGTTAACAGAGAAACATGCAACCTTTATCAACATTTTGTTAACTAAACAGTAAACATTCACCAAATAACATAAATCTTTAATTTACCTAGTAGCAAAAATAAGTAAGAACTCAGCACAACACCTTTAAGTGACAATTTCTATCTCACATAGAAAGAATGCCCCATTACTACTAATTATCATTGTCCTATTGACCCCATTAACGTCTCACAGTTCAGTGGAGTTGTTATGTCTGGGCCCACGTCTTCCTAGAATACTCTACAGATACAACAAAGCTGCCTCTGGCTAGCTGCATGGGAGAGTGCACAGTGTAGTTAATTTTAAGGAGCCCACCATGCCCCAGCAAGCAGGAAGCTGGGAAGTACAGAAGCAGTGCGCTCCTCCCTATTAACTATAAATATATACATTGGCATGTAAAAGTTTGGGCACCCCTAGTCAAAATCATAGTTATTGTGAACAGTTAAGCTATTTTTTCAATTTTAAAAATTACAAAAAGGAAAATGGGCAGATACAAAAGTTTGGACACCCTTGGAGATTTGTGTGCTCAGATAACTGACAAAGGTTTCAGACCTTAATTAGCCTGTTAGGGTTATGTGTGTTCACGATCATCGGTAGGAAAGGTCGGGTGATGCAAATGTCCCAGCTTTATAAAAACCCAGTGTCCTCTAGCCTTGTACCAAAAAAACAGCAGTAATTGGTTCTTTTACAGCTACTTAGCACTCTGAAAATGAAAATGGTGGCAGCACACAAAGCAGAATGCTATAAGAAGATAGCAAAGCGTTTTCAAGTTGCCCTTTCCTCAGTTCGAAATGAAGATATGGGAGTTATCAGGAGCAGTGGAGGTTAAGATAAGGTCTGGAAGACCAAGCAAAATTTCAGTGAGAGCTGCTGGTAGGATTGCTAGAGATGTAAATCAGAACCCCTACTTGATTGCAAAAGACCTTCAGAAAGATTTAGCAGACTCTGGAGTTGTGGTACATTTTTCTACTGTTCAAAGACTCCTGCACAAATATGACCTTCATGGAAGAGAATCATAGAATGGTAGATTTGGAAGGGACCTCCTGGGTCATCTGGTTCAACCCCCTGCTCAAAGCATCCTCACCATAAAATTCAGCAACAGAAGTATGCGACAGAACATCTATACAAACCTGATGCATTTTGGAAACAAGTCCTGTGGACTAATGAGGTTAAAATAGAACTATTTCGCCACAATGATTGAGATTATGCATGGAGAAAAAAGGCACAGAATTTCAGGAAAAGAACATCTCACCAACCATTAAGTATGGGGGTGGATCAATCATGCTTTGGGGTTGGCACAGGGCACATGGAACATTTCATGGGTAGAGGGAAGAATGGATTCAACAAAATTTCAACCAATTCTTTATGCAAACATAACACTATCTGAAAAAAAAAACTGAAGTTGAAAAGAGCATGGCTTCTACAAATGGATAATGATCCTAAACACACATCAAAATCCTCATTAGACTACCTTAAAAGGCGCAAGCTGAATATTTTACAATAGCCCTGACAGTCCCCTGATCTAAACATCATTGAAAATCTATGGCTAGACCTCAAAATAGCAATGTACAGTCATGGCCAAAAGTTTTGAGAATGACACAAATATTAATTTTTACAAAGTCTACTGCTTCACTTTTTCTAATGGCAATTTGCATGTACTCTAGAATGTTATAAAGAGTGATCAGCTTAACAGCAATTACTTGCAAAGTCAATATTTGGCTAGAAAATGAACTTTATCCCCCAAAACACATTTCAACATCATTGCAGCCCAGCCTTAAAAGGACCAGCTAACCTCTTTTCAGTGATTGCTCCATTAACACAGGTGTGGGTGTTGATGAGGACATGGCTGGAGATCAATCTGTCATGATTAAGTAAGAATTACACCACTGGACACTTTAAAAGGAGGCTGGTGCTTGGCATCATTGTTTCTCTTCTGTTAACCATGGTTATCTCTAAAGAAACACGTGCAGTCATCATTGCAATGCACAAAAATGGCCTAACAGGGAAGAGTATCGCAGCTAGAAAGATTGCACCTCAGTCAACAATCTATCGCATCATCAAGAACTTCAAGGAGAGAGGTTCCATTGTTGTCAAAAAGGCTTCAGGGCGCCCAAGAAAGACCAGCAAGCGCCAGGACCGTCTCTTAAAAGTGTTTCAGCTGCGGGATCGGGCTACCAGCAGTGCAGAGCTTGCTCAGGAATGGCAGCAGGCAGGTGAGTGCATCTGCACGCACTGTGAGGCGGAGACTCTTGGAGCAAGGCCTGGTCTCAAGGAGGGCAGCAAAGAAGCCACTTCTCTCCAGAAAAAACATCATGGACAGACTGATATTCTGCAAAAGGTACAGGGAGTGGACTGCTGAGGACTGGGGTAAAAGTTATTTTCTCTGATAAATCCCCTTTTCGATTGTTTGGGACATCAGGAAAACGCCTCATTCGGAAAAGACAAGGTGAGCGCTACCACCAGTCTTGTCTCATGCCAACTGTTAAGCATCCTGAAACCATTCATGTGTGGGGTTGCTTCTCAGCCAAGGGAATCGGCTCTCTCACAGTCTTGCCTAAAAACACAGCCATGAATAAAGAATGGTACCAGAATGTCCTCCAAGAGCAACTTCTCCCAACCCTTCAAGAGCAGTTTGGCGATCAACAATGCCTTTTCCAGCATGATGGAGCACCTTGCCATAAAGCAAAGGTGATAACTAAATGGCTCAGGGAACAAAACATAGAGATTTTGGGTCAATGGCCTGGAAACTCCCCAGATCTTAATCCCATTGAGAACTTGTGGTCAATCATCAAGAGACGGGTGGACAAACAAAAACCTAAAAATTCTGACAAAATGAAAGCATTGATTGTGCAAGAATGGACTGCTATCAGTCAGGATTTGGTCCAGAAGTTGATTGAGAGCATGCCAGGGAGAATTGCAGAGGTCCTGAAGAAGAAGGGTCAACACTGCAAATATTGACTTGCTGCATTAACTCATTCTAACTGTCAATATAAGCTTTTGTTACTCATATGTTTGCAATTATTATATTTCTGTCTGTGATAAAAACATCTGTCAAACACACATAAAAACCAGAGGGCAGCAGATCATGTGAAAATATAATATTTGTGTCATTCTCAAAACTTTTGGCCATGACTGTATGCCATACGACCCAGGAATTTCACGGAACTGGAAGCATTTTCCATGGAAGAATATATTAAAATCCCTCAAACAAGAATTGAAAGACTCTTGTCTGGCTACAAAAAGTGTTTACAAGCTGTAATATTTTCAAAAGGGGGTACTACTAGGTACTTAACATGCAGGGTGCCCAAACTTTTACATCAGCCTGTTTTCCTTGTTTGTAATTTATAAAATGTAAAAGAGGAAAATATATATTTGTATATTTATGTAATTTTTTTTTACCCAAAATACAAAGAAAATGTGTCATCTTTAACTTCAGGCCTTTTAGAGATAATTTCAACTTGCTTAGCTGTTCACAATAAGGCCGGCGTCACACTGGCGACAGAATCGGACGACTGCAATGCGATGAAAAATCGCATTGCAGTCGGACCTATGTTGATCTATGGAGCAGCTCCCAGTATCAGATTTTTTGTGGTCCGTTTTAAACGTCCGTGTACAATCGCAGCATGCTGCGATTGTCACCGATTGTCGGTCGACAATCGCCAATGCAAGTCTATGGGAGCGATGAAAAATCGGATTACAAACGGACCACACTGTGTGACTTGCGATGAAATCGCATCGGTGTCCTTTAGAAAAGCCGGCAATTCATCCCCGGCTATACTGTAAAATCACACTGACAGCTTTAATAAAGAATAGAAAGAATAGATATACACACATAGAATACATATATATATATATATATATGTAATTGTGACATGTATATATATATATATATTTATATTTCCTAGACTTCTACATACTGTAATAGCCGCAAATTCAATTGCCGGCTTCTGTGAAATCACAGAAGCCGACATGAAATGATACATTGTTTCCACACAGTTAACCATGTCATTTCCTGTATTTTGATATTTGTTTAGAACTTACAATTACATGAGTGTATTTGTGCAAAATTTCAGACATATAGGGGTTAATTAAAGGTGTAATTTCGTTGAAAAAAAATGCGTGGGCTCCCGCTGTATTTTCTCCACCAGACAAAGCAAAGCGAGTGGGGGCAGATAATAACAGCCTAGGGAGGGTACATTTTTTGTGCCCCCCCTGGCTACTAACATCTGCCCCCAGACACCCCAGAAAGGGCAAATCTATAATTAGATTCGCCCTTTCTGGCACTTTGCCCGTCTATTCCCATTGCCCTGTAGCGGTGGCGAATGGGTTAATAATCTCACCTTACTGTCACCTTAGTATTGAAAGGTGACCTTAAGGCAGGTTAATAATTGAGAGCTGTCAATTAGACAACTATCAATTATTAATCCTATTGTATGAAAGAAAAATCAAACACACACAGTTTAATAAAAAATAAGTTTAATTAAATAATCACACAGTTTTTTACCATATTTTATTTTCCTGCTAAAACCATTTCCTGTAATAAAAATAAAATAAAAAAGCAAAATTATACTTACCAATCCGATGTACAGTCAGGTCCCACGCTGTAATCCATCAGAAAGGGTTAAGAGTTACAGTTAGCAGGGAGATAATTCTGTCTACTAGCTCTAACCCCATGAATGAATAAGTTCCTCTCCCAGCGAAAGTAGAGGAATAGATTCATGAATGGAGCTTAATTGATTTATTGGCAATTTAACTTTAGTGACCTGACCTAAAGGGAAAGTGGACACAATCAATTAAGCTTCATTCATGAAACACATCCTCTCCTGTCGCCAGGAGAGGAACTTATTCATTCAGGAGTTTTGAGCTGAGCATGAAGGATTACTTGCACTGCTTGGCTCAAAGCTAGTTAACCCTTTGTGAAGGATTACAGCGTGGGACGTGACAGATCAGCGGAATAGGTAAGAATAATGTTTTTTTATTTTTTTTATCTTTATTTTAGGAGATCAATGGCTTCGCACGGATTAAGTGTAAAATAAAATATGGTTAAAAAAATGTGTTTTTATTTCATTAAAATTAATTTCTATTAATGTGTCTGTGTTTTTTTAATTTACTTCAATAGGATTAATAATTGATAGTTGTCTAATTGACAGCTCTCAATTATTAACCTGCCTTAAGGTCACCTTTCAATACTAAGGTGACAGTAAGGTGAGATTATTAACCCATTCGCCACCGCTACAGGGCAATGGGAATAGACGGGCAAAGTGCCAGAAAGGGCGAATCTAATTATAGATTTGCCCTTTCTGGGGTGTCTGGGGGCAGATGTTAGTAGCCAGGGGGGCACAAAAAATGTACCCTCCCTAGGCTGTTATTATCTGCCCCCACTCGCTTTGCTTTGTCTGTCTGGTGGAGAAAATACAGCGGGAGCCCACGCATTTTTTTTTCAACGAAATTACACCTTTAATTAACCCCTACATGTCTGAAATTTTGCACAAATACACTCATGTAATTGTAAGTTCTAAACAAATATCAAAATACAGGAAATGACATGGTTAACTGTGTGGAAACAATGTATCATTTCATGTCGGCTTCTGTGATTTCACAGAAGCCGGCAATTGAATTAGCGGCTATAACAGTATGTAGAAGTCTAGGAACTATAAATATATGTATATGTACATGTCACAATGACATGTATATATATATATATATGTGTTCTATGTGTATATATCTATCTTTTTTTTGTGATTGAAATACTATTCTTTTGGATCCATTATATGTCAGTTTTGCAAGCCTGCGAGAAAATCTCGCAAGTCGGATGAAAATCGGATGTTACAAGGTACACACACATGCGACTAAATCGCATCTTTGAAGGAAAATCGGATGCCAGAAGCATGTGTGATGTTTGCATTTTGATCCGACAATCGACCGTCTAAAACGGACCGATTTTTTGTCGTTGTGTGTGACGCCGGCCTAACAGTAGTTTTGACCAGGGATGCCCACACTTTTACATGCCCCTGTAGAGTATTGCATGAGAGCCGAGATACAGAGAATGATTACAGTGCTCTCTAGAATATGTGGATGAACTTTGCGGATTTATCTGAACTGGTGTTGAGACCAGTCACTAGAACAAGAACTACTTTATCTACATGTAAATACTTTAATAAAAATCTCAAGGGAATTTATGTTATCAAGATTAAAACAAGAGGATTAAAAGTTATTCTTTTCCAAGACTGAAAAATCCTTTTACAAAGTTCAAAACGTGGCTAAAGCTTGATTATTTCAGAGACAGTAGCAGAGCTGAATTTCTTATTCAACCATTTCTTTTGCACGCCGTGATAATCTTATGCAGTTAAATGCGTACTACAATCTTAAGGACCTTTTATGACTGCAATTGGGTTCAGGCAGACCTTCGTCCAACAGCTTTTCATCCCAACTTCCCCAAAAGATGCACAATTGGGTTGGTGGAGTGTGCATGTATTTCAATATGGAAATGGGAATAGGCTACTCTCATGTAAGTAACTAATGCTTATTATTTTCCAGCCTTTAAAGTGTTCTTGGATAGACCATAAAAAAAAGTAGTGGCCAACCCCTTTAAGCTTAACCCTAAGGCCGGGATCACACATGCAAGGAATACGGCAGAGTCTCGCATGTTAATACCCTGCTGCAGGGCTCGGGAGTGGAGCGTGCGGCCGCATAGCAATATATGGAGCCGCACGCTCCACTCCCGGATATTAACATGCGAGAGTCGGCCACATTCCTCGCATGTGTGTTCCGGCCTATCTCCTAGAATTCAGATATTACAGCTATATAAACCCAATCACACACATTTTTAAAGACCCATATAGACATCAGATGTGTATGGTGGGCTCCCAACTCTATCCTAACAAATGAAGTCACTTTGAACTTTAAACACCTGAACCTTTTGTTTTCACAACTTTCTGACAGCAGCTTTCTTTCTCCCGTCGGCGTTCATGTGTATGGAGTAGTTGAGAGCTTTCTGAAGGATAAACATAAGGCCAGCAGGTATCTCGTGTATGGCCAGCTACATTGATAGGTCAGTATTCTCACCATGGACAAGAACTCACACATACATTTCCTTTATACTTTTGTCACAAGACGCAGTAATTGTAGCTCTCCAGCCTGAGGCTCCAATGAAACTTGATTGTGATTTGGAGCATTGATGGGCCTGTGGTTCAATTAAGTCAAATCCGGATTTTTATACTTTTGACTACTGTATAAAAAATGATGTCCACAATAATATATTTTGTATTATTTTTATATAGTCAATATTTCATTGGCCATCATATTGAATTACATACTATATAGTCAAAACAAACAAACCCTATCTTTTGCCCTCCTGACTGCTTCCACAGATATTATATTGGCACTGAGCATGTACATGCCCAGCCCCCAGCCATTGCCATGTACCCATACATGGCATAGTTTATCTTCTGTGGTGTTATATCTAGGGATAAGCAGACCCTTGGATGTTCGGGTTCGTCCGAACTTTAGTCCAAAGTTCGGTTCAGGTACCAGAACTGCACACACATTGAACCTAATCCCCACATAGGTCAATGGGGAGCCGCCCTTTAAATCTCTCTCTCGTCCCCAAACTGTAACTTCCAGAAGTCCATGCTCCGAGTTCAGCACCGGACACTAGGTATCATGTACGAACCCCAAACTTTACAGTTCTGATTTGCTCATCTATAGTTACTATATGTCATAAACTGACTCTAGCAGAGAAACCTTTCAAGTGCTGTGTATAAGTGGAGCCTAAAAGGACCTGACATTGTGGTAATCCCACAATTTTACTGCAATTCACATACAAACAAATATTGCCGTGTAGCCTAAGCTTGAATACGAGACAGCCATTGATCATTACCAGCCTGTAGCTTCTTCATTTACAAGCACAGGACTGACTGGCTGCAGTACTTATCTCAGGCCATGCGATTTGAAAAACTGGAAAAAAAACTTGATGTAGTTAAAAACAAATACACTTTCTTATGCCTAGTGCAGGAACTGAGCGATTCAAAGAGCACTAAGGATTACACAACTCCCTGTGCCCTCCAGTAGACAGATCTCATTTCAGGATCAGTTTTGCCTTGAGTATTTTACCTCGAGGCTATGCAAGGAACTGTAAATCGAAGCAAGTAAGACGATACTTGAGAAGTAGTTTTAACATGGCATTGGAGCACTATTAAATATTGCAGACTGCAGATAAATAAAATACCATACACTGGGGTTTATACATAAAATTTCATTATGTATGTACTGTACAGGCAGGAAATATACATTAACGATGCCACTCTGAGGATGAAATTAAAAAAAAAAAAAAAACACCATAGTGGTGGTTTAACACTAGAACTACTGATGGAGTCATTTTGACTCCTTTCGTTTTTTATTTCTCTTCTGTGACTACATTTTTCAGAATTCCGGCTTGAAACTCGGTGACTTTTCCTCAAATATGATGTGAAAAAAGATTTTGTGAGAATAAATAATTTTGGTGAAAAATTTGCGCGTTTTTTCAAAATTTACCAAGAACTACTGAAGGGAGTCATTTTGACTCCCTACTATATTTTGAGGTCCTTTTGTCACTAAATGTTGCTATAAAGTTTTGTGCATAATTTTTTCACTCTGTCTTATTTACCCTGATGTTCATATAGATGTAGTTCAATTTACATGTCAACTTTTCACATTTTCCTTGTGTTTTACCTGCTTGTATTACTGTGTAATGCTGAACAAAATAGCTTGTTTACTCTAGGCTCTTATCTTATGCTAATTTTTGATTCATATATATTGACACATATAAAGAACTGTACGCTTGCAGAAGCATGCAGGAACAATAATTTACAGTTTACTCTATCTGATGAGGAGCTAGATGCATTCATTGCGATATTCTATGCTCGTGGAATATCTGGCACGAACCGTCACTCGATTAGCAGTATTTGGTGTAATGACTGGGGAATACCGTTTTGCAAAGCGACAATGTCTAGGGACCGCTTTGTTGAAATTATGAGGTTTCTCAGATTTGATGAGAAATCTACTCGATCGGAGAGACTGCAAACGGACAAGTTTGCTCTATTTTCTACTGTGTGGGACAGGTTTATTGAAAATTGTATTGCGTGTTACAAACCTGGCCCATACATAACGGTGGATGAGCAACTTTTCCCAAGCAAAACTAGGTGTCCATTCACGCAGTACATGCCTTCCAAACCAGATAAATATGGCCACAAATATTGGCTAGCTGTTGATAAGGAGAGCAAATATCTGGCAAATGGCTTCCCTTATCTAGGCAAAGATGACACACGCCGTGCTGAGGACCGTTTAGCTGACCATGTGGTAATGAAGTTATTGGACCCGTTTTTGAAAAAAGGTCGCAATGTTACAACCGATAATTATTTTACTTCAGTAAAATTAGCTAAACAGCTAAAAAGCAAAGGAACAACCATCGTGGGAACACTGAACAAGATAAGGCGAGAAGTGCCTAAAGAAATAAAATCCATGAAAGAGGAATTGTACAACACTAAAGTGTTTAGAAATGAAGACAATTTTACACTTACAGTATATCAAGGAAAGCCCAACAAAAATGTTGTCATTTTGAGTTCCGTCCATCCAGATGTTGTTGTTGCGTCTGATTCCGCTAAAAAAACTCCAGAAACGGTAAAGTTTTACAATGAAACAAAATATGGAGTAGATGTAGTGGATCAGATGGCACGAAAATATACCACACGAACATGCACAAGGAGATGGCCTGTTCTGCATTTGAAAATGCCTTAGACTTTGCGGGTATAAATGCATGGATAATATTCAATGAGATAACCCACCAAAAAATGTCACGCAAGGCATTTTTGCAAACGCTTGTGAGAGAGTTGAGTGGTCCTTATGTCACAGATAGGGAAAAGGGTTCCACGTCCCAAGTTTCTACATGCTCAGAAGTGATGGTTCAAACAAAATTTTGCCAGATCAAACAAAAGTGCAAGAAAAATAGATCTGTCGGCAATTGTAAGACTTGTGGTAAGTCTTTGTGTGGGCAATGTACTGCCATAAATCAAAGGCAATGCCTAAAATGCGAAACACCAAATGTTTAGAAGGTGAATTCTGCGCCATATTTTCATTTTTATGCTCCTCCACCTACATTTTCTCTGCTTTTTGTTCTTCAGTTGTTGTTTATATGTGTGCACTTGAATAAAAAAAAATGTTTGAAAAACGTATATTATAATTATTGTTATTTTCTGTAGAAAAATAAGAAAAGCAGAAAAAAAACAATCAAAAGCATTACTGTTGGATCTCACAATAATAATACATTACAAAAAATATAATTATTAATAAATAACCACAAATGAAACTCTAAAAATAAACGAAAACAAGCAAGGAGTCAAAATGACTCCTTTCAGTAGTTCTAGGCGGGGTCACGAGTCCAGTAGTCCTAGTGTTAAAGACCTTTCACCAAATTTTTCTTGTTGAACTGAACTCATGATGTAACAGTGGCTACAGAGCAAAATAAAACATTTTTTTTAACCCCCTAACCCCCAAGGGTGGTTTGCACGTTAATGACCGGGCCAATTTTTACAATTCTGACCACTGTCTCTTTATGAGGTTATAACTCTGGAACGCTTCAATGGATCTTCGCGATTCTGAGAATGTTTTCTCGTGACATATTGTACTTCATGATAGTGGTAAAATTTCTTCGATATACCTTGCGTTTATTTTTGAAAAAAACGCAAATATGGCGAAAATTTTGAACATTTTGCAATTTTCAAACTTTGAATTTTTATTCCCTTAAAACAGAGAAATATATCACACAAAATAGTTAATAAATAACATTTCCCACATGTCTACTTTACATCAGCACAATTTTGGAACCAAAATTTTTTTTTTGCTAGGAAATTATAATGGTTAAAAGTTGACCAGTGATTTCTCATTTTTACAACAAAATTTACAAAGCCATTTTTTTAGGGACCACCTCACATTTGAAGTCACTTTGACGGGTCTATATAGCAGAAAATACCCAAAAGTGACACTATTCTAAAAACTGCACCCCTCAAGGTACTCAAAACCATATTCAAGAAGTTTAATAACCCTTCAGGTGCTTCACAGGAGCTGAAGCAACGTGGAAGGAAAAAATTAATATTTAACTTTTAGCCACAAAAATGATCTTTTACAAACTTTTTTTTATTTTCACAAGGGTAAAAGGAGAAAATGGGCATATAAAGTTGTTGTGCAATTTCTCCTGAGTACGCCAATACCCTATATGTGGGGGAAAACCACTGTTTGGGCACACGGCAGAGCTCGTAAGGGAAGGAGCGCCGTTTGACTTTTTCAAACTAAAATTGGCTGGAGTTGAGATTGGACGCCATGTCGTGTTTGGAGAGCCGCTGATGCGCCTAAACAGTGGAAACCCCCCACAAGTGACACCATTTTGGAAACTAGACCCCCTAAGGAACTTATATAGATCTGTTGTGAGCACTTTGAACCCCAAAGTGTTTCACAAAAGTTTATAATGCCTGGGTGTGGAAAAAAAAAAAACAATTTTCCACAAAAATGATTTTTTAGTCCCAAATTTTTGATTCTTCCCAAGGAAATTGGACCCCAAAAGTTGTTGTCCAATTTGTCCTGAGTACGCTGATACCCCATATGTGGGGGGGGGGAAACTGTTTGGGCGCACGGCAGGGCTTGGAAAGGAAGCAGTAACGTTTTGGAATGCAAACATTGATGGGGTCATGTTCCGTTTGTAGTGCCCCAGATGAGCCTAAACAGTGGAAACCCCCCACAAGTGACCCATTTTGGAAGCTAGACCCCTAAGGAACTTATCTAGATCTTTGGTGAGCACTTTGAACCCCCAAGTGCTTCACACAAGTTTATAATGCCCGGGCATGAAAATAAAAAATCCTATTTTTTTCCCACAAAAATTATCTCTTAGTCACTAATTTTTTATTTTCCCATAGGTAACAGGAGAAATTGGACCTCAAAAGTTGTTCTCCAATTTGTCCTGAGTACGCTGATACCCCATATGTGGGGGGGGAACCACTGTTTGGGCGCATGGCAGAGCTCGGAATGAAGGAGCACCATTTGACTTTTTCCAACCAAAATTGGCTGGAATTGAGATTGGACGCCATGTTGCATTTGGAGAGTCCCTGATGAGCCTAAACAGTGGAAACCCCCACAAGTGACCCCATTTGGGAAACTAGACCCCTAAGGAACTTATCTAGATCTTTGGTGAGCAATTTGAACCCCCAAGTGCTTCACACAAGTTTATAACGTAGAGCCGTAGCCCGTAAAATTAAAAAATCATATTTTTTCCACAAAATTGATCTTTTCACCCCAATTTTTATTTTCCCAAGGGTAACAAGACTCCAAAAGTTATTATGCAATTTGTCCTGAGTACACTGATACCCCATATGTGGGGGTAAACCACTGTTTGGGTGCATGGCAGAGTTTGGAAGGGAAGGAGCGCCGTTTGACTTTTTCAACGCAGAATTGGCTGGATGCCATGTCGTGTTTGGAGAGCTCCTGATCTGCCTAAACAGTGGAATCCCCCCACAAATGACACCATTTTGGAAACTAGACCCCTCAAGGAACTTATCTAGATGAGTGGTGAGCACTTTGAACCCCAAAGTGCTTCACAGAAGTTTATAACGTACAGCCGTAAAATAAAAAATCATTTTTTTTTACAAAAATGATTTTTTCGCCCCCAATATTTTATTTTCACAAGGTTAACAGGAGAAATTGGACCCCAAATTTGTTGTCCAATTTGTCCTGAGTACGCTGATACCCAATATGTGGGAGAAAACTACTGTATGGGTGCACGTCTGGGCTCGGAAGGGAAGTAGTGACGTTTTGGATTGCAGACTTTGATGGAATGGTCTGGGGGCGTTGTGTCGCATTTGGAGAGCCCCTGATGCGCCAAAACAGTGGAAACCCCCCACAAGTGACACCATTTTGGAAAATAGACCCCACAAGGAACTTATATAGGTGTGTGGTGAGCACTTTGAACCCCGAATTGCTTCACAGAAGTTTATAACGTACAGCCGTAAAATAAAAAATCCTTTTTTTTTTTTTTTACAAAAATGATTTTTTCGCCCCCAATATTTTATTTTCACAAGGTTAACAGGAGAAATTGGACCCCAAAATTTGTTGTCCAATTTGTCCTGAGTACGCAGATACCCAATATGTGGGAGAAAACTACTGTATGGGTGCACGTCTGGGCTCGGAAGGGAAGTAGTGACGTTTTGGATTGCAGACTTTGATGGAATGGTCTGGGGGCGTCATGTCGCATTTGGAGAGCCCTTGATGCGCCTAAACAGTGGAAACCCCCCACAAGTGACCCCATTTTGGAAAATAGACCCCACAAGGAACTTATCTAGAAGTGTGGTGAGTAGGGTTGAGCATTCCGATACTGCAAATATCGGGTATCGGCCGATATTGGCTGTATCGGAATTCCGATTCCGAGTTCCGATATTTTCGTCATATCGGATACCGGAATCGGAATGTCACTGTCACTGTCAGTGTCCGTCGGTCGGGTCTGTCAGGAGTCAGCGGCACTTACCTGGCAGAAGATCTCCGGCGGTCACGGCCTGGACTGCTTCATGGCCGCCATCATCTTTCCCCGGCGGTCACATGCAGTTTCTCGCGATAACTGCAGTGACTGCTGGGTAATCCCGGCCGTAAAGCAGTCAGTCCGATGACGTCACCGCCGGGGAAGCAGGTAATCAGCTGTGCTGCGTCGCGATGACAGGCTCTACCTGTCATTGCGATGTAGCAGAGCTGGATCGTCGTGGGACTGTCGTTACTATGGACTGCGTCGGACAGGTGGTATACTGTTGGTTTGTTTTTTTTCTTTTTTTACAGGAGATCGATGGCGTCGCAGGAATGAGTGTATAATAAAATTAATGAAAACTGTGTTGTCTCTTTTATTTCATTAAAATACTTTTTTCTTGCTTTGTCTTTTTTTTATACATTTAATAACTTTGGGATTAATAATGGATCGGTATACAAAAAAAGGTTGCACTCTATCGTGCCAAAGCAAGTCAATGTGAAATATGAAACATGAATAGCAGGCATTATTTGGCCAAATTTTGTGCAAAGCGTCTCATTCATTTTTTTCTAATATTCAAAAGCCATATTGCTATTCATGTTTCATATTTCACATTGACTTGCTTTGGCACGATAGAGTGCAACCTTTTTTTGTATATTGTCTATAGAGGTAGCTGCTCCTGGTTTGCACCTAATTCACACTGGTTTGGATGTGCCAGTCAGTTTTCTTTTACTTCTATGTTAGCTTACTGACCGAGCACTCCGCCCATCACCATGTGGTGATTTTAATTATAGCAGGTTCCTGCTCACCCAGAAAAGGCAAGCTTTACTGACAGAGGTGTCCACATTCACCCAGGAATTCAGATATCAGCCTAATAGAGGTATGTTCACATAGGCAGGGACCCATACGTTCTGAGACCACCTTGACGTTGGTGTATGGGCAGGCATTATTTGGCCAAATTTTGTGCAAAGCGTCTCATTCATTTTTTTCTAATATTCAAAAGCCATATTGCTATTCATGTTTCATATTTCACATTGACTTGCTTTGGCACGATAGAGTGCAACCTTTTTTTGTATATTGTCTATGGAGGTAGCTGCTCCTGGTTTGCACCTAATTCACACTGGTTTGGATGTGCCAGTCAGTTTTCTTTTACTTCTATGTTAGCTTACTGACCGAGCACTCCGCCCATCACCATGTGGTGATTTTAATTATAGCAGGTTCCTGCTCACCCAGAAAAGGCAAGCTTTACTGACAGAGGTGTCCACATTCACCCAGGAATTCAGATATCAGCCTAATAGAGGTATGTTCACATAGGCAGGGACCCATACGTTCTGAGACCAACTTGACGTTGGTGTATGGGCAGGCATTATTTGGCCAAATTTTGTGCAAAGCGTCTCATTCATTTTTTTCTAATATTCAAAAGCCATATTGCTATTCATGTTTCATATTTCACATTGACTTGCTTTGGCACGATAGAGTGCAACCTTTTTTTGTATATTGTCTATGGAGGTAGCTGCTCCTGGTTTGCACCTAATTCACACTGGTTTGGATGTGCCAGTCAGTTTTCTTTTACTTCTATGTTAGCTTACTGACCGAGCACTCCGCCCATCACCATGTGGTGATTTTAATTATAGCAGGTTCCTGCTCACCCAGAAAAGGCAAGCTTTACTGACAGAGGTGTCCACATTCACCCAGGAATTCAGATATCAGCCTAATAGAGGTATGTTCACATAGGCAGGGACCCATACGTTCTGAGACCACCTTGACGTTGGTGTATGGGCAGGCATTATTTGGCCAAATTTTGTGCAAAGCGTCTCATTCATTTTTTTCTAATATTCAAAAGCCATATTGCTATTCATGTTTCATATTTCACATTGACTTGCTTTGGCACGATAGAGTGCAACCTTTTTTTGTATATTGTCTATGGAGGTAGCTGCTCCTGGTTTGCACCTAATTCACACTGGTTTGGATGTGCCAGTCAGTTTTCTTTTACTTCTATGTTAGCTTACTGACCGAGCACTCCGCCCATCACCATGTGGTGATTTTAATTATAGCAGGTTCCTGCTCACCCAGAAAAGGCAAGCTTTACTGACAGAGGTGTCCACATTCACCCAGGAATTCAGATATCAGCCTAATAGAGGTATGTTCACATAGGCAGGGACCCATACGTTCTGAGACCACCTTGACGTTGGTGTATGGGCAGGCATTATTTGGCCAAATTTTGTGCAAAGCGTCTCATTCATTTTTTTCTAATATTCAAAAGCCATATTGCTATTCATGTTTCATATTTCACATTGACTTGCTTTGGCACGATAGAGTGCAACCTTTTTTTGTATATTGTCTATGGAGGTAGCTGCTCCTGGTTTGCACCTAATTCACACTGGTTTGGATGTGCCAGTCAGTTTTCTTTTACTTCTATGTTAGCTTACTGACCGAGCACTCCGCCCATCACCATGTGGTGATTTTAATTATAGCAGGTTCCTGCTCACCCAGAAAAGGCAAGCTTTACTGACAGAGGTGTCCACATTCACCCAGGAATTCAGATATCAGCCTAATAGAGGTATGTTCACATAGGCAGGGACCCATACGTTCTGAGACCACCTTGACGTTGGTGTATGGGCAGGCATTATTTGGCCAAATTTTGTGCAAAGCGTCTCATTCATTTTTTTCTAATATTCAAAAGCCATATTTTTTTTTTTTGACTTGCTTTGGCACGATAGAGTGCAACCTTTTTTTGTATATTGTCTATGGAGGTAGCTGCTCCTGGTTTGCACCTAATTCACACTGGTTTGGATGTGCCAGTCAGTTTTCTTTTACTTCTATGTTAGCTTACTGACCGAGCACTCCGCCCATCACCATGTGGTGATTTTAATTATAGCAGGTTCCTGCTCACCCAGAAAAGGCAAGCTTTACTGACAGAGGTGTCCACATTCACCCAGGAATTCAGATATCAGCCTAATAGAGGTATGTTCACATAGGCAGGGACCCATACGTTCTGAGACCACCTTGACGTTGGTGTATGGGCAGGCATTATTTGGCCAAATTTTGTGCAAAGCGTCTCATTCATTTTTTTCTAATATTCAAAAGCCATATTGCTATTCATGTTTCATATTTCACATTGACTTGCTTTGGCACGATAGAGTGCAACCTTTTTTTGTATATTGTCTATGGAGGTAGCTGCTCCTGGTTTGCACCTAATTCACACTGGTTTGGATGTGCCAGTCAGTTTTCTTTTACTTCTATGTTAGCTTACTGACCGAGCACTCCGCCCATCACCCTGTGGTGATTTTAATTATAGCAGGTTCCTGCTCACCCAGAAAAGGCAAGCTTTACTGACAGAGGTGTCCACATTCACCCAGGAATTCAGATATCAGCCTAATAGAGGTATGTTCACATAGGCAGGGACCCATACGTTCTGAGACCACCTTGACGTTGGTGTATGGGCAGGCATTATTTGGCCAAATTTTGTGCAAAGCGTCTCATTCATTTTTTTCTAATATTCAAAAGCCATATT
>JARQOD010000001.1:876454507-876593949 GCA_033576555.1 Oophaga sylvatica
TGGGCTGCCCGCTCCATACACTGTTTTGGTATTAGTCCACCCCCCCTTGGCGCCCAGTAATAGACAGGGTGGGGCCTCACTCAATACAACTGCATGGAGTGAGGACACGCCCACTGGACGGGAGTATTTGTATAATGCATACTACCCGCCGTTCCCGTCTCAGAAAGCAGCGAATCCTCGTAGTGCACAGTGCATGCGCTGGGGGGGTTCATAAGGCTGCAGTCACACAGAGGGACTGCAGACTCATCATTTTGGACCAGACAACCCCTTTATGCTATGCACACCACTACTTCTTCAGACTCCAGCTTACCAACAGAGTTTTTGAAGCAGAAGACCCACCAGACAAATGCCAGCGGATTTTTTTCCTGGAGTGTCTTCTTTGATGTCTTTCTGGTCATTTCTGGGCAAATTTGCTGCCATTGATTTTTTTAAAATTACTGTAACTACTGAGCTGGTTCCAAACGACGCTTCAGAATTGACCGGTCAGGTCAGTGCTCTCAGCCGCTTCACGACTCGAGCCTGAAGTAGTTAAGAGAAGCTCAAAAAGACGGAATTGCAGTCCACATGTTCAGTCTTTTTGACGTTTCTTTTTTTTTTATCCGCTTGAAAAAGACGCAGTGTGCACACACCATGAAGGGGTTTTCAGTTTTCAGTAAAGTTGTTTCAACAGGTGCAGTTTGTTGTAAGAAAAAAAACGAAAAGCGCTTTACTCGTTTGACCAATTACCTAATGTTAACATAGGAGAACAAAAACGATCAAAACGTCCAAAGGTGAGATACAAAATATTTTATTAATCATGAATATATAAAAAAGCAGGGAAACATAAGTGACAAAGTCTCATGCCAATAAGCACTGATGGGATAACAGGACACACATAGGTGAACAGCTGGTCAGTTGGAAAAATTACTAATAAATGCAAAATATCATGTATGTAGATGGTGACCAGCACAGTCATGAAGATGTTAATATCACTGCAAAATTGCATGTAGCAGTCAAAATGTCCCAGAATGGAAATATTAACTCCATGTTTGTGAATAAAAATTATTTACTTCAAAATAAGATGGAGTATGAAGGACAAAAAATACTACCCAAACAAATGGAACATCACAGAATTGTAACTGAATCCATAAAGTAGCGGTATACCTGTTTGAGATAGAAGACTGACACCAAGTGCGTCCACCCCGACGCGCGTTTCGGCTACTGTGCCTTCATCAAGGGGTGAAAAGGAAGTGAGAGTGAGGGGTATAAAAACAGCCTGCCACCAATCACGTATGAGCTACACATCTGTTCCCTAATGGTAACCAGGTAATGATATCACTTAAAAATCAGCAAAAACAAACATGTCATAGTCCTAATAATTGTCTACATGCCCAAATCAATGGATGAAAATAGCTACCGCTTGAAATAATTCCACTGCCCAAAGTTGCGATGCATGATTCCTAGAGGTTTGCGAATAAGAGTAATCCCCACCTTCCCAGTGGAGGACTGTGATTTTATAAAAACATGGGAAGAGGCATGCAACACATGCTCCTACACCTTTATGCAATTATTGGTGGATTTAAATGCCAAAACAATTTCAAATCTTGATAAATTGATAGATGATGCGGAACGTGAATTTAAGTCCAAATGTCCAGCTGATAAGATTGCTGGCTATGACTCTCGCATTGAGAAAAGTCTGGACGTATGTGTTAAGAGGATTCAGGAAACTCAAACATCCAAATTCCACCGTGACATGAGAGACTATTCTAATAAGAATGTATATCTCTGGCGGAAATCTAACGCTCAGACCGCCAAGTTGTCAGGAGCCCCGTCTATGAGTTCACTCTCCAACATTAGTGATTCATCTGAATGGTTTGTCTCCTCCATGACGACACGATCAGGACAAAGGTCTAAACGGATGAGAGATGCCAACTTCCATCCTTATAAGAGAATGCATTATACATCATCTGATCCGAAAAAAACCAACAAGGTAATTAATTTAAGTTCACATATACTATCTGAAACTGATTATCGATTACTAAGTAAGGGACTTTCATTTTGCCCTGAATCCAGCTTTGATAAATTTACAGCTATTAAGGATCTGAATCTGTTTGCTAGATCCTTATTATTTAAAAGACATTTTTTTGATCCTCAACTCAATGATTTATTCCCTACAGAAGAAGAACAGATAGCCCTACAAGACTTGGAAGATTTATCATCTGAGCATCAGCTAGGAGAGGGAGGTAAGATCCCTATGGCTATTAGGGCAAAATCTAAAAAGTTTCCTCCTCTTGCCACATGCGCTCCGATTGATCTCTTTGTGCAGGTCGTGACCAGGGATTTCATGAATATCCCCAATAAAATTCACAGAGATAACTTAACCAAAGAGGAACGTAGGAGATTGGACGTCCTGCGGGCGTTACCTGATATAGTGCTGAAGCCAGCGGATAAAGGGGGCAATATTGTCATCTGGCCTAAAACCCTTTATGAAAAGGAAGCCTATAGACAATTAAACAACAAAACTTGTTACAAACGGCTGACGTATAACCCACTTTCATCATTCAAGGAACAGCTGGTGAGAATTCTTCAAACCGCTGTCCGCAATGGGGTCATTACCAAAGACCTTGCCTCAGCTCTTCAAATTCAGGAACCGACGATTTCCACTCTGTATCTCCTACCTAAGGTACATAAGAATATGGACACGCCCCCAGGACGTCCAATCATCTCTGGTTCTGGCAACTATTTGGAAAAAGTTAATCTTTGGATAGATTCGAAACTACAACCCTTGGTCGAAAGTCTTCCTTCCTTTCTTGTAGACACAGGGGAGTTTCTGAGAAGAGTTGATGGTCTCCATGTTGGTTCCAACACATTATTGGTAACTGGGGATGTTGAATCCCTTTATACCAATATCAAACATTCAGATGGCATCTCTGCTACTAAATACTTCTTGGACATGTCAAATTTACCTGTGGATATTATCCAACTTGTCTTAGAGCTCCTGGAATTCTCTTTGACACATAATTTTTTTACTTTTAAAGGGTCCTTCTACCTGCAGCTCCAGGGTACAGCCATGGGAGCTTCCTTTGCCCCATCCTACGCCAACCTGTTCCTGGGGCTGTGGGAGAGGGACCTTTCCTTGCCGGATCGTATGTCATCAATGGACCGCATCCCCTTTTGGGTGCGGTACATTGATGACATATTTTTGATCTGGCACGGCGATTTGATTTCCTTGAATAACTTTTTGTCTGATATTAATCATAATGATAAAAATATTCTCATCACGTCCAATTCTGACGTCAATAAGATTGACTTCCTTGATGTTACAGTAACAAGAGACATCAATGATGTCTTACAGACTGGTGTTCATAGAAAAGAAACTTCCACCAATATGCTCTTGCATGCTACCTCCGCCCATCCCAAACCTTTGATCAACTCAATTCCAACAGGACAATTCTTGCGTATTCGTAGGATTTGTTCGAGTGACCAAGAATTTGAAAATGAGGCTCACGAATTATTTCAACGATTTAAAGATAGAGGTTATAGCAGACGGGTCTTAAAAAGGGCCTACAACCGGGCCAAACATTCTACCCGCCACTATATATTATATAACAGAGTGAAACCAACTAATCCTTCTACGACTGTTAGATTCATAACGGGCTTCCATTCTCAGGCCACTCGTATGAGGAATTGTCTTCAAAAGGCATGGCCTATCCTCCAGACGGACCCCATACTTAATCGAATTGTTTCTGATAGACCCAGTATCACATTCAGACGATCCTTGAATCTTAAAGACCAATTAGTACATAGTCATTACCATGTGGAGACAGACCATGTCATTTTCCAGGCTGGACGTCCTAGGTGTGGATGTTTTCCGTGTGGACGGTGCGTCGCCTGCCCTAACATTGACCGCAGTGCCACCTTTTCTAACTCTGCAGGAACAAGGACTTATGAGATTCGAAAAAATATTTCATGTAATTCCCGGTATGTGATATACTTTGCCACATGTCCCTGCAAGCTTATTTACATTGGCATGACAACTCGTCAATTAAAGGTGCGCACGCGCGAACATGTTTTGGGCATTCAGGCGGCGGCCGGCCACGAGGATCCATCCACACTTAGGACTCTACCTCGTCACTTCAAATTACATCATAATTGTGACAGTTCTCTACTTAGAGTAAAGGGCATTGACATGTTAATTCCTGGTATTCGTGGTGGCAATCTCAGCCAGAAATTGTCTCAAAAAGAAACCAGATGGATCTGGGTTCTGGATACAGTCCATCCTAAGGGTCTCAATGAAACTTTAAGCTTTGCTTCTTTTTTATAATATTTCTCATGGTTATGACTGATCTTCTGGTTTAAGCATATGTGGGTTGATTTTAATTTTTTATGTGTTTTATCCTTTCTAGCTCTCTTCCACCTTCATGTTACTACCCTTGGAGAATGTTTAACCAAGGCTATGACATCTTGATTTCATTGAGCCAACCATCCACTTCTATCAGCAAACCATCCATCGTCATTACCTATGCCCCACATCATCTTTGTTTGTTATATTAATTTCATTTTATATTATTTTCATTTTCAATGCAGTTGTTCCATGTTATATACATGTTTCCTTTCCATTGCTGTTAATATCGTTGGTATATTTAGCTTGTTATCTTCTACTGCTTCCAAGTTGACGTTTCATCTACTTTAAATATATAAATGTTGTATATATACTCACTTCTTATACCATCACAGTTTCGTCATACTTACGGCCGGCACGCGCTCTTCGCCGCGACTCTAGCATGTCCGGCGGTCCTCGGCGTCTCTCTGTGTCATGGTGACCGGTCACGTGATGTGACGTCATCTGGCACATGATGCCGACGCCGCCGGGCATCCTTGGTTGTCGTGGTGACGAGCGCGTCATTAAAGGCCTCTCACAGCGCGCTCTTATGACGATTCTATATCTCTGATAATATGCATCGCAACTTTGGGCAGTGGAATTATTTCAAGCGGTAGCTATTTTCATCCATTGATTTGGGCATGTAGACAATTATTAGGACTATGACATGTTTGTTTTTGCTGATTTTTAAGTGATATCATTACCTGGTTACCATTAGGGAACAGATGTGTAGCTCATACGTGATTGGTGGCAGGCTGTTTTTATACCCCTCACTCTCACTTCCTTTTCACCCCTTGATGAAGGCACAGTAGCCGAAACGCGCGTCGGGGTGGACGCACTTGGTGTCAGTCTTCTATCTCAAACAGGTATACCGCTACTTTATGGATTCAGTTACAATTCTGTGATGTTCCATTTGTTTGGGTAGTATTTTTTGTCCTTCATACTCCATCTTATTTTGAAGTAAATAATTTTTATTCACAAACATGGAGTTAATATTTCCATTCTGGGACATTTTGACTGCTACATGCAATTTTGCAGTGATATTAACATCTTCATGACTGTGCTGGTCACCATCTACATACATGATATTTTGCATTTATTAGTAATTTTTCCAACTGACCAGCTGTTCACCTATGTGTGTCCTGTTATCCCATCAGTGCTTATTGGCATGAGACTTTGTCACTTATGTTTCCCTGCTTTTTTATATATTCATGATTAATAAAATATTTTGTATCTCACCTTTGGACGTTTTGATCGTTTTTGTTCTCCTATGTTAATATTAATTCAGCGATTGTCCATATATTTATATCCATGCATTATGCCCATTATTTGGCTATATTAATTGAGTACTAACTGATAATTGGGTATGTTTTTCATTAAGGCTATTTATCAATTACCTAATGTGTATGCCACCTGTCTCCTCCGAGATGATGTTGGGGAAAATAATGATCAGACAGTTTGAATCGAAACAGCTGATCCATTTGTTTTCTGGGGAGATCAGATAAGCCTGGCAACGACTCTTCCCATAGAGAAAATATGAACTCTCAGCTGATCTGAGCATTCATATGTATGGGGGAGTCGGATGAGATAGATCTGTCACCTCACAGTTATCATGGGCTTCTTGAGACTTATGGACACTGACTGTATAAGGACCACATTTGGATTTACACGTCTGGGTTGCTTACACTTGGGCTAGTTTCACAACGCCATAATGCAACCATATTGTTATAGGCATAAACCAAGAACCCTCCACCAAATGTCAGGGACAGAATTTAGATCAACATGGAGTCCTATGGTGATCAAATGATCTAAGAAGGTTCAAGAAAGCTGCATGGAGATTGGATCGAGAAGCTGTAAAACAGACACTAAAATGTAGACATACAGCAGTCATTTAAGACCAGCCTTAATTTTATCTATAGTCTCACTGGTACTAAACGTTACGGAATTGAGGAAAACTCCAAGGTCACATCAGTAGATTATAGTATAGTATAATGTTACAAAAGCCCATCTACTGCTCGATGTGAAAAAATCAGCAGCACACCCTATAGTTCTCAAGTTTTGATACATATGGATTTTGCCATGAATTTAAAAAAAAATCCATAATGGAAAATTTTCAATATACTATCTATCAATGTTAAAATGAACGTACCCTACCGTTCATGTCTTTGTCAGTGGGGAAACTTACAAAATCAGCAAGGAATCAAATACTTATTTACCCCACTGTATATCCTACAAGAGCCCATAAACAATAAATCTAAAGCATAAGAATCCTTCAATAAACGTCAACTAACACACAGAGACAAAATATAGTCCAAAATAAAATACACTGCTCAAAAAATTAAAGGGAACACTCAAATAACACATTCTAGATCTGAATGAATGAAATATTCTCATTGAATACTTCGTTCTGTACAAAGTTGAATGTGCTGACAACAAAATCACACAAAAATCATCAATGGAAATCAAATTTATTAACCAATGGAGGCCTGGATTTGGAGTCACAAACAAAATTAAAGTGGAATGTAATGTCCTTAAAACATTGACTTGTTTTAAGGACATTACATTCCACTTTAATTTTGTGCTCAGTAGTGTGTGTGGCCTCCCTACAACGCCTGGGCATGCTCCTGATGAGGCGGAGGATGGTCTCCTGAGGATCTCCTCCCAGACCTGGACAAAAGCATCCGCCAACTCCTGGACAGTCTGTGGTGCAACGTGACGTTGGTGGATGTAGTGAGACATGATGTTCCAGACGTGCTCAATCGGATTCAGGTCTGGGGAACGGGCAGGCCAGTCCATAGCTTCAATGTCTTCATCTTGCAGGAACTGCTGACACACTCCAGCCACATGAGGTCTGGCATTGTCCTGCATTAGGAGGAACCCAGGGCCGACCGCACCAGCATATGGTCTCACAAGGGGTCTGAGGATCTCATCTCGGTACCTAATGGCAGTTAGGCTACCTCTGGCAAGCACATGGAGGGCTGTGCGGCCCTCCAAAGAAATGCCACCCCACACCATTACTGACCCACTGCCAAACCGGTCATGCTGAAGGATGTTGCAGGCAGCAGATCGCTCTGCACGGCGTCTCCAGACTATGTCACGTCTTTCACATGTGCTCAGTGTGAACCTGCTTTCATCTGTGAAGAGCACAGGGTGCCAGTGGTGAATTTGCCAATGCCAAGCATCCTGCACGGTGTTGGGCTGTGAGCAAAACCCCCATCTGTGGATGTCGGGCACTTAGACCATCCTAATGGAGTCAGTTTCTAACCATTTGTGCAGACACATGCACATTTGTGGCCTGCTGGAGGTCATTTTGCAGGGCTCTGGCAGTGCTGCTCCAGTTCCTCCTTGTACAAAGGCGGAGGTAGGGTCCTGCTGCTGGGTTGCTGCCCTCCTACAGCTCCCTTCACTTCTCCTGGTGTACTGGCCTGTCTCCTGGTAGCGCCTCCAGCCTCTGGGCACTACGCTGACAGACACAGCAAACCTTGCCACAGCTCGCATTGATGTGCCATCCTGGATGAGCTGCACTACCTGAGCCACTTGTGTGGGTTGTAGAGTCCGTCTCATGCTACCAGGAGTGTGAAAGCACAACCAACTTTCAAAAGTGACCAAAACATCAGCCAGAAAGCATTGGTACTGAGATGTGGTCTGTGGTCCCCACCTGCAGAACCACTCCTTTATTGAGTGTGTCTTGATAATTGCCAATAATTTCCATCTGTTGTCTATTCCATTTGCACAACAGCATGTGAAATTGATTGTCAATCAGTGTTGCTTCCTAAGTGGAAAGTTTGATTTCACAGAAGATTGATTTACTTGGAGTTATATTCTGTTGTTTAAGTGTTCCCTTTGTTTTTTTGAGCAGTGTATATTACTAATTAAAAAAAAAAGCATAGAGAATTAAAAATATTGGAATCATACCGCAAGTTAAAAGGCCGTCTTCATATTTTGTGGTGTAGGAGAAGTCTATGAACTCTCTTGGGGAGATAATGTTCAAAAATTGTCCAGCGGTTGTATAGCACATCACGCAGCAACCCTATTGTGGAAAAATAATCAAATATAATACTTGTTAGATGTGTTCAGAATAATAGAAAGTATAGAACATGCTAATGTATTTGTATTATCAAAGGTGCCCTAATCTGCAGATTTCAGCAGGCCAAAATTCTACAAATATACTGAAATGGTTTGTGCCATATGATAGAGGATAACTTACTGATCGCTGGTGGTCCAACAGCTGGAACCCTCAATGATTCAATTAATTCAATGAATGAGACTCCGCAGAGCCCTGTCTAAAGGTACTGCCACACTAAACAACATCGCTAACGGGATCGCTAAAAAACGTCACTATTTAGCGATCCCGTTAGCGATGTTGTTGTGTGCGGCATCTACCAGCGACGTGGCCCCTGCTGAGATCCTGCTGTGATCTCGCTCGTCGTTCTCATCGTTCCGGACCCTATTTTTATCGTCGGCGCCCCGCTGGTAAGTATATATCGCTGAGTGTAGCACCTTTTGTTAGCGATTTAGCGGTACTTTTGTACCGCTAAAGTCGTTAAGGAGATCGCTAACCGCGATAGCGTCCTTAACGACATCGCTAAATTAGGCTGCTACTAGCGATATAGAAACAATCCCGCTAGCGATCGCATTAGTATGCGTCGTTATCGTGATCGCTAGCGGGATTGTTTAGTGTGGCAGTACCTTAACTGAAGCAGAAGTTGAGCAAAGCTGAGCATTCTGCACCTACATTCTCTAGAACTAGCCAGAAATAGTTAAGTGCTCTGAAGAACCTTGTTCCCAGCGTCAGATGCCCAAAAATCAATAACTAATCCCCTATCCTGGTGATGATAGGGGATAAAGTAATACCTTTGTACACACGAACAGCATATCTAAGTGGAAGTCCACTGAGCTAAAGATTATAGTTTTCTAAAAAGAATACAGAAAGGAAAGACCAAGAATATCAGCAACTAATATCTTAATGAAAGGGGTTAGCCACTGCATTGATACTGATGACCTATCCCTAGGTTAAGTTATCGATATCAGACTTGTGGGGGCCCAAACCTCAACACCCCCACCGATCATCTCCAGTGGTGGACGGATGTAAACAGTATGAGTAGAACAGCACAGCTCCATTTACTGTTTAGTATCCATTGACAAGAACTGAACCTCTGCTCCTAGTCAGTAAGCTGGTGCTGGGAGTCGGACCTTCACTGATCTGATATTGATGACCCATCACAAGAATAGGTCATCAATGTAAGTAGTGGCCGATTTACTGCAATTCTGGGGACATACGTATATTGTCAACAGCACACGAGGTACCTGGTCAAGATCCTTGATGATATCCATTGTGGTCATCAAACTGTCCCATTGTAGCCTGTAAGGTCCCGGTCGGATATAGTCAACAATCTTATTTGTGACGTCTTTCACAACTCCCTCCACTTTGTAGCTGTAGGAAATACAATTCAGACAGGAACGAAAGCTGAACATTTAATCTCACGACTGATGAAATACCCTACATATCAAAAATTACATATACTTCACATTTTTCATAGACACTCACAGGCAGCCACCAAATTCCTCAGAAGGTTTGCGCCAGACGGTCACATCACTCTGGAAAACACAGAAGTAAAGGTCAATAGTGTGAGCTCAAATAATGCAAAATGGAGATAACACAATGCAATCAAATAGACTGAGCTGTTATCATAGAAGGTACACAAAGGAATAAAGTAATGGAAATATACTGCACGTGTACTGTATACGTTCTGCCCCAGCAGGATATACAGTTAGATCCAAAAGAATTTGGGCAGTGACCAGATCTTGTGATTTGGCCCCTGCAGGCCGCTATTTTTGATTTAGAATGAAACAACTGAGATGCAATTGAAATGGAGACTTTCAGGTTTAATTAAAGAGGTTGAACAAAAATATCCTGTGAAATGTTTAGTAATTGCAACCAATTTTCTACAATGCCTCCCCATATCAGGGGCTCAAAAGTAATTGGACAAATTAACTTTACCATAAATAAAAAGTTCAATTTTAATACTTTGTAGAGAATCCTTTGCGGAGAATGACTGCCTGAATTCTGGAAGCCACGGACGTCACCAAATGCTGGGCTTCCTCCTTTATGATGCTTTACCAGGTATTGGCTGCAGCTGACTTCAGTTGTTGCTTGTTTGTGGGTCTTTCTGCCTTAAGTCTAGTCTTAAGCATGTGAAATTCTGCTCAATGGAGTTGAGATCTAATGATTGACTCGCCCATTGCAGAATATTCAACTTCTTTGCCTTAAAAAAATTCCTGGGTTTCTTTCGCAGTATGTTTTGGGTCATTGTCCATCTGTACTGTAAAGTCCAGTCAACATGGATGAATTTGGTTGAATCTGAGCATATAGTATAGCCCTATACACTACAGAATTCATCCGGCTGCTTCTGTCTTCAGTCACATCTTCAATAAACACTAGTGATGACCCAGTGCCATTGGAAGCCATGCATGACCATGGCTTCACACTGCTTCCACCATGTTTTACAGAGGATGTGATGTGCTTTGGAACATGAGTCGTTCCAAGCCTTCTCCATACCTTCTTCTTCCGATCATTCTGGTACAGGTTGATCTTAGTTTTATCTGTCCAATGAATGCTTTTCCAGACTGGACTGGCTTCCTTTGATATCTTTTGGCAAAGTATAATCTGACCTTTCTATTGTTACGGCTTATTAATAGTTTGCACCTTGTGGTGAACCCCCTATATTTGCTCTCATGAAGTCTGTTCTTTATGATAGGCCGACGTCACACTTGCGAGTGTGATGGGAGTAAGTCGCACGACTTTCTCGCATCAACACCCGGCACGGCCGCCCGCTCTCGGACCCGAGTGTGCGGCTGCATAGAAATACATGCAGCCGCACACTCGGGTCCGAGAGCGGGCGGCTGTGCCGGGTGTTGATGCGAGAAAGTCGTGCGACTTACTCACATCACACTCGCAAGTGTGACGCCGGCCATAGACTGAGATACTGAAACACCTACTTCATGGACAGCATTCTTCACTTGGTTGGATATTGTGAAGGGGTTTTTCTTCACCATGGAAAGGATTTTACGATCATCCACCACTGCTGTCTTCCATGAATGTCCAAGCTTTTTAAGTTCACAAGTACACCAGTGTGTGCTTTTTTTTTTGCAAAATGTACCAAACTGTTGATTTGTGATTCGGCCACTCCTAACATTTCTGCTATCTATCTGATGGATTTCGTCTTTTTTTTTCAGCTTAATGATGGTCTGTTTCCATTGAGAACTCCTATGGGTGCATGTTGTGGGTTCACAGCAACAGTTTTCCAATGCCACACCTAGAATTAGCTCCAGACTTATTATCTGCTTAATTGATGATGGATTAAGAAGGGAATCATCCATTAAATAGCTTTTGTGATAATTTAGTATGTAAATACCCTCAAATTAAAACACATATACACACACCATATGTACAGTGGTTGCTTCCCATGACTGTGCCCCAGTGAAGCAAGGACCATATACACATGGTTGGGAGAGATAGTGTGAAAGAACATGACCGGCTGCACAGCACTCTAACCTCAATCCCTTTGAAAACCTTTGAGATGAACTAGAAAATTATTGTGAGCCAGGCTGTCTTGTTCAAAATACACTGTGTGCAGAATTATTAGGCAAGTTGTATTTGAGAGGATTCTTTTTATTATTGAACAACAACTATGTTCTCAATCAACCCAAAAGACTCATAAATATCAAAGCTTAATATTTTTGGAAGTTGGAGTGGTTTTTTTTTTAAATTTGGCTATCTTAGGAGGACATCTGTTTGTGCATGTAACTATTACTGTGCAGAATTATTAGGCAACTTAATAAAAACCAAATATATACCCATCTCACTTGTTTATTTTCACCAGGTAAACCAATATAATAACACATAATTTAGAAATAAACATTTCTGACATTCAAAAACAAAAAAATCAGTGACCAACATAGCCACCTTTCTTTACGATGACACTCAAAAGCCTTCCAGCCATAGATTCTGTCAGTTGCTTGACCTGTTTATGATCAACATTGCATGCAGCAGCCACCACAGCCTCCCAGACACTGCTCCGAGAGGTGGACTGTTTTCCCTCCCTGTAGATCTCACATTTTATGAGGGACCACAGGTTCTCTATGGGGTTCAGATCAAGTGAACAAGGGAGCCATGTCATTATTTTTTCTTCTTTTAGGCCTTTACTGGCCAGCCACGCTGTGGAGTATTTGGATGCATGTGATGGAGCATTGTCCTGCATGAAAATCATGTTTTTCTTGAACGAAACCGACTTCTTCCTGTACCACTGCTTGAAAAAGATGTCTTCCAGAAACTGGCAGTAGGTCTGAGAGTTTAGCTTCACTCCATCCTCAACCTGAAAAGGTCCCACAAGTTCATATTTGATGATACCAGCCCATACCAGTACCCCACCTCCACCTTGCTGGCGTCTGAGTCAGAGTGGAGCTCTCTGCCCTTTACTGATCCAGCCTCGGGCCCATCCATCTGGCCCATCAAGAGTCACTCTCATTTCATCAGTCCATAAAACCTTACAAAAATCAGCCTTAACATATTTCTTGGCCCAGTCTTGACGTTTTATCTTATGTTTCTTGTTCAGAGGTGGTCGTTTTTCAGCCTTCCTTACCTTGACCATGTCCCTGAGTATGGCACACCTTGTGCTTTTTGATACTCCAGTAACGTTGCAGCTCTGAAATATGACAAAACTGGTGGCAAATGGCATCTTGGCAGCTTCACGCTTGATTTTCCTCAATTCATGGGCAGATATTTTGAGCCTTTTTTTTATCAACACGCTTCTTGCGACCCTGTTGGCTATTTTCCATGAAACGCTTGATTGTTCAGTGATCACGCTTCAAAAGTTTGCCAATTTCAAGACTGCTGCATCCCTCTGCAAGACATCTCACAATTTTTGACTTTTCAGAGTCCATCAAATCTTTCTTCTGACCCATTTTGCCAAAAGAAAGGAAGTTGCCTAATAATTAAGCACACCTTATATAGGGTGTTGATGTCATTAGACCACACCCCTCCTCATTACAGAGATGCAAATCACCTGATTTACATAATTGGCAGTTGGCTTTCAACATGTATAAAAAGGATGATGTGATCAAAATACTCATTTGCCTAATAATTCTGCACGCAGTGTACAATGTCTGATCTCACAAACGCTCTTGTGGATGAATGGTCAAAAATTTTCAGACACACTCTGAAATCTTGCAGAAAACCTTCCCAGAAGAGTAGTCACTAATTTAGATGCATAGGAGAGGACTATCTCCATATTAAAATGTACCTGTAATTTCAATACAGTAAAGATGTATATCTTAGTACCGTGTTAGCCAGTAGATAGAAAAATATTTAGAATTGAGAGTCCTCAGTGGTTGATACCTTTTAATGGCTAACTGAAAAGATGGTAACAAATTGCAAGCTTTTGAGACTACTCAGGTCTCTTCATCAGGCAAAGACTAATACAAAATCTGAAGAATCACATATTTATACACAACACAGCACAGAAAAAATGCAATAGATGAGACAAGTGACGTGAAGCAGAACTGTCATTATGGGAGAGGGATGAACAGTTGTGGCAATAAATATTGGAACAGTTCATAGATAAGGAGTGTGAAAGTTTTATTGCCCTCTGATTGGGGTCTGGTAATGTTTTGTGATGTTCTCACAGGGTCTTTGAAGCAAATTCCTTAATTGATGTAATAGGCCATAAATCCATGTGATAGGTTCATTCCAGCATTGAGAGTGTCAAAGTGACCTCTTTGACACTCTCAATGCTGGAATGAACCTATCACATGGATTATATAGCCTATTACATCAATTAAGGAATTTGCTTCAAAGACCCTGTGAGAACATCACAAAACATTACCAGACCCCAATCAGAGGGCAATAAAACTTTCACACTCTTTATCTATGAACTAGTCCAATATTTATTGCCACAACTGTTCATCCCTCTCCCATAATGACAGTTCTGCTTCACGTCACTTGTCTCATCTATTGCATTTTTTCTGTGCTGTGTTGTGTATAAATATGTGATTATTCAGATTTTGTATTAGTCTTTGCCTGATGAAGAGACCTGAGTAGTCTCGAAAGCTTGCAATTTGTTACCATCTTTTCAGTTAGCCATTAAAAGGTATCAACCACTGAGGACTCTCAATTCTAAATATTTTCCTGTAATTTCAAGTAACTTTTGAGTAAAAGTTGTCAAGTACATGAAATGTAATCACACAGCGGGTTCAAATCCCACCAGGGATGACATCTGCATGGAACTTTTATGCTCTCCCTATGTTTGTGTGACTTTCCTCCCACAATCCAAAGGCATACTCTGATAGGGAATTTAGATTGTGAGCCCCAATGAGGACAGCAATGACAAACCTTTAAGGTGTTGTGGAAATAATGGTGCTATATAAGTAAGCATAATAAATAATAATATAATAACACTACTTCTGGCTTTCCTATGACTTGTATCCTGCATCTTCACCACTTTTTTCCTTTGTAGGCTCTAACTCTAATTTTCAGTTCTCTCTGAACTAGTGGGTGGAGACTAGCTGCTATGATGTCTCATATACACAGTAATCACAGATATGAAGGATTCCTGTTCTACAGAGCACACAGACAGAGGCACCCGCAGCATGGAAGACATTATACAGCAGGACTAAACAACTGAGTCATTTGATAGAAAGCTGCTGCTTAACCAGTGTGCTTTCCCGCCTGTGTATTACTCTGCTCCTCAACCCTCTCTGTGTCCCCATCCATGGAGTATAGGAGGTGCGATGTGATTAGACAGGGACCTGGCAGTGTGTCTAGTCTTCAGCAAGATGGATTTGAGCTCTATTTTCAGACTGGATGACACGTTTCGGAGATGGGAGGGGCAGAAGAAGTGGCTCATAAGTGGAGAAGAAAGCAGATTTCTCTGTCAAGATATATTATAATGTGTATTACATTCACTTGTACTATTGATTTACGCAAAGTTTGATGAAACGACAGTGACCACTGAATCTATGGATTTTGAATGCAATGTCATAAAAGCTCCTGGAGATGTAATGTGTAGGTGTCCCAATATTATACCACGTATTGTGCATTTTAGATTTGAATGAGCTAATAATTATTAAAAAACACCAAACAGGCTCAAGTAATGCACAATAGAGTTCACATCTCCACCAGTGACCTCTACGAGCTAATTCAGATTACAGCCCGGGAATTGTATGATACTTAGGACTCCTAGTAGATGTTTAACCAGTATCTCTCACATGAACTAGTTCACTTTAACCTATTGCTTTATCATGTAGAGGTCATTAGCCTTTTCCCATCGTGATCAGATTCCATTTTTGCGCTTTAGTTCTTTCATCCAAAAGTCATGACTTTTTTCTTTTTCCTACAACACTGCCATTGTTTGTTTTTTTGTGTCATTTTGAATGCCATCTTTCTCTTCCATGTAATGTACTGGACAGTGAGAAATAAAATCTCACGTGAGCTAAAATGATGAAAAAAAGGGTGATACAATTTTTTGGTGTAAGGTGTCTGGCAAGGGCGCACATGAAGGCGCAAGCCACTCGTCAAACGCCCCTGATACATTAGGAGGTGGGCGCCTCCTTATGAATCAGGAGCCTGGCAGTCCGCCAGCCCCCTCATCATGATCGGCGTGGAGATTGCTGGCCTTGATGAATGGGCATAAGCACATTCAGGCTGCAAACTATCTCCATCCACCTAGCGTGACTGTGGATAAGAAGAAGGACACAATTGAAGCCAGAGGACAAAATTAATTAATTAAAACACGGGATATATTTCTTCAAGTTAAAAATATGTATCCAGTGAGATTCCCCAAACAGGAGATGTGGATATCGCTAGCGCTCATTTATTGGGTCCAAACACGTGTTCAGCACAGAACTGATAAACCGGTCGTCCATGAAAATAATCTGACTTGTGTCCTGACTGCAGCATTGCATTTATCGCTGTATTTATGACTACTAGGATACAGGTCTTGGTTGTACTGAAGATTAAATCTTTTCTCAATTGCTGATTACAAGATTGTAAGAGCAAAGTTTGACATGGCTGTAAGGTTTACTATACCGGTATCACAAATGAAGTATGAGACCTGTCACAAATAAGCAAATCAGAGAACTGCTCAAATCCTCTTATCGCACAAGTGTCTGTAAGGCCTCATTCACACGTCTGTATTTTACCTCAGTGTTTATATTCCAAAACCAGGAGTGGAAATTACAGAGAGAAACTAGAATTGAAAAGTTAACACCTGTTCTGTGTTTTGGGGATACTCCTGGTTTTGGCTTAAAACTACTAATGAAATACTGATCAAAAATACTGATGCGTGAATAAAGCCTAAGGCCGGAGTCACACTGGCGACAAAATCGGACGACTGCAATGCGATGAAATATCGCATTGCAGTCGGACCTATGTTAATCTATGGAGCAGCTCCCAGTATCAGATTTTTTGTGGTCCGTTTTAAACGTCCGTGTACAATCGCAGCATGCTGCGATTGTCACCGATTGTGGGTCGACTATCGCCAATGCAAGTCTATGGGAGCGATGAAAAATCTGATTACAAACGGACCACACTGTGTGACTTGCGATGAAATCGCATCGGTGTCCTTTAGAAAAGCCGGCAATTCATCCCCGGCTATACTGTAAAATCACACTGACAGCTTTAATAAAGACTAGAAAGAATAGATATACACACATAGAACACAATATATATAATTTTATATATATATATAATGTCATTGTGACATGTATATATAAATATTTATAGTTCCTAGACTTCTACATACTGTAATAGCCGCTAATTCAATTGCCGGGTTTTGTGAAATCACAGAAGCCGACATGAAATGATACATTGTTTCCACACATTTAACCATGTAATTTCATGTATTTTTATATATGTTTGAAACATACAATTACATGAGTGTATTTGTGCAAAATTTCAGACATGTAGGGGTTAATTAAAGGTGTAATTTCGTTGAAAAAAAATGCGTGGGCTCCCGCTGTATTTTCTCCACCAGACAGACAAAGCAAAGCGAGTGGGGGCAGATAATAATAGCCCAGGGAGGGTGCATTTTTTTTGTGCCCCCCCTGGCTACTAACATCTGCCCCCAGACACCCCAGAAAGGGCAAATCTATAATTAGATTCGCCCTTTCTGGCACTTTGCCCGTCTATTCCCATTGCCCTGTAGCGGTGGCGAATGGGTTAATCTCACCTTATTGTCACCTTGCAATTGAAAGGTGACCTTAAGGAGGTTAATAATTGATAGCTGTCAATTAGACAACTATCAATTATTAATCCTATTGAAGTAAATAAAAAAACACACACACTTTAAGAATAAATAATTTTAATGAAATAAAAACACATTTTTTTGACCATATTTTATTTTACACTTAATCCGTGCGAAGCCATTGATCTCCTAAAATAAAGAAAAAGAAATAAAACAACATTATTCTTACCTATTCCGCCGATCTGTCACGTCCCACGCTGTAATCCTTCACAAAGGGTTAACTAGCTTTGAGCCAAGCAGTGCAAGTAATCCTGCATGCTCAGCTCAAAGCTCATGAATGAATAAGTTCCTCTCCTGGCGACAGGAGAGGATGTGTTTCATGAATGAAGCTTAATTGATTGTGTCCACTTTCCCTTTAGGTCAGGTCACTACAGTTAAATTGGCAATAAATCAATTAAGCTCCATTCATGAATCTATTCCTCTCCTTTCGCTGGGAGAGTAACTTATTCATTCAGGGGAATACAGGTCTGAGACAGCATTATTAGCTCTCTGCGACCTGTAACCTGTTAACCCTTTCTGATGGATTACACCGTGGGACCTGACTGTACATCGGATTGGTAAGTATAATTTTGCTTTTTTATTTTATTTTTATTACAGGAAATGGTTTTAGCAGGAAAATAAAATATGGTAAAAAACTGTGTGATTATTTCATTAAACTTATTTTTTATTAAACTGTGTGTGTTTGATTTTTCTTTCATACAATAGGATTAATAATTGATAGTTGTCTAATTGACAGCTATCAATTATTAACCTGGCTTAAAGTGACCTTTCAATTGCAAGGTCATTTTAACCCCTTATTAACCCATTCGCCACCGCTACAGGGCAATGGGAATAGACGGGCAAAGTGCCAGAAAGGGCGAATCTAATTATAGATTTGCCCTTTCTGGGGTGTCTGGGGGCAGATGTTAGTAGCCAGGGGGGGCACAAAAAAAATGTACCCTCCCTAGGCTATTATTATCTGCCCCCACTCGCTTTGCTTTGTCTGTCTGGTGGAGAAAATACAGCGGGAGCCCACGCATTTTTTTTCAACGAATTTACACCTTTAATTAACCCCTACATGTCTGAAATTTAGCACACATATACTCATGTAATTGTATGTTTCAAAAATATATAAAAATACATGAAATTACATGGTTAAATGTGTGGAAACAATGTATCATTTCATGTCGGCTTCTGTGATTTCACTGAAGCCGGCAATTGAATTAGCGGCTATTACAGTATGTAGAAGTGTAAGAATTATAAATATATGTATATATATATGTCACAATGACATATATATATATATATATATATATATATGTGCTCTATGTGTATATATCTATTCTTTCTTTTGGCATTTAAATACTATTCTTTTGGATCGATTATATGTCAGTTTTGCAAGCCTGCGAGAAAATCTCGCAAGTCGGATGAAAATCGGATGTTACAAGGTACACACACATGCGATTAAATCGTATCTTTGAAGGAAAATCGGATGCCAGAAGGATGTGTGATGTTTTTATTTTGATCCGATTGTCGACCGTCTAAAACGGACCGATTTTTGTGGGTTGTGTGTGACTCCGGCCTAAGAGAGGGAAAGGCTACAACTTGAAAAGTTAGGCTGTGGTTCCACGGTCCGGAATCACAGCGCTTTGGACGGAGCGGAAATTCCACACCGCCCAAAGCCCCGCCCCCTTTTGTACGCGCGCTCTTTCCGGATGTGTTCAGGACACCTCCGGAACACATCCGGAAAGAACGCAGGGCTGCTTAGCCCTGTGTTATTTCCGTTGCGGCGACGCAGCGTCGCCGCAACGGACTAGGACATGCTGCGGTCTGAAAAGACGCGCCGCATGTCCGGAGACGCAGGTCTTCCGCCTGCGTGTTTTACAGCATAGTGGAGACGGGATTTCTTGAAATCCCCTCCACTATGCTGTAACATCTGGACGCTGCGTGTTTGACGCTGCGTCAACGCACAGCGCCAAACACGCAGCATTTACTGAAGCATTCCAAATCGTGGAAACTCACCCTTAAATATCCTCATAAAAATAAGGGTGAGACCACAAAGTGAGATTTATCTTGAGGCTGAAACTAAGGCCATGTTCACATGTACAGTATTTGGCCAGTTTTTTACCTCAGTATTTGTAAGACAAAACCAGAAGTGGGTGAGAAATACAGAAGTGGTGACGTGTTTCTATTATACTTTTCCTCTGATTGTTCCACTCTTGGTTTTGGCTAAGGCCTCTTTCACACATCCGGTGTGCGCCTGACGGCGCCCCCGGCATTTAGCCGCAGCGCCGCATCAGAAAATCTGATGCGCCGCATGCGGCTTTTTTCGCATTGACATGCATTAGCGCCGGATGGCGCCGCATGTCAATGCGTTGCATGCGGTTTTGTCCGGATGCGGCGCAAATGTACATTGCGGCGGCCGGACAAAACGCTGCATGTAACGTTTTTTGTTTTTGTCGGATGGTTTCTGATGTCTCCAAGCATCAGAAACCATCCGGCAAAAAACCGCATGCGGCCGCCGGCGGTGCATCAGGTTTTCTGATGCGGCGCTGCGGCAAAATGCCGGGGGCGCCGTTAGGCGCCCGCCGGAAGTGTGAAAGAGGCCTTACAAATACTGAGGTAACATTCTGAGCAAATACTGAATGTGTGAACGTGGCCTATGCCCACCAGTGGTTGGCAACGGGTGAACAATTTTGTTTCATAACCACACAGTCATTGGCTTCTACAGGTTGGCAGAATTTAGGCCGCGAGGTCAAGTGAACCGTGTGGTTCCACACACAACAATTTTCTCTCCATCCAAGAAAAACGCTCCAATTATTCCAATCAGACTCTAATCAGAGTGGCATCAGTATTTCTCGAACATGGAGAGAAAAAAAGGTTCTCCACCTTCTCTATTCTGTCAGTCCATGAAAATTGGACCACACTCAGATGTCATCCGAGTACAGTCCGATGTTTTTCACCCATAGGCATGCATTTTGACCTGACAGTCGGATAATAATCAGGCATGTCACAGATATTTTCCTCAGAATACTCAAATTGAGGAAGAAAATCAGATATTTGCACAGCCCCACAGAGTATCACGGGCACAAGTGCTATCTGTAAAAACCACAGGCAGCACTCATTTGAGAAAAGCGGTCGTATGCACAAGTTCTTAGGCCTCATTCAGATTACGTGATTTTTCACATATGCAAAACCAGTCTGAGTTTCATCAGGATTTTTCACTCAAGTTTCATCAGGGTGTGGTCTGAGTGTCATTTTTACTATTTTTCATCAGTGATTTTCACATATGGAAAAAGAAAGAACTAAACGACAAAGCTTCTGCTATTCATCACAATATAGATCAGAACAGGACACGGACTGTACACTGAAGCCACACGTGTGTCATCAGTGATTTCTATAGACTTCTATGGGTAATTCTGATCCATGATGCCCATAAAAATAGGAATGTCTCCGTGTTTTTTTTGTGAACACACAGTCTAGAAAAAACACAGACATTTGAACAGTCCCATGGACTGTAATGGGTACATGTTCTAGCCATGAAAAGACCGGGCAGCCCCTTTAAGACAAATAATATAAAATAATGCTTGAAAGACACTTACGGATTTCTTAGCCACACTCCACGCATCTTCAGGAAAGTTGTGGTACTGGATCAATGTATTCTGCAGTTTTGTTGACATGGATGGTACATCAAGCTGGACCTCCATGTTTCTAAACTAAAGCCAAGGAAAATAGAAGAGGTCTTAAACAAAACTGTGACATCACTATATCCAGAATCAATAAATGTGGAGGCGATTAATGAAATCATATTGTAAGGTATAACTAAATTATGTGTCAAGAGGATCAATTTTTAGGAAATTGTGCGGTGTGTAATGTACAATACTCTCAGTGGTTGTTACTTTACAATAACTAACTCTGACCATAGGCCAAACATATGTAGAGATCCCTATATACAGGAGAAATGAGAACGTCTGCAATCATGTGCTATGTCCTCATGTAGATAGAGCAGCACCGAGTATGTCGCGTGTATGGAGTCAGGCGAAGTGTTAGGCCCCTTTCACACATCCATAAATTTCCGGTACTGGAGATATCCGTGTCCGTGTGTGTACTACGTGCGGCACACATGTGGCAACCGTGTGCCGCATCAGTACCACACAGACAGCTGCCGGGGAAGAAGTGCTACAGTAAGCGCTGTTCCCCGGCGGCAGGTGCTGAACGCGGCTTTCATACATTCTCCCCTGCTCTGCCAGTGATCAGCGCGAGCAGGGGAGAATGAATGAATGAGAGGCTGTGGCCGCAGGCTCAGTGACTAGCGGTGACGTCAATGAGTCTGTGCTCGCTGCCGGCATGAACTCCTGTGACCTCAGGATCGTGGGAAAATGCAAGTGATGAGGTCACTGTGACAGAGCTTGAACTGCTGTGACCTCATCACTTGCATTTTCCCATGGTCCTGAGGTCACAGGAGTTCATGCTGGCAGCAAGCACAGACTCAGTGACATCACCGCTATTCACTGAGTCTGAAGCCGCAGCATCTCATTCATTCATTCACCCCTGCTCGCGCTGATTGCTGGCAGAGCTGGGGAGAATGGATGAAAGTCGCGTTTATCACCTGCCGCTGGGGAACAGCGCTTACTGTAGCACTTCTTCCCCGGCGGCCGGCCGTGCACATGGAGGACATAAATGTGTGCTCTCCGTGTGCGGGACGTTTTGCCATCTTTGGTGATGGTAAAAAACGGACATATCAGCGTGTTTTGCCCACGGGCACACGGTCCGTGGAAACACACTAACATATGCACAGATCCATTCATTTGAATGGGTCTACGTGAGTACGTGTCTCCGGTACGTGTGAAAACTGTCACCACACGTACCGAAGACACAGACGTGTGAAAGAGGCCTTACTGTGGGCTCTCCATGTGATGTGGTATGGAGTCTCCTTTCGGCCATGTTCACACGTTCAGGATTTGGTCAGTATTTTACATCAGTATTCATAAGCCAAAATCAGGAGTGGGTGATAAATACAACGGCAATGGAGGCGCCAGCGCAAAAGTTAAAGAAGGAGGCTCATACCAAAGTGAAGAGGCCACGGCAGAGCCTAAGCCCCCACCCACAGTCCTGCCCGATGCATGAAGAGGCTATTGTACCACAACTTCTAAGGTGAATTAAACAAGAATCTCTAAATGAATCCAGAGCACCTGACTCCAGATGGACCCTCATCAAGAGCACTCTTATTGAATCGAAGTCGTTACTTTATCAAACATTGTGGAAAAACCTTTGCACTTCTACCACAATAATGGCAAAAAAAACCCGCAATATGGCTGCAATAAGTGACAGCAGAGCTGAGAAGAAGTCTGGTACAGTATGTGAGAAGTGAATAGTGTCCTACACATTTTTGAGGGTTAAATTTGAATTTTAAGACATTTGTCTAAGTGCTCCTGTACTTGGTATTGATTCTTCTCATACACAAAAATATGGTCCGAGTTAAGTATTTTTGAGTGTCATCAGAGTATGCTCAGTGCATCACTTTTTACCATCAAAGCTTGGACAGAGTTTCATCACTTTTCTCGGAAAAAATAAGTTTCTCAAGCTTCTTCAATCAAACAGTCCATGGACAACAGAAGCATGGGTTAACATCTATCATGTGCGATTTTTGGTGAACCATAGACTTCATTGGTGAATCTGATCAATACTTGGATCAATATCAGACAAGTCTCCTGCTTTCATGCGGACAACTCGTTCTGAGGAAAAGTACTGCGGAATATGTTGTGCTATATAAATAACATTATTATTATTATACTACAGTATGCAGATAGTCATGTCTGATTACGCTGTGCATCATCTGACTGCTGGCACTGACAAGGAAGCACATCTAATGGAGCCGCCGGGCCTGCGCTCATCTGCACCGCTACAATCATCACAATCCTTGGAACATAGCGACAAAAACATTCAAACCTGTGTGCAAAATAAAAAAGGAAACAAATATATATGAGTACATCAGACCCACAATAGCCAGAACATAGTGCAAACCAGACCTTGTCCTGACACAATAAACATTAAAATATAATTAAAGGCATACCTCCCAACTTTTGAAGATGGGAAAGAGGGACAAAGGTTGCGGCGCGCACAGCGCGCCGTGGCAAATTGTAGGCTACGCCCGACCACACCCATTTCACAACTAGTCACACCCATGTCCACGCCCCGACCACACCCATTTAGCACTGGTGATCACACTGACTGGTACTGAGGGCACACTGGTACTGAGTAAAAGAAAGAACAGAGAGACAAAAAAAACAGAAAGAAAGGAGATAGAGAAAGAAAGAGGGGAAAGCAACAAAGAACAGAGAGAAAGTAGAGAGAGAAAGAAATAAAGAAAGGGAAGAGAAAGAACAGAGAGAAAAAAAACAAAGAGGGGAAAGAAAGAAAGAAAGAAAGAAAGAAAGAAAGAAAGAAAGAAAGAAAGAAAGAAAGAAAGAGGGGAAAGAACAGAGAGAGAAAGAATGAAAGAGGGGAAAGAAAGAACAGAGAGAGAAAGAAAGAGGGGAAAGAAAGAACAGAGAGAGAAAGAAAGAAAGAAAGAACAGAGAAAGAAAGAAAGAGGGGACAGAAACAAAGAACAGAAAAAAAAAGAAAGAGGAGAAAGAAAGAACAGAGAGGGAGAGAGAAAGAAAGAGGGGAAAGAAAGAACAGAGGGGGAGAGAAAGAAAGAGGGGTAAGAAAGAATAGAGAGAGAAAGACAGAGGGGAAAGAAAGAACAGAGAAAGAAAGAAAGAAAGAAAGAAAGAAAGAAAGAAAGAAAAGAAAGAAAGAAAGAAAGAAAGAAAGAAAGAAAGAAAGAAAGAAAGAAAGAAAGAAAGAACACAGAGAAAGAAAGAACAGAGAGAGAAAGAAAGAACAGAGAGGGAGAGAGAAAGAGGGGAAAGAAAGAACAGACAGAAAAAGAAAGAATAGAGAGAGAAAGAAAGAGGGGACAGAGAACAGAGAGAGAAAGAAAGAAAGGGGAAAGGAAGAACAGAGAGAGAGAAAGAAAGAAAGAGGGGAAAGAAAGAAAGAACAGAGAGAGAAAGAAAGAAAGAACAGAGAGAGAAAAAGAAAGAGGGGAAAGAAAGAACAGAGAGAAAGAAAGAACAGAGAGGGAGAAGGAAGAAAGAGGGGAAATAAAGAACAGAGAAAGACAGAGGGGGAAAGAAAGAACAGAGAGAAAAAGAAAGAAAGAATAGAGAGAGAAAGAAAGAAAGAGGGGAAAGCAAGAACAGAGAGAAATAAAGAAAGAGAAAGAGGAGAAAGAAAGAACAGAGAGAGAGAAAGAAAAAAGAACAGAGAGAAAGAAAGAAAGAAAGAAAGAAAGAGGGGAAAGAACAGAGAGAGAGAAAGAAAGAAACAGAGAGCGAAAGAAAGAAGGGACAGAAAAAAAGAACAGAGAGAAAAAAAGAAAGAGGGGAAAGAAATAACAGAGAGGGAGAGAGAAAGGAAGAGGGGAAAGAACAGAGGGAGAGAGAAAGAAAGAGGGGTAAGAAAGACCAGAGAGAGAAAGACAGAGGGGAAAGAAAGAACAAAGAAAGAAAGAAAGAAAGAAAGAGAAGGAAAGAAAGAACAGAGAGAGAAAGAAAGAACAGAGAGGGGAGAGGAGGAAAGAAAGAACAGAGAGGGAGAGAGAACGAGGGGAAAGAAAGAACAGAGAAAGAAAGACAGAGGGGGGAAAGAAAGAACAGACAGAAAAAGAAAGAAAGAATAGAGAGAGAAAGAAAGGGGAAAGGAAGAACAGAGAGAGAGAAAGAAAGAAAGAACAAAGAGAAAGAAAGAGAAAGAAAGAAAGAAAGAAGAAGAAAGAAAGAAAAGAAAAGAAAGAAAGAAAGAAAGAAAAGAGGGGAAGAAACAGAGAGAGAAAAATAAAGAGGGGAAAGAAAGAACAGAGAGGGAGAGAGAAAGAAAGAAGAGGGGAAATAAAGAACAAGAGAAAGACAGAGGGGGAAAGAAAGAACAGAGAGAAAAAGAAAGAAAGAATAGAGAGAGAAAGAAAGAAGAAGAGGGAGAAAGAAGAACGAGAGAAAGAAAGAAAGAAAGAAAGAGGGGAAAGAAAGAACAGAGAGAAAGAAAAAAGAACAGAGAGAAAGAAAAAAAGAAAGAGGGGAAAGAACAGAGAGAGAGAAAGAAAGAAACAGAGAGCGAAAGAAAGAGGGGACAGAAAAAAGAACAGAGAGAAAAAAGAAAGAGGGTTAAGAAAGAAACAACAGAGGGAGAGAGAGAAAGAAGGGAAAGAAAGAACAAAGAGAGAAAGAAAGAAAAGAGAGATAGAGAGAAAGAAAGATGGGAAAGAAAGAACAGAGAGAGAGAAAGAAAGAGAAAGAAAGAAAGAAAGAACAGAGAGAGAGAAAGAAATAAAGATTCTATAAAGATACTATAACAGCCCAGCTCCCATTGTAGTGCCCACAAAAGCCTCCCGGTGCAGGACATATCATGATCCGCTCACACGGCCGACATCCCCGATTCCAAGGCGAGGACACGGTGATGGATCTGAAGCATTCCCTGAAGTGCCTCCATGGTTCCGTCACAATCTCCTCCCGAAATTACCTAATTTCCGGTCATCTTCCAGCATGTCACTTCTGGTGGAACATCACGTGCGAGTTTTAAAGTGCTCTTCGGGGCTCCGGCATGTACTCCTGTGTCCACGGGAAAAGCTCCCGGCCGGGACAGTGGGGCAGACTCTCAAAATCGGGAGTGTCCCGCTGAATTCAGGACGGTTGGGAGGTATGAATGCTCCCCACCACACTCCTTGTACATGCACGGCTCTGCACACCTCACACACACACACGGTTCCGCTTTGTATGCCTCGTACACACACAGCTCCGCTCCGTCCACCTCGCACACACAAGGCTCCACTCCGTACACCTTGTACACACGCAGCCACGCTTTGTACACCTTGTACACACACGACTCCACTCCGTAAACCTTGTACACATGCGGCTTTGCAGCATACACCTCGTACACAAGCGGTTCTGTTCCGTACACACGCGGCTCCGCTACATACACACGCGGCTCCATCCATACACACACGGCTCAAGCACGGAGCCCTGTGTGTACGGAGCTGAGCGACTCAGCTCCGTACAATTCACACACAGGGCTCCGTTTCGTACACACACAGCACTGCTACATCCACCTCGTACACACGGCTCCGCTCCGTGCACCTCGTACACGCGCAGCTCCGCTCACCTTGTACATGTGCGGCTTAGCTCGTACACACACGGCTCCGCTCCGTACACCTCGTACACACACGGCTCCGCTCCGTGCACCTCGTACACACACGGCTCCGCTCCGTGCACCTCGTACACACACGGCTCCGCTCCGTGCACATCGTACACACACGGCTCCGCTCCGTACACCTCGTACACACACGGCTCCGCTCCGAACACCTCGTACACACGGCTCCGCTCCGTACACCTCGTACACACACGGCTCCGCTCCGTACACCTCGTACACACACGGCTCCGCTCCGTACACCTCGTACACACACGGCTCCGCTCCGTACACCTCGTACACACACGGCTCCGCTCCGTACACCTCGTACACACACGGCTCCGCTCCGAACACCTCGTACACACACGGCTCCGCTCCGAACACCTCGTACACACACGGCTCCGCTCCGTACACCTCGTACACACACGGCTCCGCTCCGTACACCTCGTACACACACGTCTCCGCTCCGTACCCTCGTACACACACGTCTCCGCTCCGTACACCTCGTACACACACGGCTCCGCTCCGTACACCTCGTACACACACGGCTCCGCTCCGTACACCTCGTAAACACACGGCTCCGCTCCGTACACCTCGTACACACACGTCTCCGCTCCGTACACCTCGTACACACACGGCTCCGCTCCGTACACCTCGTACACACACGGCTCCGCTCCGTACACCTCGTACACACACGTCTCCGCTCCGTACACCTCGTACACACACGGCTCCGCTCCGTACACCTCGTACACACACGGCTCCGCTCCGTACACCTCGTACACACACGGCTCCGCTCCGTACACCTCGTACACACACGGCTCCGCTCCGTACACCTCTTACACACACGGCTCCGCTCCGTACACACACGGCTCCGCTCCGTACACCTCATACACACACGTCTCCGCTCCGTACACCTCATACACACACGACTCCAACTTGTACACACTACAGCACTGCTACATCCACAGTCCCCACCCCACACAAACTTACCCTCATCCAGCACCATGACAACCAACACAGCGCAGATTCCTGCACACAAGAAGACACTGATCATGTGACCCCTGACTCCTCCCCTCCTGTGACCTCATCACAGGTCCTGTGGGCACAGAAGAGAACATCATAGCAGCGTCACTGCTAGCTGTGAGCCGCTGAACTGTAGAGACAAGGAGGGCAGCAAGGGGTGCATGGGAGCGTGGCGGCTCGTCTCACTGCGGGACACTAGTGTCCTCAGCTGGACAGCGGGACGGGGGGGTCAAAATCGGGACTGTCCCGCTCAAACCGGGACGGTTGGGAGGTATGATTAAAGGGATGTTCCATTTTAAAGCAAAAGTGTCCTACAGAAAGGTAATGCTTAGAAATACCAATAAGCATGAATTACCTATTGAGCATTCGGCTCATGCGTCTGGTGCTCGCTCAGCCGACAGCCATCTCAGCCTGATCTGTCATACACAGGAGAAGTCGCTCAGAGGACAGCCATCTCCACCTGATCTTTCATACACAGGAGCGCTCGCTCAGCCACAGCCATCTCAGCCTGATCTGTCATACACAGGAGCGCTCGCTCAACCACAGCCATCTCAGCCTGATCTCTCATACACAGGAGAAGTCGCTCAGAGGACAGCCATCTCAGCCTGATCTGTCATACAAAGGAGTGCTCGCTCAGCCACAGCCATCTCAGCCTGATTTCTCATACACAGGAGCGCTCGCTCAGCCAACAGCCATCTCCACCTGATCTCTCATACACAGGAGCGCTCGCTCAGCCACAGCCATCTCAGCCTGATCTGTCATACACAGGAGCGCTCGCTCAGCCACAGCCATCTCAGCCTGATCTCTCATACACAGGAGCGCTCGCTCAGCCACAGCCATCTCAGCCTGATCTGTCATACACAGGAGCGCTCGCTCAGCCACAGCCATCTCAGCCTGATCTTCATACACAGGAGCGCTCGCTCAGCCACAGCCATCTCAGCCTGATCTCTCATACACAGGAGCGCTCGCTCACCACAGCCATCTCAGCCTGATCTCTCATACAAGGAGCATGCTCTAGCGTCAGCAGCCACAGACCATCTCAGCCTGATCTGTCATACACAGGAGCGCTCGCTCAGCCACAGCCATCTCAGCCTGATCTCTCATACACAGGAGCGCTCGCTCAGCCGACAGCCATCTCGCCTGATCTCTCATACACAGGAGCGCTCGCTCAGCCACAGCCATCTCAGCCTGATCTCTCATACACAGGAGCGCTCGCTCAGCCACAGCCATCTCAGCCTGATCTCTCATACACAGGAGCGCTCGCTCAGCCGACAGCCATCTCAGCCTGATCTCTCATACACAGGAGCGCTCGCTCAGCCACAGCCATCTCAGCCTGATCTTCATACACAGGAGCGCTCGCTCAGCCACAGCCATCTCGCCTGATCTCTCATACACAGGAGCGCTCGCTCAGCCACAGCCATCTCAGCCTGATCTTCATACACAGGAGCGCTCGCTCAGCCGACAGCCATCTCAGCCTGATCTCTCATACACAGGAGCGCTCGCTCAGCCACAGCCATCCCAGCCTGATCTCTCATACACAGGAGCGCTCGCTCAGCCACAGCCATCTCAGCCGATTTCTCATACACAGGAGCGCTCGCTCAGCCGACAGCCATCTCCGCCTAATCTCTCATACACAGGAGCGCTCTTCAGCCACAGCCATCTCAGCCTGATCTCTCATACACAGGGTGCTCGCTCAGCCGACAGCCTTCTCCGCCTAATCTCTCATACACAGGAGCGCTCACTCAGCCGACAGCCATCTCAGCCTGATCTCTCATACACAGGGCTGCTCGCTCAGCCCACAGCATCTCCGCCTAATCTCTCATACACAGGAGCGCTCACTCAGCCCACAGACATCTCTGCCTGATCTCTCATACACAGGGGCTCGCTCAGCCCACAGCCATCTCAGCCTGATCTGTCATACACAGGAGTGCTCGCTCAGCCCACAGCATCTCTGCCTGATCTCTCATACACAGGGTGCTCGCTCAGCCACAGCCATCTCTGCCTGATCTTCATACACAGGGTGCTCGCTCAACCACAGCCATCTCAGCCTGATCTCTCATACACAGGAGCCTCGCTCAGCCACAGCCATCTCGCCTGATCTCTCATACACAGGAGCACTCGCTCAGCCGACAGCCATCTCAGCCTGATCTGTCATACACAGGGGTGCTCGCTCAACCACAGCCATCTCAGCCTGATCTCTCATACACAGGAGCGCTCGCTCAGCCGACAGCCATCTCTGCCTGATCTCTCATACACAGGAGCACTCGCTCAGCCGACAGCCATCTCCGCCTGATCTCTCATACACAGGAGCGCTCGCTCAGCCACACCCATCTCAGCCTGATCTGTCATACACAGGGGTGCTCGCTCAACCACAGCCATCTCAGCCTGATCTCTCATACACAGGAGCGCTCGCTCAGCCGACAGCCATCTCTGCCTGATCTCTCATACACAGGAGCACTCGCTCAGCCGACAGCCATCTCCGCCTGATCTCTCATACACAGGAGCGCTCGCTCAGCCACACCCATCTCAGCCTGATCTGTCATACACAGGAGCGCTCGCTCAGCCACAGCCATCTCAGCCTGATCTCTCATACACAGGAGCGCTAGCTCAGCCGACAGCCATCTCAGCCTGATCTGTCATACACAAGAGCGCTCGCTCAGCCACAGCCATCTCAGCCTGATCTCTCATACACAGGAGCGCTCGCTCAGCCGACAGCCATCTCAGCCTGATCTGTCATACACAGGAGCGCTCGCTCAGCCACAGCCATCTCAGCCTTATCTCTCATAAACAGGAGCGCTCGCTCAGCCGACAGCCATCTCAGCCTGATCTCTTACACAGGAGTGCCCGCTCAACCACAGCCATCTCAGCCTGATCTCTCATACACAGGAGTGCTCGCTCAGCCCACAGACATCTCTGCCTGATCTCTCATACACAGGAGCGCTCGCTCAGCCGACAGCCATCTCAGCCTGATCTCTCATACACAGGAGCGCTCGCTCAGCCGACAGCCATCTCTGCCTGATCTCTCATACACAGGAGCGCTCGCTCAGCCGACAGCCATCTCAGCCTGATCTCTCATACACAGGGGCGCTCGCTCAGCCACAGCCATCTCAGCCTGATCTCTCATACACAGGAGCGCTCGCTCAGCCGACAGCCATCTCTGTTATGTTTCGGTAGCTGAGGAGTGCAGGAAAAAAAGGCAATACACCAGAGCAGTTGGAATCTATGGGAATGCAGTACCCTGACTAACCACCACAACTAGAGGCAGCCGTGGAGCGTTCCTACGTTGGTCCTAGACGCCTCGTCACAGCCTGAGAAACTAACTACACCTAAAGATAGAAATAGGAAAGCTAACTGCCCCGGAGCAGAACCCCAAAGATAATAGAAAGCCCCCAAACATGTAATGGCGGTTAGACAAGAGGAAATACAGACACAGAAAGAAAATAGTATGAGCAAACGCTGGGGCCCAAACTATCTAAATAGAAAAGGATAGGAAGGGCACCTACTGCAATCCCAGAAAACCCTGAAAAACACCAACTCTACTAATTTCAAAATCACCTGAGATCACACGACCTCTACCACCTAAATGAGTTCTCTGGTGTAACAAAATCAAAACAGCAGCCACTGAAAAAGCTGGAAAAAGCAAAAGAACAAAATTCAGTGGCTGAACTAAACTGAGAGGGCAGAAGCCCCCGGAGGGACCCTGAAGGCCCCCACAGAAGTGCAGGACAAAATGCAAAAATCAAGCACAAAAACAAAAGCAGAAAAAGGCTTATCTGTTAGCAGGAGAAGCAGACACGACACAGCAGGCTACAAGGGAAACTGGAAAGAAGGATTCAGACCAGAACAATTGATCACCGGCAACCCTGATGGGAAAATGACTCCCTTATATAAGACCAGTCAGTAACACCTGATTCCCAGTCCCCACAATCTTCACTAGCACCGCCTGTAACCACCAGAGGGAGCCTCTGCTCAGAACTCATCTCAAACCCATTCACAACAGTACCCCCTCCTTGAGGAGGGGTCACCGAACCCTCATTTGAGCAACCAGGTCGGTCAGGATGAGTTCTATGATACGCACGGATAAGTCTCCTAGCATGGATGTCCGAAGCAAACACCCAAGAATTGTCTTCCTGACCATAACCTCTCCATTTAACCAAATACTGGAGTTTCCGTCTAGAAAAACGAGAATCCAATATTTTCTCAACCACATACTCCAGATTGCCCTCAACCAAAACAGGGTCAGGAGGCACAGCAGCAGGAACCACTGGCTCAACAAACCTCTTCAACAAGGACTTGTGGAACACGTTATGGATCTTAAATGTCCCTGGAAGAAGCAAACGAAAAGAAACAGGATTAATAATCTCCATGATCTTATAAGGTCCAATGAACCTAGGCTTAAATTTAGGAGATGCTACTCTCATAGGAATATTCTTTGAGGACAACCAGACCAAGTCCCCCACTTTAAACCGAGGACCATCAGTCCTATGCCGGTTAGCAAACCGCTGGGCCTTCTCCTGAGAGAGGGACAACCTCTCCACTACCTGGTCCCAAATCTGTTGCATACGCTCCACAACAGAGTCAACACCTGGACAGACAGAAGCCTCCATCTGTCCTGAAGAAAATCGAGGGTGAAACCCAGAATTACAGAAAAACGGAGACATCAAAGTGGCAGAGCTAGCCCTATTATTAAGAGCAAACTCAGCCAAAGGCAAAAAAGAGACCCAGTCATCCTGATCAGCAGACACAAAGCATCTTAGATAAGTCTCCAATGTCTGGTTTGTTCTCTCAGTTTGACCATTGGTCTGAGGATGAAATGCCGAGGAGAAAGACAATTGAACACCCAGTTTAGAACAAAAAGTCCTCCAAAATCTGGAAACAAACTGGACTCCTCTGTCAGACACAATGTTCTCAGGAATGCCGTGTAAACGAACCACGTGCTGAAGGAACAACGGCACCAATTCAGAGGAGGAAGGCAACTTAGGTAATGGCACAAGATGTATCATTTTGGAAAACCTATCACAAATTACCCAGATGGTGGTCATTCTCTGAGAAACAGGAAGATCGGAAATGAAATCCATAGAGATATGGGTCCATGGTCTCTTGGGCACAGGCAATGGCATCAACAAACCACTAGAGCGAGAGCAAGGCTTGGAGCGAGAGCAAGTCCCGCAGGACTGCACAAATTCCCTGACATCACGAGACAAGGTAGGCCACCAAAAGGACCGACTAACCAAGTCTCTGGTACCAAAAATTCCGGGATGCCCAGCCAATGCGGAACAATGAATCTCAGACATCACACTCTTTTTCCATTGGTCCGGGACAAACAATTTTCCAACAGGGCAGCGCTCGGGCCTATCCTCCTGACACCCCTCCAGAGCAAGTCTCAAATTGGGCGAGATGGCGGAAAGAACTACACCCTCTTTCAAAATAACAGAAGGATCAGATAACTCAGGAGAGTCCGCAAGGAAACTCCTCGAGAGGGCATCCGCCTTAACATTCTTAGTGCCAGGAAGAAAGGAAACCACAAAATTAAAACGTGTGAAAAACAAGGCCCACCTGGCCTGTCTAGGATTGAGTCGCTTGGCAGATTCCAGATAGACCAGATTCTTATGGTCCGTAAGGACCACCACCTGATGTTTGGCTCCCTCCAGCCAATGTCTCCACTCTTCAAAAGCCCACTTCATGGCCAATAACTCCCGATTACCCACGTCATAATTACGTTCAGTAGGAGAAAATTTTCGAGAGAAAAAGGCACAAGGGTTACTTTTAGAGGTCTCTGGATCTTTTTGGGACAAAACGGCACCTGCCCCAATTTCAGAGGCATCAACCTCCACCTGAAATGGCAGAGAAACATCAGGCTGCCGTAGAACAGGAGCAGAAGTGAATCTCTGCTTAAGTTCCTGAAATGCAGAGACTGCCTCAGGAGGCCAATTCACCACATCAGAACCCTTTCTGGTCAAATCAGTTAATGGTTTAACAATAACCGAGAAATTACCAATAAATTTACGATAAAAATTGGCAAAACCCAAAAATCTCTGAAGAGCCTTTAATGAAGTAGGTTGGACCCAATCACAGATGGCCTGAACCTTGACCGGGTCCATTTCAATAACAGATGGGGACAAAATGAATCCCAGAAATGAGATCCTCTGTACACCAAAAAGACACTTTGATCCCTTCACATACAGAGCATTCTCTCTCAAAATCTGGAATACAGTTCGAACATGTTTCACATGAGAGTCCCAGTCATTAGAAAAAATCAAGATATCATCCAAATAAACAATCAGAAATTTGTCCACAAAATCCCTGAAAATGTCATTCATGAAGGACTGGAAGACGGAAGGAGCATTAGTGAGCCCAAAGGGCATCACTAGGTACTCAAAATGCCCTTCAGGGGTATTGAATGCCGTCTTCCATTCATCCCCGTGCTTAATGCGAATAAGGTTATACGCCCCCCTGAGGTCAAGCTTGGTAAACCAAGTAGCGTTTTTCACCCTGGAAAACAGGTCAGAAATCAAGGGTAACGGGTATTGATATTTCACAGTAATATTGTTCAAGAGACGATAATCAATACACGGCCTTAATGAACCATCTTTTTTGGCCACAAAGAAAAAACCGGCACCTAAGGGTGAAGAGGATGGTCTGATATGACCCTTCTCCAATGATTCCTTGATATAAGACCGCATAGCGTCATGTTCAGGTACAGACAAGTTAAAAAGGCGACCTTTAGGGAATTTACTACCCGGCACTAATTCAATAGCGCAGTCATAGCTCCTATGGGGAGGCAAGGAAGCAGATTTACTTTCGCTAAACACATCAGAAAAATCAAACAAAAAGTCAGGAACATCCTGAGCCTGGGGGAGGCAGAAAAAACAGGAGTGTTGGTATTAACACATTGGCAGCCCCAACTGGTTACAGACACAGATTTCCAATCCAAAACAGGATTATGAGACTGTAACCAAGGGAAACCCAGCACGATAATGTCATGCAGATTATATAGAACCAAAAATTTGCAGCACTCCTGGTGATCAGGTTCAACCCTCATTATCACCTGAGTAGAAAACTGGGGTTTATTCTCAGCCAAAGGGGTAGAATCGATCCCCAGTAGGGGAATAGACTTCTGTAAGGGTATCAAGGGAAACCCACAACGTTTAGCAAAATCATAATCCATCAGGTTAATAGCTGCTCCAGAATCAACGAAAGCCTGAGCAGAAAATGAGGACAGAGAGCATATCAGAGTGACAGTTAATAAAAACTTAGTCTGAACACTACCCAAGACAACTGAGCGTGCAAAACGTCTTCCCCGCTTAGGGCAGACTGAAATAGCATGAGAGGCATCACCACAGTAGAAACATAACCCATTGCGCTTTCGAAACTCATGACGCTGTGCCCCAGACACCACTCTATCACACTGCATGGGTTCAGAAGCTGGCTCACAAGGCAACACCATTCCACGCATACTTCTCCGCTCACGCAAACGTCTGTCAATTTGAATCGCTAATGACATAGAATCATTGAGACCAGAGGGGACAGGGAATCCCACCATAACATCCTTTACATTATCTGACAGACCCTTCCGGAAAAGGGCCGCCAAAGCGTCGTCATTCCATTTGGTCAGGACTGCCCACCTACGGAATCTCTGACAGTATAACTCAGCGTCATCAAGCCCCTGATTTAATGCCAACAAGGCTTTTTCAGCTTGATCAGTGACATTAGGCTCATCGTACAATAACCCCAAAGCCTGAAAAAACGCATCAACATCACTCAAAACAGGATCCCCAGGTATCAGGGAAAAAGCCCAATCCTGAGGATCGCCGCGCAGGAGAGAGATGATAATTTGAACCTGCTGCGCTGCGTTTCCTGAGGACTTAGATTTTAAGGCAAAAAACAATTTACAATTATTTTTGAAATTCTGAAACTTAGCTCGATCCCCTAAAAACAAATCTGGCATGGGGATCCTAGGTTCCACAACAGGCAACCTAGCAAGATATGCAGCAATACTCTGAACCTCAGTGGCAAGCTGATCCACACGGCCAGACAACTGTGCAAACTCCATTGGGAGAAAAGATCCTCCCCAGCACCCAGAGATACAGAGGGAAAAAAAAAAAAAATGCAACAAACAGAAAAATATCTCTGACAACTCTGACAACCTTTTTTCTTTCAAATATTTTTTCCCTTCTGTGAGTACCATACAATTTTCAATTTTTGGGCCGGTGATACTGTTATGTTTCGGTAGCTGAGGAGTGCAGGAAAAAAAGGCAATACACCAGAGCAGTTGGAATCTATGGGATTGCAGTACCCTGACTAACCACCACAACTAGAGGCAGCCGTGGAGCGTTCCTACGTTGGTCCTAGACGCCTCGTCACAGCCTGAGAAACTAACTACACCTAAAGATAGAAATAGGAAAGCTAACTGCCCCGGAGCAGAACCCCAAAGATAATAGAAAGCCCCCAAACATGTAATGGCGGTTAGACAAGAGGAAATACAGACACAGAAAGAAAATAGTATGAGCAAACGCTGGGGCCCAAACTATCTAAATAGAAAAGGATAGGAAGGGCACCTACTGCAATCCCAGAAAACCCTGAAAAACACCAACTCTACTAATTTCAAAATCACCTGAGATCACACGACCTCTACCACCTAAATTAGTTCTCTGGTGTAACAAAATCAAAACAGCAGCCACTGAAAAAGCTGGAAAAAGCAAAAGAACAAAACTCAGTGGCTGAACTAAACTGAGAGGGCAGAAGCCCCCGGAGGGACCCTGAAGGCCCCCACAGAAGTGCAGGACAAAATGCAAAAATCAAGCACACAAACAAAAGCAGAAAAAGACTTATCTGTTAGCAGGAGAAGCAGACACGACACAGCAGGCTACAAGGGAAACTGGAAAGAAGGATTCAGACCAGAACAATTGATCACCGGCAACCCTGATGGGAAAATGACTCCCTTATATAAGACCAGTCAGTAACACCTGATTCCCAGTCCCCACAATCTTCACTAGCACCGCCTGTAACCACCAGAGGGAGCCTCTGCTCAGAACTCATCTCAAACCCATTCACAACACATCTCAGCCTGATCTCTCATACACAGGGGCGCTCGCTCAGCCACAGCCATCTCAGCATGATCTCTCATACACAGGGGCGCTCGCTCAGCCACAGCCATCTCTGCTTGATCTCTCATACACAGGAGTGCTCGCTCAGCCCACAGCCATCTCAGCCTGATCTGTCATACACAGGAGCGCTCGCTCAGCCGACAGCCATCTCTGCCTGATCTCTCATACACAGGAGCACTCGCTCAGCCGACAGCCATCTCCGCCTGATCTCTCATACACAGGAGCGCTCGCTCAGCCACACAAATCTCAGCCTGATCTGTCATACACAGGAGCGCTCGCTCAGCCGACAGCCATCTCTGCCTGATCTCTCATACACAGGAGCACTCGCTCAGCCGACAGCCATCTCCGCCTGATCTCTCATACACAGGAGCGCTCGCTCAGCCACACCCATCTCAGCCTGATCTGTCATACACAGGAGCGCTCGCTCAGCCACAGCCATCTCAGCCTGATCTCTCATACACAGGAGCGCTAGCTCAGCCGACAGCCATCTCAGCCTGATCTGTCATACACAAGAGCGCTCGCTCAGCCACAGCCATCTCAGCCTGATCTCTCATACACAGGAGCGCTCGCTCAGCCGACAGCCATCTCAGCCTGATCTGTCATACACAGGAGCGCTCGCTCAGCCACAGCCATCTCAGCCTTATCTCTCATAAACAGGAGCGCTCGCTCAGCCGACAGCCATCTGAGCCTGATCTCTTACACAGGAGTGCTCGCTCAGCCGACAGTCATCTCAGCCTGATCTCTCATACACAGGAGCGCTCGCTCAGCCGACAGCCATCTCTGCCTGATCTCTCATACACAGGAGCGCTCGCTCAGCCGACAGCCATCTCAGCCTGATCTCTCATACACAGGGGCGCTCGCTCAGCCACAGCCATCTCAGCCTGATCTCTCATAGACAGGAGCGCTCGCTCAGCCGACAGCCATCTCAGCCTGATCTCTCATACACAGGGGCGGTCGCTCAGCCACAGCCATCTCAGCCTGATCTCTCATACACAGGGCGCTCGCTCAGCCACAGCCATCTCTGCTTGATATCTCATACACAGGAGTGCTCGCTCAGCCCACAGCTATATCAGCCTGATTTCTGATACACAGGAGCGCTTGCTCAGCCGACAGCCATCTCAGCCTGATCTCTCATACACAGGGGCGCTCGCTCAGCCACAGCCATCTCAGCCTGATCTCTCATACACAGGAGCGCTCGCTCAGCCGACAGCCATCTCAGCCTGATCTCTCATACACAGGGGCGCTCGCTCAGCCACAGCCATCTCAGCCTGATGTCTCATACACAGGGGCGCTCGCTCAGCCACAGCCATCTCAGCCTGATCTGTCATACACAGGAGTGCTCGCTCAGCCCACAGACATCTCTGCCTGATCTCTCATACACAGGGGTGCTCGCTCAGCCACAGCCATCTCTGCCTGATCTGTCATACACAGGGGTGCTCGCTCAACCACAGCCATCTCAGCCTGATCTCTCATACACAGGAGCGCTCGCTCAGTCGACAGCCATCTCAGCCTGATCTCTCATACACAGGGCGCTCGCTCAGCCACAGCCATCTCAGCCTGATCTCTCATACACAGGAGAAGTCGCTCAGCCGTCAGCCATCTCAGCCTGATCTCTCATACACAGGAGCGCTCGCTCAGCCGACAGCCATCTCAGCCTGATCTCTCATACACAGGGGTGCTCGCTCAGCCACAGCCATCTCAGCCTGATCTCTCATACACAGGAGAAGTCGCTCAGCCGTCAGCCATCTCAGCCTGATCTCTCATACACAGGAGCGCTCGCTCAGCCGACAGCCATCTCAGCCTGATCTCTCATACACAGGGGCGCTCGCTCAGCCACAGCCATCTCTGCCTGATCTGTCATACACAGGGGTGCTCGCTCAACCACAGCCATCTCAGCCTGATCTCTCATACACAGGAGCGCTCGCTCAGCCACAGCCATCTCCGCCTGATCTCTCATACACAGGAGAAGTCGCTCAGCCGTCAGCCATCTCCGCCTAATCTCTCATACACAGGAGCGCTCGCTCAGCCACAGCCATCTCAGCCTGATCTCTCATACACAGGAGCGCTCGCTCAGCCGACAGCCATCTCAGCCTGATCTCTCATACACAGGGGCGCTCGCTCAGCCACAGCCATCTCAGCCTGATCTCTCATACACAGGAGCGCTCGCTCAGCCGACAGCCATCTCAGCCTGATCTCTCATACACAGGGGGGCTCGCTCAGCCACAGCCATCTTAGCCTGATCTCTCATACACAGGAGCGCTCGCTCAGTGTCATGGGTGTATCGCCACGAAGATCGTCGCGATTACACATTCTGACTTCTCGCAGCTGAGTTGCTGTTTCTTTGTGTTTGGCAGTGAGGGAGTTAATTCTACCTAGCTCTGTGCTAAGACTAGGTCCAGCCTCGCCCGGCTGCAGTTTGATTATGCACTAATTAGCTTCCTTTATATACCTGCCAGTCTGCTTGGGAGATGCCGGTGAAAGCATTCATACAGACCAGCAGATAGGATCGGTTCTGAGAAGACTTAAGCTAAGAGCTCCTTTGTGGTTTCTCCTCTCTTCGCTTATAGTTTATCTCCTAGACCTTTTGTGTTCCCTCTGTGTTTAAGTGTTGTATGCAAGACAGTATTTACTTTATCCCCTGTCTGTCTCGTTTGTCTTTACTGTTTATTAAGCTGTGACCTGCCCATATCCCTGTGGTGGTAATCAGGGTCCTTCTAAGGACTAGATTACAGTGGTCAGGGACTTATAGGAGATAGGATTACGCTGGTGGCCTGGACCTCTGTACCATTAACAGTACCTCCAGGTAGAGGGACTAGTCAGGACCCCAGTTTAGGGTCAGTATAGACCCCGGTCCACCTCTAGCCTGAGACAGCGTGAAACAGATCCAGTATAGATCCTCAGTACTTCGGATATTATGTCAGGTAATACTATGTTATCAAATACTATATGTTCATGTTGATATAACCTATTTATATGGTATATAGAATGTTGTCCCACTTGATATAGATTACTGACATTATCTATAACTGTTATACAGCGTGATATTTTCACCGGCCATACTAAAAAGATTCTCCCCAGCTACCATGGATCCAGTAGCCCAGCTTGCCCTGCAGTTGCAGAGTTTGTCCATGGAGCTGACGGACATTAAGTCCAAGGTTTTGTTCCCCCCGGAGCAATCCAGATCTGAACCTAAAGTTGCTCTCCCGGACAGGTTCACTGGTGGGCGGGACAAATTTTTTACCTTCCGGGAGGCATGTAAGTTATATTTTCGGCTACGGCCTCGGTCATCGGGGAGTGAAGAGCAGAGGGTGGGAATTGTCATCTCGCTTACAAGGGGACCCCCAATCCTGGGCGTTCTCTCTTCCTCCGGCTCCCCGGCTCTTCAGTCAGTAGATCGATTTTTTACTGCCCTGGGTCTGGTATATGATGACCCGGATCGGGTCTCCCTTGCTGAAACAAAGTTACGTAAGATACAGCAGGGAGATCGTCCGGCGGAGGAGTTTTCTTCTGAGTTCCGTAGATGGGCCACAGATACTCAGTGGAATGACCCAGCTCTTAGGAGCCAGTTTTGTCAAGGGTTATCTGACAAATTAAAAGACGTGTTGGCTCAGTATGATTCTCCCCCGTCTCTGGAGGCCGCTATGGCCCTTGCTATTCGCATTGATAGACGGCTTCGGGAGAGGTGCGAGGTAACTCCGCCCCCTGTTATGACTCCACCCACTACTAAAGTCCCTTATATTGAGGTTCCCCTGGTCTGTTCTGAGGAACCTATGCAGTTGGGAGGGACATCTTTTCGAGGGAGGGGATCGGCGGTGCGCCGCAAGACAAGAAAGTGTTTCTTCTGCGGGAGAGAGGGGCATTTTGTTGAGGGGTGTCCATCCCGTGCCTCGCTGAGCAAGAAGTCGCCGGAAAACTGTTAATCCCAGGTTGTGTGGTGGACGACAACCTGGGAGTATGTATTTCGTCCCCAGGTCCGTCTCAGTTTCTCGTACCAGCGGAGGTGGTGGTAGGTAAGAAAGCTGAGAGGATTTCTGTTCTTCTTGATAGTGGGTCCGGGGCTAATCTGGTGGACGCTCGGTTTGCCCAGGTGCAAGGTATGCAACTGAGTGTATTGGCCAAACCGATCCCTATTTTCTCTATTGACGCCAGGCCTCTCGGTCAAGGTAGCTTTGTACAAGCTGTTCATAACATAGACCTTCGAGTAGGGGCATTACATAAAGAACGATTGTCTTGTTACGTGTTGGAAGGTCTTCCTACTCCTATTGTGTTGGGACTTCCTTGGTTGGCTAAACATAACCCAGTGATTAATTGGCAATCCAGAGAGATAAGCCAGTGGAGTGAATTTTGCAAGAGTAACTGCATGAACACGGTCATCAGTGCGGTCGTGCCTAGAACTTTGCCTCCTTTTCTGGAGGACTTTGAGGATGTGTTCTCTGAGGAGGGGTGTCAAGAATTACCTCCTCATCGCGCGTATGACTGTTCAATAAAATTGCTTCCTGATGCTAAGTTACCTAAATCTAGGTTATATAACCTTTCTGGTCCTGAGAGGCAGGCTATGAAGGATTATATTTTGGAAAGTCTGGCCAAGGGGCATATTAGACCTTCATCTTCCCCAGTGGCCGCGGGGTTCTTCTTTGTGAAGAAAAAAGATGGAGGCCTACGCCCTTGCTTGGATTTCCGTGAGCTTAATCGGATTACTGTCCGAGATCCGTATCCGCTCCCACTTATTCCTGATCTCTTCAATCAGATTGTGGGCGCCAAATGGTTCTCTAAGTTGGATCTCAGGGGGGCGTATAATCTGATTAGGATAAAGGAGGGGGATGAGTGGAAGACGGCGTTTAACACTCCGGAGGGACATTATGAGAACCTTGTCATGCCTTTTGGTCTGACTACTGCCCCGGCGGTGTTTCAACATTTTGTTAATGACATCTTTCGCCACCTTGTGGGGCAGTTTGTGGTCGTTTATTTAGATGACATCTTAATTTACTCGCCAGATCTTGTGTCTCATCAGGAGCATGTGAGACAGGTGTTGCAGATCTTGCGAGACAATAAACTGTACGCCAAATGGGAAAAGTGTGTATTCGCCGTAAGGAACTTCAGTTTTTGGGTTTCCTGGTGTCAGCTTCCGGTTTCCGTATGGACCCTGGGAAAGTGAGAGCAGTGCTTGAATGGGATCGGCCAGAGGATCTTAAGGCACTGCAGCGTTTCCTGGGGTTTGCTAACTACTACCGGAAATTTATTCGTAATTTCTTATCTGTTGTCAAACCTCTCACTGACATGACAAAAAAAGGGACGGATTTTTCTAGGTGGTCTGACAAAGCTTGTCAAGCATTTTCCTCCTTGAAAAAATGTTTTGCTTCGGCACCCATACTTATTCAACCTGATGCATCACAACCGTTCATTGTAGAGGTAGACGCGTCTGACGTAGGGGTGGGTGCGGTATTATCCCAAGGTCCGTCCCCTGGTAAATGGCATCCGTGCGCTTTCTTCTCTAAAAAATTGTCGTCCGCCAAGAGGAATTATGATGTCGGCAATAGGGAACTCTTGGCCATTAAGTTGGCTTTTGAGGAATGGCGTCACTTTTTGGAGGGGGCAGTCCACCCGGTCACCGTCATTACTGATCACAAGAACCTCCTGTATTTAGAATCTGCAAAGCGTCTGAATTCCAGACAAGCTAGATGGTCGTTGTTTTTTACCAGGTTTAATTTTGTCGTCACATATCGTCCTGGGTCAAAAAATGTAAAGGCTGATGCCTTATCTCGTAGTTTCCCAGGGCCGGGAAGACGGATGACCCGGTTCCTATCCTTCAGGAGGGAGTTGTGGTGTCGGCTGTATGCTCTGAGCTTGAGGAGGAGGTATTGGAGGCTCAGGGGGACGCCCCTGTAGGACCTCCAGGGAAACTGTTTGTTCCAGACAAAAAGTTATCGAGGCACATCATAATTCTGCTTTGGCAGGACACCCAGGGAGTAAAGCAAATGTGGATCTCCTTTCTCGCCGGTTTTGGTGGCCTAACTTAAATAAAGAGGTAGTAACTTTTGTCGCGTCCTGTGGGTTTGTGCTCGCTCTAAGACCCCACATACCCGTCCTTCTGGGACCCTCTTACCTTTGAAAATTCCAGAGCGTCCATGGACTCATCTGTCTATGGACTTCATTACGGACCTCCCTCCGTCGTCAGGGAAAACTGTCATACTAGTTGTAGTTGACAGGTTCAGTAAGATGGCACATTTCATTGCTCTTCCTGCTCTTCTTAATGCTAAAACTCTGGCGCAGGTGTTCATTGGGGAGATTGTGAGACTTCACGGGTTGCCTTCTGATGTGGTGTCAGATAGGGGGTCTCAGTTTGTGTCCAAATTCTGGAGGGCATTTTGTTCACGTCGGGGGATGCAATTGTCATTTTCCTCGGCTTTTCATCCGCAGACCAATGGTCAGACAGAGCGTCTGAATCAGAGCCTAGAGACATATCTTCGGTGTTTTGTCTCAGAGAACCAGGAGGACTGGTCTTCTTTCTTGCCGCTGGCAGAGTTCGCTCTTAACAATAGGCGGAGCGAGTCCACTGGTAAGTCCCCGTTTTTTGGGGCATATGGTTTTCATCCCCAGTTTTGAACTTTCAATGGGGGGGGGCCCTTTTGGGGTTCCTGAGGAGGAACGATTCTCGTCGTCACTTGCTTCAGTGTGGAGAGGAGTGCTGAATAATCTGAGTGCTATGGGGAACCGTTACAAACGTATGGCTGATAGGAGGAGAGTGTCTGGTCCGGACCTTAGTGTGAACGATCTGGTATGGTTGTCTACCAAGAATATTAAACTCAAGGTTCCCTCCTGGAAACTGGGTCCCAGGTTCATCGGGCCGTACAGGATCAGTTCTATAATTAATCCTGTGGCATTTCGTCTGGACCTCCCTCCTACGTTTAAAATCCACAATGTGTTCCACAAATCGTTGCTTAAGAGGTACGTGGCGCCAGTTATACCGTCACCTCTACCTCCTCCTCCAGTGGTGGTCAATGGTAACTTGGAATTTCAGGTGTCGAAGATCATTGACTCACGTCTGAATCGCCGGTCCCTTCAGTACTTGGTTCATTGGAAGGGGTATGGTCCTGAGGAGAGGACGTGGGTTCCTGCGTCTGATATTAACGCAGATCGGACCTTCCACACAACTCACCCGGGCAAACCTGGCCCTGAGGGTCCGGAGGCCCCTCGTAGAAGGGGGGTACTGTCATGGGTGTATCGCCACGAAGATCGTCGCGATTACACATTCTGACTTCTCGCAGCTGAGTTGCTGTTTCTTTGTGTTTGGCAGTGAGGGAGTTAATTCTACCTAGCTCTGTGCTAAGACTAGGTCCAGCCTCGCCCGGCTGCAGTTTGATTATGCACTAATTAGCTTCCTTTATATACCTGCCAGTCTGCTTGGGAGATGCCGGTGAAAGCATTCATACAGACCAGCAGATAGGATCGGTTCTGAGAAGACTTAAGCTAAGAGCTCCTTTGTGGTTTCTCCTCTCTTCGCTTATAGTTTATCTCCTAGACCTTTTGTGTTCCCTCTGTGTTTAAGTGTTGTATGCAAGACAGTATTTACTTTATCCCCTGTCTGTCTCGTTTGTCTTTACTGTTTATTAAGCGGTGACCTGCCCATATCCCTGTGGTGGTAATCAGGGTCCTTCTAAGGACCAGATTACAGTGGTCAGGGACTTATAGGAGATAGGGTTACGCTGGCGGCCTGGACCTCTGTACCATTAACAGTACCTCCAGGTAGAGGGACTAGTCAGGACCCCAGTTTAGGGTCAGTATAGACCTCGGTCCACCTCTAGCCTGAGACAGCGTGAAACAGATCCAGTATAGATCCTCAGTACTTCGGATATTATGTCAGGTAATACTATGTTATCAAATACTATATGTTCATGTTGATATAACCTATTTATATGGTATATAGAATGTTGTCCCACTTGATATAGATTACTGACATTATCTATAACTGTTATACAGCGTGATACTCAGCCACAGCCATCTCTGCCTGATCTCTCATACACAGGAGTGCTCGCTCAGCCCACAGCTATCTCAGCCTGATTTCTGATACACAGGAGCGCTCGCTCAGCCGACAGCCATCTCAGCCTGATCTCTCATATACGAGCGCTCGCTCAGCAACAGCTCTCCGCCATCTATACCAGGAGCGCTCGCTCAGCCACAGCCTGATCTGCTCATACACAGGAGCGCTCGCTCAGCCGACAGCCACCGCCTGATCTGTCATACACAGGAGCGCTCGCTCAGCCACAGCCATCTCCGCCTACTCTCATACACAGGAGCGCTCGCTCAGCCACAGCCATCTCCGCCTGATCTCTCATACACAGGAGCGCTCGCTCAGCCGACAGCCATCTCGCCTGATCTCTCATACACAGGAGCGCTCGCTCAACCACAGCCATCTCAGCCTGATCTCTCATACACAGGAGCCTCGCTCACCACAGCCATCTCAGTCTTATCTCTCATACACAGGAGCACTCGCTCAGCCACAGCCATCTCAGTCTTATCTCTCATACACAGGAGCACTCGCTCAGCCACAGCCATCTCAGTCTTATCTCTCATACACAGGAGCACTCGCTCAGCCACAGCCATCTCAGTCTTATCTCTCATACACAGGAGCACTCGCTCAGCCACAGCCATCTCAGTCTTATCTCTCATACACAGGAGCGCGTCGCCTCAGCCACACAGCCATCTCTGCCTGATCTCTCCTATACAGGAGCGCTTGCTCATGTGTTTCTGGGTCCTTATTTCACAGCCTTACCAGCATGAAAGCTAATTTCGTGTGAAAATGAACAATGTCTTTAAATAACTCCATCCTTACATTGAGTATCTCCAGAGCTCAGACTGGAGCCCGTCAGCAAGAAATATTATGCTTTATATATTGTATGGTGTTAAATGGTTTTGTATATGTTATACTGTATATATCGCATTGTGTGATGTTAGATTGTATTGTATATATATATACTGTACATCTTGTATTGTGTGGTGTTATATAGTATATATTGTATTGTGTGGTGTTGGATGGTTTCGTATATATTATTATTATTATACTGTATATCTTGTATTGTGTGGTGTTATATTGTATTGTATATATATACTGTACATCTTGTATTGTGTGGTGTTATAGTATATCTTGTATTGTGTGGTGTTAGATGGTTTCGTATATATTATTATTATACTGTATATCTTGTATTGTGTGGTGTTATATAGTATATATTGTATTGTGTGGTGTTATAGTATATCTTGTATTATGTGGTGTTAGATGGTTTCGTATATATTATTATTATTATACTGTGTATCTTGTATTGTGTGGTGTTATATAATATTGTATATATCGCTTTGTTTATATTGTATTCTCTGATGTTGGTACATTGTGAAGTTTTATTTCCATGTCCCCCCACAGTCGGGAGCCCCTTGGGCACAGGCAGAGCTTTATCCCATTGGTTCTGACATACTACATTAGTAGATGAGCCAGTGATGGGCACAGACAGAACAGGTCCCCTGTCCAAAAACACTACATGGGCCCTTTGTACTCCAACATGTCATCATAACACACCATGGCTCCTGCTCTGGGGTAGACGTGGCCCCTTATTTCTAGGCCCCTGTATGATTTGCCCTCCTGGATGCCATCCTGCACACAGCTGCTCCTGCTCTGGGGTAGACGTGGCCCCTTATTTCTAGGCCCCTGTATGATCTGCCCTCCTGGATGCCATCCTGCACACAGCTGCTCCTGCTCTGGGGTAGACTGTGGCCCCTTATTTCTAGACCCCTGTATGATCTGCCCTCCTGGATGCCATCCTGCACACAGCTGCTCCTGCTCTGGGGTAGACGTGGCCCCTTATTTCTAGGCCCCTGTATGATCTGCCCTCCTGGATGCCATCCTGCACACAGCTGCTCCTGCTCTGGGGTAGACGTGGCCCCTTATTTCTAGGCCGCTGTATGATCTGCCCTCCTGGATGCCATCCTGCACACAGCTGCTCCTGCTCTGGGGTAGACGTGGCCCCTTATTTCTAGGCCCCTGTATGATCTGCCCTCCTGGATGCCATCCTGCACACAGCTGCTCCTGCTCTGGGGTAGACGTGGCCCTTATTTCTAGGCCCCTGTATGATCTGCCCTCCTGGATGCCATCCTGCACACAGCTGCTCCTGCTCTGGGGTAGACGTGGCCCCTTATTTCTAGGCCCCTGTATGATCTGCCCTCCTGGATGCCATCCTGCACACAGCTGCTCCTGCTCTGGGGTAGACGTGGCCCCTTATTTCTAGGCCCCTGTATGATCTGCCCTCCTGGATGCCATCCTGCACACAGCTGCTCCTGCTCTGGGGTAGACGTGGCCCCTTATTTCTAGGCCCCTGTATGATCTGCCCTCCTGGATGCCATCCTGCACACAGCTGCTCCTGCTCTGGGGTAGACGTGGCCCCTTATTTCTAGGCCCCTGTATGATCTGCCCTCCTGGATGCCATCCTGCACACAGCTGCTCCTGCTCTGGGGTAGACGTGGCCCCTTATTTCTAGGCCCCTGTATGATCTGCCCTCCTGGATGCCATCCTGCACACAGCTGCTCCTGCTCTGGGGTAGACGTGGCCCCTTATTTCTAGGCCCCTGTATGATCTGCCCTCCTGGATGCCATCCTGCACACAGCTGCTCCTGCTCTGGGGTAGACGTGGCCCCTTATTTCTAGGCCCCTGTATGATCTGCCCTCCTGGATGCCATCCTGCACACAGCTGCTCCTGCTCTGGGGTAGACGTGGCCCCTTATTTCTAGGCCCCTGTATGATCTGCCCTCCTGGATGCCATCCTGCACACAGCTGCTCCTGCTCTGGGGTAGACGTGGCCCCTTATTTCTAGGCCCCTGTATGATCTGCCCTCCTGGATGCCATCCTGCACACAGCTGCTCCTGCTCTGGGGTAGACGTGGCCCCTTATTTCTAGGCCCCTGTATGATCTGCCCTCCTGGATGCCATCCTGCACACAGCTGCTCCTGCTCTGGGGTAGACGTGGCCCCTTATTTCTAGGCCCCTGTATGATCTGCCCTCCTGGATGCCATCCTGCACACAGCTGCTCCTGCTCTGGGGTAGACGTGGCCCCTTATTTCTAGGCCCCTGTATGATCTGCCCTCCTGGATGCCATCCTGCACACAGCTGCTCCTGCTCTGGGGTAGACGTGGCCCCTTATTTCTAGGCCCCTGTATGATCTGCCCTCCTGGATGCCATCCTGCACACAGCTGCTCCTGCTCTGGGGTAGACGTGGCCCCTTATTTTTAGGCCCCTGTATGATCTGCCCTCCTGGATGCCATCCTGCACACAGCTGCTCCTGCTCTGGGGTAGACGTGGCCCCTTATTTCTAGGCCCCTGTATGATCTGCCCTCCTGGATGCCATCCTGCACACAGCTGCTCCTGCTCTGGGGTAGACGTGGCCCCTTATTTCTAGGCCCCTGTATGATCTGCCCTCCTGGATGCCATCCTGCACACAGCTGCTCCTGCTCTGGGGTAGACGTGGCCCCTTATTTCTAGGCCCCTGTATGATCTGCCCTCCTGGATGCCATCCTGCACACAGCTGCTCCTGCTCTGGGGTAGACGTGGCCCCTTATTTCTAGGCCCCTGTATGATCTGCCCTCCTGGATGCCATCCTGCACACAGCTGCTCCTGCTCTGGGGTAGACGTGGCCCCTTATTTTAGGCCCCTGTATGATCTGCCCTCCTGGATGCCATCCTGCACACAGCTGCTCCTGCTCTGGGGTAGACGTGGCCCCTTATTTCTAGGCCCTGTATGATCTGCCCTCCTGGATGCCATCCTGCACACAGCTGCTCCTGCTCTGGGGTAGACGTGGCCCCTTATTTCTAGGCCCCTGTATGATCTGCCCTCCTGGATGCCATCCTGCACACAGATGCCCGGTGTGCATACACTGTCTGGGGCACCAGCACTGCGCCACATGGAGCTCAGCAGTGGATTCCTTCCTTCCATCCCTGCAGGCTGTATGAGACAGACATCGTGGCCGTCCGAGCAGCTCGATCACTAGCACTATACTGACACTGTACAGTAGGTCTGTGGATGGATCTCTGATAACAAGCAGCGCCCCGACTCTCTGCGTGGGACACTGTCACGCTGTCCCGTGGATTAGCCGCTGCTCGCACATGGACTTGCTGTGTACAGGCCGGCAGCGACAATTCTCCTATGTATAATCTCATATCACCCTATTATATCCCAAAGAGAAATAACAGCTACAAGCTGCGGGAGAACCACAAGCCCCAGCATTGCCAGCCTCCCGTGTATAACGGCTGCATGCAGGAATCTCACCCTCTGGACCTCCTCACCTCCGGATGCCAGGCTACAGCTGTGTACAGCGCGCTCCGAATCAGCAGTTTTACTACTAGCCAATCACAGCGTACAGTCATTCATAGGGCGTGACCTGACCGAGAGCTTTAACCTCTCAGAGGAGATCAGCTGCATAGCCCCGCCCACCAAGCGGAGATCTAATCCTAGGAGACCCGGAGTGGGCGGGGCTGCGAGTCATTCAGCATCTTCCTGTGATGGAGATGGCGGAGCGCTGACTGAGCGCTGACTGGTCCGCAGATTCATTCCTGTCTTCCTACATCATGATGTCACGTGCTCAGCACAGGCAGGACTGGATCTCACTAGCGCCTGATGTCTTACTGGTGGGGTCTGTGGAAAACAGAACTAGGGAGTAGAAATGAGCGACTTTGCCTTTTTTCCGGTCGAGTCGGGTTTCGGACCACCCGAATTTCGCAAAAGTCCGGTCGAACGAGATCGGTGCACTAGCTCACGGCAAAAGTCGGAGGTCGACAAAAAAAAGAAGCCCGACCCCAATGCAAGTCAATGGGGAATAACAGCTGCGCCCCCCCAACCCCCCCACCCGCCCACGTCCCGGCCTCTTTCACCGTACTTCCTCATGTTTGGGAAAATGTACCCAAAATACCAGCAGATATACGGTACTGTATAAGGAGCGTACAGCTGTATACCGTGTAGGGGAAAATTTAATTATCCGTATATATTTCCAGAGTCACACACAGACGCTCACTCAGTATGGATTACACCAGAATACAAAAAGCAGATATACGGTACTGTATCAGAAGATACCAGGTGTATATAGTATAGGGGAAATTGTATATTTCCAGAGTCACACAAGATAGTCACATGTATTTGTCTGTGATACCAGCTACACGGTCGTGTGTGAGGAGCGTACAGCTCTATACAGTATGGGAAAAAATAACGCTCAGTAGCTGTGCAGAAAAAAAGAATAAAAGTATTAGTGCTGTGTAAAAAGCAGTCTGCACTGCAGTGTACACACATCAATACAGCTGTCAGGCAGTCTAATAACCAGCACTGCTGCACCAAGAAAATCCTCCCCTGTCACTGCACACTAACTGTACAGCACAATTGCTATCAGCACAAGCACATAATAACTTCTCTTTCCAGTCCTAACTCTCTCCCTACTGATAAACAGCGTCAGCAACCTCTCCCTACTGTTAATATCAGCAGAAGTAAAATGGAGGTCGGCGGTCAGGGCTTTTAAAGACACTATGACGCCCCCAAAGCAAGCCAATCACTGCAATGCCTTCTCTAAGATGGTGGTTGGACGCTGCACATGTCATCTCATTGCCCACAGTGTCCGTCCTTGCTCATTGGCTGAAAAAAGGCGCCTGCAAGCATTATGGGAAACTCAACTTTGGCACTCGTTTCGACGACCGTATGGCCGACCTCACGCTATGGTCGTGTTTTGGCCAACGAAACCCGACTTTGGCGAAAGTCGGCGACTTATGAATCTGACCGACCTGTTTCGCTCAACTCTAGTAGGGAGCACTACTGAAGGGCATATGTCAATAACCTAATATAAACAGGGATGCAGCACAATGCACAGAGAGGAGTACACAGTAAAAAAGGAAAGATCCATGCATAACAGGCGCACACCCAAAAATGATAGAAAAGTATATATATGTGCAAAATTTATTAGTAGACATAAAACCACAATAAAAACATTTCCAAGACAAAACACATCACTCATTGTCCCATAATACTACAATAACCCTAAGGCCGGCGTCACACTGCCGAGTTTGATGTGAGTTAGTCGCATGACTTTCTCGCATCAACACCCGGCACGGCCACCCGCTCTCGGACCCGAGTATGTGGCTGCATGTATTTCTATGCCGCCGGGCACTCGGGTCCGAGAGCGGGTGGCTGTGCCGGGTGTTGATGCGAGAAAGTCATGTGACTAACTCGCATCAAACTCGGCAGTGTGACGCCGGCCTAAAAGATGCACCGTATGCAAATAATCGCTGTATAAATCAAATAAAATCACAGTCTGGGCGTCCCCAGAAGGTTAAATAAATGAACTCCCTGTGCGAGGCCACAATAAACCTATTAGGCTATGCGAAAGTTAGTGCAGAGATCCTTTGAAGCAGGAGGAAAAATAATTCCTTTAAGGTGCAAGATATGAGAGGGAGCTGCAATATGAAATCGCAAAACAGAAAGAAAAGTTGCACCAAAAGATGAATAAGGGGACTCAGATGTCACTGGTGGGGTCTGATCTCCAGAACAAAAGCTCTGTGCCCCCAACCCAGGGCTGTCTAGGAAACTGACCTTAAAGGGGCTCTCCAGTGTAAACTAGTGAGCACTTATTCATAGGATAAGGGTACGTCTTCACGTTCTGTATTGTCGGCGCTTTGGACAGAGCGGAAACCCGGTTCCGCCTAAAGCGCTGCCCCCTTCTGTATGCACGGTGATATTGCATGTATTCATTGAACACGTCCGAAATCGCCGCACTCTATACATAGGACTGTGTTATTTACCTTGTGGAGACGGAGCGTTGCCGAAAGGGAAACAGACATGCTGCGGTCTAAAAAGACGCGCCGCATGTCCAGAAACGCAGGGCCGCCGGATGCGTGTTCACACACATAGTGGAGACAGGATTTCATAAAATCCCCTCTACTATGCTGTAACATCTGGACGCTGCGGATTAAACGCTGCGACTGTAAACAGCGTCCAATCCGCAGCTAATCCGGATGTAATCCGGCCCGTGGAAACCTACTCTAAGTGATAGCTTATTGATCCTGGGGGTCCGACCGTGGGGGCCTGCAGCAACCGTCGTAATAGGGCACTTTTATGCCACAGTGGGCAGTGCACACGCTGACCGCCGGTCCATTCATTCCCTGCGGAGTTGACCGAGTGCTGCGCTAGTCTATTTCTGGCAGCCCCATAGAGAATGAATGGAGCAGTGGTCCGGCGTCCATGCTACCCCTACATTGTGTAACATAGATAAAGTTCTCTATAGGGGATCAAAAAAATCCCCAGCTCTGCCGATTGGAGCAGGGGCCAGTGGTCGGACCCCCACTATCAGTAAGTTATCACCCTGGATAGATGACAGCTTGTTCTCACTGGACAATCCCTTTAACCAACGCCCCATCCTATTGACCATCCTCTGTTGGAAGTGGCCAGAGGCAGCTGTGCGGCTTTTTCCATTTTTATGTAAATGAGCCCTAAGTGCGTGGGCCTCGTCCGAGTAGCGAACAACCCAACCCCTTTAAGATGCTCAATACCTTACAATAGAAGTCTATCGGAAGGCTCAAAAGACGCTTGGAAGACGCCCTGGCATCTTTTTGAGCATTTTGTCAGCAGTTTTGTTTCAGAAACTACAGTGAATCAGTGATTTTTTCATTGTTTATTGAAATAAGAAAATGTCTGTAAAACACCAGTAGCAAGATGCCCCAAAGATGCTGAAAACACTCAGAAAAAGCAAAAAAAAGACACAAGAGATGCTTCAGGTTTGCGAAACTCTAGAGAAAAGAAACAATTCCTTAAGTGTCTTCTGCTGAAAATGGACGTTTTTGGTAGTTGGTGAAGGATGCAGAGTGAAGATGCCCTTAGACTGATGGGGGGAGGCTTTGGGTCGTATCAGAAATAAGGGCGCCTTTAAGTGGCTGATGGGCACACACAAATTGGCTATTTGCACCTTGGTCTTACTATAAATGTAACTCTATATGGCAATAATTCAGCTAAAGGGAATTTGTCACCACATATGACCTATCTAAATTATTAATATAGGCATATAGGTTATAGACTGCCGAAAACAGTCCTCCCTGACACACAGGACTGATTTCAGCAGTCTATAACCTGTAAGTCCATATTAATAGTTTAGATAGGTCATATGTGGTGACAGACTCCTTTAACCTCCTCCACTAATACACTCATGCTCTGTGCAATGATTACTAATCATAATCGCTAGTAGACTTGTGACAAATTACTTGGAAGTCATCCACATGCTGAAGTATGAGCAGTCACACAGGCATTTCAATAGGCACTTAGGAAAACTGAGATCAGAATGTGAATGTATAAGATGTTACTATGTGTGCAAATATGTATAAATAAGGAATGTCTATGGCTGTATACATAATAAAAACAAGTACAATAATCTTAACCCTTTAGTGACAGAGCCATTTTGCAGCTTAATGACCAGGCTAATTTTTACAATTCTGACCACTGTCACTTTATGAGGCTATAACTCTGAAACACTTTAACGGATTCCGCTAATTCTGAGAATGTTTTTTCAAGACATATTGTACTTCATGCTAGTGGTAAAATTTGATCGCTATGACTTGTGTTTATTTATGAAAAAAATGGAAATATTGCGAACATTTTTAAAATTTTGCAATTTTCAAACTTTAAATTTTTATGCCCTTAAATCAGAGCGATATGTCACACAAATTACTTAATAAATAACATTTACCACGTCTACTTTACATCAGCACAATTTTGGAAACAACATTGTTTTTGTTCGGAAGTTCTAAGGGTTAAAAGTTGACCAGCGATTTCTCATTTTTAAAAACAAAATTTACAAAACCATTTTTTTTAGGGACCACCTCACATTTAAAGTCACTTTGAGGGATGTACATGACAGAAAATACCCAAAAGTGACATCATTCTAAAAACTGGACCCGTCAAGGTGCTCAAAACCACATTCAAGAAGTTAATTAACCCTTTACGTGCTTCACAGGAACTGAAGTAATGTGGAAGGAAAAAATTAATATTTGACTTTTTTTTTTTACAAAAAATTTACTTCAGAAACAATTTTTTTTATTTTCACAAGTGTTAAAAGAGAAAATGAACCACAAAATTTGTTGTGCAATTTCTCCTAAATACGCCAATACCCCATATGTGGGGGTAAATCACTGTTTGGGCGCATGGCAAAGCTTGGAAGGGAAGCAGCGCCGTTTGACTTTTTCAATGCATAATTGGCTGGAATTGAGATCGGATGCCATGTTGCGTTTGGAGAGCCCCTGATGTGCCTAAACAGTTGAAACCTCCAAAAGTTTCACTATTTTGGAAACAAGACCCCAAAGGAACTTATCTAGATGTGTGGTGAGCACTTTGAACCCCAAATGCTTCACAGAAGTTTATCACGTAGAGCCGTAAAAAATAAAAAATCATGTTTTTTTTTCACAAAAATGATCTTTTCACCCCCAATTTTTTATTTTACCAAGGATAGCAAGAGGAATTGGACATCAAAAGTTGTTGTGCAATTTGTCCTGAGTACAGTCATGGCCAAAAGTTTTGAGAATGACACAATTATTAATTTTTACAAAGTCTACTGCTTCACTTTTTCTAATGGCAATTTGCATATACTCCAGAATGTTATAAAGAGTGATCAGCTTAACAGCAATTACTTGCAAAGTCAATATTTGGCTAGAAAATGAACTTTATCCCCCAAAACACATTTCAACATCATTGCAGCCCTGCCTTAAAAGGACCAACTAACCTCTTTTCAGTGATTGCTCCATTAACACAGGTGTGGGTGTTGATGAGGACATGGCTGGAGATCAATCTGTCATGATTAAGTAAGAATGACACCACTGGACACTTTAAAAGGAGGCTGGTGCTTGGCATCATTGTTTCTCTTCTGTTAACCATGGTTATCTCAAAAGAAACATATGCAGTCATCATTGCAATGCACAAAAATGGCCTAACAGGGAAGAGTATCGCAGCTAGAAAGATTGCACCTCAGTCAACAATCTATCGCATCATCAAGAACTTCAAGGAGAGAGGTTCCATTGTTGCCAAAAAGGCTTCAGGGCGCCCAAGAAAGACCAGCAAGCGCCAGGACCGTCTCTTAAAAGTGTTTCAGCTGCGGGATCGGGCTACCAGCAGTGCAGAGCTTGCTCAGGAATGGCAGCAGGCAGGTGTGAGTGCATCTGCACGCACTGTGAGGTGGAGACTCTTGGAGCAAGGCCTGGTCTCAAGGAGGGCAGCAAAGAAGCCACTTCTCTCCAGAAAAAAACATCATGGACAGACTGATATTCTGCAAAAGGTACAGGCAGTGGACTGCTGAGGACTGGGGTAAAGTTATTCTCTCTGATGAATCCTCTTTTCGATTGTTTGGGACATCAGGAAAACGCCTCATTCGGAGAAGACAAGGTGAGCGCTACCACCAGTCTTGTCTCATGCCAACTGTTAAGCATCCTGAAACCATTCATGTGTGGGGTTGCTTCTCAGCCAAGGGAATCGGCTCTCTCACAGTCTTGCCTAAAAACACAGCCATGAATAAAGAATGGTACCAGAATGTCCTCCAAGAGCAACTTCTCCCAACCCTCCAAGAGCAGTTTGGCGATCAACAATGCCTTTTCCAGCATGATGGAACACCTTGCCATAAAGCAAAGGTGATAACTAAATGGCTCAGGGAACAAAACATAGAGATTTTGGGTCCATGGTGTCATGATCCATTCCTGGGTTTAGTCTGTCTGCCCTTGGTCCGGGCGGATCATGTCAAGGGTTAACTTTGCTCTGCCTCATTCTGGGTTCAGGTTGGCTATTTAGCTCTCACACATCCTGCTAGCAGTGTGAGCTATACTGCTACCTTTGGCTTGTGAACCTGACTGGTAACCCTTGATTTGTCCTGCTGTTATCCCTGACTTGTCCCGTGTCTGTTGTTTCCCTTTGTCTGCCCTGTTCCCTGCATTTCCCTGCTTGTCTGTTTGATTCTCTGGTTTTTGACTCGGCTTGTATTCGGACTCGTTTCTGCTTTCTGTCTTTGTCTTATCTGCTTCTGACCGTTGCTGACCTCCTGGCTTTCTCCTGACCACGCATATTGCTTATTCCTTTTGTCCTGCTGCCTCCGTACGGTTTTGACTTGGCTTGCCTGACCACGCTCACGCCACTTGGTGGCGCCTGTGTTTCTGCTCTGTAGAGGACTTGCTGAGACCTGTGATTCTTCCTGACTCAGTTTTGGACGTTTTTGCTGCCACCTGGTGGTGGTTTTGGCTGCTGCAGTGCAGGCCTACTCTGGTAGTGTGTAATCCCTTCTCCCCTCTGTAACCTACAGGTGGAGCACACACTACCCTGCATTACAGCTGCTTGACATTATAGCTCACCCCTACATATACATATAAAGGGATTTCTGCATTTTTTTTTTCTCTCTGCTCTGTTTGCTATGGATCCGCTACATACCTTGGCAGATCACATGAATAGTTTGGCATTAATTATGCAAGACCTATTTGTGCAACAGAGGGAGCTTTCTAACACAGTAATATCGTTGCAGACTGACTGTAAGCATTCTAACACTGTCGATGTTTCTTTGCACTCTCCTGAACCTACAGTAAAGCTCCCAGATACCTTCTCCGGGGAGAGGGAGAAATTCAGTACCTTTAGGGAGAGTTGCAAACTATGGTTTTCACTTAGACCCCTATCTTCTGGTGATGAGAGTCAGCGGTGGGGATAATCATTTCCTTATTGCGGGAGGGACCTCAGTCGTGGGCTTTCTCTCTACCTGCTTCTGCCCCTGAACGTGTGTCTGTGGACAGATTCTTTGAGGCTTTGGGACTGATTTATGATGAACCAGACCGGGTCAGGGTAGCAGAGGACATGATCATGGGTCTCTCTCAGAATGAACTCACTGCTGAACAGTATTGTTCTGAGTTCAGGAGGTGGTCTGTTGAGGTGTCCTGGAATGACTCTGCTCTAAGACGCCTGTTTGAGAGAGGATTATCGGATCATCTCAAGGACACGCTGGCCCTTCATATGCCGCCCAGTTCCCTGGAAGAGGCCATGACCCAGGCCATTCGTGACCGGAGGTTACGGGAGAGAGGAATTATCCAGCATGAGATTCACGTATTGCCTGCCAAGTCTGAGGTGGTGTCATTCAAGGAGACTATGGAAGTTGGTACCATTAATTTCAAGGAGAAAGAGAGGAGACGGCGACGAGATGAGAAATTATGTTTTTATTGTGGAGATCCGGGACATTGGAAGACGGACTGCCCCTCTTGTCCATCAAATAAGGAGCTGCTGAGTCTGGGTGATGATCTAGGAGGTCATCCAGACTCTCAGGTACCATTTTCATCTTTTCAGAAAATTTTGTTAGAGGTGGAACTGTGTTATGGAGGTGGTAGTGCTTCCACTTCAGCATTTGTGGACTGTGGATCTTCCATGAATTTCATTAACTCTAGTATGGTGTCCAAGTTAAAGTTAGGGACAGTCAGGCTAGAGACTCCCATCTATATCGTTGCAATTGATAAGACACCGTTGGCTCAAAATGTCATTAAGTTTGTCTCTGAGGAGTTCCTCCTCAAGGTGGGTTCCTTGCATCAGGAACGAATTTCGTGTTATGTTATGAATAATCTTCCTGCAGGACTGGTGTTGGGGTTCCCCTGGTTGCAGAGGCATAATCCTGTTATTGACTGGGGATCTCGTGATATTGTTAAATGGGGTCCTAATTGTTCCAATGTTTGTCTTTCTGCTGTTTTTGTGTCTGCCATTAGTCCGGAGGGTATTCCGGAGTACCTGAAGGACTTTGGGGACGTGTTTCTCCGAAAAAGAGGCTGAGGTTTTGCCACCCCACCGTCCTTATGATTGTGCAATTAATCTTATTTCAGGTTCTAAATTGCCCAAAGCCCGTTTGTACAATCTTTCTGGCCCGGAATGTACTGCTATGAAAAACTATATCTCTGATAGCCTACGCAAAGGTCACATCCGTCCCTCTGTCTCACCTGTGGCCGCGGGATTCTTTTTTGTTAAGAAAAAAGATGGTGGTTTACGCCCATGCCTCGATTTCCGAGAACTAAAAAAAATTACGGTGAGAAATACCTACCCTCTCCCACTCATTCCTGATCTTTATAACCAAGTGTCTGGGGCTAAGTGGTTTTCCAAACTTGATCTCAGGGGAGCATATAACCTTATCCGTATTCAGGAAGGGGATGAGTGGAAAACTGCATTTCTCACCTCTGAAGGTCTGTTTGAAAATTTGGTCATGCCCTTTGGTCTCACGAATGCGCCCGCAGTATTTCAGAACTTCATGAATGATGTTTTCTCTGATTTTATCGGGCGCTTTATGGTTGTATACTTGGATGATATCCTTGTTTTCTCGCCTGACAAGGAATCTCACATTGGTCATCTACGTGCTGTTCTTCACAGGTTACGGGGAAATTCTCTGTTTGCTAAACCCGAGAAATGTTTGTTTTGTGTCCAGGAGCTTTCCTTTCTGGGGATCATCCTTTCGGCCAATGGGTTTCAGATGGATCCCGGAAAGGTACAGGCCATTGTTGATTGGGTGCCACCCAGAGACCTCAAGGGGTTGGAGCGTTTTCTGGGTTTCGCCAATTATTATCGAAAATTCATCAAGGGGTTTTCTCAGGTGGTCAAACCACTCACCGATCTCACTCGCAAGGGGGCTGATCTCAAAGTTTGGTCAACCTTAGCAGTTGAAGCATTTGTTACACTAAAGAAATGTTTTATGTCTGCTCCTGTATTGGTTCAGCCCGATCCATCTGAACCGTTCATTGTAGAGGTGGACGCATCTGAGGATCGGAGTGGGGGCTGTGTTGTCACAGGGACCCGTTACCTTAACTAAGACCATGTGCCTTTTTCTCCCGGAAGTTCTCTTCTGCAGAGAGGAACTATGATGTGGGTAACCGGGAGTTATTGGCCATAAAATTGGCTTTTGAAGAATGGAGGCATTTTTTGGAGGGGGCGGTTCATCGGATCACGGTTATCACGGATCACAAAAACTTGTCTTATCTTGAATCTGCTAAACGGTTGACTCCTAGACAGGCTAGGTGGTCGCTTTTTTTTTCTCGTTTTCATTTTTCAATCACTTTTCGGCCTGGTTCCAAGAATGTCAAGGCTGATGCCTTATCTCGCAGTTTTGATTCAATATCACCCCCTGAACCTCCTTCCTCCATTCTTCAGCACGGGGTGGTTGTTGCGGGGGTATCCTCTGAATTGGAACAGGAAATTCAGAAGGCTCAGTCTCTTGCTCCTTCCTCTTTGCCTGATAATAAACTCTTTGTTCCCGTTCAATACAGGTTGAGGGTTCTCCGGGAATTCCATGATTCTGCTCTCAGTGGACACCCGGGGATCTCAGCCACTCGGAAAGCCATTGCTAGGCTATTTTGGTGGTCCTCCATGAACTCTGATATCACTATGTTTGTGTCTGCTTGTGATACCTGTGCCCGTGCTAAGAGCTCACATAACCGGCCGGCCGGGGAATTGGTGCCATTGCCAATTCCAGATAGACCTTGGACTCATTTGTCCATGGACTTCATCACTGATCTCCCTCCTTCTAATGGCAAAACTGTAATCTGGGTAGTGGTTGACAGATTCAGTAAACAGGCGCATTTTGTACCTCTGGCAGGATTGCCTAATGCTGAGACACTATCTAGGTTGTTTGTTGAGCACGTTGTACGACTGCATGGCGTGCCTTTGAGTGTGGTTTCTGATAGAGGGGTACAATTTGTGTCCAAATTTTGGAGGGCATTTTGTAAAAGACTGGGTATTTGCTTAACCTTCTCCTCTGCTTACCATCCTGAGACCAATGGGCAGACGGAGAGGACCAATCAGTCACTCGAACAAATTTTGAGGTGTCTTGCTACGTCTCAGCAGGATGATTGGTGTTCTTCATTGCCCGTGGCTGAATTTGCATTCAATAATCGGATTAACCAGTCCACTGGCACCTCTCCATTCTTTTGTAACTATGGTTTTCACCCCCATTTTGGCAAATTTTCTAGGCTGGATTCAGGATGTCCAGGGGCTGATACGGCAGTACAAAAATTGGGGGAAGTGTGGAGGGAGGTCCAAAAGAACATTGGGGAGGCTCGGGGCAAACATAAATTTTTTGCGGATAAGCGACGGTCTGTAGGACCTATGTTCCTGGTGGGAGATAAAGTATGGTTGTCCACCAAGAATATTTGTCTAAAGGTTCCCTCTGCTAAGCTAGGTCCCAGATTTATTGGTCCTTACGAGATCATGGAGGTGGTCAATCCTGTTGCCTTTCGGTTACGCCTTCCTCCGTCACTCCGGATCCCCAATGTGTTTCATAAATCCCTTCTTAAGTCATTTGTACCATCTTCCACAGGGCCTCCATCCCCTCCGCCTCCTGTCTCTGTGGATGGTCAGACTGAGTTTGAAGTGGAACGGATTGTGGATTCGCATAGGGTCCGTAGTTCACTTCAGTATTTGGTCCATTGGAAGGGTTATGGTTCTGAGGATCGATCTTGGGTCCCGGCGCGATCGGTACATGCTGATCGATTGGTTCGGGCATTTCACGCACGTTATCCTGGGAAGTCTGGGGTCCGGTGGCCCCCCCTTGAGAAGAGGGTACTGTCATGATCCATTCCTGGGTTTAGTCTGTCTGCCCTTGGTCCGGGCGGATCATGTCAAGGGTTAACTTTGCTCTGCCTCATTCTGGGTTCAGGTTGGCTATTTAGCTCTCACACATCCTGCTAGCAGTGTGAGCTATACTGCTACCTTCGCTTGTGAACCTGACTGGTAACCCTTGATTTGTCCTGCTGTTATCCCTGACTTGTCCCGTGTCTGTTGTTTCCCTCTGTCTGCCCTGTTCCCTGCATTTCCCTGCTTGTCTGTTTGATTCTCTGGTTTTTGACTCGGCTTGTATTCGGACTCGTTTCTGCTTTCTGTCTTTGTCTTATCTGCTTCTGACCGTTGCTGACCTCCTGGCTTTCTCCTGACCACGCATATTGCTTATTCCTTTTGTCCTGCTGCCTCCGTACGGTTTTGACTTGGCTTGCCTGACCACGCTCACGCCACTTGGTGGCGCCTGTGTTTCTGCTCTGTAGAGGACTTGCTGAGACCTGTGATTCTTCCTGACTCAGTTTTGGACGTTTTTGCTGCCACCTGGTGGTGGTTTTGGCTGCTGCAGTGCAGGCCTACTCTGGTAGTGTGTAATCCCTTCTCCCCTCTGTAACCTACAGGTGGAGCACACACTACCCTGCATTACAGCTGCTTGACACATGGCCTGGAAACTCCCCAGATCTTAATCCCATTGAGAACTTGTGGTCAATCATCAAGAGACGGGTGGACAAACAAAAACCTAAAAATTCTGACAAAATGAAAGCATTGATTGTGCAAGAATGGACTGCTATCAGTCAGGATTTGGTCCAGAAGTTGATTGAGAGCATGCCAGGGAGAATTGCAGAGGTCCTGAAGAAGAAGGGTCAACACTGCAAATATTGACTTGCTGCATTAACTCATTCTAACTGTCAATATAAGCTTTTGTTACTCATATGTTTGCAATTATTATATTTCTGTCTGTGATAAAAACATTTGTCAAACACACATAAAAACCAGAGGGCAGCAGATCATGTGAAAATATAATATTTGTGTCATTCTCAAAACTTTTGGCCATGACTGTATGCTGATACCCCATATGTGGGGGTAAACCTATGTTTGGGTGCACGGCAGAACTCGGAAGGGAAGGAGTGCCGTTTGACTTTTTCAAAGCAGAATTGGCTGAAATTGAGATCGGACGCCATGTTGCCTTTGGAGAGCCCCTGATGTGCCTAAACAGTGGAAACCCCCCACAATTGACATCATTTTGGAAACTAGACCTCCTAAGGAACTTATCCAGATGTGTGTTGAGCACTTTGAACCCTCATGTGCTTCACAGAAATTTATAACGTAGAGCCGTGAAAAAAATTCATATTTTTTTCCACAAAAATGATCTTTTTGCCCCAACATTTTTATTTTCACAAGGGTAACAGGAGAAAATAGACCACAAAAGTTGTTGTGCAATTTGTCCAGAGTACGCCAATACCCCATATCTGGGGATAAAACCACTGTTTGGGCACACGGCAGAGTTCAGAATGGAAGGAGCGCCGTTTGACTTTTTCAATGCAGAATTGGCTGGAATTGATATTGGACGTCATGTTGCGTTTGGAGACCCCCTAATGTGCCTAAAGAGTAGAAACCCCCCACAAGTGACCCCATTTTGGAAACTAGACCCCTAAGGAGCTTATCTACATGTGTGGTGAGGACTTTAAACCCCCAAGTGCTTCACAGAAGTTTTTAACGCAGAGCTGTGAAAAAATATATATTTTTTTCTCTCAAAAATGATGTTTTCACCCCCAAATTTTTACTTTCACAAGGATAACAGGAGAAATTGTACTACAAAAGTTGTTGTGCAATTTGTCCTGAGTACGCCAATACCCCATATGTGGGGAAGAACCACTGTTTGGGTACATGGCAGGGTTCGGAAGGGAAGGAGTGCAGTTTTGGAATGCAGACTTTGATGGAATGGTCTGCGGGCGTCATGTTGCATTTGCAGAGCCCCTGATGTGCCTAAACAGTAGAAACCCCCCACACGTGACCCCTATTTTGGAAACTATACCCCCAAGGAACTTATCTAGATGTGTTGTGAGAACTTTGAACCCCCAAGTATTTCACTAAAGTTTATAACGCAGAGCTGTGAAAATAAAAAATTATATTTTCTTTCCACAAAAATCATTTTTTAGCCCGCAATTTTTTCTTTTCACAAGGGTAACAGGAGAAATTGGACACCAAGAATTGTTTTCCAATTTGTCCTGAGTACCCTGGTACCCCATATTTGGGGGAGAACCATTGTTTGGGCACACATCGGGGCTCGAAATGGAAGTAGTGACTTTTGGAATGCAGACTTTGATGGAATGGTCTGGGGTATCATGTTGTGTTTGGAGAACCCCTGGTGTGTCTAAACAGTAGAAACCCCCCACAAGTAACCCCATTTTAGAAACTAGACCCACCAATGAGTTTATCTAGATGTGTTGTGAGCACTTTGAACCACCAAGTACTTCACAGGAGTTTTTAACACAGATCCTTGAAAATAAAAAATCATTTTTTTTCCACAAAAATGATTTTTTTAACATCTAATTTTTTATTTTACCAAGGGTAACAGGAGAAATTAGACCCCTAAAGTTGTTGTGCAATTTACTCTGAGTACACTGATGCCTCATATGTGGGGGAAACCACTATTTGGGCGCACGGCAGAGCTCAGACGGGAAGGAGCACCATTTGACTTTTTGAACGCAAAAATGGAATCAATAGTGGCGCCATGTCGCGTTTGGAGATCCCCTGATGTGTCTAAACAGTGGAAACCCCTCAATTCCAACTCCTACCCTAACCCCAACACATCCCTAACCCTAATCCCAACCCTAACCATAACCCTAATCACAACCCTAACCCCAACACACCACTAACCCTAATCCCAACCCTAACCACAACCCTAACTCCAACACACCCCTAACCCTAATCCCAACCATAACCCTAATCACAACCCTAACCCCAACACACTCCTAACCCTAATCCCAACCCTAACCATAACCCTAATCACAACCCTAACTCCAACACACCCCTAACTCTAATCCCAACCCTAAGGGAATGTTTCCACGCTGCGTGCTGGCAGCGCTTTAGACACAGCGGATACCCGGCTCTGCCTAAAGCACTGACGGATTTTGTACGCATGGTGATTTCGGATGTATTCATTGAACACATGCGGAATCACCGCATCCTATCCATAGACTGGGTTATTTATATTGCGGAGCCGGAGTGTCTCAGCAAGATAAATAGACAAGCTGCGGTCTAGAAAGACACACTGCTTGTCCGTAATTTCGGGTGTGACACCCGCGTCCCTGAATGCATAGTGGAGACGGGATTTCATAAAATCCCCTCCACTATGATGTAACATCTGGACCAGAGGCGTAGCTAGGGTTTCGGTTTAGGGGGGGCGAAACTTCTGAGTGGGCCCCTAACCAGAGAACCTCAGCAAATGACCGCGCTGTTGCCAAAATTAATCTATATATAAAAAGACCAATATTGATATCACCGCCATATGGTCAGTGGTAAATAACACCAGTCCTACAGAACATATAAGAGATCATAGCAGAGTTACAGATAATGGCTTACCGCTAACGTTCTTTCTGATGGAATCGTTCACTTTTCATGTCTTTTCCATCTGGCCCAGACCGACATAACGACTCCTCCAGCCAGGACTCGACTACAGAGAATACAACAAAGAAACGTTTCACTTCTCATATTGTCAGCACCGTCACGGTCACCAATTGAACTATTCTCAACCTGCACAAACTCCTCATCCTGCTCATACCCCAATACTGAGCCGCTGCTGTCGTATGTGTCCCTATTACTACACCTGATACTCCAATACTGAGCCGCTGCTGCAGTATGTGCCCCTATTACTACACCTGGAACCCCAATACTGAGCCGCTGCTGCCCTATGTGTCCCTATTACTGCACCTACTGTGTGGTTCTGTGTGACCTCTAAATTCTAAAGCACCCTCTATAATATAGTAATGCCAGGTGCATGGGCCCTTGAAAACAGTGCCCACATGTTGTCCCCTAGAATGTAATAATGCCCTGTGTGTGCCCCTTTGAAAGTCACAGTAACCAGAGTTCCCCTATAACAATAAGTACCCACTTTACACTTAATGTCCCGAGTCTCCCCCCTGTACAGCTCCCCTATACACAGTATGATGCCCCCTCACTGGATATATACTGACCCCTTAATATCCCCAAACTATTTAATGGCTCCAACACTGTATGATGGCCCCGCCACTATAATCCCCACACTGTATGATGGCCCCCTAGATAGCCTCCATATAGCATAATACACCAGATAGTCCTCAATATAGTATAATGCACCCCCATAGACAGCCTATGTATTGTAATGCACCCCCATAGGCAGCGTCTGTATTATAATGCACCCCAACAGACAGCCTCTATATTGTAATGCACTCCCCATAGGCAGTCTTATTTATAATGCACCCCATAGGCAGTCTTATTTATAATGTACACCATAGGCAGCCTTATTTATAATCCACCCCATATGCAGCCGTACTTATAATGCACCCCATATGCAGCCGTACTTATAATGCACCCCCATATGCAGCCTTACTTATAATGCACCCCCATATGCAGCCGTACTTCTAATGCACCCCATATGCAGCCGTACTTATAATGCACCCCCATATGCAGCCGTACTTATAATGCACCCCCTATGCAGCCGTACTTATAATGTACTCCATATGCAGCCGTACTTATAATGCACCCCCATATGCAGCCGTACTTATAATGCACCCCCATATGCAGCCGTACTTATAATGCACCCCCATATGCAGTCGTACTTATAATGTACTCCATATGCAGCCGTACTTATAATGCACCCCCATATGCAGCCGTACTTATAATGCACCCCCATATGCAGCCGTACTTATAATGCACCCCCATATGCAGCCGTACTTATAATGCACCCCATATGCAGCCATACTTATAATGTACTCCATATGCAGCCGTACTTATAATGCACCCCCATATGCAGCCGTACTTATAATGCACCCCCATATGCAGCCGTACTTATAATGCACCCCCATATGCAGCCTTACTTATAATGCACCCCCATATGCAGCCGTACTTATAATGCACCCCCATATGCAGCCTTACTTATAATGCACCCCCATATGCAGCTGTACTTATAATGCACCCCCATATGCAGCCGTACTTATAATGCACCCCCATATGCAGCCGTACTTATAATGTACTCCATATGCAGCCGTACTTATAATGCACCCCCATATGCAGCCGTACTTATAATGCACCCCCATATGCAGCCGTACTTATAATGTACTCCATATGCAGCCGTACTTATAATGCACCCCCATATGCAGCCGTACTTATAATGCACCCCCATATGCAGCCGTACTTATAATGCACCCCCATATGCAGCCGTACTTATAATGCACCCCCATATGCAGCCGTACTTATAATGTACTCCATATGCAGCCGTACTTATAATGCACCCCCATATGCAGCCGTACTTATAATGCACCCCCATATGCAGCCTTACTTATAATGCACCCCCATATGCAGCCGTACTTATAATGCACCCCCATATGCAGCCTTACATTATAATGCACCCCCATATGCAGCTGTACTTATAATGCACCCCATATGCAGCCGTACTTATAATGCACCCCATATGCAGCCGTACTTATAATGTCTCATATGCAGCCGTACTATAATGCACCCCCATATGCAGCCGTACTTATAATGCACCCCATATGCAGCCGTACTTATAATGCACCCCCATAGCAGCGTACTTACAATGCACCCCCTTTACAAATAATAAATCCTGTACTCACCTCTCTTGCTCCAGCTCCTGCGCTGCTCACTGCTCTCCCTCTCAGCGTCTGACTGCTGGTGCCGGGCCAGTGACGTCATCGCGCCCGCTGTCAGACGCTGACAGGGGGATTATGGGAGAGAAGGACGCTCGCTCCTTCTCTCTCAATGCGGTCAGCTGTATTGGCTACATGCCGATACAGCTGACCCTGCGATGACGGGCGGGGGGCCCACTGCTGGCACAGGGCCCCCCACTGCCTGCTCAGGCCCCATAGCGGCCGGGCGCAGAGCAGGGAGATTGATTCTCCCTGCTCTGCGCAGAATGTAACTGTATCGGCGCGCTGTGCACGCCGATACAGTTACAGTAGCGTAGCTTCGGTGGCCCCCTCCGAGCGCGGGGCCAGGGCCACCCCCCCTCTGCCCCCCGGTAGCTACGCTACTGACTGGACACTTCGATTGAACACTGCGGCTGTACGCAGCATTCAATCTGCAGAAAATCCTTACAACATACACTACGTGGAAACATACCCTAACCATAACCCTAATTCCAACCATAATTTAATCCCAACCTTAACCCTAATCCAACCCTAACCCTACTCCCAACCCTAACCTTAATTCCAACCCTAATCCCAACCCTAACCCTAATCCCAACCCCAATCTCTAATCCCAACTGTAACCCTAACTTTAGCCCAACTCACTTTAGCCCAATTGTAACCCTATGGAAATAAATATATATTTTTTATTTCATTATTTTTCCCTAACTAAGGGGGTGATAAAGATTTTTTTATTTATTTATTTATTATTTATTTTAATCACTGTGATAGGGTTTAACATAGTGATCAAAATGTACCTGGAATGAATGAATGGAATCTGCCGGGTGCCGACCAGCAGATCTCGCACGGGGGGATAGATCGGGGGACCCGGGGACTCTATTTCTCTCCCATCTGATGTGTGATCACATCAGAGGAGAGAGAAATTAAATGCAAAATCGTGGCTTTTTTTGTTGTTGATCGCAACACCGGGGTTGGTAAATACTGACCCGAATCATGTTCTTTGTGGTCTCGGCTACCCCCGGCAGCCAAGACCCCGGAGAAATTCCGACTATGGGGGGCGCTATTTACTTTTTCCACAGTGCCTTTAATTAACGGCGCTGTGGTTTAATTACGCTTAACTACCACCGTTAAAAGGTGTATCGGTGGTCGTTAAGGGTTAAACAACACAGGTTACAACTGGTACAGGAGGAGAGAAAACCCTGCCCGAGAGGGCTCACAACAAGGGCTGAGTGAGGATGCAATAGGTGAGGGTAGTGCAGCGGAATGGTGGAATGAGGGTTACTGCAGGTTGTAGGCTTGTTGGAAGAGGTAGGTCTTCAGGTTCCTTTTGAAGGTTTCCATGGTAGTATATAGTGTAGGGATTATATATTAACATATAGTGTCTGTGTATTGATGAATGTATTGGTTTTATGAATTTAAAAATTATGTTCACAGCATTAAAGAACCTTTTTCTTGCACAAGAAATAAAACAGTTGAATTCATAATATATATTACTAACCAGTAACTAGTGTAATGCAGCCCTTGGCTGGCATTCCTTTAATGGCTCAGTGTGTGTGTTTTGACTGTCCATGTTCCTTTTCCCCCAGCTGACTAGTCACATGACTGTGACATCACACAGGTCCTTTTACACACACAAGTCTGAACACATGACTGTGACATCAGCCCAGGTCCTGTGTGTATGTGTGCGTGCGTGCGTGCGCGCGCGCGCGCGTGTGTGTGTGTGTGTGTGTGTGTAAGGGTATATAAACCCTGCTTAATTGGAGACAGGTGTGTCAGTGATAGGCGTGAGGCCTGTTCCTGTTCCCCTGGTGTGGGGGACACCGTTTGTGTGAGGCCGAGTGAAGCCTGACTGCCTGAAAGGTCAGAGACTGGATCCTGTGTGGATGCTAGTGGCCTTGGAAGACAAATGGACTGAGGCCGAGTGAAGCCTGACTGCCTGAAAGGTCAGAGACTGGATCCTGTGTGGATGCTAGTGGCCTTGGAAGGCAAATGGACTGTAGTGAAGAGCCCTGGAAGGCGAAGGCTGGATGTTAGAGTGAAGGCATACCAGTAGCCTTAGAGGGAACGACGGCTAGAGACCCCAGCTGGGAAGCCGCAAAGCCGCAGTGGTGGCGGACTAAATGGACTGAAGCAGCCAAACCCCGGACAAGGTAATACTCGTTGTCATATGGACATTTATATGGACATTGTTCAATTGTTACCTTGCGGGAGGCTGTACCTGGAGCAAGTGGGCCGGTGTGCCACTTGGCTCACGAATACTGTTTATATGTGTGTCGGCGGGCCACGGAGTGGACCCGGAAACATGGAGTTTATGAAGTAATAAACTGCTACATTGTGAAAATAATGAAAAGACATTGCAAGTGTGAATTGATTGGCGAAGCGAGTATTCCCCAAGATGATGACAAGCGCTGCCTTACATGTGGTGGAGGATGCAGGCAACTGCAGTCCGGTTGCTAGGGGCGACTGAAGCCCGGTTGCTAGGGCAACGGCACAGGACGACGAGTGTGGACACAAGCATCTTGCTGTGACTCGGTGGGGGTCACGAAGGTTAAAGCATCTGGCTGCAACTCGGCGGGGTTGCGAAGATTGTCGTCGCACTCAAATCTGGTTTTTGGCTGCAACTCAGCGGGGTTGCGATGATTGTCGTCGCACTCAAATCCTGTTTTGCTGTGGCTCGGCGGGGCCACGAAAATTTTTCAAGGGAAAGCGGTGAAGTTCTGGTGTGAACAGTGCACCGCGATGGCTGTGAACGGAGCAGCGAATGGGTCTGACGAGTCGGACCGCATATATGAGAAACGTCTACTGGACATGAAACTGGACATGGTGCGGGAGCTGTGGGCACCGTATAGAATGGCGGCAATGGACCATTCTATGGACTCTCCGGGGGTGCCAGTGTTACATAGTAACATAGTTATTAAGGTTGAAGGAAGACTTTAAGTCCATCTAGTTCAACCCATATCCTATCCTAACCTGCCCTAACATGTTGATCCAGAGGAAGGCAAAAAAAACCCAAGTGGCAAACAGTAAGCTTCACATTGGGGAAAAAAATTCCTTCCCGACTCCACATACGGCAATCAGACTAGCTCCCTGGATCAACGCTGTATCTAGGAAACTAGTGAATATAGCCTGTAATATTCTACTTTTCAAGAAAGGCATCCAGTCCCTTCTTAAATTTTAGTAAGGAATCACTCATTACAACATTAGACGGCAGAGAGTTCCATAGTCTCACTGCTCTTACAGTAAAGAATCTGCGTCTGTGATTATGGCTAAACCTTCTTTCCTCCAGACGTAGAGGATGCCCCCTTGTCCCCGTCACAGGTCTAAGAGTAAAAAGATCATTAGAAAGGTCTTTGTACTGTCCCCTCATATATTTATACATTGTAATAAGATCACCCCTAAGCCTTCGTTTTTCCAAACTAAATAACCCCAAGTGTAATAACCTGTCTTGGTATTGCAGACCCCCCAGTTCTCTAATAACCTTGGTCGCTCTTCTCTGCACCCGCTCCAGTTCAGCTATGTCTTTCTTATACACCAGAGACCAGAACTGCACACAGTATTCTAAGTGTGGTCGCACCAGTGACTTGTATAGAGGTAAAATTATGTTCTCCTCATGAGCATCTATGCCTCTTTTAATGCATCCCATTATTTTATTTGCCTTGACAGCAGCTGCCTGACATTGGCCACTAAATGTGAGTTTGTCGTCCACCTATACACCCAGGTCTTTTTCAGTGACAGTTTTGCCCAGTGTTTTACAATTAAGCACATAATTATACATCTTGTTTGTTCTACCCAAGTGCATGACCTTACATTTATCCCCATTAAAGCTCATTTGCCATTTATCAGCCCAAGCTTCTAGTTTACATAAATCCTCCTGTAATATAAAATTATCCTCCTCTGTATTTATTACCCTGCAGAGTTTAGTGTCATCTGCAAATATTGAAATACTACTCTGTATGCCCCCTACAAGGTCATTAATAAATATGTTAAAGAGAAGCGGCCCCAATACTGACCCCTGTGGTACCCCACTGCTAACCGTGACCCAGTCCGAGTGTGCTCCATTAATAACCACCCTTTGTTTTCTATCCATGAGCCAGTTCTTAACCCACTTACACATATTTTCCCCTATCCCCATTGTTCTCATTTTATGTATCAACCTTTTGTGTGGCACTGTATCAAAAGCTTTTGAGAAGTCCATGAAACCATGTCCACTGCATTCCCTTGGTCCAGTCCTGAACTTACCCCTTCATAAAAGCTTATCAGATTAGTCTGACAAGAACGGTCCCTCGTAAACCCATGCTGATACTGTGTCATGAGGTTATTCAGCTTCAGATACTCCAATATAGTATCCCTTAAAAAACCCTCCAGGATTTTACCCACAGTAGATGTTAAGCTCACTGGCCTATAATTTCCAGGTTCAGTTTTTGCCCCCTTTTTGAATATTGGCACCACATTTGCTATACGCCAGTCCTGTGGTACAGACCCAGTTATTATGGAATCTTTAAAGATTAAAAATAAAGGTCTATCTATAACTGTACTTAATTCCTGCAGTACTCGGGGGTGTATCCATCCGGGCCCGGGGATTTGTCAACTTTAGTGATTTTTAGACGCCGCCGTACTTCCTGCTGGGTTAAGAGTGCCCGGGGAGGTGGTAAGAGATGTTGTGAACTGAGTCCTAAGACTACTGCTGATTTTTTGTGTAAAAATTACCCTGCCGGTGTGGTTGTTAAAAAGTGGGCGGAGTCTAAAAAAGGGGCGGATTTTCACAAGAGTGTAGAGTGTGGAAAACTGAAAATTGTTACTGGTTGTGGGTTGGTACCTCCTAAAAATGACAATGTGACCGTTGATAACGGGGCAGCTCCAGTAGAAGGGGGTGACGTCAAAGTGGGAGGTGACATGTTAGTCCACAACACCATGGGGAGTGACACAGACCCCGTAGCTGACTGGGACACTATGAAAGTAAAAAGTGAGTTCAGTCAGGAGAGGCTAGACGAGGGGAGAGAGTCCCCCTCTCGTCGTCGACGGCGCAAGGGCCACAAAAAGGTTGTTCCGGTAGTACTCGCTGAAAATAAAGAGAATGTAGTACTGTGTGCCTATGCTTCAAGTGTGGATCCTCCTTTAGAGGTAGAAGAGGAGGTGGCCAGTCATGGCCAAGAGCTGGAACCTATTCGGCTGCAGTGTCAGAGTGACGTGCAGCAATTATGTGAAAACCTGGAGGACGTGTCCTCAGACCAGCGAGATCTAGAAGGAAGCAACAAGGAAGTTATCCAGTGGAAGGAGATGTTCCACGCAATTAAAGAGGACCGCCGCAAAATCAAGGAAGAGGTTTTGCAGTTGAAGCGTGAGAAGGAGGCGCTGCAGGATGGAGTTTCTGGAAGTGAACAAATCCTAGAACGACTGCGTGAACAGCTCAACCAGGAGCTGTGTGACTCCAAGAAGGAGTGTGGTGAACGCAGTAGAGAACTGCAACAGATTAAGAGAGATTATGTGGATCTCCTCAGGGTCAAGAAAAACTAGAAGAGGATAAGATGGATGCAGAGCAAATGCGCCAGGTGGTTGAGACCACTCTGCAGGACACCCGTGATGAAAATGGTGATCTGCGCAGAAAGACCCTAGGTCTGGAAGCTCAGGTGAAGGAGCTACAGATGTCCTGTGATACTCTCCAGAAGGCGGAGATGTGCCTTAAGGAAAAGCTCAGCCAAATGGAAGCTGAGCGGGAAAAGATGGAGGAGTCCATCAGAGAAGCTACAGACCAGGGCCAGGAGTTGGCCACTGGAGATGGGAGGTGTAAAGCAGATACTTCCTCGAGTGATATGAGTTCGGATGATTCGGTGGATGTCGGAGCCGAGACGCAAGAGAAGCTTCAGAGACGGGCAGCTGAGAGGCGAATGGCGGAACTAGAGGAAGAAGTTCTCGGGCTAAAAAGTCGCCTGATAAAGTGTCACTCGGTGAACAAGGCCTCCTTGGAGAAAGAAAAGGGCAAACGCATTGCACTCGCTCCCTTTTGCCAGGAAAAGGTAGACCTGAGGAGAGCTAAGAGTGTGGTAACGGAAGATAAATGTGAAATGGAAGTGGTTAAGACTGAAATTCGCGAATTTGTAGCTGTGAGTCAGCTCAGAAGAAGCGTAAAGGGGGAAGAAGCTGAAAGTCAGTTATCCCTGAACCCTGAGCTGGTGGATCGTCTGGAAACCACTGGTGAGACCGAAACGTGTCGGTACAAGTGCCTCGTTGTAACGGGTCTGGTGGGTGGAACTACTGACGAGACAGGTCAGGTTGGTGGAACCACAAAGCTTTATTATACAAGAGAGTTTACTTGTAAGAGAGCGGGTGGCACCTGGGAAAAGGGCAGGGATTCACGGCAGGAGATATAGGTAGTTTCTGGACAGGCAGGTTTGTCACAGCAAGTGACCAAGGAAGTCTCTGGGCAGGCAGGTTGTAACGGTAAGTAACCGAGGCAGTCTCTGGACAGGCAGGTTGTCACGGCAAGTGACCAAGGCAGTCTCTGGGACAGGCAGGTTGTCACGGCAAGTGACCAAGGCAGTCTCTGGGACAGGCAGGTTGTCACGGCAAGTGACCAAGGCAGTCTCTGGGACAGGCAGGTTGTCACGGCAAGTGACCAAGGCAGTCTCTGGGACAGGCAGGTTGTCACGGCAAGTGACCAGGCAGTCTCTGGACAGGCAGGTTGTCACGGCAAGTGACCAGGCAGTCTCTGGACAGGCAGGTTGTCACGGCAAGTGACCAGGCAGTCTCTGGACAGGCAGGTTGTCACGGCAAGTGACCAGGCAGTCTCTAGACAGGCAGGTTGTCACAGCAAGTGACCAGGCAGTCTCTAGACAGGCAGGTATATACGACCTGATATGGTGGAGCCTCCAGGTAGGCTGCAGTCGGATGGCAGATGATCGCTCCCAGGTGAGCAGGCAAGAGCCGGGGATCTCTGCAGATGAAGTCCGAACTTCCGGATGGAGCTGCAGTCGGATGGCAGATGATCGCTCCCAGGTGAGCAGGCAAGAGCCGGGGATCTCTGCAGGTGATGTCCGAACTTCCGGATGGAGCTGCAGTCGGATGGCAGATGATCGCTCCTAGGTGAGCAGGCAAGAGCCGGGGATCTCTGCAGATGACGTCCGAACCTCTGGATGGAACTGCAGACGGATGGCAGACAGGCAAGCCGACAGGTAACAGGCAGGTAACTGGAATCAGGAGCTGGTGGCTGAAACAGAGTTAGACTGCACAGGAACAACATTGCTCGGGCACCTACATTAAGGAGGAAGCCCTTAATATAGGGTGGAGTCCTCCAGCATTGGCTGGAGACTGATTTGGAAAATGCGCGCGGCTCCTTTAAGAGCGGGGGAGGGTGCGGGCGCGCGCCCTAAGGCCAGTAGCAGGGAAGGAGCGCGCGGGACCAGCAGGGCGAAGGAGGGCGCCGAGGACAGGTGAGGAGAGCGACGTCCCTGTCTGGCAGCAGGCAGGGACGCGGGCGCTACAGTACCCCCCCCTCTAGGCCCCCCCTCTTTAGGCCAGAAAGAAATTTAGCTAGGATAAGAGGGGCATGGATGTTCTCCCGAGGCTCCCAGGTTCTCTCCTCAGGACCAAACCCCTTCCAATCCACCAAAAAATAAGTCTTTCTTCCTACCCTTTTTGTGGCCAGAATGTTCTCTACCTCAAATTCATCATCAGCAGACACTGGAGCAGGAGGTGTACCTGTAGACTTAAAAAAAGAGTTAAGAACCACAGGTTTGAGGAGAGATACATGAAAAGAATTAGGAATTCTCAAATTGGCCGGGAGTTTCAATTTATAGGACACCGGATTGATCTGACTGATGATCTCAAAAGGACCGATGAACCGAGGACCTAACTTGTAGGACGGAATTTTGAGTCGAACATATTTGGACGAAAGCCAGACTTTGTCCCCAGGACGGAATTGAGGAGGATCCAGACGTTTTTTGTCAGCATGTCTTTTCATGCGCTCGGAAGACTGAATGAGTGCGGACCGGGTACTCTCCCAGATGGAGGAGAATTCTCTAACAAGAGATTCCGCAGCTGGATTGTCCACAGAGATGGAAACAGGGACAGGGATCCGAGGGTGCTGACCGAAAAACTACAAAAAACGGAGACTTGGTGGAAGATTCGCTCTCATGATTATTGTAGGAGAATTCGGCCCAAGGCAGGAGCTCCACCCAGTCAGAATGGTGGGCATTAACGAAGTGTCGAAGATAACTGGTCAAATTCTGATTTATTCGTTCAACTTGTCCATTGGACTGTGGGTGGTAAGCGGAGGAAAAATCCAGGGTGACGTCTAGCAACTTACAAGTGGCTCTCCAGAAACGTGAGGTGAACTGAACCCCACGATCCGACACAATGTGACGAGGCAGACCATGAAGACGGAAGATGTGGCGGATAAAGTCTTTAGCCAACTCGGGTGCAGACGGAAGACCTGGCAGAGGAATGAAGTGAGCCATCTTGGAAAAGCGGTCAGCGACCACCCAAATGACCGTACAACCGGCAGAGACGGGCAGATCTGTTATGAAGTCCATGGCTATATGCTGCCAGGGGGCAGCGGGTACAGGAAGCGGAAGAAGATGGCCGGTAGGCAGGTGTCTCGGAACTTTGTTGCGGGCACAGGAAACACAGGCAGAAAACAAAGTCTATTACGTCTTTGTGCAGGGTAGGCCACCAATAATGCCGGGTAATGAGTTGGAGGGTTTTTTTTTTGACCAGCGTGGCCAGCGAGTTTAGACGAGTGACCCCAATGTAGGATTCTCTTCCGATCGGTTTCTGATACGAACGTCTTACCAGGAGGGAGACGATTTAGACTCACGGGAGCCACCTGCATCACTCTGGCGGGATCGATGATATGTTTAGGCTCATCTTCGAGATCCGACACCAGGAAAGACCGAGACAAGGCATCCGCCTTGACGTTTTTGTCAGCTGGGCGAAAATGCAAAAGAAAATCGAAGCGGGCAAAAAACAAGGACCACCGGGCTTGGCGAGGATTAAGTCTCTGTGCCTGCTGGAGGTATGCCAGATTTTTGTGGTCCGTGTAGATGATTACCGGATGAAGAGCCCCTTCGAGTAGGTAACGCCACTCCTCCAATGCCAACTTAATGGCCAATAGCTCTCGATCTCCTATGGAGTAGTTGCGCTCGGAGGAGGAGAAGAGTTTGGAGAAGAAACCGCAGGATACCATCCTCCCGGATGGCGATTTTTGGGTAAGAACCGCTCCGGCTCCAGCAGAGGAAGCGTCCACCTCCAGGAAGAACTGCTTGTTGCCATCCGGGCGATGCAGCACTGGAGCGGAAGAGAAGGCCTGTTTCAGAGAAAGGAAGGCCTCCTCTGCCTCGGTCGTCCACTGTTTGGGGTTAGCATCCTTGCGAGTGAGCGCTGAGATTGGGGCAGTCCTGGAAGAGAAGTGCGGTATGAAGAGACGGTAATAGTTGGCAAATCCCAGGAACCGCTGAATGGCCTTCAACCCCTCCGGTCGGGGCCACTTCTCGATGGCAGACAATTTCTCCGGATCCATTCGTAGGCCTGTCTGAGAAATGATGTAGCCCAGAAACGGAAGTGATGTCTGCTCAAAGAGGCACTTCTCATATTTGGCGAAGAGGTGATTCTGCCTGAGCCTGAGCAGAACCTGACGAACATCCCTCCGGTGAGACTGAAGATCCGGAGAGAAGACCAAGATGTCGTCAAGGTACACCACAACGCAGGAATAGAGGAGGTCCCGGAAGATGTCGTTGACCAACTCCTGAAAGACTGCTGGAGCATTACAGAGACCAAAGGGCATCACCAAGTACTCGTAGTGGCCGTCCCGGGTGTTGAATGCCGTCTTCCATTCATCTCCTCGACGGATACGAACCAGGTTGTATGCTCCACGAAGATCAAGTTTGGTGAAGACTCTAGCCCCTCTAAGACGATCAAACAGTTCTGGAATGAGCGGAAGAGGGTACTTATTCTTCACTGTGATCGAATTTAGGCCTCTGTAGTCAATACAGGGACGGAGAGATCCGTCTTTCTTTTTAACGAAGAAGAAACCTGCTCCCGCTGGGGAGGTAGATTTCCGGATGAATCCCTTTGCTAAGTTCTGGCAGCAGGCAGGGACGCGGGCGCTACACTCGTAGTTGTACCTGAGGACTTGAGAGAAGAATGCACCCATGAGTCTGTGCATGAAGCGTTTAAGAAGGCCGTGGGAGCTGTAAGGTGTACTCGACCTCAGGAGCTAAACAGCTGGTGGTCTTGTCCACGACCGAAGTTACAGTGAAGAGGGTGGCAATCCTAAGTGACATGCACTGGCGATGTATTCGCACAAAGCGGTTTCTCCGGTTGAAGACAGAACAAGCCGTTAGACAACTGAAGCTTATGAGAAAAGCTCACAGTCTGCGGGAAAAGGTCATCCGGGTGCCTCATGTTCTGGTGAGAAAGCTGATTGGGAGAAATGGTCGAGTCATGCAGATGATGGTGAAGAAGTCTGGTGTGGTGAAAGTAAGCAGTCCACGTGATCGTCGGGACTGGATACCAGATGAAGACGGCATGGTGTCATTCTACGCTATAGGAACGGAAGAAAGTCTGGAATATGTGCGCATGCTGGTGGCGTACCATGTGACCTACCTGCGAGAGGTAGAACAATTGAATCTCGCTAGACAGCGAGTAGATAGACAGCATCATCTGAGCAGCAGAAGATGGCAGCCGTCTAAGAATAGTGAGACCCGACAGAGAAAGGGCCCCCTAAATAACAGAACAGCTAAGGCTGAAGTTAGGGACCTTTCAAGACGTCCTGAGGGTAGTGGGCGTGGGTTTAGAGGTAGTGAGACCTCCAGTAACTCAGGTTTGAGAGGCCCATACAGACGACCCGATAGAGTACGGGACAGTACGAAGTCTAACCGGACCTTAGATACCCAGGCAAGACCTGACAAGGTTACGATTGACCGCTGGGAGCGGGGGAGAGACCTGACAAGGTTACGACCCGGAAATGTGACTGGACGAAGTCTGTGACAATGACAGACGGTAGGTCCCTAAGGAATGAGCGAATGCCATTGACTAATATTCCGGGGGCTGAACAGAGCAATGGACAAGTACATGGTCTCTGTGTGAACTGTGGGTTGAGGTGATTGGATATATTATGTGTTCAACCCCACAAGTTTGAACAGAGGGGGGGGGATATGTAATGCAGCCCTTGGCTGGCATTCCTTTAATGGCTCAGTGTGTGTGTTTTGACTGTCCATGTTCCTTTTCCCCCAGCTGACTAGTCACATGACTGTGACATCACACAGGTCCTTTTACACACACAAGTCTGAACACATGACTGTGACATCAGCCCAGGTCCTGTGTGTGTGTGTGTAAGGGTATATAAACCCTGCTTAATTGGAGACAGGTGTGTCAGTGATAGGCGTGAGGCCTGTTCCTGTTCCCCTGGTGTGGGGGACACCGTTTGTGTGAGGCCTAGTGAGGCCGAGTGAAGCCTGACTGCCTGAAAGGTCAGAGACTGGATCCTGTGTGGATGCTAGTGGCCTTGGAAGGCAAATGGACTGAGGCCGAGTGAAGCCTGACTGCCTGAAAGGTCAGAGACTGGATCCTGTGTGGATGCTAGTGGCCTTGGAAGGCAAATGGACTGAGGCCGAGTGAAGCCTGACTGCCTGAAAGGTCAGAGACTGGATCCTGTGTGGATGCTAGTGGCCTTGGAAGGCAAATGGACTGTAGTGAGGAGCCCTGGAAGGCGAAGGCTGGATTTTGGAGTGAGGGCATGCCAGTAGCCTTGGAGGGAACGACGGCTAGTGTCACGCTGTATCACAGATATATATATAATGTCAGTAATCAATACCAAGAGGGACAACATTCAATATAACATATGAATAGGTAATATCAACATGTACATATAGTATAGTATTACCTGACATAATATCCGTTGTACTGTGGGTGAATCCTGAAGACGTATTACGCTGTCACAGGCTAGAGGTGGACCGGGGTCTATGCTGACCCTAAACTGGGGTCCTGACTAGTCCCTCTACCTGGAGGTACTGTTAATGGTACAGAGGTCCAGGCCGCCAACGTAACCCTGTCTCCTATAAGTCCCTGACCACTGTAATCTAGTCCTCAGAAGGACCCTGATTACCACACAGGGAATAGGCAGGTCACAGCTTAACAAACAGTAAAGACAAACGAGACAGACAGGGGATAAAGAAAATACTGTCTTGCATACAACACTTAAACACAGAGGGAACACAAATGGTCTAGGAGATAAACTATAAGCGAGGAGAGGAGAAACCACAAAGGAACTCTTAGCTTAAGTCTTCTCATAACCTGATCCAATCTGCTGGTCTGCATGTAAGCTTTCACCGGCAACTCCTAAGCAGACTGGCAGGTATATAAAGGAAGCTAATTAGTGCATAATCAAACTGCAGCCGGGAGAGGCTGGACCTAGTCTTAGCACAGAGCTAGGCAGAATTAACTCCCTCACTGCCAAACACAAAGTAACAGCAACTCAGCTGCGAGAAGTCAGAATGTGTAATCGCGACGATCTTCGTGGCGATACACCCATGACAGCTAGAGACCCCAGCTGGGAAGCCGCAAAGCCGCAGTGGTGGCGGACTAAATGGACTGAAGCAGCCAAACCCCGGACAAGGTAATACTCGTTGTCATATGGACATTTATATGGACATTGTTCAATTGTTACCTTGCGGGAAGCTGTACCTGGAGCAAGTGGGCCGGTGTGCCACTTGGCTCACGAATACTGTTTATATGTGTGTCGGCGGGCCACGGAGTGGACCCGGAAACATGGAGTTTATGAAGTAATAAACTGCTACATTGTGAAAATAATGAAAAGACATTGCAAGTGTGAATTGATTGGCGCAGCGAAGCGAGTATTCCCCAAGATGATGACAAGTGCTGCCTTACACTAGGTAAACAGACGAAATGGAGGTACGCACTGTATGTATTGTGCATTGTATAGCCATGTTATAGCCAGGCAGGTACATGTCTGCGTACCTTTTTAATTTTCCTTAAAGGGAATCTGACAGCAGGATTTCACCACCCAAACTATTTATATGTGTATGTAAATCTTTCAAAGACAAGTCCAGCAAAACCTTTATATAGCCAGTCCGTTCTACTGTTACTAAGAAATCAGCTTTTCAATTGATATGCAAATGAGACTGGAGAGCTATTTGTTAATCTGAAGCCTCCGTCACTCCATCTCTATTCCTCATCCAGCGCCGCCTCTCCCTGCTTGACTGACAGCCTCTTTGCTGTGTGACTTCAGACAAAGGAGTCATCAATCAAGCCTATCGTCTATCTATGCCATATTAGTAACATATGTAAGAGTTAAACATCCTTAAGCTCTCTCAAAAAGTGCTTCTGTTGGAAGGCTCTAATGTGATATTTGGACCTTTTGTTGCAGTTTTTTTTAAGAGGTATCTGACAGTTTGATTTCAGCAGTGGGTGACAGTACTGCACGAGGTCTTTACAGGCCTCTCTGGTTATACGATATTGATGACCTATCAGCAAAATAAGTTATCTGACACCAGGACCCCACCAGATACTGATGATGTATCCCGGCCACTGGCTACTAATATCATATGCTCCTAGAACCCCTTTATTTTCAAGATGAGCCAAATGCCCTCCGACGTTGACACCTCTGCACCCCTGAACCTTCTTATGGGTATCAGAATGGCAGCTCTGATAATTTAACATTTGAATACAAACAAAGAGGCAGCAATTATAACAACTTCCTCAGATGCAAATTGCTTCTTTCTCACTTTGAATCTGATTTTCTGCCGTTTCTTCTTCAGGAACCTGTATTCATTCCTTCAGGATGACAGGAAACAGCTGGGAAGTTCATCCAGCTGTCACAACCTGAAAAACAAAGTTACACCATAGATATGTTACAGCAAAGTCAGCAAGTGCTTCTCACACCTTTGGACTGCAGTGAAAAGCTCAGGTTTATGCAACTTGGCATTAACAGTCTGAGAAATAACTTTAACATACGGAAATGTGAAAACCTTAAAGGGATTGTACAGAATTAAAAAAAAATAAACATGGCTGACTTCTTGATATGGTGTGATGGTTTAGCTGTAGTGCCAGAGATAACTCATAGACAGGTGAGGTTCTGTGTATGCAGAAATCAGACATGTTTTTTTTAAAAGGGGTTATCCGGGACTTTGGTTATTTTTTCTATGGACTAAGAACTTACAGTCAGGTAATTGTTAACTACCTGCCTGATCTACCCGGCAATGATCTCTGCTGGCACAGAGCAGTCACTAACCGCTCCTGAAGAAGATTCTTCTGGTGACGTTATGTTGACAGAGCAGCTTTTTTTCTCTTCCGCTCTGCTCTGTCAACATGGCGTCACTGCCGATGTCATGCTGATTGACCACTGGTTACTCGTTGCCCAGCTATGGGGAGCAGTGACGCTCTGTCAACAGAGCAAAATGGAAGAGGAAGAACTGCTCTGTCATCATGAGATGAAATGAAGCAGGAGACTCACCACCTGAGCCAGCAGACATCAGCACTAGGCAGTACAGGTAGGTAGTTGGTGACTACAGGGTCCTGCCTACCCATAAAATCAGACTTTGAAGAGAGGTATTCACATCTAACCATATGCAAATTGTCTCTTAAGAGGAAAAGAGGACTTGAACTCTATAGCGCCACCTATTGGAAGTAGCGATCCTACAAGTCACAATCAACCCTTTAACGAGTCTTGTAATGTGACTTAGGATAAAAGCCAAATCAGTATCTCAATTTGCAGACACGGTGTTTTGGTCCTCGTTAGTGCAAAGTATGAGATATTTTTTGGCTAGCTGAGAGGCTCTGGACTGAGGTCTAAGGGGTAAGGTTTTTATCCTAAGTCACATTACAAGACTCGTTAAAGGGTTGATTGTGACTTGTAGGATCGCTACTTCCAATAGGTGGCGCTATAGAGTTCAAGTCCTCTTTTCCTCTTAAGAGGCAATTTGCATATTAAATTTCCCAGAGGAGCATTGCACGGCGAATAAGCCTCCATACTTTGACAAGCCAGAGCTGGTATGTCACATCTACCCAGGAATTCAGACTTCAGTCTTAGAGAGGTATTCACATTAGACACGTTAGGACCCATCAGTTTTGAGACCACCTGGACGTTGGTTGATGAGCATGTATGACTTGGCCAAATTCTGTGCTAAGCATCTCATTTTTTTCCTAATATCCAGAAGCAGTATTGCTATTCATATTTCACATATTTCATATTGACATGCTTTAGCACTACAGAGTGCAACTTCTTTTGTTTGTTGTATATGGCTGCTCCTAGTATGCACCTGTTCACACTAGCTGATAAGTGACAGTCAGCCTTTGTCACTACCTGCCTGTAAGTTCTTAGCCCCAAAGGAAAAAATAACAAAGCCCCGGATAACTCCTTAAATTTCGTACAAGCCCTACTCCAAAAATAGGACTTCTCCTGGTTAATAGTCAACTGGTGTCCTCCAGTCTGTAATGAATTATTCCTAAACAGCACTGTTACTGTCATGGTAAGTAAGAACATACAAAGCCCGTGAGTAAGAGGCTCACTCAGGTGTAGTATTATCATCTACGTGACAAGCGCATTATTCATTTACACCTAGGGTATTAACTGCTAGAGAGAGGAGCGTGACAGCCCGACCATAATGGCATCATGGATAGATAAGCATGTTTGTTGAAAAGCGGAATGAGCGGTTTGTGGTCACTTATCACTGTGAATTTATGTCCCATAAGGTACAGATGAAAATGAAGGCATCCCCACACAACCGCAAGAGCTTCCCTTTCAGTTTGTGAATAGCGTTGTTCTGTCTCTGTTAAGGCTTTGCTTGCATAGGAAATGGTAGAAACGTTGCCTTCTTTGGACACTTGTGTGAGAATTGCACCCAGGCCCACCGGACTAGCGTCCACGATCAGCTCTGTGGACTTTAGAGGGTCAAAATAGGCCATGACGGTGTCGCCAGTCAGACCGGACTTCATGGAATCGATTGCTGCTTGGTGTTCAGTAGTCCATGTCCAAGGAGTGTCTTTTTTCGTGAGTAGTCGCAGGGGTTCGGAGATCGTGGCCAGATCAGGCATAAATCGCCCACAGTACGTGACTAGTCCTAGAAAACTGCGAACCTCTGACACATTTTGAGGTTGGCTAGCTGACTTTATGGCAGCAACTTTCTGAGGATCTGCTGAAACTCCTTGCTCCGAAAAGATATATCCAAAGAAGCTTAATGACTTTTGGTTAAACTCACATTTTGACGGATTGCAGTCTCTGAAACACTTGCTCTAAGTGACTGTCATGCTCCTCTTGGGTTGTACCATATATAAGAATGTCATCACTGACGTTTAGAACTCCTGCTATTCCAGATAGAACCTGACTGATAACGTTCTGAAATATTTCTGCCGCAGATGAGATACCAAAGTTCAACCTCTTGAATCGTCGTAAGCCCACATGGGTACTAAAAGTTGTAATGTACCTGGAATCTGGATGCAACTCAAGTTGATGATAACCTGATTTTAAATCAATTTTAGAAAATACTTTTGCATCATTCAGGTCTGTGATAATGTCATCAATAGTGGGCGTGATGTGCCTTTCTCTTTGAATAGCCAAATTGGCATGCCGCATATCCACACATAGCCGGATTTTACCAGGCTGCTTTGGTTTTGGTGCAACAACAATGGGCGATACCCAAGGAGTCGGGCCTTCAACTCGTTCAACAACATCAGACGCTTCCAGATCCTGCAGTTCTTGCTCCACAAGTTTGCGGACATGAAATGGGATGCGCCTGTGAGGTTGAACAGACGGCTGTATTGACTGGTCAGTATGCAATTTTATCTGAACGTCTTTTAGCTTACCGAGACCTTTAAAGAGATTGGGGTATCTCTGCATGATGTGTTGGGCCGAAGGACCTGTGACGCTATCGACCAGGTTGACCAGACCCAGAGATATAGCACTCCTGCAGCTGAGAAGCGTGTCTGCGGAGCACTCTACTACATATACAGTGTCGGTGATGGACTTCCCGTCAGCTGCAAGTTCTGACTGAAATTTGCCACACAGGGGTAGTGCAGATGCTGAACCATAAGGAAAAATCTTTAGGCTAGTGCTTTGTAGAGCAGGTCTGTTCGGGAGTCGGCTATAGACTGCACGGCTGATGACGTTTACTGATGCCCCCGTGTCACTAGGGCTTCCACCGGACTACCATTTATCAGGATAAGTTGCCTTGGACTGGTAATGCGTGCAGTGTTTGAGATCCCTCTGCAGTCACTGAGAATAGATAAGTACTGTGAGGCTCGTCAGTAAGCTGCAGCGTTTGGATTTTCTGTGTCCTGGGTTGTACTGTGGAATGAGGGGATTGTGGTTTGGATCTACACACTTTTGCAAAATGGTTTTGTTTTCCACAATTATGGCAGGTCCCCCCTTTTGCTGGGCAGACATTCTGGTGAGGATACGACCCTCCGCAGTTGTAGCAAGTTGCCCCCTGCATACGAGGCACAGGCGGTCTCTGTGTCAGCTTTGCTATACAAGATGGTGCTTCCGCCTCGCACTCAATGTTCTCTATGAGTTTAGCTTGTTTTTCGGCGGTATCATTTACACGTGCTGTTTCAAGCAGTTTTGCTAAAGTCATGGTGGGATCTCTGAGTGCTTGTCTCCGTAACTTAGAGGAGATGCAGCCTTGTAAAATCTGCATTTGGATCTCTTTGTCACATGTTGTAAGCTGCAAGGTGCCGTAGTCGGACATGATATTCATCAATGCTTTCTGTTGCTGACTGCTTTAATTGTCTAAACTTGAAGATTTCAAATGCTGCATTTCTGTGTGGGGAGAAATACTTGCTTAATGCTGCCTTACTGAGCTCATAGTCTTTGTCTTCTCCTGTATTAGGCAGAGTAGTGAAGATATCATAGACTTGTTCCCTGCATAATGTAATACATGGCTTTCTTCCTGGTATCATCTGATATGTTCATGGCTTGTAGGAATATATCAAAATGCTTCAGCCATTTCTCCCAACATGCTGCTAGGTTAGCTGGGGACTGATGCACATCAAAAGCAGGGAAGGCAGGTAAACAGGCCATTGTTGTAGAGCTGAAATACCTTTAGCTGATGATGAACGCTTCCTCGTCGCCAGTTGTAGTGTTGTTGTGCAGATGAAGGGAACTCCAGAAGGCGACACAGAGATACTGGATGGTAGGTTTAAACAGCCATACTTTATTTTCTTCTTCTCTCCATCTCCCCTTACCCAGGACTTCCTGCTCCTGCCTTGTCTCCTCCTCCCCATTACATCATTGTTATTAGGCAGAAACTGAAACAAGGATAACAGCAAGCCAATCACAGATATAGTAACAACATCACAGAGAGGATACCTCAGAGGAGGTGTCTGGAAACCTGCGTGGCCAACAAGTAACAGACAGGAGTCTGTGGTGTACTGACGGGTCAGTGAGAGATTGTTTTTGTCCTTGTGGGATGCCTCTATGAAGAGGAGGTGTCCGAAAACCTGAGTGATCAACAGGTAACAGACAGGAGTCTGTGGTGTACTGACGGGTCAGTGAGAAACTGTTTTTCCTTTGTGGGATGCCTCTATGAGAGAGGAGGTGTCCGGAAAATCTCTCTGGCCGAGAGTGTAACAGACAGGAGTCTGTGTTGTACTGACGGGTCAGTGAAAGACTGTGTTTTTTTCCTTTGTGGGATGTCTCTGGGAGAAGAGGTGTCCGGAAAATCTCTCTGGCTGAGAGTGTGACAGACACAGTTTTTTCTGGAACACGTGTGAGGTGTTTGCTGTGGCTCGGAGGAGTCATGAAGGTGACAAGCGGCAAGACAGCACAGCGTGCAGAGACTTGTGGTAGCAGGAGCTACAGTGACTGTTGCAGCAAGAGGTTCTGCAGCAGCAGGAGCTGCAGTGGCAGCAGCGGCTTGTGCGCGGCAGCCGGAGGTGCTGGCGGGTGGTGGCAGTACCAGCAGGAGCTGGTGTGGTAAAAAAGGACAATGTGAACTGAGGCACACAAACTCTAAAGGGCCAGTACACGCCCTAAGTGAAAGTCACTGTCTAAGGGTACTGTGTGGACTGGGGCCTGTAAGAGCCGTGATGTGTACCCCAGTGTTGGGTGGTGTCCCTAGAGGGGGAGGAGTCCCAAAAGGGGGGCGGCAACCCAAAATTGGGATGGTGACCCAAAAGGGGGCGGAGTCTCAAAAGGGGGTGGTAGCCCAAATCAAACCAGTTGCCCAAAAGGGGGTGGTAACCCAAATTGGGATGGTGCCGGAAGGGGGCGGAGTCCCAAAAGGGGGCGGCAAATCAAAAGGGGGTGGTGTCCCAAAAAGGGGTGGCACCGGTTTCCTCAGTGGACATATCTTAGGAACAGCGGTGTGGGTGTTATACGTATTCCGCATGTGGCATAGACTTCCCGTTTGATAACAGCCACAGGTGTGTACGGTAATGTTACATAGGGAAGGAGTCTCTGGACAGTTGGACTCAAAGAGTCAGGTGACTCTGAAAGGAGCTCCGCTAGTTCTCTGTCTGACCGAGAAAAAGGTCCAGGTGTGCTGCATCCACGGGCTCATTGTGGACTATTTGGTAGACAGGGTGATGCTTGAGATGTCCACAAGTGTCGAGGATCAAGATGGTATACCACCGAACGTATTGTACCCCTATGAGAGGAAACGGGACTTTGTATTTTTTGAAAATACATGGGAGGTTGATGAAGTGTGGGGTTGCTCAGAGGAGAGACGGAATGACCCTAAGGGAGCCCCATCACAGCAGGCGGCTGTAGTGGTTCCTTGTCGTGTGAAGTGTGAAAAGGAGGTAACCCTAATAGCGATAGTCCCGAGCCCCAGGTGACCAGAAGAAAGTGTGGGTCAGACCAACTCGGGGACTTGGGGGTGACGAGACGTGTGACCGTGGGAAACGGTTTAGCTCCAGTGCAGGGGTCTGACACCTGTCTAGGTGGGGACGTGCTGTTCCAGGATGACAGGGGGAGTGGGAGTGACTCCTATGCAGACTGTGACTGGACTGCAAGGGAAAGCGAGTGCAGTAAGGTGGAGCCAAGTAAAAATGGCCGATCGTCCTCTCGCCGCAGGGGCCGCGGAAAGGGGGACAGGCTACATCCTCTAAGAAAAGAAATGATGAGGAAGAGTCAGGGTCAGGTACCGGTCAGGTGACTGTCCTTGATAAGGAGGCAGAGCTGGAGCTCTCTGAAGTTACCGGGAGTCGTGAGACAGTTGAAGCTGCGGATGCCGGAACAGGCGGAACTCTGAAGAAGCAGAGTGTGGGTGGGCAAGAAAGCCCATCTGAAAATGTAATTGAAGAGGTAATGGTGCGACATGTGCTGGCTAAAAGAGAGCAGGACCATGAGATGGAGCTGCTTAAAGAGTCAGTGAAAGAGACAGTTGAGCGAGAAAGGGTCCTAAGACAAGTGATTGAGCATAAAGTGGAGGAGCTGGAGAAGGAAGTCTCTAAGCTCAGAGAGGCCCAAGAGAAGCATCAGCAGGAGCTTCTCCGGAGGGAGGAAGAGTGTCGCGGCTTGGCAGAAGAGCGAGATAGAGTTCTCAGAGAGCTCAAGATAAAGGAGGAGACTAGTGCTCAGCTCCAGAAATCCACGGGAGAAGAAATCCAGCAGAAGTGCCATGCAGATGGATACACAAGGGAGAGCGATGTCTTGGAAAACTGTACTAACGCTCAGGATGAGGAGGTCCAACAGTCTGTCCAAGAAGGTGACGGGTCCGTTTTCAAGTGTGTAATAGAGATACCCGAAGACAGGCGAGAAGTGTGTGCCATTGAGGAGGTGCATGAGGCCTTTAGAAAGGCAGTAGAAGCATGCAGTGTGAACTGGGTGCCAGAGATGAAACAGTTAGTCATACTGTCGACTAAGGAAGTCACACTGAAGCGAGTGCTATCCTGAGGGACATGCACCTACATTGTCTCCGCACGAAACAGGTGATCCTGTTGAGAAATAAAGAAGCCGCTTGACGTCTGGAGCAAGCAAGAAAGACGCAAAATCAGCTTGGCTTGGTGGAAGACATCATTCAAGTGCCCAGAGGTCTGGTGAAGAAAGTCATCGGAAGACTTGGGAAAGTGATGCAGGAGATGGTGAATAAGTCCGGTGTGACGAGAGTCAGGATTCCGGCTGATGACGAAGTCCAGGTCAGAGGTGAAGATGGGATGGTCCCATTCCTCGTTGTCGGATACAGGGAGAGTCTTGGGAATATCCGGATGCTCCTGGAGTATCGTGTGTCATACTTGAGAGAAGTAGAGCAGCTACGACTGGAAAGGGAGCAGGTCAACAGAGAGCTGCAGGAAATGGAAAGAAGATGGCCGCCACCTTCAATCCATAGTGTTGAGAGAAATAGGTCACCTGATGGAAGAGGTAGAAGTAGCGATGCCTCAGTTAGCTCAGTGATGAGTGACCTAAGCAGGAGAACCTGTAGTAGACAAAATGAAAAGGACTCAGACCAGACAGGACGTATGGGTGCAAGAGAATTGCGACGCTGTACTGACTGCTGGGGATGCGGGTGGTCTGACAGGGGGGCATCAGCAACAGATGTGACAGAGTCGGAGGACAGACGCCTACCAAAGAGATTAGTAGCAGGGTCCGACTTAGAGAGACGGTTTGACTGGCAGAGACGACCGAGAAGGATCTCTGGTCGGGTAAAAAGTGTTCAACCCCACAAGTTTGAACAGAGGGGGGAGGTATGTGGTGTAATGACCCCTGATGCAGCTAGGGGGCACTGTGTATGGCCCTCGGGATATGCATGGAGGCATGTGATGGATGGACGTTATGTATCACAGAGGTGGGTGGCCCTGTGATGGAAGCCTGAGCATGTTTTGTTCAGCAGATCTACTGCTGAGAGTTTTGCTATACATTGGGAAGCTTCCAGGTGACTTGGAGAGCTGGGCGGGTCCAGTCACCTACAAACCCACCCAAGGGGTATGTGTCTGAATACCCAAGATAAAGCCAGTATGTTTATGTGTATCAAAAGGACCTGTGGTGAGGTCATAACCATGTGACCTAACCATGTGATCCTGACCTCACCTGTGGGCGGGGTTACGGCTATGTAACTGAGTGTGCTTGGCACCTGTAAGAGAGTGTGTGGGAGTCTGCCAGTGTGGACAGACTTCCATGTGGGACATTACAGAGAGGACTCTGTGACTGAGGAGTGAGGCTCCAGGCAGGAGCTGAAACATTAAGATATGAATTGCCTGTTACTATGTGGTTTATGAAGCAATAAACCTAAGGACTTTTTCATAAGAAAGTGTCTCCTGATTTACCTCTGAAGCAGCCGAGTGAGTGAAACCTTACACCACACACACACATATATGAATATATATTACATAGTCTCCTTTATTACATATATTGCCATCCCTTATTACACAGTGCCCTCTCTTGTTATGTACATTTCTGTCCCTTACATATCGGATTATATAGAGCCCTGTCTTTATTACATACCGTCCTGTCTTGTTAGATATGTAATGCAATGAAAGCTGATGGAGCATGGGAAAGCTTCTTTTCTAATGAAAGAGCTGATGGACTGGTTGTCTGGTCACTGGCTGCTCCATCAGCAGTAATTTTATATCTAACAAGAGAGGGGACTATGTAATAAAAGAGGGCACTGTGAATAACAAAAATAAGAAGAATACACTATGTAAGAGACAGCACTGTACATAACAGCAGGGGAAACTACATAATAAGGGACGGCACCAAATATAACTATAGAGGATGTTGCGTAATAAGGAACGGTGTTATACATAATAAAAGAGTAAACTATGTAGCTAAGGATGGCGCTATACATAATAAGTGAGTACAATATATACTAAGGACTGTGCTATACATAATAAGTGAGTACACTATATACTAAGGGACTGTGCTATACATAATAAGTGAGTACACTATATACTAAGGGACTGTGCTATACATAATAAGGCTACATTCCTGTATCTGTGTGCTGCCCGCTTTTACAGGTGCATTGAGCATGTCCTATTCTGATCCTCAAAATTGGATCAGAACAAAACATTCTCTGACCCTCGATGATCTTTGCAGCCCTGAAAATAACAAGGTCACTTACATTGTATACATACATGTGTCTACCCACCGAATACAGATATGTACCCCACCATTAATATACTATTAGCCACGCACAATTAAAAATATAAAGTGATAAGCAGCACTGTGTCCCCCATTAACTATAATCTTTGACTCCCATTAATATAAATTATTCAGTCTGTGACTCTCAATCTTAACTGTTAGGCTATGTGCACACGGAATATACGCAAGGTTTTATTTTACAGTGCAAGCAAAGTGAATGAGATTCTTGACGCCCTCCACATGAGTGGGATACTTTGGGGAAGGTGGTACAGGTTTTGGAGGAGATGCATGGGGACCCCACTAACGTTGGAGGGTTGCACATGTGTTTATTTGGTCGTGTTCAGTGAGAAGGGAAGACGGTGATGCAATATATCAACACGTTGCAGGATCTGCATGCGCACATTACTAAAAGGGAAGATGTTGGAGTGGGGCCTTGTGATTGAATTTTGAGGGATCAATTTGTGTCGGGTCTTAGGGACGCACCGCTTAAACAGGCACTGTGAGAACATTTGCGCACTAGCCCACGTATGACCTTCTTAGAGGTGGGGGCGGAGGCGCGCGTAAGAGAGCAGGAAGAGGGGGTGACGGTCCTAGCTGGGATGGTCTAGAGTGGTGAAGTCAGGGCCGGCTCCAGGTTTTTATGGGCCCCGGGCGAAAGAGTCTCAGTGGGCCCCTTTAACACAGACCACGATTCATGATGCACAGATATTGCAGAGAAATATGGGTATAGTACAATGCCAAACACTTCACTTCTTCCATTACATGAGTGATATCTATTGTAAATTGTACAATAGCTCAAAAACCGCCAAATTCTCACAGCGCACAGTACAGACTGGACAGTACAGTCCTCCATACAATATTATGAGCACCACATAGTCCTCCATACAGTATTATGGGCCAAATTAATGCTCCATAAAGAATATTGGACCCCAAATAATGCTCCATACAGGATACTGGTCCCCATATAATGCTCCATACAAAATATTTAGCTCTCCTCTGCACTTTGCTGCGTTCTGCGCTGTTACGGCTCAGGAAAGGGCACTGTGGAAAGACTCCCCATCATCATCATCATTGTCTCCACGTCATCATCATTATTGCCTCCCCATCATCATCATTTGCCTCCCCATATCATTGCCTCCCCATCATCATCACCTCCCCATCATCATCATCATTGCCTCCCCATCATCATTGCCTCCCCATCATCATTGCCTCCCCATCATCATCGCCTCCCCATCATCATTGCCTCCCCATCATCATCGCCTCCCCATCATCATCGCCTCCCCATCATCATCGCCTCCCAATCATCATCTCATCATCGCCTCCCCATCATCATTGCCTCCCCATCATCATCTTCTCCATCATCATCATGCCTCCCCTCATCGCCTCCCCATCATCATTGCCTCCCCATCATCATCGCCTCCCCACCCATCATCATCATCATTGCCTCCCCATCATCATCATCATCATCGCCTCCCCATCATCATCATCATTGCCTCCGGCTTCTCACCACCATCACTGCCTCCCCCACCACCATCACACATACAGCACCACACACAGACAGCACCGCAGCACTCTCTCACATACACACACACAAAGCACCGCACTACATACACACACACTGATACACACAGACAACACACACACACATACACCTCACATCTCACCTGTCCAGCGCCCGCGCTCTCTCTGCCGCAGCCGGCCACTGAATGATGACGTCATTCAGCGGCGCTGCTGTGAGAGGAAGCGCGGGCGCCCTGCAGGCGCCCCATGGAGTCCCAGAGCTGCGGAGGCTCTAGGAGAGGTAAGTATTGCACCGGCTACTGCCATGGCCCTGAGCAAGCGGGGGGGGCCCGGTGACGGTGCTGGTACCGCTCTCATCCGCTAACGGGCGCCGGGGTGCCAGACTGCGAGTGGGCTCCCCGCATGCTCAGGGCCCCGGCACTTGCCCGGGTATGACGGGTGCTGACGTCGGCCCTGGGTGAAGTACCTACCCCAGCCTGCAGTGGAGCCAGAGTGGGCCCGAGAGATCCGGAAAGAGATACAAGAGATGCGGAGAGAATGGTCCAGTCTTAGGAGAGACCCTGTTCCAGCTCAAAAGCCACTAAGGAGAGACCCCTCATTCAGAGGAGAAGTGACACAGGATCTCGCCTTTCTGCCGGACCCCATCAGGAAGTGAGACCCCTTGGTGATGAAGAGGGACTGATGTGCTTTAACTGTGGAAAGACGGGGCATTATGCTCAAGGCTGTGCGAGCCGGAGATGGCCCCCACCAAGGCAGCCGTTAAACTAATGGGTTCCGTGGCTGAGAGACGCAGCCCAGAGCCGGGAAGATGGCAAAAGGGGGAAAGAAGTCCTGAAAATATAGTTTCTGCGTGCCCTACAGTGTAGGCCGAGGTGGATGGGCGAGCTGTTCACTGCTTGCTCGACACCGGGTCACAAGTGACTACTCTGCCAGAGGCCTACTTCAGACAACACTACACAGAGGTCTCGCTGCCAGAGCGGGGACCAGTAATAAGATTAACAGCGGCCAATCAGTTGCCCATTCTGGTCACAGGGGTGGTTTCTGGATGGAGACTAAAGTATGCGAGAAAGATGTAAGCCCCAAGTGGGTTGTTTTGGTCATAGGAGATGCGGGCGTGGACCTGTAATTACTCTGGGAATGAATGAAGGAGATGGGACAACTTTTGATTAGTGAACCACAGGAACCTTTCTTGAACCAATGGAGCCCACGAACCCCACAATGGATGGTGTGCCAGAAGTTAATCTGAAGAGCTCAAGCACAGGAGACGTCAGGAGATGGAAGAGTCTTGGGGAAAGTGATGGTACCGGTGGTTGCAAAGATTACCCTACTGCCCAGCCAGTGCTCACATTGCCAGTGCGAGCTTGTACTCCTCTGGAGGGAGTGGAAGTGCAGATCGAGCCAACAGCAATGGATCAAATACCCCCTGGATTTCTCATCTCTCGGACCCTAGCCACAGTTCAAAACGTTGACAGACCGCAATGTTGTAGTGTGGTATGTCAACCTGAGGACTGAAAGTCTCACCATTCTACCAAAGAGCGAAGTGGCCCAAATCCTGGGCATGCCAGAGAAGCTAATGATACCCAAGTAGTTCAACTGGCTGCTGTGCGAGGGGATTACTCGATTCTAGCAGTTACGGCAACACCATAGTCCTCGTTTGGCAGCAAGAAAGAGGGTCATAGAATCTTAGAGTGGATGCGGGCAGAACTGACAGGACTATCACCTCAACAAGTGCAGCAAATAGAAGACTGGAGCATTATCAGGAGGCTTTTGCCTACCATGAAGCAGACTTCGGTTGTACTCAGACTGCCACTCATGAAATTCCTACAGGGAGTGCCGCACCAATCCAACAAAGGTATCATCAAATACCGCCTCAGATGTATAAAGGGGTGAAGGAGATGCTGGCTCATATGCTGCAAAGTGGAGTAATATGAGAGAGTCCCGAGCCCTGGGCAGCCCCCATTGCGCTAGTCCAGAAAAAAGAGCGAGACTCTTATCCGCTGCCCGAACTGAGGAATCCCTCTCTGCCTTGGGACAGGAAAAGTATTTTTCCACCCTTGATCTGGCTATTGTGTTACTTTCATTTGCCAATGGCTGAACACGACCGACCGAAAACAGCATTTGTACTGCCCATGAGTTCAATCGCATGCCCTTTGGCCTGACTAATGCCCCAGGGACGTTCCAGTGCTTGATGGAGAGATGTTTGGGAGACTTGAATTTTGAGGTTAACCTGATCTACCTTGATGACATCATCGTCTACGCTCTCACCTTTGAGGAGCACCCTCAGTGACTCGAGCAAGTGCTGAGTCGGTTACAGAGCCACGACCTGAAGGTGAAGCCACAGAAATGCTATCCATAAGCAAATTGAGTACTTGGGGCATATTGTGTCTAGTAAAGGAGTTAGACCTGCATGGGAGAAAGTGTCAGCGGTGCAAGAATGGCCCACTCGCACGACGGTGAAAGATGTACGGGCTTTCCTAGGGCTTACCGGCTATTAACGACAATTTGTGAAAAACTTCACCTATATAGTGAACCCTTTGCTGGAACTGTTAAAGGGAATGCCGGCTGTCTCGAAGAATCAAACCATCCAGTGGGGAAACCGTCAAGAAGAGGCCTTTCGAGCCTTGAAGATGGACCTGACTGAGGCCCCCATACTTGCCTATGCCGATTTTCACAGCCATTCATCCTTCACACCGACTGGAGTCTACACGACCTGGGAGCAGTCATGTCACAGGTACAAGGAGAGAAAGAACGGGTGATAGCCTACGCGAGCCGGTCTCTGCATGACTTATCTGGATCGGAGGTTCTGGTGAGGACAGATAACAACCCCTTAGCCCACCTTGAGAATGCAAAACTAGGGGCCCTGGAGCAACCTTGGGTGGCCAGCATGGCGAAGTATTGATACAATATTGTCTACCAGGCCAAGGCTGAGAATACCCATGCTGACGCCCTCTGGAGAATGACATACAAACGTCCTGGCTGTGACCGAGATGAAGAGCTTGAGGCAGAGGAAATCCCTGGATTCTGAAACCTGTTTACAACGTTGGTGGCAACGCAGAGACAGATCGAAAAGGGGTCTGAAGATCAGGTACTAGGGTGGTCCTGAGACGACTGGATCCAACTCCAACAGATGAACAAGGAGACTGCGCAGCTGCGACAGTATGTGACGTTGAAGCAACCTCCTAGTCGGAGGGAGAGGAATGCACTGTCCTCAGGCGCCATGCAGACCCTGGGACAATGGAAAGGCTCTGCTTGATATATGTTATATCGGAAAGTGCAGCTGTTGTAAGAATAGGGGATCACTTGGTCATTAGTGCTCCCGGAGAAGTTAATCAAGATGGTTGCCATCGAGGCTCATGAGCGAGGAGCTCACTTTCATGCAGAGAAAACGTTTCGGTGGCTACAGAGACTGGTGTGACACCCATGGCTGAGGAATGCAGTGGAAGATGTTTGCCAACAATGCAGAAGTTGTGAGCTGGCTAAGCCCCCAGAACAGTGGGCCCCAACACAGACCATTGTGACCTCTGCCCTTTGGAAGTCTTGATGATCGACTATCTGACTGTAGGACCAACACATCTTTGCTATGAACATTGTCTGTTGATGACCGACCATTTCACCAAGTTTGCTGTGGTATCTCCGACTAGAGATCAGACCGCCGAATCAGCTGCACAGGCCAACTGTCAAGATTCCGGCTGCACGGAAAAGATTAATTCCGATCAAAGCGCCTGCTTCCAGGGGCGAGTTATAGAAGAACTACACCGTATGTACCAGATTGGGAAACCAGAACTACTCCTTATCACCCTCAAGGGAATGGGGCCTGTGAACACTTCAGTCGAACATTGATCCAGATGTTCCGCACTTTGGAAGAAGACCAGAAGGTACGGTGGCCTGAGTTTGTGGCAGTGCTGCTGTGGGTGTATAATAACCAAGTGCACAGCATGACAGGGTTCACACTGTACACCCTGTTGTTCGGGCGAAGAGGACAAGAGATTATTGAGCTGGAGCTGGTCCCAAAGGAGAACTACCCACATACGGGGGTGTCCTCTTGGGTTAAGGAACACAGGCAATGATTGCAGACTCTCTGTCGACTGGTGCAGACAAAGTTCTGGGAACTCAAGCATCATGAGGCACCACCTGTTCGAGGGACAGCTCTGAAGCCCGGGGACTAAGTTTTGTCCAGAATAAGCAGCCCGGGGAAAATTAGAAAGCTGGTGGGAGTGGATTCCACACCGAGTGACACAACGGGTTGGCCCCGATGGGCCGGTGTATGAAGTTCAGCCTGAACAGGAAAAAGGAGCATCCAATAGAGTAGTCTATCGTAGCATGTTGTGGCCCTGCTTGTCCAAAGAACCCAGAAGTGGAGGAGTTGCCAAAGACCGGGGAGGTGCCCCCAACTCCAGTTCCCGATTTTGATGGAGAAGAAGGGGTGTTAGCTCCGCACTCAGACCCCAATGATGTGCCATCTACCACTCCTGAGGAAATGGACACTGAATCACCAATGCTGGAAGTCGCTAAAGTGGCAGACCCACCGGGTCAGAGCATCCCTTAACCGCCCACGAGTCAGCCCGAATTACGCCGGTCAGAGCGAACAACAGCTGGAGTGCCTCCAGCCAGCTACGAGCAAGATCAGTTTATTTGGCAAAGAATTATCCAAGAGGTTGAGGATTGCGAACGTTTGGTGAAAGAGCTCTCGCTCGTGGAATGGTGAGCTAAAGGAAGGCAGGGATGCAGAAGAGAGGACCGGGCTGTAAAGGTGTCACGGGTGTGTCGCGGCGGAGATCGTCGCGATTGCACACCCTGACTTCGCACAGCTGAGTTTCTGGTGCTGGGTGTTTTTCGGCACTGAGGGAGTTAATTCTTTCTCTCTCGGTGCTGGACTGACCAGCCTCGCCCAGCTGCGATTGATGTTTTGTTAATTAGCTTCCTTCATATACCTGCTGGTCTGCTGGGGAAGTTGCCGGTGAAAGCATTCATTCAGACCAGCAGAGCGGATCGTTTCTGAGAAGACTTAAGCTAAGAGTGCCTGTTGTGGTTTTTCCTCTCCTCGCTTATTGTTTATCTCCTTTACCTTTTGTGTTCCTCTGTAGTGGAAGTTTTGTATGCAAGACAGTGTTTTCTTTACCCCTTGTCTGTTTCGTGTGTCTTAGACTGTGTGTAAGCTGTGACCTGCCCATTCCCTGTGGTGGTAATCAGGGTCCTTCTCAGGACTAGATTACAGTGGTCAGGGATCTACAGGAGACAGGGTTACGCTGGCGGCCTGGACCTCTGTACCATTAACAGTACCTCCAGGTAGAGGGACTAGTCAGGACCCCAGTTCAGGGTCAGCATAGACCCCGGTCCACCTCTATCCTGAGACAGCGTGACACGTACACAGTATAGACCCACAATTCATAGGATATTATGTCAGGTAAGACATTGCTGGCAGATACTATGTATACATGTTGATATTTTCTATTATATGTAATATAGAATGTTGTCACATTAGATATAGGTTACTATCATAGAATATATCTGTTATACGTCGTGACATTTTCACCGGCCACTCTAAAAGATTCTCCCCAGCTACCATGGATCCAGTAGCCCAGTTAGCTCAGCAGTTGCAGAGTTTGTCCATGGAGCTGACGGACGTTAAGTCCAAGGTTTTGTACCCCCGGGAGCAAACCAGATCTGAACCTAAAGTAGCTCTCCCGGACAGGTTCACTGGTGGGCGGGACAAATTTTTTACCTTTCGGGAGGCATGTAAATTATATTTTCGGCTACGGCCTCGGTCTTTGGGGAGTGAAGATCAGAGGGTGGGAATTGTCATCTCGCTCTTACAAGGGGACCCTCAATCCTGGGCGTTCTCTCTTCCTCCGGACTCCCGGCTCTCCAGTCAGTAGATCGATTTTTTACAGCCCTGGGTCTGGTATATGATGATCCGGATCGGGTCTCCCTTGCTGAAATGAAGTTACGTAAGATACAGCAGGGAGATCGTCCGGCAGAGGAATTTTCTTCTGAGTTCCGTAGATGGGCCACAGATACTCAGTGGAATGACCCAGCTCTTAGGAGCCAGTTTTGTCAAGGATTATCTGACAAATTAAAAGATGTGTTGGCTCAGTATGATTCTCCCCCGTCACTGGAAGCCGCTATGGCACTTGCTATTCGCATTGATAGACGGCTTCGGGAGAGGTGCGAGGTAACTCCGCCCCCTGTGATGACTCCACCTCCTTCTAAAGTCCCTAATATTGAGGTTCCCCTGGTTTGTTCTGAGGAGCCTATGCAGTTAGGAGGGACATCGTTTCGAGGGAGGGGATCGGCGGTGCGCCGCAAGACAGGAAAGTGTTACTTCTGCGGGAGAAAGGGACATTTTGTTGGGGGGTGTCCATCCCGTACTTTGCTGAGCAAGGAGTCGCCGGAAAACTGTTGATCCCAGGTTGTGTGGTGGACGACAATCTGGGAGTATGTATTTCGTCTCCAAGTCCGTCTCAGTTTCTCGTACCAGCGGAGGTGGTGGTAGGTACGAGAACTGAGAGGATTTCTGTTCTTCTGGATAGTGGGGCCGCGGCTAATCTGGTGGACGCTCGGTTTGCCCAGGTGCAAGGTATGCAACTGAGTGTATTGGCCAAACCTATCCCTATATTCTCTATTGACGCCAGGCCTCTCGGTCAAGGTAGCTTTGTTCAAGCCGTGCATAACATAGACCTTCGAGTGGGGGAAATACATAAAGAACTATTGTCTTGTTATGTGTTGGAGGGCCTCCCCACTCCTATTGTGTTGGGACTTCCTTGGTTAACTAAACATAACCCAGTTATTAATTGGCAATCCAGAGAGATAAGCCAGTGGGGTGAATTTTGCAATAGTAACTGCATGAACACGGTCATCGGTGCGGTCGTGCCTAGAACCTTACCTCCTTTTCTGGAGGACTTTGAGGATGTGTTTTCAGAGGAAGGGTGTCAAGAATTACCTCCTCATCGCGCATATGACTGTGCTATAAAATTGCTTCCTGATGCTAAGTTACCAAAATCTAGGTTATATAACCTTTCTGGTCCTGAGAGGCAAGCTATGAAGGATTATATTTCGGAAAGTCTGGCCAAGGGGCATATTAGACCTTCATCTTCTCCAGTGGCCGCGGGTTCTTCTTTGTGAAGAAAAAAGATGGAGGCCTACGCCCTTGCCTGGATTTCCGTGAGCTTAATACGGATTACGGTCCGAGATCCGTATCCGCTCCCAGCCTCCCACTTATTCCTGATCTCTTCAATCAGATTGTGGGCGCCAAATGGTTCTCTAAGTTGGATCTCAGGGGGGCGTATAATCTGATTAGGATAAAGGAGGGGGATGAGTCTGCTTCATATATTTCAAATCCCATATTTCAAATTACAGATTTCTAATTACACTACTGTGAATTAGACTAGAATTTGACTGGAATTTGGCTGCAAGGTAACAGATTATAAAACCACTATGTTTCATTTTCTTATCACTTTCACCCCCATCCTCCTTTCTTTCTTCCTATCCCCTGTAATCCCTCCACCTAGTAAGGAATTAGTCATTTCCCCCTCCATTCTCCCCAGCCATCTCACCTTTCCCTCAGAACTGTTCCTCCACATACAATCCTTTTTACCAAGACACACACGGCCACACCATGGCTTATCCTGCTCCCACCTTCTAACGCTCTGTCTGCTACTCCTCATCGCTGGCGACATATCCCCAAATCCTGGCCCTCCTCAACACATCCCCACACTCATTTCTAACACCCTGCCACGATCTTCCACACGTTTTTGCAACCCTGTCAACCTCATACCTATCCATCCACACCCCCCTCCCCCAGTCCCCCTACCCGGAGCACTATGGTATGCACGCTCCGTCTGCAATAAACTGTCATTTATCCACGACCTCTTTATCACCAACAAACTCTCCTTCCTTGCCATCACTGAAACCTGGCTCACTCCCTCTGACTCTCCAGCTGTGCTTTCCTATGGCGGATTTCATCTTTCTCACACCCCTCGCCCCAGCAACAAACGTGGTGGAGGAGTTGGCTTACTCCTGTCTGATACCTGCTCCTTTACCCCTATTCAAGTTCCACCCTCCGCTGCTATTCCCTCGTTCGAAGTGCACTCCGTCCGCATCTATTCCCCCTCCAACCTCCAGCTGGCTGTCATCTACCGCCCCCCGGAACTAGCCATCTCCACCTTTCTCGACCACTTCACCACCTGGCTACTCCATTTCCTCTCTGCTGACATCCCCACCATCATCATGGGCGATTTCAACATCCCCATTGACACTTCCACCCCGGCTACCTCTAAACTTCTTTCGCTCACGGCTTCCCTCGGCCTCACTCAATGGTCCTCTGCGGCCACTCACAAAGGCGGTCACACGCTGGACCTTATCTTCACCCGTCTCTGTTCCCTCACCAATCTCACTAACTCCCCACTCCCCCTGTCTGACCACAACCTACTGACATTCTCTTTCCTCTCCTCTGTTAGTACGCATCCCCCACTTCACAAACTCACCCACCCTCGCAGAAATCTCAAACACCTCAATTTACAATCGCTCTCTGAGTCCCTCCTCCCTCTCACAGACATAGCCTCACTTCATGACACAGATGCTGCTGCCACATTTTATAACACCACAATAAAAACCACACTTGATTCGGCCGCCCCCCTCACGCAGAGCAAAACTCGTACAATCAACAGGCAGCCCTGGCTGACCGGCCTGACCAAAGAACTGAGACGGGCTTCCAGGGTTACCGAGCGGAGATGGAAGAGAACCCATTCTACCGAGCACCTCAACGCATACAAGCAGTCCCTCGCCAGCTTCAAGTCCACGCTCTCTGCCGCAAAACAAACTTACTTTGCATCTCTCATATCCTCCCTGTCTCACAACCCTAAACAGCTCTTCAACACTTTCAATTCTCTACTCCATCCCACAGCACCTCCTCCCTCTCCTCTCATTTCTGCCGAAGACTTTGCCTCCTTCTTTAAGCAAAAGATTGATACTATCAGAGAAGGCTTTGGCCCGCAGCCCCCAATGCCCCTCTTAGCCACTCAGCCCTGTTCTTCCAAAACCAGCTTCACCACCATGACAGAAGATCAGCTCTCCACTCTCCTGTCAAGATCACACCTCACCACTTGCGCACTTGACCCACTCCCGTCCCACCTCATTCCTAACTTTGCCACAGTCTTCATCCCTACTCTCACACACCTCTTCAACCTTTCATTTACAAATGGTGTCTTTCCTTCATCCTTCAAACATGCTTCAATCACACCGACCCTCAAAAAGCCCTCCCTTGACCCATCCTCTGCGTCTAACTATCGCCCGATATCTCTTCTCCCTTATGCCTCAAAACTACTGGAACAGCATGTATATCTTGAACTATCCTCCCACCTTTCTTCCTGTTCCCTCTTTGACCGGTTACAATCCGGCTTTCGACCGCATCACTCAACTGAAACTGCCCTAACTAAAGTCACTAACGACCTGCTAACCGCCAAGAGCAAGCGACACTACTCTGTCCTCCTTCTCCTGGACCTGTCTTCTGCCTTCGACACTGTGGACCATTCCCTCCTGCTACAGATTCTCTCATCTCTTGGCATCACAGACCTGGCCCTATCCTGGATCTCATCATACCTAACAGACCGAATATTTAGTGTCTCCCTCTCACACACCACCTCCTCACCTCATCCCCTGTCTGTCGGTGTTCCTCAAGGCTCAGTCCTAGGACCCCTACTCTTCTCCATCTACACCTTCGGCCTGGGACAGCTCATAGAATCCCACGGCTTGCAGTATCACCTCTACGCCGATGACACGCAGATCTACCTATCTGGACCTGACCTCACCTCCCTACTGACCAAAATCCCACAGTGTCTGTCTGCTATCTCAGCCTTCTTTTCTGCTCACTTTCTCAAACTGAACATGGACAAAACAGAATTCATCATCTTTCCCCCACCTCACTCTACCCCTTCACCAGACCTGTCCATCAATGTCAATGGCTGCTCGCTTTCCCCAGTCCCACATGCTCGGTGCCTTGGGGTGATCATCGACTCTGCCCTCTCTTTCAAACCACATATCCAAGCCCTCGCCACCTCCTGCCGCCTCAAACTCAAAAAATATTCCCGGATCCGCTCATTCCTCAACCATGAAACCACAAAAACACTAGTGCACGCCCTTATCATCTCCCGCCTCGACTACTGCAACCTCCTACTGTCTGGCCTCCCCTCTAGCACTCTGGCACCACTCCAATCCATCCTGCACTCTGCTGCACGACTAATCCACCTGTCTCCCCGCTATTCCCCAGCCTCCCCCCTATGCCAGGCCCTTCACTGGCTCCCTATTGCCCAGAGGCTCCAGTTCAAAACCTTAACCATGACATACAAAGCCATCCACAACCTTTCTCCTCCATACATCTGTGACATGGTGTCCCGCTACCTACCTACACGCAACCTTCGATCCTCTCAAGATCTCCTTCTCGACTCCCCCCTCATCTCTTCTTCCCATAAACGCATACAAGACTTCTCCCGGGCTTCCCCCATACTCTGGAACTCCCTGCCGCAAAACATCAGACTTTCACCAACAACGGAGACCTTCAAGAAAAACCTGAAGACCCACCTGTTCCGACAAGCCTACAACCTGCAATGATCCTCAGTGTACTGAACCATCGTACGACCAGCTCTACCCTTTCCTAGTGTATTCTCACCCATCCCTGCAGTCTGTGAGCCCTCGCGGGCAGGGTCCTCTCTCCTCTGTACTTGTGTGTCCCTTGTCCAGCACATGTTTATTGTACCTGTCTATATTTTTCCCCTTTTCATATGTAAAGTGCCATGGAATAAATGGCGCTATATAAATGTATAATAATAATAATAATAAAAATAATGAGTGGAAGACGGCGTTTAACACTCCGGAGGGACATTATGAGAATCTTGTCATGCCTTTCGGTCTGACTACTGCCCCGGCGGTGTTTCAACATTTTGTTAATGACATCTTTCGCCACCTAGTGGGACAGTTTGTTGTCATTTATCTAGATGACATCTTAATTTACTCGCCGGATCTTGTGTCTCATCAGGAGCATGTGAGACAAGTGTTGCAGATCTTGCGAGACAATAAACTGTACGCCAAATGGGAGAAGTGTGTATTCGCCGTACAAGAACTTCAGTTTTTAGGATTCCTGGTGTCAGCTTCCGGTTTCCGTATGGACCCTGGGAAAGTGAAGGCTGTGCTTGAATGGGATCGGCCAGAGGATCTTAAAGCACTGCAGCGTTTCCTGGGGTTTGCTAACTACTACCGGAAATTTATTCGTAATTTCTCATCCGTTGTCAAACCTCTCACTGACATGACAAAAAAAGGGACGGATTTTTCTAGGTGGTCTGACAAAGCTTGTCAAGCATTTTCCTCCTTGAAAAAATGTTTTGCTTCAGCACCCATACTCATCCAACCTGATGCATCACAACCGTTCATTGTGGAGGTAGACGCATCTGACGTAGGAGTGGGTGCGGTATTATCTCAAGGTCCGTCCCCTGGTAAATGGCATCCGTGCGCTTTCTTCTCTAAAAAATTGTCGTCCGCCGAGAGGAATTATGATGTCGGCAATAGGGAACTCTTGGCCATTAAGTTGGCTTTTGAAGAGTGGCGTCACTTTTTGGAGGGGCAGTCCACCCGGTCACCGTCATTACTGATCACAAGAACTTGCTGTATTTAGAGTCTGCAAAACGTCTGAATTCCAGACAAGCTAGATGGTCGTTGTTTTTTACCAGGTTTAATTTTGTCGTCACATATCGTCCTGGGTCAAAAAATGTAAAGGCTGATGCCTTATCCCGTAGTTTCCCGGGGGCCGGGAAGACGGATGACCCGGTTCCTATTCTTCAGGAGGGAGTTGTGGTGTCGGCGGTTTGCTCTGAGCTTGAGGAGGAGGTATTGGAGGCTCAGGGGGACGCCCCTGTAGGACCTCCAGGAGACTGTTTGTTCCAGATCAATTAAGACAAAAGGTTATCGAGGCACATCATAATTCTGCTTTGGCAGGACACCCAGGGAGTAAAGCAACTGTAGATCTCGTTTCTCGCCGGTTTTGGTGGCCTAACTTAAATAAAGAGGTGGTAACTTTTGTCGCGTCCTGTGGGGTATGTGCGCGCTCTAAGACCCCACATACCCGTCCGTCTGAGGCCCTTTTACCGTTGAAAATCCCGGAGCGTCCATGGACCCATCTGTCTATGGACTTCATTACGGACCTCCCTCCGTCTTCAGGTAAAACTGTCATACTAGTTGTAGTTGAAAGGTTCAGCAAAATGGCACATTTTATTGCTCTTCCTGCTCTTCCTAATGCTAAAACTCTGGCGCAGGTGTTCATTGGGGAGATTGTGAGACTTCACGGGTTGCCTTCCGATGTGGTGTCGGATCGGGGTTCTCAGTTTGTGTCCAAATTCTGGAAGACATTTTGTTCTCGTCGGGGGATGCAGTTGTCATTTTCTTCGGCTTTTCATCCGCAGACCCATGGTCAGACAGAGCGTCTGAATCAGAGCTTAGAGACATATCTCCGGTGTTTTGTCTCAGAGAACCAAGAGGACTGGTCTTCTTTCTTGCCTCTGGCAGAGTTCGCTCTTAACAATAGGCGGAGCGAGTCCACTGGTAAGTCCCCGTTTTTTGGGGCATATGGTTTTCACCCCCAGTTTTGTACTTTCAATAGGGGGGGCTCTTCTGGGGTTCCTGAGGAGGAACGATTTTCGTCGTCACTTGCTTCAGTGTGGAGAGGAGTGCTTAATAATCTGAGCACTATGGGGAACCGATACAAACGTATGGCTGATAGGAGGAGAGTGTCTGGTCCGGATCTAAGTGTGAACGATCTGGTATGGTTGTCTACCAAGAATATAAAACTTAAGGTTCCCTCCTGGAAACTCGGTCCCAGATTCATCGGGCCATACAGGATCAGTTCAATAATTAATCCGGTGGCTTTCCGTCTTGACCTCCCTCCTACGTTTAAAATCCACAATGTGTTCCACAAATCGTTGCTTAAGAGGTACGTGGCACCAGTTATACCGTCACCTCTACCTCCTCCTCCAGTGGTGGTCAATGGTAATTTGGAGTTTCAGGTATCGAAGATCATTGACTCACGTCGGAATCGCCGGTCCCTTCAGTACCTTGTTCATTGGAGGGGGTATGGTCCTGAGGAGAGGATGTGGGTTTCTGCGTCGGATATTAACGCAGACCGATTGGTTCGGGCCTTCCACACTACTCACCCAGATAGACCAGGCCCTGAGGGTCCAGAGGCCCCTCGTAGAAGGGGGGGTACTGTCACGGGTGTGTCGCGGCGGAGATCGTCGCGATTGCACACCCTGACTTCGCACAGCTGAGTTTCTGGTGCTGGGTGTTTTTCGGCACTGAGGGAGTTAATTCTTTCTCTCTCGGTGCTGGACTGACCAGCCTCGCCCAGCTGCGATTGATGTTTTGTTAATTAGCTTCCTTCATATACCTGCTGGTCTGCTGGGGAAGTTGCCGGTGAAAGCATTCATTCAGACCAGCAGAGCGGATCGTTTCTGAGAAGACTTAAGCTAAGAGTGCCTGTTGTGGTTTTTCCTCTCCTCGCTTATTGTTTATCTCCTTTACCTTTTGTGTTCCTCTGTAGTGGAAGTTTTGTATGCAAGACAGTGTTTTCTTTACCCCTTGTCTGTTTCGTGTGTCTTAGACTGTGTGTAAGCTGTGACCTGCCCATTCCCTGTGGTGGTAATCAGGGTCCTTCTCAGGACTAGATTACAGTGGTCAGGGATCTACAGGAGACAGGGTTACGCTGGCGGCCTGGACCTCTGTACCATTAACAGTACCTCCAGGTAGAGGGACTAGTCAGGACCCCAGTTCAGGGTCAGCATAGACCCCGGTCCACCTCTATCCTGAGACAGCGTGACACGTACACAGTATAGACCCACAATTCATAGGATATTATGTCAGGTAAGACATTGCTGGCAGATACTATGTATACATGTTGATATTTTCTATTATATGTAATATAGAATGTTGTCACATTAGATATAGGTTACTATCATAGAATATATCTGTTATACGTCGTGACAAAAGGCTGCTGAAGAGCCGGGGCCAGGACTGCTGGGGCCAAACCTCCTGTTGCTGGAGGGAATGAAATTGCAGACAGAGCGAGCCGGTAACCTGAGTAAAGGGGGCGTAGCCAGGGGAAGTCAGTTAAAAGGGGTTGCGCGGGAACTAAAGGGGGCTTCACGCCAGAACGCTGAGCAGGTGCGGATCGCGGCAGCAGTGAGGAGAGCGATAGGCCGCAGTGTGCAGAGACAGGGCGGTTGCGTGAGAGACTCACTCATATCAGCAGGCACGCAAGGTAACGCCTGTCAGGCAGAGCACCGCAGCATGGATGTCCAGGTGTTGACTGGCACACAGAGAAGCGCAAGCCGAGCAGAGCTTTGCAGGGCAGCCATTAAAGTGATGGCGGCTGTTCAGAGAGACACAGGCCACGCAGAACCTTGTAATGCGCTCTACCCTTCGGCTCCACAGTAAAATGGACTAGGGGCTCAGTGGGCAGAACCGGAGACCGCCCGCTGCCGCCAGAAGCAGGACTGTGTGTTGGACGGGGATGCCGGAAGATGCTACAGCGGCCTCCGCCGGCATTCTATTACCCACTGGACCTTCAGAGAGTGATGGACTGTGGAGCTACGATAAGTGAATCTGTTAACAAAAGACTTGCCTGGTTAAAAACTGTTATGTACTTCAGTTTAGCATCCCTTTTCCCCTGTTATCTCCCTGCCATGAGTTCATTGTTGTTGAACAATTATATAATAGTTAATCCCTGCTCTGCAGTGTTTGTGTTACTGCATCCAAGCACCTGCTTATTACAGATTCACCAGCAGAGCAGTTGGCCACGAGTCTGGATGGCAGTAGGCATGCCAATGAGTACAGAGGGCAGCATGGCTGCCACAGGGATATGGAGAACAGCAGTGAATTTCTGAGGGATATAGATGGCAGAAGGGGCTAACTACCTTGTGTAACATTATGAAAAGGAGGGGTACACAAAAATATAATTCACGCTTTATTTACAGTTTATTATGTATTAGGACCATAAAATGTAAATGTAGTTAGGGCCACTTTATGCTGTCATTTTTTAAATAAAAAGATGCAAAAATATATATAAAAATAAGAAATAGCGAAATTTAATTGACAAATTATTGGGAAGACTTTACTTTAGAGTGGTTTTCTTATCAGGAATGGTTACCAGCGACTACTGCAGTCTATCAGAGGTGGACGGTTTCCTAGGCAAAGAGCAAAGCACTTGCAAGCTCTTTGCTATAGAACTTGTAAGCACTGCTCTGAACAAGCTTTATCACGGGATCTGGCCAACTTCAGTGTCCCTGCACTCCTGTAAGGCAAAGCTATGTCTGTGTGCAGAATGGGACAGAGCACATGTTGTGCCAGCGTTCAGCCACGTTGCTTGTCCAAGCTGTCGGTCATTAGGAGCATCCAACCCCAACAGACAAGAAGCCTGGAGACCGAGGAGCAGCACACCCCTAATGGCAAACATGAAAATAACTTATGGTTCTAGCATCTTCTTTATATCTCTCCACAGTTTATAGTGAACCTGCCAGGTCAGACAATGCTATTAATCTGCAGGTATAAGGTTGTCTATAAAGAAAAACAGCAGGCATAGAAGTAGCCGCAGAAAATTCTATTATCCACGGCTGTACAGCCTGTGGCTCACAACTGAGGCTGCTGCCTGCCTTCAAATCCTGGAGAAGACCAGACTTCAAGGAAAGTAGAAAAGTAATATATGTGTGTATTTAATGTTGTACAGTGAACAGTCAGATGCTCACCCCTTCTCCAAGATGGAACTGACAGATCACAGCTGTGTACACAACGGGAAGTATTGCTGTAGACTGTCCTGACTTCAGCTGAGGACCTTGTGGATATCTCCCCCATTGTGTTTCTATCTCGATGGATCTTGGACGGTTAAGAAGTGTGGAAAAAGGCCTTTCCCAAACAGTTCCCACAAAGTTGGAAGCAAGCAATCATCCAAAATGTCTTCATATACTGAAGCGCTAAGAATTACCTTCATTGGATCTAAGGTGCCTGGGCCAACCCCTAAAAAACAAGTAGCATTTTCCGCCCTCCTCCAAATTTTTCAGTTGGCACAATGCAGTCAGGCAGGTAAAATTCTTCTGGCATTAACCAAGCCCAGACTCATCCATGAGTCTACCACAATTGTATTTTGTCACTCCATAGAACACGCTTCCACAGCTTAAAGTGGTTGTCCATTACTAGAACAACTGCTTCTCATTCCCCACACTTGGCCCCAATAAAATAAGAAAGACTATACTCACCTCCCGTACCAATACCGTTCCCACGGTAACCACACTTGCTTTTCCGGGGCTCTCGTGCGGCTGTATGGCACGTGGTGCCCAGTGCTGGCGTCACTGTCTCCGCCTTATGTCAAATTGAGAATGAAAAGGAAGTCAGTAATCAGCTGCAGCCTGGACTTCCTCTTCATGTTCAATTTGTCCGAAGGTGGGGACAGTGATGCCAGCACTGATTGGGCAGCAGAGTCACGTGTCATACAACCACACGAAAGCCCTGGGACCCAGGGCGGACACACCGCATGTGCAGCCTGTGTGGCTGCACTGGGGCCCAGAGGCTCCAGGGCGGCTAATAATGAGGTCAATCTGGCCTGTTTATCTGGCCCCGAGGCTCTGGGGTGTCCCTGGCCAGATTGCCCTCATGTGCGGTGGGCAAGAGAAAATGGCAGCGGAGCTGCAGCGATCCATCCTATTCCCTGCCCGTGATTCCTATCTCTCACATAGTCAGCGGCGTGGCTGGATGCCGTCATCATTCAGCTCCGCGGCTGTACCAGGGAGAAGAAGCTGCCGGTGAAGGTGATGCTGCAAGAGAGCATTCGGAGAGGTGAGACTAGAGGGTGAACGATGTGCAGAGAGGTGAATGGTGCTGCGTGTGTAGGTGGAGGAGAGGGGAATGATGGGTATGATTGTCTAGAAAGCAATGATAGAGGTGGTGAATGGGCAATGATGGGGTGGTGGGGAGAAGGAAATAATGGAGGTGGTGGAATGGGCAATGATGGGGGTGGTGGGAAAAGGCAATGATGGTGGTAGTGGAAAGGACAATGAAGGTGGAAAGGGCAATGATGGGGGTGATAGGGAGGAGGAATTGATGGAGGTGGTGGAATGGGCAATGATGTGGGTGGTGGGTAAAAGGCAATGATGGTGGTGGTGAAAAGGACAATGATGGTCGTGGTGGAAAGGACAATGATGGTCGTGGTGGAAAGGGTAATAATGGGGGTGTGGGGGAGGAGGAAATGATGTGGGTGGTGGGGAAAAGGCAATGATGGTGGGTGAAAAGGACAATGATTGGTCAATGTGATGGGAAAGGACAATAATGGTGGTAGTGGAAAGGGAAATGAAGGGGGATAGGGGAGGAGGAAATTATGGAGATGTGGAATGGGCAATGATGGGGTGATGGGGAGGAGGAAATGATGGAGGTGGCAGAATGGGAAATGATGGGGTGGTGGGGAGGAGGAAATGATGAAGGTGGTGGAATGGGCAATGATGGGGTGGTGGGGAAAAGGCAACGATGGTGGTAGTGGAAAGGACAATGATGGTGGAAAGGGCAATGATAGGATGATACGGGAGGAGGAAATGATGGAGGTGGTGGAATGGGCAATGATGGGGTGGTGGGGAGAAAGCAATGATAGAGGTGGTGGAAAGGGCAATGATGGGGGTGCTGGGGGAGAAGGCAATGATGGGGTGGGGGAGAGGACAATAATGGGATGAGTGGGTAGGCGGACAATAAGGGGTGTGTGGGATTGGGAAGGGGGATTTATAATGGACTAGCTGAAGAGCCCGGCACTGCCCGGACATAGTAACTAACTAATGTTAGTTATAACAAATTATAATGATTATATCTCTATATATAAAGCTGAGTGTATAGCCCACTCCGCATAGTAATATTCACTATAATATCCCACACAATCCCGTCAGCCAGAGCCACTGGACTACTACCCCTAATATCCCACATCATCCAGTCAGCCAGAGCTACTGGACTACTACCCCTAATATCCCACATCGTCCAGTCAGCCAGAGTCACCGGACAACTAATATCCCACATCATCCTGTCAAAGCTTCCGGACTACTACCCCTAATATCCCACATCATCCCGTCAGCCAGAGCCACCGGACTACTACCCCTAATATCCCACATCATCCCATCAGCCAGAGCCACCGGACTACTACCCCTAATATCCCACATCATCCCATCAGCCAGAGCCACCAGACTACTAATATCCCACATCATCCTGTCAGCCAGAGCCACCGGACTACTCCCCCTAATATCCCACATCATCCCATCAGCCAGAGCCACCGGACTACTCCCCCTAATATCCCACATTATCCCGTCAGCCAGAGCCACCGGACTACTAATATCCCACATCATCCTGTCAGAGCCACCGGACTACTACCCCTAATATCCCACATCCCGTCAGCCAGAGCCACCGGACTACTCCCCCTAATATCCCACATCATCCTGCCACAGCCGCCATAACTTCCATACCGGGGATCCCTTTAAGAGAGGCCTGGCATCAGAACCAAAGCGCTGGATGGATTTGCCCTGACTTCCATACCAATCATCCCTTTAATAGAAGCCTGGGGTGAGAATCAGAGCGCAGAGTGGATTTGCCCTCACTTCCATATTGGAGATCCCTTTAAGAGGGAAGATGTGCCTATGGGATGGATGATGTGTGATGGGGATATGGGCACGGGAGTGGGTGATTAATTTCTGTCATGTGCGCTCTGCTTCTGTCTGGGGGGCAGACAATGGCTGGAGCTTATGTTCCCGGGGATGCGATTTCTCCCACCTGGTCAGTGTCAGCTGAGGTGTTGTCGTGGAGTGAGACAACTGTTGCTCATAGCAACCAATCACAGCTCATCTTCTATCAAACAGCTCTGGTGAAATGAAAGATGCTTAGGGATTGGTTGCAAGGAAAACTGTTGCTCATAGCAACCAATCACATTTCAGCTTCTTTTAAACAGCTCTGGTTAAATGTAAGATACTCCGTGATTGGTTGGTGATACACACATACACACATTCAATTTTATATATATATTGTAAGCTTTTCAGGTGATATAGCTCTGGGATCGCCGTCCGGGTAGACTGAGTGGCACGGAAACAGCTCATTCATAGACAGCAGTTCTGGTAAAAACTGGCCGCAACCAGCTTTATTAAAGTCCACAGCAAACAGAACATAATCAAAACCAAATCATAAACATAAGCCCTGGGCTTGTCCAGCCACTTACTACACTTAGATAGATTTCCCTCTCTATCCGGGTCCAGACTCTAACAGCCTGTCCCCAAAACAACACATATGTTCAGCATTTACCAGCATGGAGTTTCACAGAGTCTCCTCCTTGTGTCTGAAGGCATATCCAACGTCCAGACTTGAGAGAGCTCCCCTCCTATTCAGCAGCTATCCGCATGGATTCTCACAGAGACTACTCCTGTGTCCGGGGTACATCGAGCACCCAGACTGAGACAGCTCATACTCCTGGAGACTCCTTCTTGTGCCTGGACTCCTTGTCCAGACTAAGCGAGCTCTCTGTCTGTGTTCGCAGACACCTACTTCTGGTCTCCTAATTAACAGCTGAGTGGTTTCAGGCCTGAGCTGCAAGTGTGTACTGAATGTAAGGTGTAGTGACCTTTCTCTACCACTAGGTTTACAAAGCCATACATTTCCCTTATACCAGTCAGCAAAGTATCTAGGTGAAATGTACACCCCATTCAACACACATACTCTCACTGTCTCACATATCCCCCCCTCTTCTCCAGACCGGAGGGCTGGTCATCCAGACCGGAGGGCTGGTCAACAATCCAAAAGAGACAGTGAACTCTGGACCAGTCATGGCCCTCATCAGCTTCATCCTCACTACTGTCATCTGTATCTTCACCTGAGCCATAGCCAACATCAGCTTTCTCTTCATCTGAAGCATCCGCACTACCCTGTACCCTCCCAAGCCTATGCTCTCTGCGGGCCTCGGGTATCCTGCACGGTTTCATCTTGACCTTAGGGCCGGGCTCAGTTTCGATATAGTGCCTGGCCAGAGAAGTACGACCCGGCACATCAGAACACTTCTGCTGACTCTTCCTCAGAAACTCACGTACCTCCTGTCCCTGGTGCACTGACCATGTGTCACCAACTATCACAGAAGGTATAGGGGTTTTTCACTTTCTCTAGTTCCCCTTGAACCCTCTTTAGCACATCTATTTTCTTGAATATCGGTTGACTCATAAAGTCTATTTCACAGACCTTAAGCTCCTCTGCCATGGTCTCTGACCATTTTAAGCTACACTGTTCAAATGATTGGGACTGTAGAAGGAGCTGATCGTTTTTCTTTTGCAGTACACATAATTCATCCGCTAAGTCTCCAGCTGAATTGTAATGTTCTACCGTAACAACAGCATTCTTATATAGAGCCTTAGACTTATTGAGCAGCATTTGCTCTTGCAACGAAGAGATTCCCTGTATCCTTCCTTTTACTTCATTGACCTTCTCACGATGATGCTCATGGCTTTCATCACACTCCTTCATCACAGTTTGGAGTTTTTTCTGAGAAGTCATCAATTCATCTGGTACCTGTTGGACGTCTTTTATGTCTTCGGCCCCTTCTTCAGGCTCTTCTGGTAGAACATGCTCAGAAGCCCTACCGTCAGTCTTACATTCTACCTCTTCAGTCACATCATTATGGTCTCCAATATTTCCATTTATTCCGGCTTTCAAGTTCTCCTTGATAGCTGCATCTGTATACTCAGAACCCGCCGGATTCTTCTCTTCCACCACGTTCTGCATCCCATCTGAGCTCCCGTGTGTCTGCAGCGGCAACGGAGTGACACATCGCTTTTCCCATTTGTTGGGACGTGGCTCCGATGTAGACTCCATGAAAGTGTGCTTGAGCTCACCAACGCCAGCCTGATGTCTCAAAATCTCATCTTGTGACTTATCCAGATCCTTGGTGTCACTCGGGAACACCGCTGGGGCTCCGGGCGCCGAACTTCCAGCCTGAGCTTCACGAGTTGCAGCTACTGATCCGAACTGCAACCCGTCCACGCCGCTGTCTTCGGCAGAAACAGATTCCTGGACAGAGTCAGTCCCCATATCTTCAGTCTTGTTCCTCACAGCTTCACTTGAGACCTCAGCTTCTGATGAGGCATCTGGCTTGGTGACTACCACTTCTATGGCTTTTTCCACCTCTGCAGCATCTCCCTCAGAGTCCTTGGCACGATACAGATCCACACCATACCTTGGTAACTTCACATTTCCAACAGCATCTACTTGGGCTGTGTTCAGTTTCAGAGTCCTGCCTTTAAAGCTCAGCTCTCCCCTTTCACCTTAGTCTTCGCCAGGGAACCGGCCAACTGTAAAACATCTTCAGATGCCATCTTCTGTCCGACTGCAAGGTCAGCATCAGCCTTCCTCTCAGGACTCTCAACCTCCTCTGCTACCATGCTTTCCTCATTTGCACTGGTTGCTTGATTGTCATCAGATGATTCACTATCACTACCACTATCCCTGTCTGACCCCTTTTTCTCAGCCACATCTGGCTCACTTTCAGGGTTATACACTTCATTTTCATTCACATCCTGCTCACTGTCAGGGTTATACAATTCATTCTCATTCACATCCTGCTCACTTTCAGGGTTATACACTTCATTTTCATTCACATCCTGCTCACTGTCAGGGTTATACAATTCATTCTCATTCACATCTTGATCTGGAACCTTAGTTAACATGTCATCCACAACATTAACTTCACCATCTGGTCCCTGGTTTCCCTCAGGTGGTCCCTCAAGTATGTGACTATGTGACAACCCCAGCACTATACTTCCATATAGCTCAGGTACTAGGAGCTGGCTCACGACCTCTCCCTGGACTTCAGTGTCCCTATACAACAGGTGAGTGTTTATGGCAACATGAGGAAACCTCTACTCAGAGCCAGGCTCTTGGGAAACCTCATTTAGAACATTTATATTTTCCTGGGCCGTTTTAAGAGAGGGGTCTCGCCACTGCTCACTCTCAAAATTGTCACAGGACACAGGTAAGTCAGGGACACTCGGTTCCCGAAAACCACCATCCTCGTCTCCCAACATCACCTGCAAAGGAATTTCATCACTATCACAGTCATCATTATTATCAATATCATTATCATGATTATGATCAGTATCATCATCACTATCATGATCATCATCATTATCAGCATCAGCATCATTATCATGGTCATCATCATTATCATGATCATCATCATCATTATCATTATCATCATCATCATCATCATTATCACATAAGTTTAACGGCCCACTAGCATTGTGTTCCGCCCCTCGGGACTGCGCACCCTCAATAGGAACTTCATCACACTGTCCATCAGAAACATTTTTCCCCCAGAGATCCTTAGACCGGGGAAAGTCATTACCCAATATGACGGGGGGCACCAGGTTCTTCACTACCCCCACTTCACATGAAACCTCCCCGCGTTTGGGGATCAAGTCCACGACAGTCTCTGGGTAGACTTTGGTGTCTCCATGGACGCACACCACACTCAGGTGTTTATCAGGGATAAAGTCCCTATCAATCAGGCTGTCCCATACGGAAGTCACTGGACTCTCTGAGTCCAAGAGGGCCTGTGCTGGGCAGTCATTTACAACTACCGGGGACCCCTGTGGTCCAGTCTCTTCGGCTGAGGTGGACACACACACAGGCTCTGCGCAGGGAGAGAGGGATCCGCCAACATCACAACACATAGGCTCCCCCTCTATTGGACAGTTGGCTGCAATTTCACGACATCTCCAACACTGTCCATCACACTCTCCCACCCACACGACCCCAACAGCTGGAACGCTCTTACCGGGAGAGTTTGGCGTCCAGGAACTCTGAAGTGACGACCTCTCAGACGGCTGGTCACGGAGGCAGTCTTTGGTGGCGAAGGCCCTCTCCATAAGGCTGACCAGACGATTGGCGTCCTGGTGGTCTCCTTGTCCGACCTCTGGCTGTACCTCAGGAGGACGTGCTTGGGTGTAGCGGTCCACTATCACCTTTTCAACTCCATAATCAGGTTTGCTGACTACAGACTCCCAACTGCATCTCCAGTCATGAACTCCCCTGGCACGGGCTGTCACCGTAACACCCAGCCGGGTAAGAATCTCCGCTTTCAGCTTGGCATAGTCTTGGCTGTCCTGCTCGCTCAGGTCAGCATAGGCCCTTTGGGGTTCTCCAATCAGATAGGGTGCGACCATCATGGCCCATTCAGATAGGGGCAGATTCTCCTTCTCTGCCAGTCCCTCAAACCTAGTGAGATATACCTCCACATTGTCACGAGGTGTCATCTTTTTCAGTGACCGTCTTACCGCCTTCTTTACAGCGGACAATGCAGGTGACTTTGCAACATTACTTTGGGACGATGCGCTGCAAGTCTTTTGTAGTGCTGCAACCTGCTCAAAAAACAACCGGTTATTCTCCTGCTGCTGCTGCAGGAATTGCTGCTGGGCCTGCTGCATGTGCTGCTGGTGCTGCAGGTGCTGCCGCTCCATGCTCTGCTGCATGCTCCGCTGGGCCTGGACCAGGTACTCAACGAGCTCCTCCATACTGCCGGACTTATCTGTCTCAACCACGGCAGTCTTATGTTGCACATTAACTTGCGCCATTTGTTCAAACAGCGCCTCCATGCTGTCATCCATGCTGTCAGACTTCTCTGTCTCAACAACGGCAGTCTTCACTCAAGACATACACACTCCACAGTCTTTTCACAGAAAATTCAGCTTTGCTGTGCAGACACTTTTTTTTTTTTTTTTCTTTGCAAAGTCTATTAGGGCTACTGTCTCTTTAAGACTGCTCCAACAGACGTTTCTCCTTTATTGACACACTTTTTTTTTTTTTCTTTCTCTGCTGCTGCTTCAACAGACTTCACCTTTTATTGCTGTCTCTCGCCACTGTGCTGCACGCACATTCCAGCACCAATTGTAAGCTTTTCAGGGGATATAGCTCTGGGATCGCCGTCCGGGTAGACGGAGTGGCACGGAAACAGCTCATTCACAGACAGCAGTTCTGGTAAAAACTGGCCGCAACCAGCTTTATTAAAGTCCACAGCAAACAGAACATAATCAAAACCAAATCATAAACATAAGCCCTGGGCTTGTCCAGCCACTTACTACACTTAGATAGATTTCCCTCTCTATCCGGGTCCAGACTCTAACAGCCTGTCCCCAAAACAACACATATGTTCAGCATTTACCAGCATGGAGTTTCACAGAGTCTCCTCCTTGTGTCTGAAGGCATATCCAACGTCCAGACTTGAGAGAGCTCCCCTCCTATTCAGCAGCTATCCGCATGGATTCTCACAGAGACTACTCCTGTGTCCGGGGTACATCGAGCACCCAGACTGAGACAGCTCATGCTCCTGGAGACTCCTTCTTGTGCCTGGACTCCTTGTCCAGACTAAGCGAGCTCTCTGTCTGTGTTCGCAGACACCTACTTCTGGTCTCCTAATTAACAGCTGAGTGGTTTCAGGCCTGAGCTGCAAGTGTGTACTGAATGTAAGGTGTAGTGACCTTTCTCTACCACTAGGTTTACAAAGCCATACATTTCCCTTATACCAGTCAGCAAAGTATCTAGGTGAAATGTACACCCCATTCAACACACATACTCTCACTGTCTCACAATAGATTTAGGAACAGGGGGAGGTGGAGGAAGACGTTATTGCTTATTATGTTTAACACCATCCCTTAGTATATAGTGTACTCACTTATTATACATAGCACATCCCCTTAGTATATAATGTACTCACTTATTATGTATAGCACAGTGCCTTAGTATATAGTGTATTCACTTATTATGTATAGCGCCATCCCTCAGTATATAGTGTAGTCACTTTTTATGTATAGCACAGTCCCTTAGTATATAGTGTACACTACTGACTTATTATATATAACACCATCCTTAGTTACGTAGTTTCCTCTTTTGTTATGTATAACACTGTCCCTTATTACATACCATCCTCTCAAGTAATATATAGGGTGCCGTCCCTTATTATATAGCTTCCTCTGCTGTTATGTACAGTGCTGTCTCTTACATAGTGTATTCTTGTTATTTTTGTTATTCACAGCGCCCTCTTTTATTACATAGTCCGCTCTCTTGTTAGATATAAATTGACTGCTGATGGAGGAGCCGGTGACCAGACTACCAGTCCATTATCTCCTCTATTAGAAAAGAAGCTTTCCCATGCTCCATCAGCCATCATTGCATTATATATCTAACAAGAGAGGACGGTATGTAATAAAAAACAAGGCTCTATATAATCCAATATGTAAGGGATGGTGCTGTACATAGCAGGAGAGGGCACTGTATAAGGGACGGCAATATACAAAATAAAGGAGACTATGTACTATATATACATGTATGTGTGTGTGGCTATACATATATATGTATGTATGTATATATATATATATATATATGTATATGTATGTAGCTTTGTAGCCATAAAAGGAAGGGGGCCCAGACACCTTTTTTGCACAGGGGCCCCAAGCTGTCAGCGTCCGCCCCTGCTGGGACCACAAGTGCCGATGCCGTGTCAGCACAAGAGGAGAGCATAAGTTTTTTTTTATTTTATCGGGACCAAGTGAGGGGAATGAGAAGCGCTTGTCCTAGTAATGTACAACCCCATTAAGAGTCCAGCGCCGGCATGCTTTACACCACTCCATCTGACACTTGTCATTGTGCTTGGTGATGTAAGACTTGCATGCAGCAGGTCGGCTATGGAAACCTGTGTCATGGAGCTCTTGTTGCACAGTTTTTGTGCTGATGTTAATGCCAGTTGGAGCTCTGTAGAAATCAGAGCGTGAAAAACTTTTATGCACATTGGGTCTGATTCATCATTGCATTTCTTTCAGTTTTTTGGCATGAGTACACATGCCATGTGACTGTTTGGTGACAAATTCATTAACCCATTTGCGCCTTTTTCAAGTTGTCCTTTTGTGGTCAAGTTTTTTAATTCCTATATCAATATGGGGGGTAAGGTTACTCATTGTGACTTGTAGGATCGCTACTTCCAATAGGTGGCGCTATAGAGTACAAGTCCTCTTTGTTTGAAGAGGCAATTTGCATATATCAATATGGTCTTTCCAAATGTGTTAAACAGAGTTATGAAATGCGACTTTTTAAAGAAGAATCAAAATTTGAATCAACTACATTTAATTGACATTTTGCAAAACATGCAATTTTTCCCACTAAAAGGTCGCCAAACCAGGTACAGACAGGAAAAAAAAGACAATTTTACACACCTGTTGTAATTGGACTGAATGAAAAACTGATTAAAATTTAGTGATTTGCTGATTAAGAAGAGGTGTGCCCCAATACTATTGTCTATGTAATGTAAGAGATGAACATTTCAGTATGCAGAAAATTTATAATACACACCAACCAGAGGGCAGTAAAGTAGACAAAAATGAATTTATTCTTTAAGGCATATAGTGACAATTCTAATCCACCAGGGGGCATCAGCGCACAGATGAAAACAATCCTCAAGGAATGATGTAATAAAGATAATTCAACAGATGGAAGCAGTTTCTAAAAGAAAAAACTTCACAAAGTTATCTTTTACAGTATTGTATTTATTATAATAGAAGTCAAATGCATCCAATAGTTATGTTTGTGCAGTTTACTTGGAATTTGTAGAGAAAAACATGATCGAATAGTTTGAAATTTTAATTTGCTGTAAATCTCAATATTAAAATGCCTGTAATTGCTCTGAAAATCAGTGTAGAACACTTGGAGATCTCCTAGGAGTGGGGGAATCATCAACAATCTTAAATACGCAGATGATTCAACATTGATAGCAACAAGCGTAGATGGAATGAAGGACTTATTACGGAGTGTCAAGATGGAAAGCTCGAACATGGGACTAATACTGACAACAAAGAAGACAAAGATATTGACCACTTCCAGATATGACCGGGACACATTTGATATGGACAGAAACGAACTGGAAGTTGTAAAGGACTTCAACCTACTCGAAACAATGATCAATCAAGATGCAGCGACGATGCCAGAAGTCAATAGGAGAGCAGCTGTGGGCAAATCAACAATGAAGTCACTGGACAAGGTCTTCAAATCAAGGAGCATTTCACTGGCGATGAAGACACAGCTGATACATAGTCTGGTCTTTTCTGTAGTAACATATGGATGCGAAACCTGGACAATAATGAAAAAAAAAAAGAAGAATCAACACCTTCGAAATGTGATGCTGGAGAAAGATATTTTCAATAACATGGATGGCAGGAAGAACAAAGAAATCAATTTTGGAACAAATCAAGCCTGTTATGTCACTCGAAGCAAGGATCACCAAGCTACGACTTGCCTACTTGGGGCTCATCACACAAAGAAGGACATCATGTCAGAAGAAGGCGAAGAGGAAGACCAGCAACCCAATGGCTTGATACTATTGAGATAACATTGCAGAAGACCCTGGTGGACCTATCTAGGTTTGCAGAAGATCGATCTTCCTACATTTTGTTCATCCATCTAGTGGCTATAGCTCGAGATCGAGCCAAAGGCCATTAAAAAATAGTGCAAACACAGCATTATTAATGTACACGTGATCTCAAACTATGATAATTGGTGGTAAACAAAATACCAGACTTGTTAAGCTACTTAAATTGTAGAAACCTTACAAAAAATGATCCCTTTAAGGGGCAGATGCCTTCCATGCAATCATGCAGGTAAATGGAACCGCAGATTTAATCATTGGCATCAGCCATAGGTGAATGAAAGCCTCCACTGATCCATGACTGATGTTTTTTGACAAATGTACTGGTGGCGGATAACAATGCCTAGATGTGACAAAGCCACACGCTGCACTGAATCCCATTTCTGACATTACACTGGAAGCTGGATATGACACTAAGCCCATAGCAAACTGGGCCAATTGTTGCCACTGGTCCAGTCTGCTGACCCAGAAATCTCTTGGACTCGTGCTCAGGGCATGTTCCAGATAAAGTACACAGTGCAGGTCTGACTGACACCACTGTTTCCTGATGTGCATCAGGTTGGTGCAGCGGCAGATAAATCATCTCTTCATCCATCATGTCATGTACTCATATACTGCAATTGCTGCTGCCTTCGTTATTTGTTGTAGCTGTATTGCTGGCACATGCGGGGGAGTGTCGACCAAACAAGTCATTTACAATTTAAAAGAAAAATGGCAATTTTGTTTAAGAAAATTGTATTACAAAGTTCCAAGAATTTTGGTTTGACAATTTTCAACAATTTTGCCGCTTGAATCCTGCCCTGCGCATTGGCCAGACACACGGGTAGGTGTAACTATGCAGACAGCGGGGAGGGTTCTCCTGGTCAGACATGCGGTCGGCAGCTGTCTGCTCTGCAAAAGTTTCAGCAAGCAATGAACACAGCTTATCCTGGTAAAATGTTAATTCACCAAACCAAAAAAATCATTAATACTAAAAAGAAAATTAATTCATGGAATATTGAGAATTTTGATTTGATAAGTTACAACAATTTTGCCCTTTGTGTCCTTCCCAGCTCAGGGGCCCAATTCTGCACCATGGAAAGCCCCCCAGATGCAGGCGTAAGGAGGTGGTGGGCACCCTCAATTGCCTTCTCTGTCCTATATACCGAGCACATGTGTCACATACGGCACCCTGATGGCTCGCTACCGTTTTATACTGTTATGTCATGTATTAGTGTTCTCATAATGTGTAATGTGTTGTATATATTCTCTTAATGTTATAACATTGTAATGTGACATATTTAGCTTAGGGACAGAATGAGTTAAACTGTTGGGAGGAGTTAAAAAGGGGGACTGTGCAACAGGCTTACAGGAGAAGGATTTCCAGTTCTTTCAGCAGAGCCCAGGCAGGCTTGCCCAGGGCAAGATGCTCTCCACAGCCAGGATAAGAGGGTGCTCCGGCTGAGGGGATAAAAGTTGCCACAGACTGTCGGGCAGTGTGGACGTGCACTGATGCTGTGGGAAGGAATGCAGGTTCCCAAACCTGGATGGAAGCCATTAGTGTTGTGCAGTCTACTGAAGTTGCAGGGACAGAACAGGAAGCATTGTGTTGTTTGCAGTAAAGTTTCTACCATTGGAACAGAACTGTGGCTTGTGGTGTTTCCTGAGTATTCATTCCCAGCGTCTGAAGTGAACGTGTGATGAAGGTAACTGACTGTGCCGAAGGACTGGGATTTCACTTGTCTTTTCATGTACAAGGTGCCGGGGTGCTCACTGACTGTGATCTAGTGGACTCGCCCACGACTACCACTGCGGGCATCCTTGTTATACAGGCACACCAAAAATGTTATTTCACCAAATATTACAAAGGCGGTAAGAGTCATGAGATGTATTGGAAATTTTATGCCAGAACACAATACATTTTTGTGCCAAAACCTGGCAGGCATGGTATTTTTCATAAATTAAAGGAAGTAAAGTATCTTCATTGAGCCTGAACGTAGATGATTATTTTGCAATATATAGCACAATCCAGGAGCTCTGGCATGGATTATGGTGAAGTTGTACATGTGGGAGATCAGTTTCCAAACAAATGAATGATTGGACGCACAAAAGGCTATCTGACAACTCTCGCAATTTGGAAAATAAGTCCCACAAATGAGATACCTGCACATAGGAACTGCCACCAACACAGCTTTCAGGCACTATTGAGCCTCCTCCACCATTCCCCAGAGTTTATTTTAGCGACACATCAGCACAGAGGGTTGCGAACCTACTATTCAATTTTTCCTGGACAACTGGACTAAAATTCACGTATGTCCCAAATTTTTTGCGGACATTTGACACACCCTGAACCCCTTTACAGCATGCCCCGTACATGTACTGCGCATGTTTTGTCTCTCCCTTTCATGAGCCCAAATCTTTCCCGGCACATGTCAGCTGTTTTGAACAGCTGACATGTGCCCCTAACAGACGAAGGTGGAATCGCGATCCACCCGTGGCTGTTAACCTGTTAAATGCCGCTGTCAATCTCTTGACATCAGTATTTAATGTGGAAGTGCGTCACAAATCCTGCCCATCGGTGCCCGTGTCACATGACCGCGGGTCACCAATAAGTTGGCATGAAAACCTGGGATCTGCAGGAGACCCCTGTGGTTGTCATTGCCAGATTGCTATGAGCGCCACCCGGTCGGGGCTCATAGCAAGTGAGCATTTCTGCTACACACAGGCGATCTGATCATCGCGTGTGTGTAGCAGAGCCAATCAGACAACTGCAGCTTCTAGTCTCCCATGGAGACTACTGAAGCATACAAAAAGTAAAAAAAATGTTTTTAAAAATATTTTAAAAAAATATATACGTATGTATAAAAGTTCAAGTCACCCCCCCATTCGCCTCATTCAAAATAAATCAATTTAAAAAAATGCACATATTTGGTTTCGCCGCCTTCAGAATCGCCCAATCTATCAAGTTTTAAAAAGAATTAATCCGATCGGTAAACGGCGTAGCAAAAAAAAATGTCAAAAGGCAAGAATTACGGTTTATTAGAGTCTGCAACATTGCATTAAAATGCAATAACAGGTGATCAAAAGATCGAATCCACACTAAAATGTTATCATTAAAAACTAAAAATTAGCCCTCACCCAGCCCAAGATGACGATAAATGGAGACGCTATGGGTCTCAGAAAATGATGCAATTTTTTTTTTTAACAAACTTTGGATTTTTTTCCACCATTTAAATAAAAACCAATCTTTACATGTTTGGTATCTACGAACTCACAATAACCTGGAGAATCATAATGGCAGGTCAGTTTTAGCATTTGGTGAACATGGTAAAAAAATAAAAAAAACAGATGTGGAATAATGTGAGCACAAACAAAATTGTGTACATTTTTGTTTAGTGTATACACACACACATACACACTACACATTGCAACTTCTATCCTTCATGCTGGGAGTAATTCTCAATATGTGCTCTTAGGCCGGCGTCACACTAAGGGTACATACTCACTGGAGAGAAAAACGGATGAGTGCAATCCGATTAAAAATCGGATTGTACTCGGACCAATGTTATTTAATAGGTGACATCTCATTTGCAATTTTTTTCTCAGCCGAAATCGGACTGAGAAAAAAATCGCTGCATGCTGCGATTTGCTTCGATCTCTCGGATGAGACTCACCATTACAAGTCAATGGGTGCGAGAAATAATCGGACAGCACTCGCACCATGCGAGTGCTGTCCGATTTATACGCACCGGTGTCCTTCGAAAAGCCGGCAATTCATCCCCGGCTACTGTAAAATCACACTGACAGCTCACAAAACACTACATATATACACATAGAATACATATATATATATATATATATATATATATATATATACATACAAGTCATTGTGACACATATATATATATATATTTATGGTTCATACACTTCTACATAGTATAATAGGCGCTAATTCAATTGCTGGCCAGTTCAGTTCAGGTCAGCCGGGGACTCACTCTGACGTCGCTGATGCTGTGCGGTGTACCCGGCTGACCTGAACTGATTAGCCTGGGAAGCAATCAATTAAGCTTCCCAAGTAATCACTTCCTCTCCTGTTGGCCGGGAGAGGAACTCATTCATTCGGGGGCTTACAGCTGAGCTGCCAGTGTGTAGCCCTGGTGTGTGAAGGCACACGCAGTACCCTGGAGGATGTGTGGAGAGATAGCAGTTTAATGCTAAATGAACATTCATTCCAACATGCACTTAGACACGCCCACAGGTTTATAAGCTTGTGACATCAGCAGGGAGTGTTCAGTCAGAGAGTGTCCTGTCTTCAGTCAGTTCAGTTTGTCTGAGGAGACAGTCAGTCAGCGAGAAGTCTGTGCAGGAGAGAGGAGTGAGCTGCAGATAATTCAGACGCCTGTCTAGAGGACGGTAGAGGTTCAGAGACGTGCTCCTGCCTAAAAGTATTACTGGTATTCTGCTAGCAAGCTCTGGAAGGAACTAAGAAGGAACTGACTGCTATATATATCTGTGAAGTGAGGGATGCTTATGCTACCAGCACGGGCAAGGCGAAAGGCACAGTGGTAGATATTGTGAGTGCTTTAGGATTGGAAGTCCTGCACTGTTAACCGGTTACTGGGACCGAAGCATCACCATAGCTTCATGCATGGTGGTAGAAGAACCAGATTTATTGGAGGGAACTACGCTTCATGCTAGTTGGACTCGTCATATTGGAAGTAAAGGAGGCCCCTAACTTGCCCAGCTGCTATCTCGAAATACATCCTCCTTGGATCAGCCTCCCTGGGACCTGCTTGAACATCTTACAAGTAAAGGTATGGAAAGACGCTGACCGTGTGAGACTGTGTTCTTTATCTGCACCCGACTTCACAAATCCCATAGACTTTGAGGGACCAGTCCCACCTGTAGGGGACCCGACATCTAGCTGCCTCACCATCCCCTCAGAGATCTATAGCAGCGCTGGTATAAATTACCAGAAGACTACAGGTGGCGTCACGAACTGTATATAAATCTATCCCCTGTAAATATTCCCCCAACATACGCCAGACCGCCAGGGCCACAGACCGAGCCACAGCTACCGGTGACAATCCCCATAGACTTCTACGGGCTCGGCTCTGAGTACCCCATTGCCCTGGTAACCCACAATTGTGGTGGCGGGTCGAAACAACTTGGCGTCACGAACAGGATGCGAAACTCGCAAAATTGCGAGCCCTGCGTGCCTATGGAATTGTTTTAGTGAAAAAGACTGTTTGCTATTTTTGGCGCTAAAATCCGCCATTTTGCCGCCATATTCGCGCCCTCAGGCGCTGGAGAAGAAGGTGGGCGTACCTGTAAAAGCGCGCTGTTGCCTGGCTCCGCCCCGGCTCTGACTCATCGGCAGGTCCTGCGACAGGAAGTGAACGCTCTGACATCAGAGCGCCTGCGACGAAGGTCCTGTCTCCACCGAAAAGGAATGAAGGAGATAGAGAGACGCTGGCGTGCCCTGAAACAGCGGCTGCTGAGGGACGCAGTGTTCTCTCCTACAAGCATAATGCCGTCTCCTGAATTCCCAAGTTCCCTGCTGAGGAAGGCTGAAGAGAAACCGGAGGCTGCCCCCAAAAGTACCGATCCTGATCCCACCGATGGAGCGGTGGAGGCAAAGGAGGTTGAGGAGGTACCGCCAGTTCCGGAACGCCCGCCCGGCCAGGAGGCCGCAGCAGATGATCAATCCCTGGTAGGGACACCGGCGGGGACCCAGCCGTCAATGATGGAGAGCGACTGGGAAGAGATGGAGCAGCGACAGCAGCAGGTTAGTGCGTCCTCAATTGAGCCATTGCGCACACCTGCTTCCTGCTCTGCATCACACCAGCATTGTGCGTCCTATTCCGCATCGCCCCCTGCGTACACCTCAGTATCGCAATCGGCGACCTACTCTGCATCGCAATCGGCGACCCAATCTACATCGCAAACTGCGGTTACAGCTGAATCGCCCCCTGCAACGCAAATTGAGACGCAGTCGGCGTCTCACGAGAAAGAGATACCCGTTGCGCCCCTGATGGTTCATACAAAGACTGTTGCGACCCAGACTCTGATCGCAGCACATGATCTGTTCGTCATGAGATCTAGGGATCATCGCATTGTTCCAGCCCCCGGGATGGAAAGTGTAACAGAAATTAATAAAGAGATGTGAAGAACGGTAGGACCCAGACAGGGTTTACCGCAGCTGAGAAGATGTATATAAGTTTTTATAAAAGTGAAAGTAGTTTGTACCGTTAATATGAAAAATGTCTATTTAATACTTTGTGTATTTTTCTATGTTTAATGCAACGTTCAAGATATTCGTACCTCCCGGATGGGAAGAAGTTAATGTTTGTTGTTATGCATAAACAAAATTTTCTGTCTTCTTGTATTTCACAGCCCGGGAGTGCTGTCTTTTACCATGGGGGAATGTGTAGCCCTGGTGTGTGAAGGCACACGCAGTACCCTGGAGGATGTGTGGAGAGATAGCAGTTTAATGCTAAATGAACATTCATTCCAACATGCACTTAGACACGCCCACAGGTTTATAAGCTTGTGACATCAGCAGGGAGTGTTCAGTCAGAGAGTGTCCTGTCTTCAGTCAGTTCAGTTTGTCTGAGGAGACAGTCAGTCAGCGAGAAGTCTGTGCAGGAGAGAGGAGTGAGCTGCAGATAATTCAGACGCCTGTCTAGAGGACGGTAGAGGTTCAGAGACGTGCTCCTGCCTAAAAGTATTACTGGTATTCTGCTAGCAAGCTCTGGAAGGAACTAAGAAGGAACTGACTGCTATATATATCTGTGAAGTGAGGGATGCTTATGCTACCAGCACGGGCAAGGCGAAAGGCACAGTGGTAGATATTGTGAGTGCTTTAGGATTGGAAGTCCTGCACTGTTAACCGGTTACTGGGACCGAAGCATCACCATAGCTTCATGCATGGTGGTAGAAGAACCAGATTTATTGGAGGGAACTACGCTTCATGCTAGTTGGACTCGTCATATTGGAAGTAAAGGAGGCCCCTAACTTGCCCAGCTGCTATCTCGAAATACATCCTCCTTGGATCAGCCTCCCTGGGACCTGCTTGAACATCTTACAAGTAAAGGTATGGAAAGACGCTGACCGTGTGAGACTGTGTTCTTTATCTGCACCCGACTTCACAAATCCCATAGACTTTGAGGGACCAGTCCCACCTGTAGGGGACCCGACATCTAGCTGCCTCACCATCCCCTCAGAGATCTATAGCAGCGCTGGTATAAATTACCAGAAGACTACAGGTGGCGTCACGAACTGTATATAAATCTATCCCCTGTAAATATTCCCCCAACATACGCCAGACCGCCAGGGCCACAGACCGAGCCACAGCTACCTGTGACAATCCCCATAGACTTCTACGGGCTCGGCTCTGAGTACCCCATTGCCCTGGTAACCCACAATTGTGGTGGCGGGTCGACACAAATTGGCGTCACGAACTGTATATAAATCAATCCCCTGTAAATATTCCCCCAACATACGCCAGACCGCCAGGGCCACAGACCGAGCCACAGCTACCTGTGACAATCCCCATAGACTTCCATGGGCTCGGCTCTGAGTACCCCATTGCCCTGGTAACCCACAATTGTGGTGGCGGGTCGACACACCAGCATTAGCTGCGCTGCTTGCTGTAAACCAGTTAACCCTTTGTGAAGTATTACAGCGTTGGACCTGACTGAGCACCAGATAGGTAAGAATAATGCTGCTTTATTATTTTATTTTTATTACAGGAGAACAAGGGAATCGAAGGAATACCTGTAAAATAAAAGATGGTCAAAAACTGTGTGATTATTTCATTAAAATGATTTTAAATTAAAGTGTGTGTGTTTTATTTTTATTTCATACAATAGGATTAATAATTGAGAGTTGTCTAATTGATAACTCTCAATTATTAACCTGGCTTAAAGTCACCTTCCAATAGCAAGGTGGCTTTAACCCATTATTAACCCATTAGCCACCGCTACAGGGCAATGGGAATAGAAGGGCTAAGTTCCAGAAAGGGCGCATCTAATTATAGATTTTCCTTTTCTGGGGTTGCTGGGGGCAGATATTAGTAGCCATGGGGGCACAAAAAAAATGCACCCTCCCTAGGCTATTATTATCTGCCCCCACTCAATGGCTTTCCCTGTCTGGTGGAGAAAATAGCGCGGGATCCCACGCATTTTTTGTCAACGAATTTACACCTTTCATTAACCTCTACATGTGTGAAATTTTGCACACATACACTCATGTAATTGTTAGTGAAAACCATATATCAAACTACATGAAATGACATGGTTAACTGTATGTAAACCATGTGTCAATTCATGTCGTGTCTGAAATTTCACAAAAGCCGGCAATTGAATTAACGGCTATTATACTATGTAGAAGTGTATGAACTATAAATATATACGCTCTACAGCAGAAGCTGGAAGCCGGTACCTAGGGTACATATTGGGTAACTAGGCACCGCGCAGCCCTTAGTTACCCGATGTGTACATTGGATACCAGCTCGCTGATCGTTGGTCTCCCGCTGTCACACGCAGCGATGCGCGCTGGCCAGCGGGAGACCAATGATGAAAAAATGGTCCAGGACATTCAATGACAATCAGCGATACCAGCAGGGGGGCTGGTCGTCACTGCGTGTCACACTAAGCGAGATCGCTGGCTAGGTCGCTGTTGCGTCACAAAATCGGTGACGCTTCAGCGATCTCGCTATCGATCTCGCTTAGTGTGACGGGGCCTTTACTCTGTATTATTTTGGACATCTCAGGGATTATGGTTTTTTCAGTGGGTGTGGTTTTATCAAGGGGTATGGATTTTTTAACCCCTTCACGCCACAGCCCTCTTTCTTTTTTGCATTTATGTTTTTTGCTCCCCTTCTTCCCAGAGCCATAACTTTTTTATTTTTCTGTCAATATGGCCATATGAGGGCTTTTTTTGTGGGACAAGTTGTACTTTTGAAAGACACCATTAGTTTTACCATATCATGTACTCGAAAACAGGAAAAAAATTCCAAGTGCGGTGAAATTGCAAAAAAAGTGCAATTCCACTCCCATTAGCCGCTCCTGCTCTCGCTGTCATCAGTGGCAGCAGGCATCAGATTATTGGAGCCAGGGCCGGCGTCAGCACCCGGCATACCCGGGCAAGTGCCGGGGCCCTGAGCAGGCGGGGGGCCCACTCGCCTTCGGGCACCCCGGCGCCCGTTAGCGGATGAGAGCGGTACCAGCGCCGCTACTGGGCCTCCCCGCTTGCTCAGGGCCCAAGGAGCAGCCAGTGCAATACTTACCTCTCCCCGTGCCTCCGCTGCCGCAGCTCCGGGCTCCGCGCTTCCTCTCACAGCAGCGCTGCTGAATGACGTCATCATTCAGCAGCCGGCTGTGGCAGAGAGAGCGCGGACGCCGGACAGGTGAGAAGTGTGTGTGTGTTGAGAGAGTGGTGCGGTGCTGTCTGTGTGTGGTGCTGTATGTGTGATGGTGGTGGGGGGAGGCAGTGATGGTGGTGAGGAGCCGGGGCCGGAGGCAATGTGATGATGATGGGAGTGATGATGATGGGAGGCGATGATGATGGGAGGCGATGATGATGGGGAGGCGATGATGATGATGATGGGGAGGCGAAGATGATGGGGAGGCGATGATGATGGGGAGGCGAAGATGATGGGGAGTCGATGATGATAGGGAGGTAATGATGATGATGGGAAGGCGATGATGATGGGGAGGCGATGATGATGGGGAGACAATGATGATGGGGAGACGATGATGATGATGATGATGGGAGGCAATGATGATAATGGGGAGGCAATGAGATGATGGGCGGGCATGATGATGATGAGGGGAGTCTTTCCACAGCGCCCTTTCCTGAGCCATAACAGCGCAGAATGCATCACAGTGCAGAGGAGAGCTCCATATTTTGCATGGAGCATTATATGGGACCAGTATCCTGTATGGAGCATTATATGGGGTCCAATATTCCTTATGGAGCATTATATTTGGCCCATAATACTGTATGGAGGACTATGTGGTGCCCATAATATTGTATGGAGGACTTTACTGTCCAGTCTGCACTGTGCACTGTGAGGATTTGGCGGTTTTGAGCTATTGTAGAGTTTACAATAGATATCACTCATGTAATGGAAGAAGTGAAGTGTTTGGCATTGTACTATACCCATATTTCTCTGCCGTATCTGTGCATCATGAATCGTGGTCTGTGTTAAAGGGGCCCACTGAGACTCTTTCGCCCAGGGCCCATAAAAACCTAGAGTCGGCCCTGATTGGAGCAGTAGTCCCATCTGCTGACACCAGTGACCTGAGGTAAAATTTATACCTCTGATCACAGCTGAGCACTCACGCTGTCTTTTGACATCATGGGAATGTTGGCTCTCTGACCGGCGGGGATGATTTCACACGCCGATCTTAAGCGGTGTTTGCCATGCTGCCATGCACATGACAACGCAATAAACACACAGTGTTCGGGCAGCCGAACCTGAACAGTAACATGGACTTCCTGGTGAAGTCCGTGTTCAGTGTCCGTGCCCGATCAGTAGGTGTTCGGTAGTACGGACGCCGAACTTTACTGTTCGGGTTCACCCATCTCTAACTTTTTTATTTTTCTGTCAATATGGCCATATGAGGGCTTTTTTTGTGGGACAAGTTGTACTTTTGAAAGACACCATTAGTTTTACCATATCATGTACTCGAAAACAGGAAAAAAATTCCAAGTGCGGTGAAATTGCAAAAAAAGTGCAATTCCACTCCCATTAGCCGCTCCTGCTCTCGCTGTCATCAGTGGCAGCAGGCATCAGATTATTGGAGCCAGGGCCGGCGTCAGCACCCGGCATACCCGGGCAAGTGCCGGGGCCCTGAGCAGGCGGGGGGGCCCACTCGCCTTCGGGCACCCCGGCGCCCGTTAGCGGATGAGAGCGGTACCACGCCGCTACTGGGCCTCATTACGGGTAGAAGAAAGGCGATTCCGGCAGCTAAATAGGAAAAGTTAACAGCGTGGGAACCGAGGCTGTCTGATCTGCAGGGATGATTTCACCGCCAATCAGAACCAGTGTTTGCCGCACTGTCATGCACATGACAGTGACGAACACCCGCTGTTCGGGCAGCCAAACCCGAACAGTAACACGGACTTCCTGTTCCTTGTTCCGTGTCCATGCCCCAACAGTAGGTGTTCAGTACGGACGCCAAACTGTACTGTTCGAGTTCGCCCATCTGTTCACAAAATTATGGCAACAGCATGTATTATGGTCATGGGGTGTACGATTGATAAATTTGACTATTAAAAGAGGTATTAGAAAAATTGATAGGTGTTCATTATACAACATTTTTTTTTAAATTGCTACTGCTACTCTAGAAAAAAAAGAACAGGACAAGAAAAGCTTGTAGTTTCACTTCCCAAAAGCAAGCACCTGCAAAAGGCCACTGATATTGGACTACAGCTACAACAAAGTAGTGTGCGTAAAAAGAGAACATTTTTAACAATGCACACTTTGGGAGAAAGACAATTTTTTTTTAAATTTCTGAATTGTGGAGATTTGTTGCTTGTACTTAAAAAAATGGCTTCCCTGCCTGTGACACATGCCTAAGTTTCAGTATTATTCTTTACTAGAAAAATTACGACACATCGTATTAAAGAGAATCTGCAAGATTTTACACCCCCAAACTATATTCACATGTAGATCTTTTGTCTTTGAAATATAAAAGGCAATGTTAGGCAATGTCATTACATGGCCTGTCTGTTCCTCCGTTGGTAATAAATCAAGAGAAGGAAACCCTTGGAGGTGCCGAACCCTTCCAGAGGCAGAATTAACCATGAGCACCGTCTGGAAAGAGGGCAATCCCGAGCAGAGAGACCTCCGATTTGTTTTACCTGTGGGGACACTGGACATTATGCCCAAGGATGTGCAAAACGAGGTAGGCCACTGATCCGTTGGCTGTTAAACTAGTGGGCGCCGTGGCTGGGGGACGCCACCTGGAGACTAAGCTGCCAAGAAGGAGGGAAGGAAGTCCCTCAAGTTTAGTTTCTCTGTGCCCCCTTGTATGGGCTGAAATGGATGGCCAGGCAGTCCGTTGTCTAGTTGATACAGGTTCTCAAGTTACCACCATGTCAGAAACTTATTTCAGACGTCATTTTTCTGGGGCGATGAGGCCTGAATTGGGCCCAGTGATCAAGTTGACTGCGGCCAATCAATTACCCATCCCAGTCGCAGGGGTGATCTTGATGCAAATTACCGTGTGCTGCAAAGATGTGGGCCGAAAAGGAATAGTGTTGCTCGCCGGAGACCCTGGCAAGGGCCCCACAGTGACGTAAGGGATGAATGTGCTGAAGGAATTCGGGACTATCCTGGTCAGTGAGCCACCCGGCACTTTTCTCAACCGATGAAGCCCTCACACTCCCCAAAGGAAGGTGTTCAAACAACAGATATGGGTAGTCCAGGCTCAAGAAAAGTCAAGAGAAGGAAAAGTTCTGGGGAAGGTGATCGTTCCGGACGCTACCAAACTCGTTTTACCTCCTGGCCAGACTGTGCTCACGCTGCCCGTGCGAGCTTGTGCACCCCTTGAAGGAGTAGAAGTTCAGATAGAGCCAGCCCTGATGGACCAACTGCCTTCAGGACACCTCATTGCCCGGACATTATCCGCCATCCGTGACAGCAACGTAGTGGTGCGGTGCGTCAACTTAGGGGAGGATGACCTCACGCTCTCACCCAAGAGTGAAATAGCACAAGTACTGGGTATGCCAGAAGAACTGATGCCACCGGAGGCCATGCTGTTAGCGGTGAAACAAGGAGACCCTGGACTGTAGCCATTAACGTGCCCTCGGAACCTTCGGCCAGCACCATAAGAGAAGGGCACCGGATCCTGGAACAGATGCGAGCTGAACTGACAGGACTCTCATCACAACAGGTGCAACAGATAGAAGCTATGCTGGGGCGTTACCAGGATGTCTTTGCCTGCCATGACGATTATTTCGGGTACATCACAGCCATAACTCATGAGATTCCCACAGGAAGTACCGCCCACAATTCGAGAGCACTATCGCCAGATCCCGCCACAAATGTACCAGGAACTGAAAGAAATGTTGGCACACGTGCTGTAGAGTGGGGTCATCCGGGAGAGCCAGAGCTCGTGGGCAGCCCCTATCATTCTATTTCGGAAAAACGATGGAACCCTGCATTTTTGTGTGGACTACCCGCGACTAAATGCCTGCACTGTCCGGGACTCTTATCCTCTACCGAGAATTGAGGAGTCGTATGCCCTGGGAAAAGCTAAGTACTTCTCGTCACTAGATCTAGCCAGTAGATACTGGCAAGTGCCCGTGGCTGAGCAAGACCGGCCAAAGACGGCGTTCATACTGCCTATGGGGTTGTTCGAATTCAACCGCATACCCTTCGGTCTCACAAATGCTCCTGGAACCTTTCAGTGACTGATGGAGCGGTGCCTAGGAGACCTGAATTTTGAAGCCACTCTCATCTACCTGGATGACATCATTGTCTATGAAGCTACTTTTAAGGAACATCTCCAGCGGCTGGAACAGATGTTGAGTCGGCTGCAGAGGCACGGCCTGAAAGTGAAACCTCAGAAATGACACCTCTTCCGCAAGCAAATTGAATATGCTGTATCTGTTGAGGGAGTAAGACCTGTTCATGAGAAGATATCGGCAGTGCAGGACTGGCCCATGCCGAAGACAGTGAAGGACATGCGGGCCTTTCTGGGGTTTACGGGGTACTATCGAAGGTCTGTGAAGGACTTCACTCGAATTGTTAATCCCCTGCTGGAGTTACTGAAAGGAGTGCCGTCTGGTGTGAAGAATGAGACCATCCAGTGGGGAGATAGCCAGGAAGAAGTTTTTCGAGCCCTGAAGATGGACCTGACTGAAGCACCCATACTGGCCTATGCAGACTTCTCTCAACCTTTCATCCTTCACACCGATAGAAGCCTCCAGGGTTAGGGGCCGTATTGTCACAGATACAGGACGGAAAAGAACGAGTGATTGCTTATGCGAGCCAATCCCTCCATGACTTAGAACGAAACCCAGATAACTATAGTTCTTTCAAATTGGAGCTACTAGCATTAGTGTGGGCGATGACCGAGAAGTTTGCCGAGAACCTGTCAGGATCTGAAGCCTTGGTGCGCACTGACAACCACCCAGAATGACCCACGAGCGACCTGGTCGTGACCGAGATGAAGAGTTGGAGGCAGAAGAGATTCCTGGGTTCTAGAACCTCGCCAGGATGCTGGAGACGACGCGGGAACAGGTAGAGGAAGCGTCGGGAAAGCAACTGTTGGGACGACCCGAGATGACTGGGTGCGGCTTTAGTAGGAAGACCGAGAGCTCGCTCAGTTGAGACAATGGGTGGCCCTGAAACAACTCCCTAGCCAGAGTGAGTAGACACCTTGTCCCCAGGAATGCTGCAGATCTTTCAACAATGGGTGAGTTTTCAACTGGAAGATGGTTTTCTGTATCGGAAGGTGCAGTTTGTACAGGAATTGGGAGCTACCTGACAAGTGGTGCACCCTGAAGAGGTGATCAGCGAGGTGGCCACAGAAGCTCATGAAAGAGGGGCCCACTTTGGTCCGGAGAAGACATTCCAGTGGTTGCAAAAGCTGGTCTATCGTCCCAGACTGAAGACTGCAGTGGAAGAGGCCTGTCAACGATCTTGAAGTTGTGAACTGGCTAAATCTCCTGAGCAGAGAGCCCCTACGCAGGCCATTGTGACCTCCACTCCCCTAGAATTGATAATGATCGACCCTTTGACCGTGGATCCCGCTCATCTCGGATATGAACATTGTCTCGTAATGACTGATCATTTCACTAAGTTTGCTGTAGTGACTCTGACCTGGGATCAAACGGCTGAGTCGGCTGCGAAGGCCATCTGTCGAGATTTCATCCGGGTGTATGGATGCCCAAAAGAATCCATTCTGAAAAAGGGACTTGCTTTCAAGGTCGAGTGACGGAGGAGCTCCACCGTCTGTATTGGATTGAGAAGTCCAGAACGACACCTTATCACCCGCAATGAAATGGGGCCTGTGAACGTTTCAACCGATGCTGATTTAGATGTTGAGAACACTGGAGGAAGACAGCAAAGTCCACTGGTGCGAGTATGTAGCTGAGCTGGTCTGGGTATACAACAACCGAGTGCACAGCACAACCGGATACACGCCATACACCCTGCTGTTTGGTCGAAAGGGACAACAGATTACCGAGCTGGAGTTGGACCCAGAGGAGGACTACCCACGGATGGGGGTGTCTACCTGAGTCCATGAACATCGCCATCACTTGCAGACCCTACATCGACTGGTACAGACCAAGTTTCAGGAGCTTGAACACCATGATACCACGCCCCTGTGAGGGACAGCTCGCAAGGTTGGAGACCGAGTATTGGTCCGAGACAAGCGACCTCGAGGCAAGTTGGAGCATCGATGGGAACAAACTTCGTATCGGGTGAAACGCCAAATTGGAGGCAAGAGGGAACCCCTACCCGAGTAGTCCACTGAAGCATGTTGCGTCCTTCCATGTCACGAGATCCCGAAGAATAAAGAAGAGTGTCAAGTGATCCCAAAGTGTCCACTCCAGCGACCTTCGATTGTGATGAAGAAGAAGAACCTGCCTCACCCTTTGATCTGGATGGCCAGCTCTCCAGTGGCCCAAGGGAAGTGCGGGAACCTGAAGCTCCTGAGATGGCTGCTCCATTGAACTCGGACGTGTCCCCGTCCACAACTGCCCAACCTGACTCGACTACCCAACCTGACTCGACTACCCAACCGGACTCGACTACCCAACCAGACTTACGCTGCACCGAACGCACGACAGCTTGAATTCCCCCAATCGTTATGAGCAAGATCAGTTTATTTGGCAGCGAATCATCAGAGAGATGGAGGAGTGTCAACGTCTACTGCAAGAATTCTCGCCCGTGGAATGGCGGAGGACAGGGCTGCGGGTACCTGTGACAAGCCGGGTCTGGAACTGTTGGGGCTGCCTTCCCTGTTGCCTGGGGAAAAGAAATGAGGAGCCAGACCAACCTCATGATCCGGGGAGGTGGGGTAAAATAAAAAGGAAATCGCGCGCACGAGTGAGCAGTTTGGCGCCAACCCGCAGCAGCGTGCAGTCAGGCGAGCAGCGCGCTCCGTCTCCCGAGTCCAGCACCATGACAGGCCGCATTGGTTGGGTCCCGCCGTCTGTAGTGGGACCGTTGTTCTGAGAGATGCCGTGTGCTCAGTGACTGCCGGAGACAGAAGCGCCGAGCTCTCAGTGAATGCAGGAGACAGAAGCACCGTGCGCTCTGTGACTGAGAGTACTTCGCACGTGCAGGGGAGGAAAAGCCTTGTACTGGATGGACTCCTGCGGCCTTCCCTGCCACTTTCTGCACGCCCGTTCCCGTGGAACTCAAAGAGGGCTGCAGCTTTGTTTGTTCCGGCCGCATGTGTTCATGGACTAGGGGCTCAGCGGAAGGTACCGGAGGCCGACCACTGCCACTAGAAGATGGACCACCGGTTAAAGGACCCCATCTGAGGACATCACACCCCCGGACTCTGCCGGAGCTGAAACCCCTGCGCGATCATCTTCGACAGAGAATCATACAGGACACGATAAGTTTCTTCATTGGACTACCCTTTTTTTTACATTTGTTATTCCTACCATTCCCTCTTTAACCCTTTACAAACTATAGGATTAGTAATGTATATGTGTCTTATTGACACCTCTCCATTACTAAGCAGGGCTTAATGTCAAGTTACAATTTGAAAGGTGACATTAACCCCCATTAGGCTAGGTTCACATTTTCATATATGTGCGCAGCGTATTATTTGCATATGCAAACGCATACAAAATGCATGAAAACGCATGTTTACGTAGTGGTTTTTATCCGCATCATCTTACGCAAGACACCAAAAAAACAGTGCGTGTGCATGCGTTTATATGCATTTTTTGCATGCGTTTGCATTATTTATGTGCATGCGTTCGATACAACAGACACCAAAAGGGCGTGTCTCATGAGGAACGCATTGATGTTAGAACATGTCCTTGCGCACCAATTCCCATAGACAGTAATGCATTGTTTGCCACATTCATCCGCATGCGCATGACTGCGCATATTTGACGGATTTTTGATGCTTCAAAAATTGCAACATGTTGCGTTCGCTGGACACCGCAGCACACCGCGAAATGACGCATGCATATGAGTTTGCATGCAAGCTCATGTAAACGCATGTCTCTGCGTGCACCATGTTAAATAAATGAAAGCATGATGCATGCGGATCTATGCAGATGAAACGCTGCGCACACAGTCCCAAATGTGAAACCAGCCTTACCCCACTTTCCACCGCTACAGGGCAAGTAGGATTAACCCGACAAAGCTCCAGAATTGGCGCCTCTAATAAATGCTCCTTTTCTGGGCAGCTGCAGGCTGCTGTTTTTAAGCTAGGGGGGTCCATATCCATGGCCCCTTACCAGCCTGAGAATAGTAGCCAGCACCTGTGAGTTTTGCCGGGTTAATTAAAAAAATAAGGGGGACCCCACGTTGGGTTTTTCTTTAATTCATTCTCCCCTGCTCGCACTGCTCGTTCAGCACCACACGCAGGGGAACAGCGCTTACAGTAGTGCTACTTCCCCGGCGGCCGTCCATGTGGTACTGATGCGGCACACGGGCAGCACTCATGTGCCACATGTAGTACACACACGGACACACGGACACTGATATCTCCAGTACCAGTTTTTCCGGTACTGGAAATATCAGGACGTGTGAAACCGGCCTTAAGCTGGGTGTCCATTTGGGACCCAGAGACTGTCTGCCACTATTCACACTAGCTAAGTTTTAACGTTTGAGAGCGCAGTTACTGTCCCAAATGGGTACAACTTGCCGTGGTGGGACAGCTTTATACTTTTTTGATCAAAACAATGTTTACTAAGTACCCTATGGTAATTTTTTAATGCACTTGCTTTTTTTACTTATTTATTTTCATTAGGGTATATGCATACATTGTTTTTTCCTTTGGTTTTGTTTCCCATGTGGAATGAGTTGTGCTCTCTGACCCTGTATGCATTGGCTATAAAAGTAGAAAATAATGCTGCTTGGCCGGGGCTCATCTTTTATACTGGCTGCGATAGACCATGTGATGTAATAGCTGCAGGGCATTATGGGTACGCCCATACGGCTGTGCCAGAAGTCATTATCCTGCACTGTTACTCTTGTGCATTGTGTGAAATTGCACTGTTTTTTTATTTTGTTTTGTTTTTCAAAGCATGCAATCAAATCATCACAAACTGTTAGAATTCATGGGGACCTGTGAATATAAGGAAATTCAACTTTTCTATGTATTGATCCGCTCATCTCTGCTTTACACATGTTTTATCAAATATACTTCTGATGTAGAAAAAATGTGATGTGAGGAGCTATGTGCCCCCCTTAAAAAGGGTGAATGAATTAGATTATAGATAGGATAGGTAGAGGGTTGCAATGACTAAAATGGCACTGGTAGTGTGTTCACAGCTTCCAACCATCCCGGATCCAGCGGGACAGTCCTGGATTTGGGCCTCTGTTCTGTTGATCCGAGCGGTGAGCCAACTGTCTCGCCATGCCTTCATTAGTGTATGCTGTCACGCATGGGCACTGACTTGCTGAGCTCAGTGCTGTTCGATCTATCTTATCACATTTGTCTATCTTATCACACTACATCCCAAGGGCAGATAGGAGCACTGAGGAGATGGTCTGAGGGCAGAAAAGAGGTCTATGGAGAATGCCTGAGGTCAGAGAGGAGTACCGAGGAGACAGCCTGAGGGCAGAGAGGAGTACCGGGCAGACAGTCTGAGGGCAGAGAGGAGCACTGAGGAGATGGTCCGAGGGTAGAAAGGAAGCCTAGGAGACTGCCTGAGGGCAGAGAAGAGTACCGCGAAGACAGCCTGAGGGCAGAGAGGAGTACTGGGCAGACAGTCTGAGGGCAGAGAGTAGCACTGAGGAGATGGTCCGAGGACAGAAAGGAGGCATATGGAGACTGCCTGAGGGCAGAGAGGAGTACCAAGCAGACAGTCTGAGGGCAGAGAGGAGTGCTGAGGAGATAGTCTGGGATCAGAGAGGAGATGGCCTATGGGCAAAGAGGAGCCCTGAAGTGATGGCCCGAGGGCAGAGAGAGCCCTGAGGAGATGGCCTGAGGCCAGAGAAGAGATGCCCTGAAGGTAGAGAGGAGCACTGTGATGCACACCTGGACAGAAAGCTGATGGAGCTCATTATAGTCAATGGGGACTGGTGACTCTGCTGTACACTTGATGACAAATCCATCCACAGCTGCTTTCTACTGTTTTGCTTATATAATGGATAGGACAACAAAAAGGTTTATCAATAGTGTAAAACACAGCCTTAAAAAAGGTTATCCATCACTTTCAATACTTTTGTTAGTGTGGCCAGGTGAGAATATAATGGTAAATAGGTAAGTCTGTGGGAAGAGTGTGCTAACTGTGCCCACAAACAATGTCCTGGTGCTGCAATGGACTTATTTCAGTGTGTGCACACCACGGCGGCATTCAGAAGTAAATGCTGTATACAGTACAGACCAAAAGTTTGGACACACCTTCTCATTTAAAGATTTTTCTGTATTTTCATGACTATGAAAATTGTAGAATCACACTGAAGGCATCAAAACTATGAATTAACACATGTGGAATTATACAGTGTCACTTTACAAAAAAGTGTCAAACAACTGAAAATATGTCTTATATTCTAGGTTCTTCAAAGTAGCCACCTTTTGCTTTGATTACTGCTTTGCACGCAGAAAAGGTGAACGGATGGACTCTACATGCCTGGTTCCCACCGTGAAGCATGAGGTGGAGGTGTGATGGTGTGGGGGTGCTTTGCTGGTGATATGTTGGGGATTTATTCAAAATTGAAGGCATACTGAACTAGCATGGCTACCACAGCATCTTGCAGCGGCATGCTATTCCATCCGGTTTGCATTTAGTTGGACCATCATTTATTTTTCAACAGGACAATGACCCCAAACACACCTCCAGGCTGTGTAAGGGCTATTTGACCAAGAAGGAGAGTGTTGGGGTGCTATGCCAGATGACCTGGCCTCCACAGTCACCAGACCTGAACCCAATGAGATGGTTTGGGGTGGCTGGACCGCTCACCGCTTCAATTTTGAATAAATCCCCAACAGTGTCACCAGCAAAGCACCCCACACCATCACACCCCTCCTCTCATGCTTCACGTGGGAACCAGGCATGTAGAGTCCATCCGTTCACCTTTTCTGCATGCAAAGCAGTAATCAAAGCAAAAGGTGGCTACTTTGAAGAACCTAGAATATAAGACATATTTTCAGTTGTTTCACACTTTTTTGTAAAGTGTAATGTATAATTCCACATGTGTTAATTCATAGTTTTGATGCCTTCAGTGTGATTCTACAGTTTTCATAGTCATGAAAATACAGAAGAATCTTGAATGAGAAGGTGTGTCCAAACTTTTGGTCTGTACTGTACATACATGCACTCTAGAGAGCAATTAAAGAACCAGTGGCCCAAAATGTGAGGCCGGCGGTCAACTGGGAATCTACCTGATGGTTGGCCCTAATTATATCTGCTTTAATATATGCTGGTGCCCACAGCTACAAGTTATTTGGTAATGGGAGGAAAGAAATAATATTAATACATTAACTTGATAAAACATATGTCAACAATATTTAAGTATCAACATAAAAGCAGCAGAAATGATTACATTTCTTTGAATATGAAACTGTAAAATAATTAGAATTCCCCATAAAATTACAATGCTGATATTTTGCTTAGGCCGGGATCACACATGCGAGTAAATCGCCCGACACTCGCATGTGAAATCCCAGCTCTGGCGCCAGCACTCGGGAGTGGAGCGAGCGGCTGCATAGAAATACATGCAACCGCGCACTCCACTCCCGAGTGCCGGCGCCAAGCTGGGATTTCACATGCAGTGTCGGGCGATTTACTCGCATGTGTGATCCC
>JARQOD010000001.1:876594049-876628585 GCA_033576555.1 Oophaga sylvatica
TCCCGGGGTTCTTTTTTTTGTGTTTGGCAGTTGGGGATTTAATTTGTCTGTGCTCAGTTTGGGAGGGGGTGCTTTTTCTCCCGGCTGCAATTATTATTTTTTGTTGGGTTTCCTTAAATTTGGTTTGTCGGTTTGGGTTTTCCCGTGAAATTTTCTGCAGACCACAGATAGGATTGTATCGTATAGACTTATTTAAAGGTCCTTATTTGTTTTAAGTCCCCTTGCTTGATTTTAATACCCAGATCATTTATTTTCCCTTCTTTTTTTGGTGTGTATGCAAGTCTGTTTTTTTCCCCAGTCTTTTTAATATGTTAATTTGTATTTAGCAGAGATCAGCCCCATACCCTTTGGTGGAAATCGATCCTTCTTAGGATGATTAAAGGGTTCGGGGATGAAGGAGCAGGGTTAGGTGGAGCTTGGACCCCCTGAACCTTATCGTCCTCCAAGGGGGGATTGTTGGCCCCCCTTTTTAGGGTCAGGTTAGACCCGGTCCCCCTTTTCCCTGTGACAGTTATCAAGTCCTAAAGTTTAAAACCTGGAGTTCAAGGATATCGTGTAGGAAATTTATTCTTTTTTTTGTGTGTTGTAATTATTTTTGTATGAGTGTTGTTCTTTTAAAAATATTTACGGGACATGTACAATACATAAGACCCCCGGACTTTTCCTGGCCCAAAAAAATTTTCCAGTTGCCAGGGATCCGTAGCCAGCTGGCTCTGCGTTGGGGATTATCCTGGAGCTGAGGGAAATTAAAGTCCAAAGTTTTTTTCCCCTCGGAGCAAACCCCGATTTTGAATAAGTGCTCTCCCGGACAGGTTCATGGTGGGGAGACAAATTTTTTACCTTCAGGGAAGCATGTAAATTGTATTTTCGGCTTCGGCCTCGTCATCGGAGTGAAGAGCAGGAGGGGGAATTGTTATCTCGTCCTACAAGGGGACCCTCAATCCGGGGCTTTCCTTCCTCGGGTTCCCGGTTAAGTCGTAGATCGATTTTTTACTGCCTGGGTTTTGGTATATGATGACCCAGATCGGGTCTCTCTTGTGAGCAAAATTAGTAAGATCAGAGGGGATCGTCCGGCGGAGGAATTTGTTCTGAGTTCGTAGAGGGCCCAAAGATACTCAGTGGAAGACCCAGCTCTTGAAGCCAGTTTTGTATGGGCTTTCTGAAAATTAAAGGAGTTTGGCTCAGTATGATTCTCCTCCTCATGGAGGCTGTATGGCCCGCTTCCGTCTATAGCGGTCGGGAGGGGCGAGGAACTCCGCCCCGTTGTTACTACACTACTAAAGTCCTTATGTTGGGTTCCCCTTGTCTGTTGGAGGAGCCTATGCAGTTGGGAGGGACACATTTCGTGGAGGGGATGGGGTCGCCGCAGGACTGAAGGTGTTTCTTCTGCGGGAAAGAGGGACTTTGTTGGGGGATTCCATCCCGTGCCTTGTTGAGCAAAAAGTCGCCGGAAAAACTGTTATCCCAGGTTGTGTGGGTGGACGACAACTGGGGTAGTTTTCGTGCTAGTTTTCTCAGTTCCTTGTCCAGTGGAGGTGGGGTTGGTACGAGAGTGGAGAGATTTTTGTTCTTCTTGATAGTGGGTCCGGGGGCTTTTGGTTGCGTCAGTTTGCTCAGGCTAAGGTATGACTGAGTGTATTGGTAACATCCCCTTATTTTCCATTGACCCAGGCCTTTCGGCCAAGGTGTTTGTTCAGAGGTTCAAACATTGACTTGGGTAGGGGGCAATACTAGGGAACTTTTTCTTGTTATGTGGTTGGGGGTTACCTACTCCTTTGTGTTGGGACTTCCTTGGTTGGTTAAACTAACCCTGTGTTAATTGGCAGTCCAGGATATAAGCCAATGGGGGGAGTTTTGAAAAAGTAAACTGAGAACACAGTCATCAGTGCGGTGTGCCTAGTCTTTGCCTCTTTTTTTGGAGGACTTTGGGGATGTGTTCTTGAGGAGGGTGTAGGAGTTGCCCCTATCGCGTGTATGAGCTCTTTAATTTATTCCTGATGCTAAGTTACCTAAAGCTAGGTTTATAAACCTTTCTGGTCCTGAGAGGAGGTATGAAGATTAATTTCGGAGAGTCTGGCCAAAAGGGCATTTTAGACCTTCACTTCCCAGTGGCCGCGGGGGTTCTTCTTTGTGAGAAAAAAAAATGGAGGCCTAGCCCTTGCTTGGATTTCCGCGAACTTAATCGGATTACTGTTCGGATCCGTTTTTCCCCTCCCTTGATTCCTGATTCTTCAATCAAATTGTTGGCGCCAAATGGTTCTCTAAAATTGGATTAGGGGGGCGTTTAATTGATTAGGTAAAAAGGGGGGATGGTGGGAAAACGGCGTTTTAAACGCCGGAGGGACATTATGGGGAAAACCCTTTTCATGCCTTTTGGTCTGTTATGCACAGCAGTGTTCAAACATTTTTTAAAAGACATTTTTTCGTCATTGGTGGGGTGTTTGTGGTGTATATTTGGAGAAATTTTAATTTACTCACCAGTCTTGTGTTACGGAGCATGTGGACAGGTGTTCGATTTGCGAGACAATAAAATCGCCCAAACTGGAAAAAATGTGTATTCGCGTCGGAACTTCAGTTTTGGGTTTTTGGGTCAGCCCCCCGGTTTCCGTTGGCCCTGAAAAGGTGAGAGCAGTGCTTGAATGGGATCACCAGGGTCTTAAGTTCTGCAGCGTTTTTGGGGTTTGCTAACTACTACCGGAAATTTATTTGTAAATTTCTATTGTCGTCAAAACCTCTCCTGACATGACAAGAAAAGGGCGGATTTTTTTAAAGGGCGGACAAAGTTCCAAGCTTTTTTTCCTCTTGAAAAATGTTTTTTCGGCCCCGTTTATCCAACCAGTGCATCCAGCCGTTCGTTGTGGGGGGACGCGTTGGTAGGGGTGGGGCAATATTGTCCCGGGTCGTCCCTGGTAAATGGCATCCGTGCGCTTTCTTTTCTAAAAAATTGTCGTTCCGCCGAAAGGAATTATGAATCGGGCAAAGGGAATTTTTTGGCCATTAAGTTGGCTTTTGAGATGGGTATTTTTGGGGGGGCAGGTCCACCGGTCACCGTATTACTGACACAAGAACCTGTGTATTTGGAATCGCTAAGGTTTGAATTCCGACAAGCTCGATGGTCGTTTTTTTACCAGGTTTAATTTTGTTGTCATTATCGCCCTGGATCTAAGAATGTTAAGGGGGGATCCTTGTCTCGCATTTTCCCCGGGGGGGAAAATGGATGACCCGTTCCTATCCTTAGGAGGGGGTGGTGTGTCGGCTGTATGTTCTGAGCTTGAGGAGGAGGTGTTTGGGAGGCTAGGGGGACGCCCTGCATCCCCGGGAGACTGTTTGTCCCAAATCGTTGAGAAAAAGGTTATTGAGGACATCATTTTGCTTTAGCGGGGACATCAGGGGTAAGGCTACTTTGATTCCTTTCTCGCGGTTTTTTGGTGGCCTAACGTTAAAAAGATGTTTTAATTTTGTGCGGCCTGTGGGTTTGTGTCGTCTAAGACCCCTCATACCGTCCGTCTGGGACCTCTTCCCTTGAAACTTCCGGAGCGTCCATGATATTTGTCTATGGACTTCTCACGGACCTCCTCAGTGTAGGGAAGATGTCATACTGGTGGTTGTTGACAGGTTCAGTAAGTTGGCACATTTCATTGCTTTCTGCCCCCCTAATGCTAAAACTCGGGCGAGGTGTTCATTGGGAGATTGTGAGACTTCTGGGTTGCTTTGTTTGTTGGTGAGATAGGGGTCTCGTTGTGTCAAGTTTTGGAGGGCATTTTGTTTAGTCGGGGGATGCAATTGTTATTTTCCTCGGCTTTTATCCGCGACCAATGGTCGACAGGGTTGAAATCAAAGCCTAGAGACTTTTTCGGGTTTTGTTCAGGAACCAGGGGACTGGTCTTCTTTCTTGCCTTGGCAGAGTTGTCTAAAACAGGCGGAGCGAGTCCCACTGGTAAGTCCCGTTTTTTGGGGCATAGGTTTTCATCCCCAGTTTTGTCATTCATGGGGGGGTCCCTTTGGGGTTCCCCTGAGGAGGAGCGTTTTCTCGTCCACTTGCTTCAGTGTGGAGAGGTGTTTGAAAATCTGAGTTGCTAGGGGAACCGTTATTAAAGTATGGCTGATAGGAGGAGAGTTTCTGGTCCAGCTTTAATGTGAACGATTGGTTTGGTTGTTTACCGGAATATAAAACTTAAAAGTTCCCTCTGGAAGCGGGGCCCCCAGTTCTCGGGGTACAGGATCAGTTCCTAATTATCCTGTGGCATTTCGTCTGGACCTCCCTCCTCGTTTAAATCCCCAATGTGTTCCACAAGTCTTACTTAAGAGGTAGTCCCGTCTACCATCACCTCTACCCCCTCCTCATGGTGGTCATGGTAACTTGGAGTTTCAAGTGTCAAAGATCATTGGATCCGTTGAATCGGGTCCCTTCAGTCTGGTGCATGGAGGGATTGGTAGGGGAGGGAGTGGGTTCCTGCGTCGGCATTAACGCAGTCGTTTGGTGCGGACCTTCCACGAACTCACCGGGCAAACTGGCCTGAGGGTCGGGGCCCTGTAGAAGGGGGGGGTACTGTCTGTGTGCATTGCCCGGGGAAGATCGTCGCGGTTGCATTTTGATTCTCAAGTGGTTGGTTCTTTGTGTTTGGCGTTAGGGAGTTATTCTGTCTGTGTCGTTCTGGGACTGGGTGCAGTTTCTCCCGGGGGGGCAATTAATTATTTGTTGATTGGTTTCCTTTAAATTCTGGTTGTCTTTGTTGGGAGTTGCCAGTGAAATTCTTATGCAGAACAGATGGGTATCTGTATAGGCTTAAGTTAAAGAGCTCCTTAGTTGTTTTAGCTCCCCTTGCTTAGAGTTTATATCCCAGATCTTTATGTTCCTTCTGTGTTTGAGTGGTATGGCAGTCTGTGTTTTCCCGTCTGTTAATATTCATCTGTGTATTAGCGAGATCAGCCCATATTCTTTGGTGGTAAAACAGATCCTTCTTGGATGATTACGGGTTCAGGGGGCTGATGGAGACGGGTTAGGTGGAGACTTGGACCTCTGAACCATTTCATACCTCCAAGGTGAGGGATTTGTTAGGACCCCAGTTTAGGGTCAGGTTAGGACCCCCCGGGCCTTCCTCTTTCCGTGAAGTGTATCAAGTCCCAAGATTAACCCTGAGTTCAAGGAATGTGTAGGTAAAATCTATTCTATATTTAATGTATGTTGTAATCTATTTGTTGTATAGAGTTTGTTCTTTTAAGAATGTTTATGAATCGACACTTCATAAGGACGGTGGACATATGGTCCATAATTATTTGTATTTGAGAATAATGAGATTTTGTTAATCCTCCAATTGTCCTTGAAAGTACATCTGTTATCATAAAACGGCTTTTTCTTACCAAAAATGTTTTGGTTTGGGAATAATCCCTGGACACATGACTTTTGTTTATGTAGGGTAAGTTTTTCCCATTTGGACCACAAATTTGCCGTGACGAGAAAAATAATTGTGTTTAGTATTGTTTTGCAAAATAGAGCTGACCGGAAAAAAAGTTTTCTGCGTACAATAAGCGCGTTGTTACAAGTCGACCAGAATGTTTATGAAATATATTTATGTTACCTGGGGCACATTTTTTAAATTTATAGCTAGGTTTTGCTGGAGGAATTAATATAAAGATGGTAGATAAACAACGAAGGAATTCGGTTGGCATTGTATAATGTATATTTAGGTCAATTACTGATGAAAAAAAAGAAAAAAAAAACAGATCTTGAAGGAACGATTCTGAAATAATTGGGTGTGTCGGTTCTCTGGGTCTATTTAACAAAGATTGGTTATAGGATTTATTAAACTTATCATGTCCCAAGAAATGGAACAGAATCGGGATTCAATGTAAAGCCCTGAGCGGTGTGCAACGTCTTTAAGTCCTTCAAAAACCCTGAAGGAAGAAACCAAAAAAAACAATGAAACTATGACTTTTATGTAAAAAACAATCGAGTTCCTATGTTCCTCTTTTCAGCGGTGTTTAACCACTTAGGTTTCCAAAGGCACCAAGTTGTTAAAGAAGTACGGTAGGTAGACCTTTTTTTCAGGCATTTTCTGGTTTAAATATGCTCTGTACTTTACAATAAAAGTCAATTGGAAGGCTCAATAGACTCTTTTTGAGAATTTTTCCATTTCTTTCTTCAAAAACTGTTTGGGTATGTGAACGCATTGAGTATCTGCAGCTGATATTTCTGCATCAAAAACCTGTCTCTGGCAGGAAAATTGCTGCATAAGAAAAACTAGCGTTTTTGATGTTATTTTTTATGTGTTTTTTTTCCATTTATTAGAATGGGGGAAACCCCAAGAACAATATGATATACCGACAGTAAAAAAATGCAGGATGAAAATAATATATAATCAATAAAATGTATCCCATTTTATTAGATCTCATTAAAAGAATATAAATAAATAGGTAAAATATGCCAAAATACACAAACACGAGAAAAAGTGATGGGTGAGTCATAGGAACACATAGTATATCTCACATACATGGAGATTAACAGCATGGGAATCAAACAAAGGAATCATCAGTAATAATACATGTATTAAAAAAACATCCAATATTAGGTAGCATGATACTGGGGTCATGAATGTGTGGCACTCTGATTGGCCCTATGGTGCGTCTGGTATTGGAGGATCACAGCAGTTGATCACAGGTCCTTTTTGGTATCTGTGCGCCATTCATGAGTTAAACAGGCTGATGTTTTTCTTGTGGTATGGAATGGGTTAAGAATTCCTTGTTTAGACTGCTGAGTTTCCTTGGCTCGATGTCAGCTGCGGCTTATTGGGATACTCACCTTTATTATTTAAACCCTCTGCTAGGTTCCTACCTTCCCACCTATAGCTTTTTCTATGCTGTGTCTCAATTCTCTGGAGAAGGTGTTCCTGGAGAAGCTGATGTGTTCCTTTTGATGCCTGTGGAGCTCAATTTGTTTGTGTGTATTCCCCTGTCTGTCTTTTTCCCTGTGTTGTCTTTTGTAGTAGTAAGACTAGTGTATTTCTGTCCTTCACACTATTCAGAGCAAGGCCTAGGGTCAGACAGGGCTTAGGCACGTGATGGCGCATGAGGGGAAGGACCTGTCTAGTGTGTAGGGAGTGCAGGGATCATCATTAGTTGAGTTGTTGAGAGGTCACCATCTTCTCCCTCTCCCTATCGTCAGGAATCTCTTTACCTGTTTCTCCGCCCATCTCTCCCTTTGCGTCGCAACCGGCCATCTCTCTGCCCTGGTGTTACCGACTGGTACGCAGGGTGAAAGAATTAATTAAGTAAATCCCAGTGGGCAAAATCAAAACCACCCTGATAGGATACAGATTCCAAGAATGCCCAAAAGGGCCGAATTAAGTGGAATAGGGTATGCAGATAAAGTGCCATGGTTCAGCCACCATCCACCCAATAAGCATTTTGTAAATGCTTTGTCAGGGGTGGCTGGTGGGGAGTAACGCTGCTGTATATAATGGGAAATCCAAGAGATTCTTGAAATTACCTTAGCGGTGATCACATGTGTATTAAAAAATGGTGGAGCTCATAAAAGACACATGAGCATGCGTAGAAAGGTCAGCGGGTCAGTCAGGTGATATGTGAGAGATGATCATGTGGTTGAACACCATGTAATTTCACATAGGAATGTGTGTATGCTTACATTTAGTGTGTACAATACTGAGTTAGTGAACGAGACTACCAAGTCAGTAGGCTATCATGAATTGGTGGACAGCTACATAATAACACATAATTTAAAACAATTGCGGAAATTGAATATTAAATAAGGTTGCAATAAGCATTTTAAAGGGAAATAAGTGCAATGGAACATACAATGATGAGTAAAGTGCAAATGCATAGGGAGCAGAAAGTGGTTCCAAGAAATGTCAGGGACACACATGGTATAAGTGAAGATGGAATGCTGACCGTGCAAAAAATTAAAGAAAAATACAAATAAATCATATATTATATTATCAATTATATATTATATTATATTATAAAGAAAATTATATACATACATATATATATAGTCAAAGGCAACCATCTATAAAATAAAGGAACAGCAACGTGATTATGGCATCACCAAAGGCACAGAACCATGTGGCAGGTACTGCAAATAATAGGTGCAAACATGAATAAAAAAGAAATAATGAGTGCATAAAGGTGAAAAGTATAGATGCAAAACAATGATAAGAAATTCATGAAATAAAAAATAACCATCAGATATAAATATCCATGAAAAAATAAATATCTGAAAAGTGTATGCAACAAAGTGACTGTAACATCTCCAGGGCTTTTTGTCCATGAAAAACTTAAAATAAATTCAGCTGTATATCCTGAATGTAAAGAAGAAGCATCAACCTGCTCCGAGATCTTCATCTCCTCAAGGCTGAATCTGTCCTCAGTCTCAGGCAGAGGACCCTAGCCATGTCCAATTTCATTAAGGAGAACTGGCAAGGGGATTCATCCAGAAGTCTTCCTCACTGGCTGGAGATGGTTTCTTCTTTGTAAAAAAAAAAAAAAAGGATGGAACTCTCTGACGATTATAGAGGTCTCGACCAGATCACAATTAAAACAAATATCGGTTCCCACCAATCCCAGGATTGTTTGATCGTCTTAGACATGCCAGGATCTTCACAAGCTCGATCTTAGAGGAGCATACAGTCATGACCAAAAGTTTTGAGAATGACACAAATATTATATTTTCACATGATCTGCTGCCTCTGGTTTTTATGTGTGTTTGACAGTGTTTTTATCACAGACAGAAATATAATTGCAAACATATGAGTAACAAAAGCTTATATTGACAGTTAGAATGAGTTAATGCAGCAAGTCAATATTTGCAGTGTTGACCCTTCTTCTACAGGACCTCTGCAATTCCCTGGCATGCTCTCAATCAACTTCTGGACAAATCCTGACTGAAGCAGTCCATTCTTGCACAATCAATGCTTTCATTTTGTCAGAATTTTTAGGTTTTTGTTTGTCCACCGTCTCTTGATGATTGACCACAAGTTCTCAATGGGATTAAGATCTGGGGAGTTTCCAGGCCATGGACCCAAAAAATCTCTATGTTTTGTTCCCTGAGCCATTTAGTTATCACCTTTGCTTTATGGCAAGGTGCTCCATCATGCTGGAAAAGGCATTGTTGATCGCCAAACTGCTCTTGGAGGGTTGGGAGAAGTTGCTCTTGGAGGACATTCTGGTACCATTCTTTATTCATGGCTGTGTTTTTAGGCAAGACTGTGAGAGAGCCAATTCCCTTGGCTGAGAAGCAACCCCACACATGAATGGTTTCAGGATGCTTAACAGTTGGCATGAGACAAGACTGGTGGTAGCGCTCACCTTGTCTTCTCCGAATGAGGCGTTTTCCTGATGTCCCAAACAATCGAAAAGGGGATTCATCAGAGAAAATAACTTTACCCCAGTCCTCAGCAGTCCACTGCCTGTACCTTTTGCAGAATATCAGTCTGTCCATGATGTTTTTTCTGGAGAGAAGTGGCTTCTTTGCTGCCCTCCTTGAGACCAGGCCTTGCTCCAAGAGTCTCTGCCTCACAGTGCATGCACTCACACCTGCCTGCTGCCATTCCTGAGCAAGCTCTGCACTGCTGGTAGCCCGAACCCGCAGCTGAAACACTTTTAAGAGACGGTCCTGGCGCTTGCTGGTCTTTCTTAGGCGCCCTGGAGCCTTTTTGGCAACAATGGAACCTCTCTCCTTGAAGTTCTTGATGATGCGATAGATTGTTGACTGAGGTGCAATCTTTCTAGCTGCGATACTCTTCCCTGTTAGGCCATTTTTGTGCATGTGTTTCTTTAGAGATAACCATGGTTAACAGAAGAGAAACAATGATGCCAAGCACCAGCCTCCTTTTAAAGTGTCCAGTGGTGTCATTCTTACTTAATCATGACAGATTGATCTCCAGCCATGTCCTCATCAACACCCACACCTGTGTTAATGGAGCAATCACTGAAAAGAGGTTAGCTGGTCCTTTTAAGGCAAGGCTGCAATGATGTTGAAATGTGTTTTTGGGGATAAAGTTCATTTTCTAGCCAAATATTGACTCTGCAAGTAATTGCTGTTAAGCTGATCACTCTTTATAACATTCTGGAGTATATGCAAATTGCCATTAGAAAAAGTGAAGCAGTAGACTTTGTAAAAATTAATATTTGTGTCATTCTCAAAACTTTTGTCCATGACTGTACTATAACCCCTAGCCAGAAAGCGTGACCTAAGTTCCTCAGCTCGTGTTTCAAAGTCGGAGTCTGTCGAAAAGATCCGTCGCAAGCGAAGGAACTGTCCCACAGGGATTGCCTTCACAACATGAGAGGGATGGCAGGAGGAGGCATGTAATACCGTATTTGTAGACGTCTCTTTGCGGTGGATATCCGTTTGTATGACACCGGATCTGTCCCTCTTAATGGTGACATCTAAGAAATTATTTTCACCGGATCCCAAACCAGTCAGGTGTATGTTCAGGTCATTGCTATTCAAAAAGGTAACAAATTGCACAAGGTCAATGGATGTGCCCTGCCAGATAAAGAAGATGTCGTCGATGTAGCGTGCCAAGAAAGGGACACGGTCCATCAACCCCTGTTTATCTGACAGGAACAGATCCCTCTCCCAGGACCCTGAAATGAGTTGGCATAGGATGGCGCAAAAGCCGCACCTATTGCCGTCCCCTGGAGTTGCAAGTAGAAGGATCCTTTGAAAACAAAAAAATTGTGGGTGAGGGTAAACTCTAGTAGCTCCAGGAGTAGGTCCTTCAAACCGGTAGAGAGCATAGTTGTACCCAGGAAAAACCGAACTGTGGCAATGCCATCAGAGTGCCTGATGTTAGTGTAGAGGGACTCTACATCAACTGAGGCCAGTAGAGTATTACCCTCTAAACACAATCCATCAACCTTGCGCAACAATTCACCTGTATCTTTGAGGAAGGAGGGAGGTTAGCGACCAAAGGCTGTAAATAATGATCAATTCATTTGTTCACATTCTCCAAGAGGTTCCCTCTCCCAGACACAATAGGTCTGCCGGGCGGGGACGAAAGACTTTTATGAATTTTGGGCAGGAGATATAGGGTCGCAATAGTAGGTTTTTTTTATCCTAAGTGCTGAAGCCAGCCCACTGGTGATAATGTCGGTGTCCACTGCTCTTTTCAAGATATCATCCAATTTGGCAGTATGGGCCGAAAGGGGATTGTAAGTAAGTTTTCTATAACAAACAGTGTTATGTAATTGTCGATAAGCCTCCCTTTCATACATTGGTTTAGGCCATATCACCACAATTACCACCCTTGTCGGCCGGCTTCAGCACTACATCGGGTAAATCATGAAGATATTTGAGACGGGTTCTTTCATCTCTTGTGAGATTATCATCACCGCCACCAAGTGGAATTCTGGAAAATTCCTCCGCCACCACCCGAACAAACAAATCGATACTGGGACAAGAGGAAAAGGGAGGGAACCTCTTGGAGCGGGGACGAATGGAGGGAGGAATCTTACTTCCTTCGTTGTTATGTTCCAATGCTATTTCCTCCAAGATCCTTATTGCCTCCTGCTCCTCTTCTGTTGGAAAAAGATGTGAAATGTCACTATTATAAAAATATCTTTTGAATAGCAATGACCTGGCGAAAGTATGTAAGTCCTTCACACCCGTAAATGGATCATATCTGGAAGTGGGAGAGAAGGACAGACCCCTACCAAGCAAGGAGACATCAGCAAGAGATCAAGACTTTGGTGGAAGAGACTTTTTCTGGAGAAATACACCACTAATAAAATGATTCCGCTAGGCCTCAGGGTCAGAGTTATACCAACGTTCCCTATTGAGGATGAACAATTTGTCTCCAAATGGGAGGAGGCATGTGATACTTGTTCCTTCTCTTTAATGCAACTTCTAATTAATTTGAACTCTAAAAATATTATTGAACTTGACAAAAATATCAATACTGCTCAAACTGAGATCCGCAACGGCTGCACGCCTGAACGGATTCAACGGTTTGAGCAAGATATTGATAAATGTTTGGATCAGTTAGTCAAGAAGATCCAGGACAATCAGGTGAAAAAATACACCAGAGATTCTTCGGACTATCAAACCAAAAAAGTCTACTTCTGGAGGAAGAAAACACACCCTACAATGCATAGGGGACCGTCGAGTGCCTCGGTTTAATCTTTAAGTGATCTGTTGGATACTTCATCTGCCTCCATCACATCACATGGGGCTGCTGATATCCATAAGTTGCGTGACCACGCCTATCACCCGTATAAGAGATGCTACATGCACCCATCTGAAGTTAATCGTAATGATAATGAGGTGATTAATCTGAGTAATTATAAACTGTCTGATGCTGATGTCTTTTGCTTGGTAGGGGTCTGTCCTTCTCTCCCACTTCCAGATATGATCCATTCACGGGTGTGAAGGATTTACATATTTTCGCCAGGTCATTGCTATTCAAAAGATATTTTTATAATGGTGACATTTCACATCTATTTCAAACAGAATAGGAGCAGGAGGCAAAAAGGATCTTGGAGGAATTAGCATTGGAACATAACAACGAAGGAGGTAAGATTCCTCCCTCCATTCGTCCCCACTCCAAGAGGTTCCCTCCCTTTTCCTCTTGTCCCAGTATCGATTTGTTTGTCCGGGTGGTGGCGGAGGAATTTTCCAGAATTCCTCTTGGTGGCGGTGATGATAATCTCACAAGAGATGAAAGAACCCGTCTCAAATATCTTCATGATTTACCGGATGTAGTGCTGAAGTCGGCCGACAAGGGTGGTAATGTGGTGATATGGCCTAAGCCAATGTATGAAAGGGAGGCTTATCGATAATTACATAACTCTGTTTGTTATAGAAAACTTACTTACAATCCCCTTTCCGCCTATACTGCTAAATTGGATGATATCTTGAAAAGAGCAGTGGACACCGACATTATCACCAGTGGGCTGGCTTCAGCACTTAGGATAAAAAAACCTACTATTGCGACCCTATATCTCCTGCCCAAAACTCATAAAAGTCTTTCGTCCCCGCCCGGCAGACCTATCGTGTCTGGGAGAGGGAACCTCTTGGAGAATGTGAACAAATGGATTGATCATTATTCATAGCCTTTGGTCACTAACCTCCCCTCCTTCTTCAAAGATACGGGTGAATTGTTGCGCAAGGTTGATGGATTGTGTTTAGAGGGTAATACTCTACTGGCCTCAGTTGATGTAGAGTCCCTCTACACTAACATCAGGCACTCTGATGGCATTGCCGCAGTTCGGTTTTTCCTGGGTACAACTATGCTCTCTACCGGTTTGAAGGACCTACTCCTGGAGCTACTAGAGTTTACCCTCACCCACAATTTTTTTGTTTTCAAAGGATCCTTCTACTTGCAACTCCAGGGGACTGCAATGGTGCGGCTTTTGCGCCATCCTATGCCAACCTATTCCTGGGGTTCTGGGAGAGGGATCTGTTCCTGTCAGATAAACAGGGGTTGATGGACCGTGTCCCTTTCTGGGCACGCTGCATCGACGACATCTTCTTTATCTGGCAGGGCACATCCATTGACCTTGTGCAATTTATTACCTTTTTGAATAGCAATGACCTGAACATACACCTGACTCTGGTTTGGGATCCGGTGAAAATTAATTTCTTAGATGTCACCATTAAGAGGGACAGATCCGGTGTCATACAAACGGATATCCACCGCAAAGAGACATCTACAAATACGGCATTACATGCCTCCTCCTGCCATCCCTCTCATGTTGTGAAGGCGATCCCTGTGGGACAGTTCCTTTGCTTGCGACGAATCTGTTCGACAGACTCCGACTTTGAAACACGAGCTGAGGAACTTAGGTCACGCTTTCTGGCTAGGGGTTATAGTAGGCGTACCATTAAGAAGGCCTACCATAGAGCGAAGCATTCCATGTGGAATGATTTGCTCTATAAAAACAATCCATCTCGACATAATAATTCTAATATAGTGAGGTTTATCACTACTTACCATCCTCAACATCACAAGATGCGATTGGCTGTCCAGAAAGCGTGGCCGATCCTTAAAGTTGACCCCATTATTGGTAGGTTTCTTCCGGATAAGCCTTCTTTCACCTTTAGACGGGCCAGAAATTTGCGTGACCACTTGACCGCTAGTCATTACCTTGGCCAACATGTCCCGACTTTCTTAGATAGTGCTCCGACTAGTTTTGGCTGTGTGCCATGCGGTAGATGCGTTGCCTGTCCAAACATCGAATGTTGCTCCTCGTTCACGAACTCGGATGGCACTAAGAGTTTTTCCATTAGGCAAACCAATTCCTGTACATCGAGATATGTTATTTACTGTGCCAGTTGCCCATGTGGACTTTTCTATGTAAGATTGACCACCAGACAACTGAAAGTTCGTGTGAGAGAGCACATTTTGGGCATTCAAGCCGCATCTACCTGCACTGTTACCGCCACGCTGAAAACATTACTTCGTCACTTTCATGAATTCCATCAATGTGATGGTTCATTGTTAAAAGTGAGGGGTATTGACTCTTTGAACATTAATATAAGGGGAGGGAGTTATCTAGATGGTTGACCCAGGCTGAGACTAAGTGGATCTGGACACTACAAACCATCCACCCTAATGGCCTTAATGAGAACATTTCTTTTGTTCCCTTCTTGTGATCTCCCAGTTCTGCCATCATTGTGCATCTCGCCGTCCGCATGATTTTTATTTTATTGATTTTTAACTTTTGTATAATCTTTTTGTCTTAGATTAGGTTGTTGTATGTTCCTGCTGTCTGCCTCCTGGACTTCTCTATATCGTCATACAAGGGTACAAAATTATCAGCTTTCTTTATGGACTTTCTTGGGCTACTGCCATTTCGGTAGCAACACATTAATAGGGCTATGTATGTTAATGTATGCCCCACTGACTATTATGTCCCTTTTATGAGATCTTGGTTTTGTAGAATGTTGTCCCTTGAGATACGAAGTTACCTATTCTTAATATTAATGCTTTCATTCATAGGAGACTGTGACTATATGATCTTGTACTTTATTTGTATATTTTTTGCCATAGATCTGCAATCTGTATTCATTGTAACTCTTTGAGTGATATACAAATATTGTCCTTATGTTTAGTGTCATTGTACACTTCTTTATATATAAGTCATCTTTTTATTTATACACACTGTGGCCATCTGTCCATTATATATCCTGTGCTCCTATGTCACGGTTAATTTGTATGTCTATAGTATTTTGGATACTCTTTTACTGCCAGTATACTTTTCTGTAATGTTGTGTATGCGCCGTCCTATTTTGGTATTGCCGAATCCATTGTACACTATTGTACTTTTTCCTTGTATGTCTTGGTCAATCCATATGTCCACAGTAGTTGGTACACTCTTTTACCGTCACTTAATTTCCCTGTTATGCGATGTGTGCACCTCTCTATTGGTTCTCCACGCATCCATCTTTGTCCCTGGTTTCCATGGCAGGCGAGTCTTGCGCATTCGCCGTCCATTCTCCGCGCTGACCGCGTCACTTCCTGTGACGTTGGATGCCGGACCTCGTGGGGCCCCACGAGTTTCTGGCTCCAGCGTTCCAAGGTATATGCTGGTTGGCTGCGGTGACGTGACGTCGCCTGTTCGCTTCCGCCACAGGCAAATACAAATAGATGCCCGTTGTGGGCATTCACTATACGCCCCCTGAGGAAGGAGTGTCATCACTCCGAAACGCGCGTCAGGTGGGTCGGGAGCCTGCGGTCCTCTGCACCATTTGGGTAACTATTACATTGTTCATGTACTATATTCACTTGTTTTGACCGTTTATATATGTGGGTCCGTACCTCATGACATCGGTACTTACCTTAACCAGCACATGCTGTTTTGTTATTGTTTTACTTCTTGGTCTGCGCTAGTGTGGCTACGGTATATGTTGCCACTTGTTGGCATTTAATTTTATGTATGCAGAGGTCATGCTGTCTCTACAGCCCTTGGTCATCATATTGTGAATTGTGAGGTTGCACTTTCCCCCTTCTTTTGCCACTTAAACCTGTATGTTTTATATGTTTAATAAAATATATATGTTTTATTCAGACTGTGTTCTTGTTCTGTGGTTGGCTATGCTTATAGCAGTTGGTCTTATTCAGTCCACAGGCATCCATGTGTGGGAGTATATTCACTTGTCTGTTTTTCAGACAATTTTTTATTATCCACTCATGTATTTTGCTTGTCTCACCTCTTTTATTGTATCCAGTAGTGTTGAGCGATACTGCTCGATATCTAAAAATATCGGATCGGAATGGTATCGCCGATATCACTAAATATCGGCGATATCCGATTCCGATATCGGAAGTCCCATGTAAGTCTATGGGAACAAATTATCGCAACTAAAAAAAACCTTTATTTCCTTGTAAACACTAAATATACACACATAGAATAATATATATATATATATATATATACATGTCATTGTGACATATATATACATATATGTATAGTTTATACACTTCTACATAGTAAAATAGCCTCTGATTCAATTGCCGGGTAAAGCCGGCTTCTGTGAAAAGACAGAAGCACCCGACATGAAATGACACTTGGTGTACATAGGGTTAACCATGTCTTTTCATGTCGTTTGCTATCTGATTTGCACAAACAATTACATCAGTCTATGTGTGCAAAATTTCACACCTGTAGGGAATAATTAAAGGTGTAAATTCGTTGTAAAAAAAACGGACTTTTTTGCTACGAATTTACACCTTTAATTAACCCCTACAGGTGTGAAATTTTGCACACATAGACTGATGTAATTGTTTGTGCAAATCAGATAGCAAAGGACATGAAAAGACATGGTTAACCCTATGTACACCAAGTGTCATTTCATGTCGGGTTCTGCATTTTCACAAAAGCAGGCAATTGAATTAGCGGCTATTATACTATGTAGAAGTGTATGAACTATAAATATAAATATATATATATGTGTCACAAATTCAATGACATGTATATATATATATATGAGGTGTAAAATTGTTTAAAAAAAATGCGTGGGCACCCGCCCTATTTTCGCAACCAGACAGACAAAGCCAGCGAATGGGGGCAGATAATAATAGCCCAGAGAGGGACCATTATTTTTGGCCCCCCCCCTGGCTACTAACATCTGCCCCCAGACACCCCAGAAAAGACAAATCTATAATTAGATTCGCCCTTTCTGGCACTTTGCCCGTCTATTCCCATTGCCCTGTAGCGGTGGCGAATGGGTTAATATGGGGTTAAAGCCACCTTGCAATTGAAAGGTGACCTTAAGCCAGGTTAATAATTGAGAGCTGTCAATTAGACAACTATCAATTATTAATCCTATTGCATGAAATAAAAATAAAACACACACACACTTTAACCCCTCTCTGACATTAGACGTACTATCCCGTCCATAAAACCCGTGCCATTCTGACCATGGACGGGATAGTACGTCATAGGCGATTAGCTGCGCTCCCGGAGGGAGCGCAGCTAATCGCCGCCGGGTGTCAGCTGATTATCACAGCTGACACCCGTGACTGTGTGTCAGGAGCGGTCACGGACCGCTCCCGGCACATTAACCCCTTGCACACCGCGATCAAACATGATCGCGGTGTACTGGGGCACAGGGGAGGATCGCGCAGGGTGGGGGCTCCCTGCGCGCCCCCCTGAGACCCTCAGAGCAGCGCGATGTGATCGCGCTGCTCTGAGGGCTTCCTCCCTCCCAGGACCCGGATCCAAGATGGCGCCGGGGTCCTGGAGGGAGGCGGCTTCCTCAGTGCCTGCCGAGAGCAGGCATGAGGAAGCGTCCTGCACTGCCTGTCACATCGCTGGTGTGACAGAGTGCTGTGCACACTGTCACACCAGCGATCTGATGAAATACAGTGATGTCCCACCCTGGGACAAAGTAAAAAAGTAAAAAAAAGTAAAATAAAACATGTGTAAAAAAAAATCCAAAAAAAAAAAAAAAAAAAAAAAATATTCCCCAATAAATTCATTACTTATTGTAAATAAAAAAATAAAACAATAAAAGTACACATATATGGTATCGCCGCGTCCGTAACGACCCCCCCTATAAAACTGTCCCACTAGTTAACCCCTTTTGTGAACCCCTTAAAAAATAAAAAATAAAAACGAAGCAAAAATCAGTGCTTTATCATCATACCGCTGAACAAAAAGTGGAATAACACGCGATCAAAAAGACGGATATAAATAAACATGGTACCGCTGAAAACGTCATCTTGTCCCGCAAAAAACAAGCCGTCACACAGCATCATCAGCAAAAAAATAAAAAAGTTATAGCTCGCAGAATAAAGCGATGCAAAAATAATTATTTTTTATATAAAATTGTTTTTATTCTATAAAAGCGCCAAAACATAAAAAAATTATATAAATGAGGTATCGCCATAATCGTACTGACCCGAAGAATAAAACTGCTTTATCGATTTTACCACACGCGGAACAATAAAAACGCCTCACCCAAAAGAAATTCATGAATTGCTGATTTTTGTTCATTCTAACCTCCCAAAAATCGAAATAAAAAGCGATCAAAAAATGTCACGTGCTCAAAAATGGTACCAATAAAAGCGTCACCTCGTCCCGCAAAAATTAAGACCTCACATGACATTGTGGGCCAAAATATGCAAAAATTATAGCTCTCAAAATGTGGCGATGCAAAAAACTACTTTTTGCAATAAAAAGCGTCTTTTAGCGTGACAGCTGCCAATCATAAAAACCGCTATAAATAGTAAATCAAACCCCCCTTTATCACCCCCTTAGTAAGGGAAAAATAATAAAATTAAAAAAATGTATTTATTTCCATTTTCCCATTAGGGTTAGGGTTAGGGTTTCGGCTAAAGTTAGGGTTAGGGTTGGCGCTAAAGTTAGGATTAGGGTTAGAGTTAGGATTAGGGTTAAGGTTGGGATTAGGGTTGGGACTAGGGTTAGGGGTGTGTTGGGGTTAGGGTTGGAGTTAGAATTGGGGGGTTTCCGCTGTTTAGGCACATCAGGGGCTCTCCAAATGTGACATGGCGTCTGATCTCCATTCCAGCCAATTCTGCGTTGAAAAAGTCAAACGGTGTTCCTTCACTTCTGAGCTCTGCCATGCATCCAAACAGTAGTTTATCCCCACATATGGGGTATCAGCGTACTCTGGACCCCAAGAGTTATTGTGAAATTTGTCCTATTTCTTCTGTTACCCTTGGGAAAATAAAAAACTGGGGGCGAAAATATTATTTTTGTAAAAAAAATAAGATTTTTTTGTTTTTACGGCTGTACATTATAAACTTCTGTGAAGCACTTGGGGCTTCATAGCGCTCACCACACATCTAAATAAGTTCCTTGTGGGGTCTATTTTCCAAAATGGGGTCACTTGTTGGGGATTTCCACTGTTTAGGCGCATCAGGGGCTCTCCAAATGCGACATGACGCCCCCAGACCATTCCATCAAAGTCTGCAATCCAAAACGTCACTACTTCCCTTTCCGAGCCCTGACATGCGCCCATACAGTAGTTTTCTCCCACATATTGGGTATCAGCGTACTCAGGACAAATTGGACAACAACTTTTGGGGTCCAATTTCTCCTGTTACCCTTGTGAAAATAAAATATTGGGGGCGAAAAAATCATTTTTGTAAAAAAAAAAAGGATTTTTTATTTTTACGGCTGTGCGTTATAAACTTCTGTGAAGCACTTCGGGGTTCAAAGTGCTCACCACACATCTAGGTAAGTTCCTTGTGGGGTCTATTTTCCAAAATGGGGTCACTTGTGGGGGGTTTCCACTGTTTAGGCGCATCAGGGGCTCTCCAAATGCGACATGACGCCCCCAGACCATTCCATCAAAGTCTGCAATCCAAAACGTCACTACTTCCCTTTCCGAGCCCTGACATGCGCCCATACAGTAGTTTTCTCCCACATATTGGGTATCAGCGTACTCAGGACAAATTGGACAACAACTTTTGGGGTCCAATTTCTCCTGTTACCTTTGTGAAAATAAAATATTGGGGGCGAAAAAAATCATTTTTGTAAAAAAAAAAAGGATTTTTTATTTTTACGGCTGTGCGTTATAAACTTCTGTGAAGCACTTCGGGGTTCAAAGTGCTCACCACACATCTAGGTAAGTTCCTTGTGGGGTCTATTTTCCAAAATGGGGTCACTTGTGGGGGTTTCCACTGTTTAGGCGCATCAGGGGCTCTCCAAATGCGACATGACGCCCCCAGACCATTCCATCAAAGTCTGCAATCCAAAACGTCACTACTTCCCTTTCCGAGCCCTGACATGCGCCCATACAGTAGTTTTCTCCCACATATTGGGTATCAGCGTACTCAGGACAAATTGGACAACAACTTTTGGGGTCCAATTTCTCCTGTTACCCTTGTGAAAATAAAATATTGGGGGCGAAAAAATCATTTTTGTAAAAAAAAAAAGGATTTTTTATTTTTACGGCTGTGCGTTATAAACTTCTGTGAAGCACTTCGGGTTCAAAGTGCTCACCACACATCTAGATAAGTTCCTTGTGGGGTCTATTTTCCAAAATGGGGTCACTTGTGGGGGGTTTCCACTGTTTAGGCGTATCAGGGGCTCTCCAAATGCGACATGACACCCCCAGACCATTCCATCAAAGTCTGCAATCCAAAACGTCACTACTTCCCTTCCGAGCCCTGACGTGCACCCATACAGTAGTTTTCTCCCACATATTGGGTATCAGCGTACTCAGGACAAATTGGACAACAACTTTTGGGGTCCAATTTCTCCTGTTACCCTTGTGAAAATAAAATATTGGGGGCGAAAAAATCATTTTTGTAAAAAAAAAAAAGGATTTTTTATTTTTACGGCTGTGCGTTATAAACTTCTGTGAAGCACTTCGGGGTTCAAAGTGCTCACCACACATCTAGATAAGTTCCTTGTGGGGTCTATTTTCCAAAATGGGGTCACTTGTGGGGGGTTTCCACTGTTTAGGCGTATCAGGGGCTCTCCAAATGCGACATGACACCCCCAGACCATTCCATCAAAGTCTGCAATCCAAAACGTCACTACTTCCCTTCCGAGCCCTGACGTGCACCCATACAGTAGTTTTCTCCTACATATTGGGTATCAGCGTACTCAGGACAAATTGGACAACAACTTTTGTGTTCCAATTTCTTCTGTTACCCTTGTGAAAATAAAATATTGGGGGCGAAAAAATCATTTTTGTAAAAAAAAAAAAGGATTTTTTATTTTAAGGCTGTACGTTATAAATTTTAGTGAAACACGTGGGGGTTCAAAGTTCTCACCACACATCTAGATAAGTTCCTTGAGGGGTCTAGTTTCCAAAATGGTGTCATTGTGGGGGGTTTCCACTGTTTAGGCAGATCAGGAGCTCTCCAAACACGACATGGCGTCCAGCCAATTCTGCGTTGAAAAAGTGAGACGGCGCTCCTTCCCTTCCAAACTCTGCCATGCACCCAAACAGTGGTATACCCCCACATATGGGGTATCAGTGTACTCAGGACAAATTGCACAAGAACTTTTGGAGTCTTGTTACCCTTGGAAAAATAAAAATTCGGGTGAAAAGATCATTTTTGTGGAAAAAATATGATTTTTAAATTTTACGGCTCTACGTTATAAACTTGTGTGAAGCACTTGAGGGTTCAAATTGCTCACCAAAGATCTAGATAAGTTCCTTAGGGGGTCTAGTTTCCCAAATGGGGTCATTTGTGGGGGGTTTCCACTGTTTAGGCACATCAGGGGCTCTCCAAATGCAACATGGCATCCAATCTCAATTCCAGCCAATTTTGGTTGGAAAAAGTCAAATGGTGCTCCTTCCCTTCCGAGCTCTGCCGTGCGCCCAAACAGTGGTTCCCCCCCACATATGGGGCATCAGCGTACTCAGGACAAATTGGACAACAACTTATGTGGTCCAATTTCTCCTGATACCCTTGGGAAAATAAAAAATTAGTGACTAAAAGATAATTTTTGTGGGAAAAAAATAGGATTTTTATTTTCATGCCCGGGCATTATAAACTTGTGTGAAGCACTTGGGGGTTCAAAGTGCTCACCAAAGATCTAGATAAGTTTCTTAGGGGGTCTAGTTTCAAAAATGGGGTCACTTGTGGGGGATTTCCACTGTTTAGGCTCATCTGGGGCACTGCAAACGGAACATGACCCCCATCAACGTCTGCATTCCAAAACGTTACTACTTCCTTTCCAAGCCCTGCCGTGCGCCCAAACAGTTTTCCACCCCCACATATGGGGTATCAGCGTACTCAGGACAAATTGGACAACAACTTTTGGGGTCCAATTTCCTTGGGAAAATTCAAAAATTTAGGACTAAAAAATCATTTTTGTGGAATTTTTTTTTTTTTTTTTTCACACCCAGGCATTATAAACTTTTGTGAAACACTTGGGGGTTCAAAGTGCTCACAACAGATCTAGATAAGTACCTTAGGGGGTCTAGTTTCCAAAATGGTGTCACTTGTGGGGGGTTTCCACTGTTTAGGCGCATCAGAGGTTCTCCAAGCGCGACATGGCGTCCAATCTCAACTCCAGCCAATTTTAGTTTGAAAAAGTCAAACGGCGCTCCTTCCCTTACGAGCTCTGCCGTGTGCCCAAACAGTGGTTTTCCCCCACATATGGGGTATTGGCATACTCAGGAGAAATTGCATAACAACCTTATCTGTCCATTTTCTCCTTTTACCCTTGTGAAAATAAAAAAAAGTTTGTGAAAGATCATTTTTGTGGCTAAAAAGTTAAATATTCATTTTTTCCTTCCACGTTGCTTTAGTTCCTGTGAAGCACCTGAAGGGTTAATAAACTTCTTGAATGTGGTTTTGAGAACCTTGAGGGGTGCAGTTTTTAGAATGGTGTCACTTTTGGGTATTTTCTGTCATGTAGACCCCTCAAAGTGACTTCAAATGTGAGGTGGTCCCTAAAAAAATAGCTTTGTAAATTTTGTTGTAAAAATGAGAAATCGCTGGTCAACTTTTAACCCTTATAACTTCCTAACAAAAAAAAATTTTGATTCCAAAATTGTGCTGATGTAAAGTAGACATGTGGGAAATGTTATTTCTTAACTATTTTGTGTTACATATTTCTCTGTTTTAAGGGAATAAAAATTCAAAGTTTGAAAATTGCTAAATTTTCTAAATTTTCGCCATATTTGCGTATTTTCAAAAATAAACGCAAGTTATATGGAAGAAATTTTACCACTAACATGAAGTACAATATGTCACGAGAAAACAATCTCAGAATCGCGAAGATCCGTTGAAGCGTTCCGGAGTTATAACCTCATAAAGAGACAGTGGTCAGAATTGTAAAAATTGTCCCGGTCATTAACGTGCAAACCACCCTTGGGGGTGAAGGGGTTAATTAAAAATCATTTTAATGAAATAAAGACACATGTTTTTGACCATCTTTTATTTGACTGCAAAAACCATTTCCTGTAATAAAAATAAAATAAAAAAGCAAAATTATTCTTACCTATCCCATGCACAGTCAGGTCCCACGGTGTAATCTTTCAGAAAGGGTTAATGTTTACTGCAGGGACCGCAGCTAATGCTGCAGCCTCACAGTAAACCCCAAATGAATGAGTTCCTCTCCTGGCTGACAGGAGAGGAAGTGGAAAGCTTAATTGATTGCTTTCCACTTTCACTTCAGGTCAGCCAGGGACACAATCAGTGACGTCAGAGGGAACTGATTAACAAAAATAGGGGTTCCCTTCGAAAAAAAAATGGCGTCGGGTCCCCCCTATTTTTGTTAACCAGCCTGATGAAGCAGACTGCTGAGCAGTGGCGTAGCGTGAATGAAGCAGACCAAGCAGCTGCTATGGGGCCCGGACAGGTGAGGGGGCCCTCGACGATCGGGTAGCTGTGCTGACACAGTACTACCAGGGGGTCGGCGGGGGAGGAGGAGCGCAGCTCTTCTATATACTCACCCCTCCTGGTGCGGTCTCTGCAGCCCCTGCTCTTCTCCCACGGTCTCCGACGCCTGTGTTCAGCAGTCAGGTGGTACCGCTCATTACAGTCATGAATACGCACATATTCATGACTTTAATGAGCTGTCCCGCGTGACCGCTGAACACTGGCGGCGGAGACCGTGGGAGAAGAGCAGGGGCTGCACAGACCGCGCCGGCGGAAGGGTGAGTATAAGGGATATTTACCTGTCCCGTTCCACCGTTGCTCGCGTCCTCTTGCTGCAATGTTCAGGTCAGAGGGCGTGATGACGTCGTTAGTGCGCGCCGCGCCCTCTGCCTGATCATTCACTGCTGGAGGACCCCGAAGACAGCGGCACTCAGCAGTGGAGAGAGGACAGGTAAATATCTTAGGTGCCGGGGCCCTGAGCGAGCGGTGACATCGGCACCTGGTGTCACCCCCTGCTCAGGACACCGGCACCTGGCCCCCAGCGACGAAAGGTGAGTATGTCTTTTTTTTTTTTTTGGTTGCAGCAGCTGCGGCAGCATAAGGGCCTATACTATGGAGCATCTATGGGGGCACAATCTATGGGGGCATAATACATTTTTTTGTTTAATGTGTCCCCTCACTGTGCTGCCACTTTACATTTACAATGGCTCTGGGTTTTTTTTTTGGGGGGGGGGCCCATTCAGACTTTTGCTATGGGGCCCCATGATTTCTATGTATGCCCCTGCTGCTGAGGCATGGTATTTAAGTCTGTTAAGGAGCCAATATCCATGGACCTTGCCAGCAGCGTCGGACTGGAGTACCTTGGGCCCACCAGAGAAAAAATATTCTTGGGGCCCACCATCATACTTCCCAACCTTTAAAGAAGGGAAAGAGGGACAAAGGCTGTGGCACGCTGTGCCTGCTGCAGCAAATTTTAGGCCATGCCACGTTGCACCACAGACTGTCCAGGAGTTGGTGGATGCTTTAGTCCAGGTGTGGGAGGAGATCCCTCAGGAGACCATCCGTCGCGCTCATCAGGAGCATGGCCAGAAGTTGTAGTGAGGTCATACAGCATACCTCCCAAATTTTGAAGACAGGAAAGAGGGTTAAAGGCTGCGGCGAGCGTAGGGCGTCGCTGCAAATTTTAGGCCACGCCCCGACCACACCCATTTAACAGCTAATCACACCCATATCCTGGCCCCAAGCGTACCCATTTAGCACTGCTGATCACACTGACTGGTAATGAGGGCACAGTGGCTGGTACTGAGGAAAAGAAAGAAAGAGCAGCGAGAGAGAAAGAACAAACAGAGAAAGAAAGAGAGGAAAGAAAGAAAAGAGAGAGAGAAAGAAAGAACAGAGAGAAAAAAGAACAGAGAGCGAGAAAGAAAGAACAGAGAGCGAGAAAGACTAGAGAGAGAAAGAAAGACTAGAGAGAGAGCCAGAGGCGTAGCTAGGGTTTTGGTTTAGTGGGGGCGAAACTTCTGAGTGGGCCCCTAATCAGAGAACCTCAGCAAATGACCGCGCTGTTGCCAAAAATAATCTATATATAAAAAGACCAATATTGATATTACCGCCATATGGTCTGTGGTAAATAATACCAGTCCTACAGAACATATAATAGATTACAGCACAGGTACAGATAATGACTTACCGCTGATTGTTATGTTTCGGTAGCTGAGGAGTGCAGGTAAAAAAGGCAATACAACAGAGCAGTTGGAATCTATGAGATTGCAGTACCCTGACTAACCACCACAACTAGAGGCAGCTGTGGAGCGTTCCTACGTTGGTCCTAGACGCCTCGTCACAGCCTGAGAAACTAACTACACCTAAAGATAGATATAGGAAAGCTATCTGCCCCGGAGCAGAACCCCAAAGATAACAGAAAGCCCCCAAACATGTAATGGCGGTTAGACAAGATGAAATACTGACACAGAAAGAAAATAGTATGAGCAAACGCTGGGGCCCAAACTAACTAAATAGAAAAGGATAGGAAGGGTACTTACTGCAATCCCAGAAAACCCTGAAAAGCACCAACTCTACTAATTTCAAAAATACCTGAGATCACACGACCTCTTCCACCTAAATTAGTTCTCTGGTGTAACAAAATCAAAACAGCAGCCACTGAAAAAACTGGAAAAAGCAAATGTACAAACATCAGTGGCTGAACAAAACTGAGAGGGCAAAAGCCCCCGGAGGGGACCCTGAAGGCCCCCACAGAAATGCAGGACAAAATGCAAAAATATAGCACAAAAACAAAAAGAAGAAAAAGTCTTATCTGTTAGCAGGAGATGCAGACACGACACAGAAGGCTACAAGGGAAACAGGAATGAAGGATTCAGACCAGAACAATTGATCACCGGCAACCCTGATGGGAAGGTGACTCCCTTATATAAGACCAGTCAGTAACACCTGATTCCCAGTCCTCACAATCTTCACTGGACAGACCAGCACCGCTTGTAACCACCAGAGGGAGCCTCTGCTCAGAACTCATCTCAAACCCATTCACAACAGTACCCCCCCCTTGAGGAGGGGTCACCGAACCCTCATTTGAGCAACCAGGTCGGTCAGGATGAGTTCTATGATACGCACGGATAAGTCTCCTAGCATGGATGTCCGAAGCAAACACCCAAGAATTGTCTTCCTGACCATAACCTCTCCATTTAACCAAATACTGGAGTTTCCGTCTAGAAAAACGAGAATCTAATATTTTCTCAACCACATACTCCAGATTGCCCTCAACCAAAACAGGGTCAGGAGGCACAGCAGCAGGAACCACTGGCTCAACAAACCTCTTCAACAAGGACTTGTGGAACACGTTATGGATCTTAAATGTCCCTGGAAGAAGCAAACGAAAAGAAACAGGATTAATAATCTCCATGATCTTATAAGGTCCAATGAACCTAGGCTTAAATTTAGGAGATGCTACTCTCATAGGAATATTCTTTGAGGACAACCAGACCAAGTCCCCCACTTTAAACCGAGGACCATCAGTCCTATGCCGGTTAGCAAACCGCTGGGCCCTCTCCTGAGAGAGGGACAACCTCTCCACTACCTGGTCCCAAATCAGTTGCATACGCTCCCAAACAGAGTCAACACCTGGACAAACAGAAGCCTCCGTCTGTCCCGAAGAAAATCGAGGGTGAAACCCAGAATTACAGAAAAACGGAGACATCAAAGTGGCAGAGCTAGCCCTATTATTAAGAGCAAACTCAGCCAAAGGCAAAAAAGAGACCCAGTCATCCTGATCAGCAGACACAAAGCATCTTAGATAAGTCTCCAATGTCTGGTTTGTTCTCTCAGTTTGACCATTGGTCTGAGGATGAAATGCCGAGGAGAAAGACAATTGAACACCCAGTTTAGAACAAAAAGTCCTCCAAAATCTGGAAACAAACTGGACTCCTCTGTCAGACACAATGTTCTCAGGAATGCCGTGTAAACGAACCACGTGCTGAAGGAACAACGGCACCAATTCAGAGGAGGAAGGCAACTTATGTAATGGCACAAGATGTATCATTTTGGAAAACCTATCACAAATTACCCAGATGGTGGTCATTCTCTGAGAAACAGGAAGGTCGGAAATGAAATCCATAGAGATATGGGTCCATGGTCTCTTGGGCACAGGCAATGGCATCAACAAACCACTAGAGCGAGAGCAAGGCTTGGAGCGAGAGCAAGTCCCGCAGGACTGCACAAATTCCCTGACATCACGAGACAAGGTAGGCCACCAAAAGGACCGACTAACCAAGTCTCTGGTACCAAAAATTCCGGGATGCCCAGCCAATGCGGAACAATGAATCTCAGACATCACACTCTTTTTCCACTGGTCCGGGACAAACAATTTTCCAACAGGGCAGCGCTCGGGCCTATCCTCCTGACACCCCTCCAGAGCAAGTCTCAAATTGGGCGAGATGGCAGAAAGAACTACACCCTCCTTCAAAATAACAGAGGGATCAGATAGCTCAGGAGAGTCCGCAAGGAAACTCCTCGAGAGGGCATCCGCCTTAACATTCTTAGTTCCAGGAAGAAAGGAAACCACAAAATTAAAATGTGTGAAAAACAAGGCCCACCTGGCCTGTCTAGGATTGAGTCGCTTGGCAGATTCCAGATAGACCAGATTCTTATGGTCCGTAAGGACCACCACCTGATGTTTGGCTCCCTCCAGCCAATGTCTCCACTCTTCAAAAGCCCACTTCATGGCCAATAACTCCCGATTACCCACGTCATAATTACGTTCAGTAGGAGAAAATTTTCGAGAGAAAAAGGCACAAGGGTTACTTTTAGAGGTCTCTGGATCTTTTAGGGACAAAACGGCACCTGCCCCAATTTCAGAGGCATCAACCTCCACCTGAAATGGCAGAGAAACATCAGGCTGCCGTAGAACAGGAGCAGAAGTGAATCTCTGCTTAAGTTCCTGAAATGCAGAGACTGCCTCAGGAGGCCAATTCACCACATCAGAACCCTTTCTGGTCAAATCAGTTAATGGTTTAACAATAACCGAGAAATTACCAATAAATTTACAATAAAAATTGGCAAAACCCAAAAATCTCTGAAGAGCCTTTAATGAAGTAGGTTGGACCCAATCACAGATGGCCTGAACCTTGACCGGGTCCATTTCAATAACAGATGGGGACAAAATGAATCCCAGAAATGAGATCCTCTGTACGCCAAAAAGACACTTTGATCCCTTCACATACAGAGCATTCTCTCTCAAAATCTGGAATACAGTTCGAACATGTTTCACATGAGAGTCCCAGTCATTAGAAAAAATCAAGATATCATCCAAATAAACAATCAGAAATTTGTCCACAAAATCCCTGAAAATGTCATTCATGAAGGACTGGAAGACGGAAGGAGCATTAGTGAGCCCAAAGGGCATCACTAGGTACTCAAAATGCCCTTCAGGGGTATTGAATGCCGTCTTCCATTCATCCCCGTGCTTAATGCGAATAAGGTTATACGCCCCCCTGAGGTCAAGCTTGGTAAACCAAGTAGCGTTTTTCACCCTGGAAAACAGGTCAGAAATCAAGGGTAAGGGGTATTGATATTTCACAGTAATATTGTTCAAGAGACGATAATCAATACATGGCCTTAATGAACCATCTTTTTTGGCCACAAAGAAAAAACCGGCACCTAAGGGTGAAGAGGATGGTCTGATATGACCCTTCTCCAATGATTCCTTGATATAAGACCGCATAGCGTCATGTTCAGGTACAGACAAGTTAAAAAGGCGACCTTTAGGGAATTTACTACCCGGCACTAATTCAATAGCGCAGTCATAGCTCCTATGGGGAGGCAAGGATGCAGATTTACTTTCGCTAAACACATCAGAAAAATCAATCAAAAAGTCAGGAACATCCTGAGCCTGGGGGGAGGCAGAAAAAACAGGAGTGTTGGTATTAACACATTGGCAGCCCCAACTAGTTACAGACACAGATTTCCAATCCAAAACAGGATTATGAGACTGTAACCAAGGGAAACCCAGCACGATAATGTCATGCAGATTATACAGAACCAAAAATTTGCAGCACTCCTGGTGATCAGGTTCAACCCTCATTATCACCTGAGTAGAAAACTGGGGTTTATTCTCAGCCAAAGGGGTAGAATCGACCCCCAGTAGGGGAATAGACTTCTGTAGGGGTATCAAGGGAAACCCACAACGTTTAGCAAAATCATAATCCATCAGGTTAATAGCTGCTCCAGAATCAACGAAAGCCTGAGCAGAAAATGAGGACAGAGAGCATATCAGAGTGACAGTTAATAAAAACTTAGTCTGAACACTACCCAAGACAACTGAGCGTGCAAAACGTCTTCCCCGCTTAGGGCAGACTGAAATAGCATGAGAGGCATCACCACAGTAGAAACATAACCCATTGCGCTTTCGAAACTCATGACGCTGTGCCCCAGACACCACTCTATCACACTGCATGGGTTCAGAAGCTGGTTCACAAGGCAACACCATTCCACGCATACTTCTCCGCTCACGCAAACGTCTGTCAATTTGAATCGCTAATGACATAGAATCATTGAGACCAGAGGGGACAGAGAATCCCACCATAACATCCTTTACATTATCTGACAGACCCTTCCGGAAAAGGGCTGCCAAAGCGTCGTCATTCCATTTGGTCAGGACTGCCCACCTGCGGAATCTCTGACAGTATAACTCAGCGTCATCAGGCCCCTGATTTAATGCCAACAAGGCTTTTTCAGCTTGATCAGTGACATTAGGCTCATCGTACAATAACCCCAAAGCCTGAAAAAATGCATCAACATCACTCAAAACAGGATCCCCAGGTGTCAGGGAAAAGCCCAATCCTGAGGATCGCCGCGCAGGAGAGAGATGACAATTTGAACCTGCTGCGCTGCGTTTCCTGAGGACTTAGATTTTAAGGCAAAAAACAATTTACAATTATTTTTGAAATTCTGAAACTTAGCTCGATCCCCTAAAAACAAATCTGGCATGGGGATCCTAGGTTCCACAACAGGCAACCTAGCAAGATATGCAGCAATACTCTGAACCTCAGTGGCAAGCTGATCCACACGGCCAGACAACTGTGCAAACTCCATTGGGAGAAAAGATCCTCCCCAGCACCCAGAGATACAGAGGGAAAAAAAAAAAAAATGCAACAAACAGAAAAATATCTCTGACAACTCTGACAACCTTTTTTCTTTCACAATATTTTTTCCCTTCTGTGAGTACCATACAATTTTCAATTTTTAGGCCGGTGATACTGTTATGTTTCGGTAGCTGAGGAGTGCAGGTAAAAAAGGCAATACACCAGAGCAGTTGGAATCTATGAGATTGCAGTACCCTGACTAACTACCACAACTAGAGGCAGCCGTGGAGCGTTCCTACGTTGGTCCTAGACGCCTCGTCACAGCCTGAGAAACTAACTACACCTAAAGATAGATGTAGGAAAGCTATCTGCCCCGGAGCAGAACCCCAAAGAAAACAGAAAGCCCCCAAACATGTAATGGCGGTTAGACAAGATGAAATACTGACACAGAAAGAAAATAGTATGAGCAAACGCTGGGGCCCAAACTAACTAAATAGAAAAGGATAGGAAGGGTACTTACTGCAATCCCAGAAAACCCTGAAAAGCACCAACTCTACTAATTTCAAAAATACCTGAGATCACACGACCTCTTCCACCTAAATTAGTTCTCTGGTGTAACAAAATCAAAACAGCAGCCACTGAAAAAAACTGGAAAAAGCAAATGTACAAACATCAGTGGCTGAACAAAACTGAGAGGGCAAAAGCCCCCGGAGGGGACCCTGAAGGCCCCACAGAAGTGCAGGACAAAATGCAAAAATATAGCACAAAAACAAAAAGAAGAAAATGTCTTATCTGTTAGCAGGAGATGCAGACACGACACAGAAGGCTACAAGGGAAACAGGAATGAAGGATTCAGACCAGAACAATTGATCACCGGCAACCCTGATGGGAAGGTGACTCCCTTATATAAGACCAGTCAGTAACACCTGATTCCCAGTCCTCACAATCTTCACTGGACCGACCAGCACCGCTTGTAACCACCAGAGGGAGCCTCTGCTCAGAACTCATCTCAAACCCATTCACAACAGCTGATGTTCTTTCTAATGGAATTGTTCACTTTTCATTTCTTTTCCATCTGGCCCAGACCGACATGACGACTTCTCCAGCCAGGACTCGACTGCAGAGATTACAACAAAGACACATTTCACTTCTCATATTTTTAGCACTGTCTTGGTCACCAATTGGACTATTCTCAACCTGCACAAACTCCTCATCCTGCTGATACCCCAATACTGAGCCGCTGCTGCCATATGTGTCCCCATTACTGCACCTGATACCCCAATACTGAGCCGCTGCTGCCATATGTGTCCCTATTACTGCACGTGATACCCCAATACTGAGCTGCTGCTGCCGTATGTGTCCCTATTACTGCACCTGCTGTGTGGTTCTGTGTGACCTCTAAATTTTAAAGCACCCCTCTAGAATATAGTAATGCCGGGTGCAAGTGCCCTAGAAAACAGTGACCACATTTTGTCCCCTAGACTGTAATAATGCCCTGTGTGCCCCTTTGACAGTCACAGTAACCCGAGTCCCCTATAACAATAAGTGTCCACTTTACATTTAATAATGTCCCAAGTCTCCCTCTGTACATCTCCCCTATACACAGAATAATGCCCCTCACTGGATATATACTGACCCCTTAATATCCCCAAACTATTTAATGGGTCCAACACTGTATGATGGCCCCTAGATAGCATCCATACAGCATAATACACCAGATAGTCCTCAATATAGTATAATGCACCCCCATAGGCTGCCTCTATATTATAATAAACCCCCATAGGCAGAGTCTATAATATAATGCACCACCATAGGCAGCCGCTATATTATAATGCACCCCCATAGGCAGCCTCTGTAGTATAATGCATCCCCATAGGGAGTCTCTGTAGTATAATGCACCCCAATATGGAGCCTCTGTAGTATAATGCAGCCCCCATATACAGCCTCTGTAGTATAATGCACCCCCCATATACAGCCTCTGTAGTATAATGCACCCCCATTAAAAAAAAAAAAAAAAAACAATACTCACCTCCCGGCTCCTGTGCTGCTCACTGTTCTCCCTCTCAGCGTCAGACAGCGGGCGCCGGCAGGTGATGTCATCGCGCCCGCTGTCAGACGCTGAGAGGGGGATTATGGGAGAGAAGGAGCGCTCGCTCCTTCTGTCTCTATGCGGTCAGCTGTATCGGCTGGATGCCGATACAGCTGACCCTCCGATGACGGGTGTGGGGCCCACTGCTGGCACCGGGCCCCCCCAACGCCTGTTCAGGCCCCATAGCTTCTGGGCGGCAGAGCAGGAAGATCGATTCTCCCTGCTCTGCCGCAGAATGTAACTGTATCGGCGTGCTGAGCACGCCGATACAGTTACTGTAGCGTAGCTCCGGGTGGGCCCCCTCAGAGCGCGGGGCCCGGGGCCACCGCCCCCTCTGCCCCGCGACCTATCCTTTCAAATCAGGGCCCACCACGCAGGAGCTGGGGCCCACCGGAGGTTTCTCCGGTGTCCCGGTGGCTCAGTCCGACCTTGCTTGCCAGCCTGATAATACCAGGCCACAGCAGTCTGCTTATCTTTGCTGGTTAACAAAAATAGGGGATCCCCTCGAAAAAAATTGGCGTGGGGTCCCCCCTATGTTTGTTAACCAGCCAGATGAAGCAGACCGCTGAGGCCTGGATTTTCAGGCTGTTAAGGAGCCAAGATCCATGGACCTTGCCAGCCTGATAATACCAGGCCACAGCAGTCTGCATATCTTGGCTGATTAACAAAAATAGGGGATCCCCTCGAAAAAAATTGGCGTGGGGTCCCCCCTATTTTTGTTAACCAGCCAGATGAAGCAGACCGCTGAGGCCTGGATTTTCAGGCTGTTAAGGAGCCAAGATCCATGGACCTTGCCAGCCTGATAATACCAGGCCACAGCAGTCTGCGTATCTTGGCTGATTAACAAAAATAGGGGATCCCCTCGAAAAAAATTGGCGTGGGGTCCCCCCTATTTTTGTTAACCAGCCAGATGAAGCAGACCGCTGAGGCCTGGATTTTCAGGCTGTTAAGGAGCCAAGATCCATGGACCTTGCCAGCCTGATAATACCAGGCCACAGCAGTCTGCATATCTTGGCTGATTAACAAAAATAGGGGATCCCCTCGAAAAAAATTGGCGTGGGGTCCCCCCTATTTTTGTTAACCAGCCAGATGAAGCAGACTGCTGAGGCCTGGTTTTTCAGGCTGGTAAGGATCCAATATCCATGGACCTTGCAAGCCTGATAATACCAGGCCACAGCAGTCTGTTTAGCTTGGCTGGTTAACAAAAATAGGGGATCCCCTCGAAAAAAAAAGGCGTAGGGGTCCCCCTATTTTTGTTAACCAGCCAAGTAAAATGCAGACTGCTGCGGCCTGGTATTAAAAGACTGTCAAGGCCCATGGATTTTGGCTCTCAACAGCCTGATAATACCAGGCTACAGCAGCCCCACATTTGGCACATCAAAAGATGTCCCAAATTTTGGCACTTTACCCGGCTCTTCCCACTGCCCTGTAGCGGTGGCAAGTGGGGTAGTAAGGGTTAATGTCACCGTTGATTGCACGGTGACAATAAGCCCGGTTAATAATGGATAGGCGTCAATAAGACACCGATCCATTATTAATCCCAAAGTTTTTAAATGTATAAAAAAAAGACAAAGCAAGAAAAAAAGTCTTTTAATGAAATAAAAGAGACAACACAGTTTTCATTTCTTTTATTATACTCTCATTCCTGCGACGCCATCGATCTCCTGTAAAAAAAGGAAAAAAACAAACCAACAGTATACCACCTGTCCGACGCAGTCCATAGTAACGACTGTCCCACGACGATCCAGCTCTGCTACATCGCAATGACAGGCAGAGCCTGTCATCGCGACGCAGCACAGCTGATTACCTGCTTCCCCGGCGGTGACGTCATCGGACTGACTGCTTTACGGCCGGGATTACCCAGCAGTCACTGCAGTTATCGCGAGAAACTGCATGTGACCGCCGGGGAAAGATGATGGCGGCCATCAAGCAGTCCAGGCCGTGACCGCCGGAGATCTTCTGCCAGGTAAGTGCCGCTGACTCCTGACAGACCCGACCGACGGACACTGACAGTGACAGTGACAATTCCGATTCCGGTATCCGATAAGACGACAATATCGGAACTCGGAATCGAAAG
>JARQOD010000001.1:876628685-876690998 GCA_033576555.1 Oophaga sylvatica
GGGGCTTGGCGCTCCAGCTACTCAGTGTTTAGCACATTTAACCTCCGTGCATATCCTTCTCAAAAATACACCATGTCAGTCCGGAGGCTGTGTCTCTCTTTCTTCGTTTTATTGGAGTGATGAGTGAACACACGTCAACAAACGCAAGGACTCACGTGGCTCAGAGGGGGGACGATCCCGAGCGGAGTGGAGAGACAGGAGAACTCTGGCAACTGCGACCGTTACTGCCCCCACTCCAGTCCGTGGCTGAGGCCTGTCCACTTCCAGCCGCCACCGCCACTGCTCCACTCCAGCCCGTGGTTGCGGCCTGTCTGCCTCCACCGCGACCGCTACTGCCCATCTCCAGACCCCGGTTTCGGTCTGTCCATCTGCAGCTGCGACCGCCACTGTCTCACCCCAACCCGCAGCTGCGGCCCGTGCCCCATCACCTGCGGCCACTACGGTCCCGCTCCAGCCCGCAGCTGTGGCCTACAAGACAGACTCCACAGCCGCCATCTTGCCTTCAGGAGGGCGATTTCAACGCCGGGGGTTTTCTCCAGGGCCCAAAGCCTACAACCTCCTCGTCGGCTGAGCCCACGGTTTGAGATGCCGGACAGACATCGAGTCAGCTCTGCAGGACATCAGAGAAGGATAAGTATAGTTCTAGGACATTAGACGGCCACATCGCGGCTGTATAGTCATTGACACTCGCCTAGTAGTAGTTCGCTCTGTGTATTGTGTATAGTTTCCCTGCTAGGAGAGCTAAGGTAATGTGTTAGTCATACCCAGAACCCCGATATAAAGTTACAGTTAAAGTTTGCTCCGTCTCCGACTCGTCACTGCATCCCGCGTACCTGCGAATACCACATTTGCCGTAGTCGGCAGGATGCAGTCTCCGAGCGGGGAGGGGAAGCCGCAGACCAAGGGGTCATAGTGGCCCCCAGACCAGCCTGTCGTTGGGGGCCATGCGACAACTTGCCCAAGTTCACTGGCAGTAATACCATGCTGTGGAGCTGGACAGAGCGAATGCGGGGGTTGTTCAGGATGCACCCGATGACCCCTGATTTACAGGCAGAGGTGGCCATCATGGCATTGGAGGGAGAGGCCCGGACTCTGTGATGCTATGACCCCCAGGACAACAAAATACTTTTGTCCGGGTAATGCAGATCTTGGAGGAGACCCACGGGACCCGACTGATGTAGGGGAGCTGAGAACCCGGCTGTTCAGCCGCATGCAGGGAGAGGGGGAGACGGTCACTCAGTATATGAATGTGCTGCAGGAGCTCTATACGGTCATCAAGCGAAAGGACTGGGTAGGCGTGGGGCACCTTGACATTACCCTGCGTGACCTCTTGGTGACCGATCGTGCGACCCCCTGACTAAGCAAGCCTTGCGGGAGCGGGTATGGGTAGACCCGCGTTTGACCTTCTCCGGAGTAGGGAGTGAGGCCCGCGCACAAAAGCAAGAGCAAAAGTGACAGCTCCCGTGGGGAAGGCCCAGAGCATTGAAGCCTCTGTGAATGCCATCAGTGAGCCCTTGTGGATGGGGGAAATGTGACAGGAGCTGGAGAGTATCAGAGGCAAACTAACTGAAGTGAAAAGAAAGCTGCAGCTATGGGCGTCCACCGGGCCATGCATGAACGACTTGGAGGCCCCATAATGCTCAGGGTGGTTGGCCTCTGCGGCCCGCCGCTTGCTTTAAAACTGTGGAGAAGTGGGCCACTTCGCCCAGAGTGCCCTTGGCGGGGGAAGAACACGCCCCGGCGGCCATTAAACTAGAGGGCTCTGAGCCGGGGGGACGCCGCTCGGAGCCAGAACGCACCTCACGGGGTGGTGGAAGTCCCGAGGATTTAATAGCGAAGTGTCCGCTGATTTGGGTGGAATTTGAAGGCCGTGCCATGCATTGCATGGTGGACACGGGGTCACAAGTGACCACTATGCCTGAGACTTAGGGCCCCGTCACACTTAGCGATACACCAGCGATCCCGACAAACGATATGCACTTGTCAGGATTGCTGATGTGTCGCTACATGATCGCTGCTGAGCTGCCAAACAGGCAGCTCAGGCAGCGATCAGGACAGCGACACTGCAGGTAACGTCGCTTAGTTACCCGCAGTGTACATTGGATACCAGCCCGCTGATGCAGGGAGCTGGTAACCAAGGTATACATCGGGTTTCCAGGCGCTGCGCGGTGCCTGGAAACCCATGTGTACCTTGGTTACCAGCCCCCCTGCAGCAGCGCGCTGGTATCCAATGTACACATCGGGTTTCTAGCACCGCCCGGCGCCTGGAAACCCGATGTGTACCTTGGTTACCAGCTGATCGCTGGTCTCCTGCCTGCCACACACAGCGATGCGTGCTGGCCAGCGGGAGACTAACGACAAAAAAAATCAGCAATACCCAGCAGGGGAGCTGATTGTCGCTGAATGTCACACACAGCGATATCGCTGGGAGATCGCTGTTGCGTCACAAAACTAGTGACTCAGCAGCGATCTCGCATAGCGAGATCGCTGTGTGTGACGGGGCTTTACTTCCGGCAGTATTTTCCAGAAGCCACAAGACCCCAGTGGGGGTCCGTATAAAGCTGGTGCTGCCAATCAATTGCCTATTCCCGTCGCTGGAGTAGCATGGATGCAGATCTCGATGTGCGGCAAGCCATTGGGCCGGCGAGGTGTGTCCTGACTCGGGGAGGCGAGACTGATGGATATGTCGTCACCTTAGGCATGAATGTGTTTAAAAGAATTTGGCAGTCTCCTTCTCCATGAACCGGCCCAAGAGACGTTAAAACAATGGGTCCCCGCACTTTGCAGGGCAGTCTTTCAGCAGTTAGTGCGGGGTGCGCGAGTCCAGAGGTTTGCCAAGAGGGAGAGGTGCTGGGGAGAGTGACTGTACCTGCGACTCCTCAGCTCGTGCTGCTGCCAGGACAGACAGTTGTTGCGCTGCCGGTCCGGGCCCATGTACCGCTGGAAGGAGTTGAGGTGCAGGTGGAGCCATGTTTCCTCAAGCATCTACCCTCTGGGCTCCTGGTGCTCGCGCCCTGGCTACCGTACGAAAGGGGACCGTCCTTGTGCGGTGTGTCAATCTGGAGAACCAGGACCTACTACTGAAGCCCTGTATGGAAATGGAAAAAGTAGTAAAACCATTGGAAGAGGTACTCCCGCCCCCGGCGTTGCAGATGGGGTGAATCCAAGGGATCCCTGGGCAGTAACTGCGCATGCCGTCTGGACCGCAGAGCTCTCGCCTGAGCAGGCGGGGCGAGCTATCTTGGAGAAAATGCAAGCTGAACTCTCTGACCTCAACCCAGCCCAAATACACCAGGTGGAAGCTCTCTTGGGCCATTACCAAAAGGTGTTCACCAGTCATGAGGATTTTGGGTGCACCACAGCCATTACACACGGCATTCCCACTGAAGGGACGGCCCCCATCAGGGAGCGATATCAGCAGATTCCACTGCAGTTCTACCAAGAAGTGAAAACACTGTTGAATCAAATGCTGCAAAAGGGGTCATCCGGGAAAGTCAAAGCCCCTGGGCAGGTCCCATAGTGTTGGTGCGGAAAAAGGACAGCACCCTGCGGTTCTGTGTGGATTACCGTAAGTTGAATGCCTGCACCATCAAAACTCATACCCTCGTATACAGTAGAGGAGTCTCTGTCGGCTCTAGGGAAGGCGAAATATTTTTCTACCTTGGATTTGGCCAGCGGATACTGGCAGGTACCGATGTCCGAGGAGGATCGAGCAAAAACCGCCTTAATTTTGCCCATGGGACTATTTGAATTCAACGGATGCCGTTTCGACTGGCCAATGCCCCTGGAACTTTCCAGCGCCTGATGGAGCGGTGCCTAGGCAACCTCAACTTCGAAGTCACCCTAATATATTTGGATGACATTATCATCTATGCCACTACATTTGAAGACCACCTGCATCGTCTGGGCCAGGTGCTCGGCCGGCTGCAAAAGTACGGGTTGAAGGTGAAGCCCCAAAAATGCCACCTGTTCCGCACACAAATAGAATACCTGGGCATGTGGTCTCCGCCAAGGGCGTGAGGCCATCTCCGGAGAAGGTCGCTGCGATACAGGAGTGGCCTACTCCCGAGACAGTGAAAGATGTGCGGCCCTTCTTGGGGCTGGCCGGATACTACCGTCGCTTTGTGAAAAATTTCGCCCGCCGAGCTCGAGCCCTGCATGACCTATTAAGAGGAGTCCCCTCCGGTGCTAACAACTGTAAGGTACAGTGGTGAGAACCGCAGGAAGAAGCTTTCGGAGACCTCAAAGCCGCACTCAGAAGCCCCGGTGTTAGCCTACGCGGATTTCTCACAACCGTTCATTCTGCACACTGATGGGAGCTTACACGGGTTGGGGGCTGTGTTGTCACAGATGCAGCACGGCCGAGAGAGGGTGATCGCCTATGGCAGCCGATCACTCCACAACTCCGAACGCAATCCTGACAACTACAGCTCTTTCAAGCTCAAGCTCCTGGGGGTGGTGTGAGCCATAACGGAGCGATTCGGGGGAGTACCTAGCGGGATCTGAAGTGGTGGTACGAACCGACAACAACCCCCTGGCTCACCTTGAAAACGCCAAACTGGGGCACTGGAGCAGTGGTGGGTAGCCAGAATGGCCAATTTCAAATACAAAATCGTTTACAAGAGGGGGCAGAGAATGTTCACGCCGATGCCTTGTCCCGGATTCGGCGCCCTGTCCCAGACGGAGACGGGATGAAGAGCTAGAGGGAGAGGAAACACTGTATTCCCTAAAACCCGAAGAGACCACAGCAGTGACAAGAGAGCAGTGCTGTACAAAATCCCCTGGGGGCATCCTCGATCAATCCCGGATGAATGGATATGCCAGCAACAAGCAGATAGTGAAATCAGTGCCCTTCGCCAGTGGGTCGCCCAAGGACAACTTTCCAATGATGCTCAAAGAAAAATACTTTCTAAGGACGCTGTGCTAATGCTCCGTCAATGGGTAAAACTGGTGCTCAAAAAGGGACTTTTGGATCGCAAAACAACTCTACACACTGAACCCACTGTAGCTTGGCAAGTGGTGGTGCTGGGAGCCCTACTGACTGACATTGCTCGGGAGGCTCATGAGAAAGGGGCTCATTTTGGCATACAAAAGACTTTCCAGTGGCTACAGCGAATAGCCTACCATCCCCGGTTACAAGCCGTAATAGAAGCAGTGTGCTGAGCATGCCGCTTATGTGAGTTGACTAAACCACCAGAACAACGAGCCCCCTTACAAACAATTGTAACCACCGCGCCCCTTGAACTGTTAATGGTGGATTACTTAACCATTGGCCCAGTTCATCAGGGATATCAACACTGCTTAGTCATGATGGACCATTTTACCAAGTTTGCCGTAGTGGTCCCCAACCAAGATCAAACAGCAGAATCGTCCTCTTATGCTATCTGTAAAAACTTTATCCAAGTGTATGGCTGCCCGCAACGCATCCACTCAGACCAAGGGGCCTGCTTCCTGGGGAAAGTGATGGAGGAACTGCATTGCCTGTATGGCAATGACAAGTCCCGGACCACACCATATCACCCACAGGGGAATGGGGCCTGCGATCGGTTCAACCGGACTCTAATTCAAATGTTACGGACCCTGCAAGATGACCAGAAAGCCCGTTGGCCTGAATACGTCCCCGAATTGGTCTGGGTATATAACAACCGGGTACATCGGGTCACCGAGTACACCCCATACATGCTACTCTTCGGTCGGAAGGCAAGGGAATTACTGAGGTGGAGCTGGATCCCGAGGAAGAACGGTCATGGGCGGGGTTCACTCCTGGGTCCGGACCACCGTATCGTCTGCAGACCCTACACAGATTAGTGCAGACTAAGCTCCAAGATATGGAACACCCTGAAAATCCCACGTCACAGCCCATTGAATTTGAAAAAGGAGATTGCGTGCTTGTACGAGATCAACGACTCCAAAGCAAATTGAGCCATCGATGTGAGAACAGTCCCTACAAAATTATACGCCGAGTAAGTCCAGATGGATCAGTATATGAGATACAATCAGAGGAAGGGGGGAATCAACCCTCCCGGATTGTGCACCGCAATATGTTACAGCCCTGTGTGTCCGCAGATCCCTCGCAGGGTGAGGCTTCTCTACAGACTCCGGACTCTTTAGCGCAGGCCCCAGCCCCTCCAACAACCGTCTGGGACGATGAAGATTAAAAGGACTTGCCCGCGAGACCAGCGGACACTTCCATGGCCTGTGCCCCGGCAACCCCAGTTGCTCAGCCATCTGCCACCACCCCAGAGGACTCCATCCCGACCATTGGATCGCGACGCTCTGAGCAGTCTAAAGCAGGCAAACCCGTGAGCGATATGAACAGGATCAGTTCGTGTGGCAGAGACAACTTCAGTGCATAGTTATTAGCACAAAATCCTCCAAATTCTCGCCCAAGGACTGGCGAGCTCACAGGGTGGGGGAATGAAGGGAGGGAGCCCCTGCTATGTGCCCAGGCCAGAACCAAGGGGCTGTCATTTAGGTTCCCAGAGGAACGGCTCCCGGGGAAAGAAACGGCAGGATGCCTGAGAGATGTTTCTGGAAGAAAAGGGGGCGGGGCGACTGAAGGAGGAGCAAGAGAGAGACACAGGAGAGACAGGATGCAGAGACTCCGTAGGGGAAAGCGGGACCTCGCTGGCAAGGATTGTAGAGGCAGGAGAGTTCTGTCAGCTGCGGCCGTCACTGCCACACCCGAGCCCACGGTTGCGGCCTGCTCACCCGCAGCCGCGACCACCACTGTTTCACCTGAGCCCGCGGCTGCGGCCTGTGTCACATCTTCTGTAATCTCTAGGGTCCCGCTTCAGTCCGCGGTTGCGGCCTACCCGACATTTGCCGCGATCCCGCCTCTTTGAGGAGAGAACTCTACGCCGGAGGATTTCTCCAGGGCCTGTTGTGCCCCATCTGCGCCTGATCGTGGGAACGTTCGAGGCTTATGTCAGCTCCTCATCGGCTGGGCCCAGTGGTTGCGACAACAGCCGAACGACAACCGGATCTCAACTCCACAGAACGTCCGAGAAGCTAAGTGACACTCTGTTACCGTTGTTTATTACCTGAGGGCATTTGATGGCCATATCGCGGCCCTATCGGCCCTGACTTTCGCCGAGTATTCATCAGTTCTCTATATTGTGTTTGTGTACAGTTTCCCTGCATGGAGAACCAATTTTCTGCCTGTTTTACATACAAAAACTTCCCTTATAAATTTATAGTTAAAGCTTGCCCCATCTCCGATCGTCACTGCATCCCGCGTACCTGCGAAGACATTAGCTCTCCTGGGCTATTACCAAAAGGTATTCGCCAGCCATGAGGACGATTTTGGGTGCACCACAGCCATTACATACAGCATTCCCACTGAAGGGACGGCCCCCATCAGGGAGCGATATCGGCAGATTCCACCGCAGTTGTACCAAGAAGTGAAAACACTGTTGAATCAAATGCTGCGAAAAGGGGTTATCCGGGAAAGCCAGAGCCCCTGGGCAGCCCCCATAGTGTTGGTGCGGAAAAAGGACGGCACCCTGTGGTTCTGTGTGGATTACCGAAAGTTGAATGCCTGCACCATCGAAGACTCATACCCGCTCCCTTGTATACAGGAGTCTCTGTCGGCCCCGGGACAGGCGAAATATTTTTCTACCTTAGACTTGGCCAGCGAATACTGGCAGGTACCAATGTCCGAAGAGGACCAAGCAAAAACCGCCTTCATTCTGCCCATGAGACTGTTTGAATTCAACCAGATGCTGTTTATACTGGCCAACGCCCCTGGAACCTTTCAGCGACTGATGGAGCGGTACCTAGGCGACCTCAACTTTGCAGTCTAATATATTTGAATATTATCATCTATGCCGCCTCATTTGAGGACCATCTGCATTGTCTGGGGCAGGTGCTCGGCCGGCTGCAAAAGTACTGGTTGAAGGTGAAGCCCCAAAAATGCCACCTGTTTCACACACAAATTGAATATCTGGGGCATGTGGTCTCCACCGAGGGCGTGAGGCCATCTCCAGAGAAGGTCGCTGCAATACTGGAGTGGCCTACCCCCGAGATAGTGAAGGATGTGCGGGCCTTCTTGGGGCTGGCTGGATACTACCGTCGCTTTGTGAAAAATTTCGCCCACCGAGCTCGAGCCCTGCAAGACCTGCTAAGAGGAGTCCCCTCCGGTGCTAACAACTGTAAGGTACAGTGGCGTGAACCACAGGAAGAAGCTTTCCGAGACCTTAAGGCCGCACTCTCAGGAGCCCCAGTGTTAGCCTACGAGGATTTCTCGCAACCGTTCATTCTGCACACTGACGGGAGCTTGCATGGGCTGGGGGCTGTGTTGTCGCAGGTGCAGGACGGCCGAGAGAAGGTGATTGCCTAAGACAGCCAATCACTTCACGACTCCGAATGCAATACTGACAACTACAGCTCTTTCAAGCTCGAGCTCCTGGCGGTAGTGTGGGCCAAGACGGAGCGATTCGCGGAGTACCTAGCGGTATCCGAGGTGGTGGTACGAACCGAAAACCCCCTTGCCCACCTTGAAAATGCCAAACTGGGGGCTCTGGAGCAGCGGTGGGTGGCCGGGATGGCCAAATTCAAATACAAAATAGTTTACAAGAGAGGGGCAGAGAACATCCACGCCGACGCCATGTCCCGAATCCTGCACACCGTCCCAGGACGGAGCTGGGATGAAGAGCTAGAGGGAGAAGAAACACCGTATTCCTTAAAACCCGCCGAGACCACAGCAGTGTCAAGAGAGCAATCCTGTACAAAAACCACTGGGGGCATTCTCGAGCAATCCCGGGATGAATGGATATGCCAGCAACAAGGAGATAGCGAAATCAGTGCCCTCCGTCGGACTGTCGCCCAAGGACAACTCCCCAATGACGCTCAAAGAAAAGCGCTATCTAAGGACACTATGCTAATGCTCCATCAATGGAAAAGACTGGTGATCAAAAAGGGACTATTGTATCGCAAAACAACCCCACGCAGCGAGCCCACCGCAACCTGGCAGGTGGTGGTGTCGGGAGCCCTACTGACTGACATTGCTCGGGAGGCTGATGAGAAAGGGGCTCATTTCGGGGTGCAAAAGACTTTCCAGTGGCTACAGCGAATAGCCTACCTGTAAGGTTCTTTGTCTCTGTTGACATGTTCCTTGAAACTCAGTTTTCCGTCGGCCATTTTGCTTTCTGTCTTTCTGCAGCTCTTGCCCTCAGTTAATATGGAGTTTCCAGTTTTCATGTTCCCGCCCTGATTCTTCCCTCTTGCTTCTTAAGCAGCCTCAGCTGAACAATCAGTGCTCCTGAATCAAGCCTCAGTCAGTCTGTGACCTGACTCCTGGAAGCCTTGGACTTGTACTCCAGCTATTCCCTACTGAGGAACCTTGGAACACTTTTGGACTCTGGAAACCTGCTGTTTGGTGAATCCATGTTTGCAGAGGAATTACGGTACAGAGAAGAGATCCTGAACCTGCTTTGGAGATTTATTGTAGTGCTTGAAGTTACTCTGGCCTGCTGTGTCTCCTGTCGCTGTTCCTGCAAACTGTGTGAACTTTTCAGCATGCTTGTATGAAGTAATACAAGTCATTTCATTTCAACCTATGTCTCCTGTGTTTTCCTCGCACCCAAGCACAAGACGCTATAGGAACTGTACACTATACATGACACTACCATCCCCAGTTACAAACCGTAATAGAGGAAGTGTGCCGAACGGGCTGCCTATGTGAGTTGACTAAACCACCAGATCAACGAGCTCCCATACAAACAATTGTAACCACCGTGCCCCTCGAACTGCTAATGGTGGATTACTTAACCGTCCGGCCGGCTCACCAGGGATATCAACACTGCTTAGTCATGGTGGACCATTTTACCAAATTTACCGTGGTGACCCCCACCCGAGATCAAACAGCAGAATCAGTCGCTTATGCTATCTGTAAAAACTTTATCCAAGTGTATGGCTACCCGCAACGCATCCACTCAGATCAAGGGGGCCTGCTTCTTGGTGAAGGTCATGGAGGAACTGCACCGCCTGTACGGCATTGACAAATCCCGGACCACACCATATCACCCACAAGTGAATGGGGCCTGCGAATGGTTCAACCAGACCCTATTTCTAATGTTACGGACTCTGGAAGACAATCAGAAATCCCGTTGGCATGAATACGTCCCCAAACTGGTCTGGGTATATAACAACCGGGTAAATCGGGTCACCGGTCACACCCCATACACGCTGCTCTTCAGTTGGGAAGGCAAAGGGATTACTGAGGTAGAGCTGGACCCCGAGGAAGAACAGATATGGGCAGGGGTTCCCTCCTGGGTCTGGGACCACTGGTATCGTCTACAGACCCTACACAGACTAGTGCAGACCAAGCTCCAAGATCTGGAACACCCTGAAAAGACCACGTCACAGCCCATTGAATTTCAAAACAGAGATCACGTGCTTGTACGAGATCAATGGCCCCAAAGCAAATTGAGCCACCAATGGAAGGAAAGCCCCTACAAAATTCTACGCCGAGTAAGTCCAGACGGACCAGTATATGAGGTACAATCAGAGAAAGGAGGGAACCAATCCACCCAGATTGTGCACCACAATATGTTACGACCCTGTATATCCGCAGACCCCGCGCAGGGTGAGGCCTCTCTGCAGACCTGGACTCTTTAGCGCCGGCCCCAGCCCCTCCAGCAGCCGTCTGGAATGATGAAGATGAAGAGGATTTTCCTGTAAGACCAGCGGACACTTCCAGGGCTTGTGCCCTGGCAACCCCGGTTGCTCAGCCATCTGCCACCACCCCAGAGGACTCCATCCCATTGAACCGCGACGCTCCGAGTGGTCTACAGCAGGCAAACCCCCCGAGCGATATGAACAGGATCAGTTCGTGTGGCAGAGACAACTTCAGTGTCGACATGTTAACACAAAACCACCCAAACCCTCACCCGAGGACTGGCGATCCCACAGGAATGGGGAATGGGGGGGAGAGCCCCCGCTGTGTGTCCAGGCCGGAACCAAGGGGGCTGTCACTTAATTTCATAAGGGGAAGGTTCCCGGGTGAAGGAACTGCAGGACGGCCCAGAGACTGTTCTAGAAGGCAAGGGGGCGGGGCGACTATAAAAGGAGCCCAGGGGACCAGCAGGGGCACTCAACGCAGAGGCTGACGAGGAGCAAGCAGGAAAACCCTGACGAGACTGCACAGACAGTCAGGGCCAGAGAACACACGTGAGCAAGCGCAAGGACTCACATGGCTCAGGGAGAGGATGATCCCGAGCGGAGCGGAGAGACAGGAGAACTCTGCCACCCACGACCGTTACTGCCCCACTCCAGCCCGCAGTTGCGGCCAGTCTGCTTCCAGCCGCGACCGCTACTGCCCTACTCAAGTCCGCGGTTGCGACCTGTCCGCCTCCAGCCACGACCGCTACTGCCTCACTCCAGTCCGTGGTTGCTGCCTGTCCGCCTGCAGTCGCGACCGCCACTGTCTCACCCCAGCCCGCGGCTGCGGCCCGTGCCCCATCACCCGCGGCCGCCACGGTCCCGCTCCAGCCCGCGGCTGTTACCTACACGACAGACGCCACAGCCGCCATCTCGCCTCCAGGAGGGTGATTTCAACGCTGGGGGATGTCTCCAGGGCCTGTTGTGCCCCATCTACACCTGGGCGTAAGGACGCCTGAAGTCTACAACAGCTCCTCGTCGGCTGGGCCCAGCGGCTGAGACGCCGGACGGACATCTACCAGATCACAGCTCTGCAGAATGTCAGAGAAGGATAAATTACACTCTGTTATCTGTTGTTTATAGTTCTAGGACATTAGAGAGCCACATCGCGGCCCTATAGTCATTGACACTCACCTAGTAGTCGTACACTCTATGTATTGTGCATAGTTTCCCTGCGAGGAGAACTAAGGTTAACGTGTTAGTCATACCCAGAACCCCCTTATAAAGTTACAGTTAAAGCTTGCTCCGTCTCTGACTCGTCACTGCATCACGCGTACCTGCGAATACCACATATGTAATGAGGCAACCTCCTCAGCTGAGCTGGCTAAGGCTAAGTTCACATTAGCGTTCGGGGGCTCTGCGGAGGGCTGTGTACTTCCTCCATTAAGCTCCGCCTACTTCTGCATGTGTCCTGCGTACCTATCTTTAACATTGGATATGCAGGACATGCAGAAGTATATGGATGTGTCGTTTTGACGCGCCCGCTGAACGCACGGGAACATAACATGTTGCATTTTGTGCGTTCGGCAGGCGCGTCAAAACGACGCATTCGCATATACATCCGCATACATCTGCATGTCCTGCGTACCCAATGTTAAGATAGGTACGCAGGATGCATGCGGAAGTAGGCGGAGCTTAACGGAGGAAGTACACAGCCCTCCGCAGAGCCCCCGAACGCTAATGTGAAACCAGCCTAAGCCTCCAGTACTACCCGTACAGGAGCCGGAGTGGGAAATCCTACTCATCACTCCCGGCCCAGAACTACCATGAAGAAAACAGCTCAGCACCTATGCTGCTGCACCAGCCAGTACTACCCGGCTTTTAATATCTCGCTCAGCTTAAATTTCTGGGGAGATAAATACACTCTGTCCAGTATCCTCCCTGTCGGCCGCCCACACCTTATCATGTCGTCCAGTACTCATCGTCATCTTAATAATGCTATGCAGTACATTTATAAATAGCATACATGGGCCAAAATAAGTGCTTTACTATGTTAATGCTGTGTTTTTCCTTATTTTTTTCTGCTTTTGTTTACTTAGAATTTTTTTTCAGTTTTTATATTGTGTTATTTTATGGCACATGGCAATAAGGTGACACTACATGCAACTAATATAACATATGAATGCCATTCAAAGTATTGAACAAAACTATTTATATATGCTGGTAATTACTGCAGTGAGTTTGGTAAATGTTTCTATTTGAGGGGAGTTTCCTCTTTCATCTATGTAGACATTTGAAGAGAATGATTGAAAGATAAGTTCTAAAACCCGAGAACGTTAACAAAAAGAAAGATAACAGAAATGAGTCTCACATTTGAAAAAGTGCATTAATAATAACACAACTAAAAACCTTTGAAATAGTATATAGCACAAGATGGGAGAGGTGATAAAGATAAAAAATGATTTGTACATTGTATTGTATTTCAATTAACCTTTGAGTCTGAGACCTGAATAAGATTGCTTCTCTTCTTCGTTTTCAGCCCTTTCCATGGTGAATGCTGGCAGCAGATGTAGGCTTTATCTTGGCAAGCCTGTGTACCAACTGTTCTCTGTGGTGTATTGTGACAGATGGAGGGCATTGAACTGAGATCTATCCACTCCAGGTGCCAAATTCAACGGATATTTAAAAAACCAATGATCCATAAAACTAAGCTGATTGTATAGCACTGGAGATAAGGAGAGAGAAGTCTTTTTGGAACCAACAACCAAAAACTAGGCCATTGTTATGAATGTTAATTATAACTGGAAAATAAATTATGGAAACTAAACCATATAAAAGGTTGTTGTTGGTGATGTCATATATGAAGGGTGGATTTCTACCCACTACTCAGACATTCTCATACCATCTATCCTGTACTATCATTCTTTCTTAAAGGGGTTATCCCATATACAAGAAGGGGAATAAGTGTGTCCAATAGCTTGATGCATCCATCCATCCAAATGATGTACAGTATTGTAAAATCTCTTTATAGCTAGATTTTCACTTGATTGCCTGGAGAAAGGTGAATGGCTTACAATGGCATGTAAAAGTTTGGGCACCCTTGGTCAAAATTATTTTTATTGTGAAGAGCTAAGCAAGTTGAAGATGAAAAGATCTCTAAAATGGCTAACCTTAAATATGACACATTTGCATTGTATTTCAGGCAAAAAAGAAATTAATTTACATTTTTTTGCATTTTAAAAATTACAAAAAGGAAAAATGGGTAGTTGAAAAAGTTTGGGCACCCTTGGAGATTTGGGTGAAAATTTTGGAGGTACACAAAGCAGGAAAAGGCTATAAAAAGATAGCAAAATACTTTCAAGTTGCCCTTTCATTTCAAAACGTAATTAAGAAGTGGCAGTTAACAGGAACAGTAAATGTCAAGATAAGGTCTGAAAGACCAAGCAAAATTTCAGTGAGAGCTGCTCATAAGATTGCTGGAGAGGCAAATCAAAACCCCTGCTTGACTGAAAAAGACCTTCAGAACGATTTAGCAGACTCTGGAGTTGTGGTTTATTGTTCTACTTTTTGGAGACATCTGCGCAAATATCTCCTTCATGGAAGAGTCATGAGAAGAAAATCTCCCCTGTATCCTCACCATAAAATTCAGCATCACAAGAATACAAAAGAACATCTAAACAAGCTTGATGCATTTTGAACCGATGAGGTGAAAATAGAACTCTTTGACTACAATGATCAAAGGTATGTGTGGAGAAAAAAGGGCACAGAATTTCAGGAAGTTAACATCTTGCCATCCATTAATCCCTTTCTGACCTTTGACGTACTATCCCGTCCATGTGACCTGGGCGTTAATGTCCATGGATGGGAAGGTACATCATATGCAGTCACAGACCGCTCCCGGAACTTTAACCCCCAGAACACTGCGATCAAACATGATCGCAGCGTTCCGGAGCCGGCACAGGAGCTGACAGCCCCTCTGCCTTTGGATCAGAGATCCCGCGGCTGCCATGGAGACCCGATGTCGTCATGATGACATCCGGTTCTCCAGAGCAGTGAAACTTCCTGACATGCGCAGTGCATGTCAGGAAGTCTCACAGGTCAGTGCACAGAAGCTGCAGCGCTGACAGCTTCTGTAGCATGCAGATGCTGCCTCATCTGCATGCTATAGAAGCAATCAGCCTGCATAAAATCAATGTCCCATAGTGGGACAAAGTGTAAAAGTAAGAATTAAATAAAAAATAACATTGTTTTAATAATTGTAAAAATATTTAAAAAAAATAATAAAAAATAATAGAAAAAAATCAATATTTATTCTGTCACTAAGGCAAGTTTCACACTAGCATTCGGCAGGGCTGCGGAGGGCTGGGTACTTCCTCCGGACGCAGCAACACCAAATATGTGTATTTTTATCGGTTAGATTTTTATTTTATTCAAATATTTATTTAGGCTGGTTTCACACTAGCGTTCAGCAGGGCTGTGGACTTTCTCCGTTAAGCCCTGCCCACTGCGGCACCTCTTCCGTTCTGCTCCGCCTACGTCTGCATGCGTCCTGCATACCTATCTTTAACATTGGGTACGCAGACCATGTGCAGAGGCGTATCCAGGGGGGCAGCCGGGGCATGTGCCTCCCCCACAGCTGCATTCTGCTGCCCCTGTCCTAGGAGTCGGCCGTTCTCTGTGCCGGCTGTCAAGCTGACAGCCAGCGCAGTGAAGCTGCAGCGCGCTGGACCGGCTCCCAGGGATCAATTGTACTGGCGTCTATGGAGACGCCAGTACAATTGTAGCTCTGACCGCTGGGTCAGGGCGACGCCAGCAGCGTGATCAGGTCATGTGATCACGCTGCTGACGTCACCCGCCGGCGCCCAGAAGGGGGAACACAGGTGGCAAGTGTGCTCCACTGTGGAGCTGAAGAAACCACCGAAGATAAATGGGGGGACATAATGTGAGTGGGGATGGGGATACTTTATGTGTGGGGGATTTGGAGTGGGGATGAAGGGGGTACCTAATGTGTGGGGGAATTGGAGTGTGAATGGGGATACTTTTTTGTGGGGGGATTTGGAGTGGGGATGGGGGGTTATTTTATGTGTGGGGGGATTTGGAGTGGGGATGGGGTTATTTTATGTGTGGGGGATTTAGAGTGGGGATGGTGGTTATTTTATGTGTGGGGGGATTTGGCATGGAGATGGGGGTACTTAATGTGTGTGGGGGATTTGGCATGGGGGATTTAATGTGTGTGGGGGGATTTGGAGTGGGGATGGGGAAGTTATTTTATGTGTGTGAGGGATTTGGCATGGGGATGGGGGACTTGTGTGTGTGGGGGGATTTGGAGTGGGGATGGGGGTTATTTTATGTGTGGGGGGATTTGGCATGGGGATGGGGGTACTTAATGTGTGTGGGAGATTTGGCATGGGGATGGGGGGATTTAATGTGTGTGGGGGGATTTGGAGTGTGGATGGGGGATTTAATGTGTGTGGGGGGATTTGAGGACACTGAAGAGTATGTATGAGGAAACAGTATGGGGGTGGGTGTAGACACAGTATGGTGAGTGGGGGATGGTGCAGACAGTATGGGGAGCGAACGGGTGAATGTATGTGGACACAGTATGGGGAGTGAGGGTGATGGGATGTGTGCAGACACAGTATGGGTAGTCGGGGGTATGTGTGAGCAGACAGAATAGAGAGTGAGGGGGTAAATATATGAGGAGACAGTATGGTGAACAGGGGGGATGTGAGAGGAGACAGTGTGAGGAGGGAGGGGAATAGTGTGAGGCAACAGTATATTGCAGATATTTTTATTTAGGAGCATTATAATGACTCTTCTGTCTTTAAGGGCGTCGTGTGGAGAGTTGGTGCAGAGGATCGGAGAAGATGGTGGTCTGAAGAGACGAGCTGTGGATGAGAAAACTCATCATGGAGTCTGGACAAGAAGAAGAAAAGAAGGAGAACGACTCCAGAGATGACGACATCTATAAGGTACCCAATATTAAAGATAGGTACACAGGACGCATGCAGATGTAGGCGGAGCTGAACGGAAGAGGTGTGAAAGTGGGCGGGGCTTAACAGAGAAAGTGTGCAGCCCTCCGCAGCCCTGCTGAACGCTAGTGTGAGACCAGCCTAAATAAATATTTGAATAAAATAAAAATGTAAACAATAAAAGTACACATATTTGGTATTGCCGCGTCCGTAAATGTCCCACTTGTTACCTTTAGTGAACACCATAAAAAAAACAGGGCAAAAAACAATGCTTAATCGTCATACCGCCGAATATAAAGTGGCATAATATGCGATCAAAAAGATGGATATAAATAAACATGGCACCGATGAAAACGTCATCTTGTCCCGCAAAAAGCGAGCTGCCATACAGCGTCATAAGCGAAAAAAAAAAAGTTATAGGTTTCAGAATAAAGCAATGAAAAAATAATTATTTTTTCTATAAAAGTTTTATTTATATAAAAGCGCTAAAACATTAAAAAATGATACAAATGAGGTATCGCTGTAATCGTACTGACCCGAAGAATAAAACTGCCTTATCAATTTTACCACATGCGAACAGTGTAAACGCTCCCCCCAAAAGAAATTCATGAACTGCTGTGTTTTGCTCATTCTGTCTACCAAAAATCGGAATAGAAAGCGATCAAAAAATTTAATGTGCCCGAAAATAGTACCAAAAAAAATGTTAACTTGTCTCGCAAAAAACAAGACCCCACATGACTCTGTGGGACAAAATATGGAAAAATTATAGTTCTCAAAGTTTGGTGATGCAAAAACTATTTTTTGCATTAAAAAGTGTCTTTTAGTGTGTGACAGCTGCCAAACATAAAAACCCGCTATAAATAGTAAATCAAACCCCCCCTTATCACCCCATAGTTAGGGAAAAATAATAAAATGAAAAATGTATTTCCATTTACCCTTTAGAGTTAGGGTTCGGGTTATGCTACGATTGGGGACACAGCGTGGCTTACCCAGCCAACGCTCCCTTGTCGTCGAACCATAACAACGACGGGGTATGCGTCCCAGGTAATCATGGAATGTGGACCCACTGGACCACAGGGGTGACCCGGGCCTAGGGAAGGGTAGCGACCGGGGTCTGTGGCAGCTGAGCTTGTGGACAAGATGGCCATATGCAGGACTAAAGGACATCGCACAACTTCAGGTATGAAGAAACATAAAGTTTACTCAAAAGACATGTTAATACCAGGTTCCAGAATATGCACATCACGAAGGAAACACATCACAGGTTGACAGGCGAAGCAAGAGGTCATCACGGGTTGACGCAGTCCAGAGTCATCTGGCACGGGCATACTACGATGACGTCTCTCTCAGGCCTCAGGTGTAGGGTAGGGCAGGCACAGCAGGAGAACATGAAACACCGACCTCGGACTAGCTTCAGACGATGGCAGGAGGTCATCACGGGTTTGTGCAGTCCGGGGTTGTCTGGCACGGGCATACTAGGATGGCCTCTCTCTCAGGTCTCAGGCATAGCACAGGCACAGCAGGAGAGCATCAGATACTGACCTCAGGCAGCCTTCAGACAACGGCAGGAGCCATCACGGGTAAGAGCCCAGGGAACCGGCAGGAAATCAGAACATAAGCAAGACACGGATAGCACAGGTCCAGGAACGTTGGCACTACAGCACCAGGCATCGGCTGGTCAGGTACAGGACTCAGTGGCGAGACCGTCACCGGGGAACAGAGCTGGAGACTCCCGGAAACTATGGAGGAGGAATCCATCCAGGAAGTCAAGCGGGACCGGCTCAAGAGCACAACTTGAACCACCAGAACCAAGGACTGGACACCTGGACACAGGCTGGACATCGGAACACGGACAGACATCCGGACATCTGGACACCGGCGGCAGCATCAATGACTAGCGCTGACGTCACTGATGCTGCGCAGCCTCGCAGCCTGACCCACCGTTACCTCTTGAGCGTGGGAAAGTTTTAGTTCATTTTCCCACACTGCCGAGTTCATCACAGGTCAGGCTGGGAGGCTGCACAGCATTAGTGACATCAGCGCTAGTCACTGATGCTGCCGCCGGCAGCTTCTCATTCATTCATCAGTGGTTTACATCAGGGGCGGTCGCATTAGCACATCTCCCGGTTGTGAATTATTTAACCCCCAGATATGGATTGCGCCGTGGGACAACTGACTGTACGCCGTACAGGTATGGTATATTGTTGGTTTTTTATTTTTTATTTTTACAGGAGATCGAGGGCATCGTTTGGATTAGCAGAAGAATAAAGATGGCAAAAATGTGTGGTCTGTCATTTCATTAAAAAACTTTATTCTAAGTGTGTGTTTATTTAACCCTTTCCTAACTTCAGGATTAGTGATGGATAGGTGTCTTATTGACACCTCTACATTACTAAGCCAGGCTTAATGTAACCTTACAATACAAAGGTGACATTAACCCCTTATTACCTCATAGGTCACCGCTACAGGGCAGTGGGAAGAGAGAGGCTAAGTGCCGGAATTAGAGATGCGCCACTTCTGGGGCGGCTGTGAGCTGGTGTTTGTAGCCAGGGGGGCCAATAACCATTGTCCCTTTCTAGGCTATTAATATCTGCCCTCAGTCACTGGCTTTCCCTCTCTGGCGCAGAAAGTTGTGCAGGAGCTCACACCAGTTTTTTCAGTGAATACATTCTTTTATTAAATACCTACAGCTCCCAAATTTTGCACACATATACTACTAACAGTAGTAGTCACTGACATACAAATCAAACTGTTCTGCAATGGTTTACTGTATGTAAACCATGTCTCCTATCCAGTCGGCTTCTGCAATGATTTTACAGAAGCCGACAAATGAATTAAAAGGCTATTCTGATATCTATCTCTCTATGAAATATAAAGATATATATATGTGTCTCACTGATATATATATATATATATATATATATATATACACCTATACTATGTGTACAGTGCCTTGCGAAAGTATTCGGCTCCCTGGAACTTTTTAACCTTTTCCCACATGTCATGCTTCAAACATAAGGATACCAAATGTTAATTTTTGGTTTTTGTATTTCCACAAAAATTTTAAATAACCAATAAATTTCATTCAACTTCACAATTGTGTGCCACTAGCTGTTGATTCTTCACCAAAAATTAACATTTGGTATCTTTGTTTGAAGCATGATATGTGGGAAAAGGTTGAAAAGTTCCAGGGAGCCGAATACTTTCGCAAAGCACTGTATATATATATATTCTATATATTTTATTGTAAGCTGTCAGTGTGATTTCACAGTACACCGCTCATGAATTGCCATCTTTTCTTTTTCTAAGGTGCGTATTTCTCACAAGTCACACTAATGGTCCGTGTGGTGTGTGAGTTTTTCTCGCACCCATAGACTTGTATTTGCGAGTCTCGTCCAATATACGGTGCAAATCTGCGATATCACTCGCACGTATAATACGGACGAGAAACAAATGGATGATGGGAGCTGCTCCTGAGATTAACATTGATCCTAGTGCTATGCGATTTTTCCTCGCATAGCACTCGTCCGTATTCCTCTGTAGTGTTACGCCGGCCTTAGGGCTCATACTTGCGAGAATAACAGACGAGTGCATTCGGACCAATGTTATTCAATGGGTTACATCTCATCTGCGATTTTTTTTCTCAGCTGAAATCGGACTGAGAAAAAAATCGCAACATGCTACGATTTCCTGCATATCTCGGACGAGACTTGCCAATGCAAGTCAATGGATGCGAGGAAAAAAAAAAAATCGCACAACACTCGCACCATGCGAGTGCTGACCAATTTTTACGCACCGGCGTCCTTTGAAAAGCCGGCAATTCATGTGCGGTGTACAGTAAAATCACACTGACAGCTTAGAAAAGAATATACACACATAAAATACATATACAGTATATATATATATGTCAGTGACACACACACACACACACACACACATATATATATATACTAGTTGGTGGCCCGATTCTAACGCATTGGGTATTCTAGAGGAGATGACCCGTGGCTACCGTCAGGAGATCAGCGGCTAGCGCCGCTGATCTCCCGACGACAGCGGTGGCGTGCGTGGTTCAAATCCTGCACCAATTCAGGGCCGGACTGCACCTGTCGCTGATTGGTTGCGTCTGGCCGAGCGCGACCAATCAGCGACGCGGGATTTCCATTACAGACAGAGTTAGACGATTATATAGTAGATATATATTTATATTGCATAGAAAGATAGATATAAGAAAAGCCGGTAATACATTTACCGGCTTCTGTAAAATCACTGCAGGAACCGACAAGATATAAGACATGGATTACATACAGTAAATACATACAGGATAGTTAGATATATAGATGTCAGTGCCAAATACAATTAGTAGAGTGTGTGTGAGAAATAATGGACATGTATTTAATTAATTAAAGATTATTTAGGGGAAAAAATGATGTAGGGTCCCTCTATAATTTATAGCCAGCAATGGCAATGCAGACAGCTGCGGGCTGATATTATTAGCCTAGGAAGAGGCCAGTATGCTGTCTGCATAGCCATTGCTGGTTATAAATTATATGCACACACACTCTACTAATTGTTTTTGTGACTGACATCTATATATCTACCTATTCTATATGTCTTTACTGTATGTAATCCAATCCATCCATCTCCTGCAGTGATTTTACAGAAGCCGGAAAATGTATTACCGGCTTTTCTTCGATCTCTCTATGTATATACATACATGTCAGTGACATATATATGTCAGTGACATATTATATATGTATTTCTATATGGATATATCTATTCCATTCTAACCTGTCAGTGTGATTTTACTGTATGCGCACACGAATTGCTGGCTTTTTTTTCTATCTATCAATTACATATATATATATGTATTATATATATATATATATATATATGTACACTGCTCAAAAAAATAAAGGGAACACTTACACAACAGAATATAACTCCAAGTAAATCAAACTTCTGTGAAATCAAACTGTCCACTTAGGAAACAACACTGATTGACAATCAATTTCACATGCTGTTGTGTAAATGGAATAGATAACAGATGGAAATTATTTGCAATTATCAAGACACACTCAATAAAGGAGTGGTTCTGCAGGTGGGGACCACAGATCACATCTCAGTACCAATGCTTTCTGGCTGATATTTTGGTCATTTTTGAATGTTGGCTGTGCTTTCACACTCGTGGTAGCATGAGAAGGACTCTACAACACACACAAGTGGCTCAGGTAGTGCAGCTCATCGAGGATGGCACATCAATGCAAGCTGTGGCAAGAAGGTTTGCTGTGTCTGTCAGCGTAGTGTCCAGAGGCTGGAGGCGCTACCAGGAGACAGGCCAGTACACCAGGAGACTTGGAGAGGGCCGTATGAGGGCAACAACCCAGCAGCAGGACCGCTACCTCCGCCTTTGTGCAAGGAGGAACAGGAGGAGCACTGCCAGAGCCCTGCAAAATGACCTCCAGCAGGCCACAAATGTGCATTTGTCTGCACAAACGGTTAGAAACTGACTCCATGAGGATGGTCTGAGGGCCCGACGTCCACAGATGGGGATTGTGCTCACAGCCCAACACCGTGCAGGACGCTTGGCATTTGCTACAGAAGACCAGGATTGGCAAATTCGCCACTGGCGCCCTGTGCTCTTCACAGATGAAAGCAGGTTCACACTGAGCACATGTGACAGACGTGACAGAGTCTGGAGATGCCGTGGAGAGCGATCTGCTGCCTGCAACATCCTTCAGCATGACCAGTTTGGCAGTGGGTCAGTAATGGTGTGGGGTGGCATTTCTTTGGATGGCTGCACAGCCCTCCATGTGCTCGCCAGAGGTAGCCTGACTGCCATTAGGTACAGAGATGAGATCCTCAGACCCCTTGTCAGACCATATGCTGGTGTGGTTGGCCCTGGGTTCCTCCTGATGCAGGACAATGCCAGACCTCATGTGGCTGGAGTGTGTTAGCAGTTCCTGCAAGATGAAGGCATTGAAGCTATGGACTGGCCCGCCCGTTCCCCAGACCTGAATCCGATTGAGCACATCTGGGACATCATGTCTCGCTCCATCCATCAACGTCACATTGCACCACAGTCCGTCCAGGAGTTGGCGGATGCTTTAGTCCAGGTCTGGGAGGAGATCCCTCAGGAGACCATCTGCCGCCTCATCAGGAGCATGCCCAGGCGTTGTAGGGAGGTCATACAGGCACGTGGAGGCCACACACACTACTGAGCATCATTTCCTTGTCTTGAGGCATTTCCAGTGAAGTTGGATCAGCCTGTAATTTGATTTTCCACTTTGATTTTGAGTATCATTCCAAATCCAGAACTCCATGGGATATTAATTTGGATTTACACTCATCATTTTTATGTTTTATTGCTCTCAACATATTCCACTATATATTGAATAAAGATTTACAACTGGAATATTTTATCCAGTGATATCTAGGTTGTGGGATTTTAGTGTTCCCTTTATTTTTTTTGAGCAGTGTATATATACATATATAAATAAATATATACTGTATATATATATGTATGTGTGTGTGTTTTGAAGAATATTTCCTTTGAAAACGATGTGTAAATGACAGAGAACTGCTGTATGTAAAAGCTCATGTTAAAATCGCATTGCATACGCATATAATACGGATGTTATGTTTAAAAATCGCACAGAAATCGCATGACACTCGCATAGCACGCGTCAGTTTATTTGGTCCGGAAATCGGACCGTTTTTTTTTTTTTTCGCATATGGGTATGAGCCCTTAAGCTGGATTTGTTTAAGCAAAGTCAAAAACAGAGTATTATATGGTGTCCACTTTCACATTGGATTGACAAATTCCATTTGTAGCCAAAACAGCGCGTTTTTTTTTATTTGCCTAATGTGTTACTCAGTAAAGAATCTAATTGGAGAATAACTGTGGGGCTGTGGATACGTTTGTTAGGTTCTTTTATTAATATTCAATTATTATCTAACAGCTGAGCTGAGAAAACTGAAAATGAGTGCATACTCAGGCTGTTACACATTTACATACTTTAAATGCCAAAATGCAGCGATTCATACACAACAAAAATACGGTAATTGATCTATCACAAATTCTATTAATATGTTCTTTCTAATTGCTCATCTTGGAGGCTGTGGGGAAGAGGCATCAGGTCTGCACTTACATACAAGTACGTTGCTCGCCCATGGAAGTAATTTATATAAACATCTAAACCTTCACTACATTCAGCACCTGTTTTCCCAAGGGAATACACACCTTAGGAGCTGCCAAAGACCTATGAAGGAAGGAGACATAGTTCACGTTGACTCATTCTTCTGTACGCGTAGTGTGACATGTGCTGGGACGAGGGTGGGGGACAAGTATATTTTGTCTGTATATAAGCCCTATTTTTCTCTTCCTTTGGTGTTTTTTCTTTCCCATGTCTAGTTGCCTAACCCAGGTTTTGCTGCACATTCACACTGTGGCGACACATACATATTACATTTATACCAACAGGTTTGCCGGCCCATATTTTCGGTTTGCTTTAGTTCTTTGTACATGTTGGGAGGGTGGCCCTTCCCCCCCTTTGGGCTGAGGGTCTTGTCTGTTTAGTTTTCCCGCAGGCAGGTGTAAAACAGTCAGGTCTAGTGCTCTTCCCTCATCTATTTTGAGGTCTGCTGGCTCATAGCGAATTGAGTTACTAGAGATAGAGACTATTACTCTGATTGTGTACACCTTTTTGTAGTTGGATGGCTTTTACATTTTTTTTATTAGAAAAATGTAAGCCAAGTATCCTGTTTTTTTACATCTATAACTTATTACTTATATACTTACGGCAGGGCATCTATTCGTTGTTTTTATTCTAGGTTATACTTGCCTGTGAATGACCACAGTGGGAATGAGCACCTACATATTACACTTAAACCAACAGGTCTGATGGCCCATGTTTTCGGTTTTGCTTTAATCCTTTGTACTTTATACATTTTGGAGTGTGGCCCCTGTTTTTGGACTGTGCACCTTCTCTATTTAGCTTTCCACCTGCAGGTGTAAAACAGTCAGGCCCAGGTCCTTCTCTGCTCCTGTCCACTTTGAGGTCTGCTGGCACATTGGGGGGTGAGTTACTAGAGATAGGGACCATCTGGATTGAGTACACCTTGTCATGGTGGGATAGCTTTTAAGTTTTTTTTGTAAAAAAAAAAAATGTCAGCTACTTACTTTGATGTGTTTTTTGCATCTATTGCTAATATTTATTTACTTACAGCAGGGCATCTATTCATTGTTTTTATTCTAGGTTATACATTATACTGGGTCTTGAAATCACTATGGTTTTGGTAAAGGAAAATGTTGCACTCTTTGTATTAAGATATCGAGTTATCACATGCTGTATCCACCACTGGAACATGCAACAATCTGAAGAACAGGGCACAGCAGTTCTCTATGTGAGTGGAGCGGTGGTCTAGACCAGGGTTCCCCAACTCCAGCCCTCAAGGCCCACCAACAGGTCATGTTTTCAGGATTTCCTTTGTATTGCACAGGTGATAATTGCATCACCTGTGTCATACAAAGGAAATCCTGAAAACATGACCTGTTGGTGGGCCTTGAGGGCTGGAGTTGGGGAACCCTGGTCTAGACCACCGCTCCATTTATTGCCTATTGGTCTTAAGTACAATGCTTGACCGCCATTAAATTCAGACAGGGCAATGCGGAGTCCTGTACTCGGGATTGGATACGTTCCTAGTGTAGTGGCCCCCAGAAAACAGCATGCTATAACCTATCACACAATAGGCGATAAGGTGCTATATTGGTGCAAACCTTTAATTGCACAATATGAATCATCTGATGATAATCCCCCTATGATGGCAGAATGTAATAATCTGCTGTATGCAGGCCTTTGTCCGCATTGTTACATCATTTCCACAGCTGGCTTATTGTGGATTCTCAATGTCACACACAAATATCGCCCGCCTCTCTCTCTCGCTCTTTAGATTTCTGTTCTGCAGTCTGGGCATGACGACACTGTCTAAAAAAAAAAGCTAGATCTGCTCTGCAAGATGTCGATTTAACTCCGGCATTGTCGCATTCTGCATGCTGCAGAGAAATCATGCATTAAGCTTCTGTGTCAGTGCTCTCTGCAAGTACAACAATCGATAAAACGCAGATGCCAGGCCGAGCAGAATTTACTGAGTGTGCTTCAGCAGCATGCCAGGAATAATCAGCCCAGAAAAGAATGATGTGTCCTGGTGTGACCCGCCATAGACTTCACTCGTCTTCCCTCAAGGAGTCTCTCTAATCTGCCACATTGATCGAACAATCACTCCTGAAAACTGCTTTGTCCTTATTTGACCTGTATGAATCTTTACCTATCTACACTTACGCTTCAGTGTTGTTTTCCTGCTGCCTCTTTTACATTGTCTTTACTTCTGCATTTTCTTCGCTTTATATTGCATCTTTCATCATTTTACATCCCGTATTCCCCGCCTATGCTAATGGATGCTCCCTCTTTATCCTGAAATGACCCTGCTTCACCAGTGGAGTCTGGAGGAAAGAAAAAGACTTGTGGATGTGAATTCTAATGACCAGGACTCTGCAGCAGGACAGTGACTGCTTCCCATTGCTCATCAGTTATCACAGCCTTCACCCGCCATGCTGCCGGATTTCCATTATTCTGCACAGCTTTATTTCCCTTACACTTGAATGCGTCATAAACCACTGGCACGAGCCTTTAGGGTGCAGATTACAGAAAAAAGCCCCTGCATTGTGCAAAGAACAGCCTGGCGCTGTAGGGAGCAGTCTGATACATGACATAGGTGTTACAGTACAGTCTGTTTTCTTACTCAGTCTTTTTTTGTCTCAGAGCCTGCTAGTGTCATGGCAGATTATTGGGTTTTGCAGCAGGCGAGGAGATTATATCCATATGGATTTGGAATGGCATTACCATGCATTAGTCTAACACATTATTACGTCTGCATAACCTAGTATCTGATAGCATGATGCAGACAGTTTATGAATGTGCAAAGCAACTATACCATATTACATTTATATGTATTCAGTCCATGGACTTGCAGACGCAGATCTTTTATATTCATGATTTATGCAGTGACATCAAAGGACACTAGGAAACTTCGGTCCTTAGCTTGTGGGGTCTCATAACCCCCAATGACTGCATCTGAGGTTAGACTGACAGATCTTGCATGTGATCTTGCCGTTCTGACTAAACAGGCAGTTTTTTGCACTACGGTCACACTATCAGGATTTGGTCACTATTTCACATCATTATTTGTAAGCCAAAACCAGGAGTGGGTGATAAATACAGAAGTGGTGACGTGTTCCTATTATTCTTTTCCTCTGATTGTTCCTCTCCTGGTTTGGACTTACAAAATATTGTTGTAAAATGATGACCAAATACTCATAGTGTGACTGTGGCCTAACACTAGTTACAGATCGGTATAATTACTAAAGCAGTTATTGAAATTTTAAGGCAAAAATGTTCCATTCTACACATGATCATAGAAGGTGTATGTATGTTTGGTCTTTAGAACAGCCTGAGATGAAACACATTTGTTTTAAAGCCTGCATCTCTTGAGAAATTTTGTACATTTTGTTCTGTCGAAATATGGTTTAAAACTAGAATATGAAATACCTCTCTTAAAAAATTCCCCCTATAGCAATTTCCAGAATGCAGTGAGCTCCCCATAGTGGTGGCTAGAGGCAGACAAGATTTTATCACTATTATGTGGAGATAAGCAAAGGATTTGGAGCTGTACTAAGAAAGAAGCAACTAGTTTATGATTATCGAGTTTCTTGGGAGGCAGCATGCTTGATGGTTACAGACAACCTCATAAAAGGCAATGGCTTGGACAGAGATAATGTGAAATCTATGCTGGTGCCTGTCCCCTCTACTCCTGCCTCATTCATCAGCCGATGCAGAGTGACTATTCAATAGTCCTGCTATATTCCTGGGACTTGTGGAGATAGCCAGTTCAGAAACTTTTGGGTTAAATTCTGTTAGTTTGTGTTTCTTCCAAAACTTTAACTGGTCTGGTGTTCTAATCGCCTCTTGTGGGTGCTTACATTTCATTCTGTAAATCTAAGTCTCTTTGTTCCTTTCTGTAGTGGAAATTCTCACCCCCCCTCTATAATGGTAGCACTTGTTTGTCCCAGTTGAAGGAGTCAGGCATTTTCACCAACAACTAAGTACTAGTGACAGGGGCATACATAGAAATCATGTGGCCCATAGCAGAAGTTCTAATTTCCACCCCCCCCAAAAAAAAAACATCTGTCGGGGTCACAGAAGAGCATATTTCACAACTTTGCAGCCTTTACAAAGTAATTTACTCCTGCTGAAGTCATAGCTCATTGCTCCAATAAAGTATGATGCCAACGATAGCGCCCCCAAACACAGTATGATACCTCCATGTTGAATATCTCCACATTAGCCTCCACATAATAACCCTACTTTACCTCACCTCAACTCCCAAGACAAAGTATGCTGACACCAACACTTTATGGTCCCCCAACTGTGACCCCCACACAGCCCTCCATGCAGTATAATGGGCCTACATAAAGTATAATGGCCCCATACCTCTCGACACTGCACAATTGCCTGCACTTGGTTTCTATACAATATAAAAGCCCCCAGACAGCCCCACACACAGTTCCAAACAGCAATGTGTAGACAGCACACAAACGAGTCAGGGATGCACGCTCCGGTCCATGGATCCAAATGGGCCACAAAGTCCACAAGTAAAAAAGAGGAGTAGCATCCGTCCAGGTGAAGAATAAGAAAAGCTTTATTCTGCCATGACAAAAGACGACGTTTCGGCCATACAGTGGCCTTTTTCAAGTATACCAAAACAGACAAAAGGCGTCCTCTAAATAGTGTGGAGGAGCCAATCACTATTGAGGTTACGCCTATATGTTAATAGACATATAAATAAATGTACCAGAATAATACAAAACAGTGATCAGAAATCAAAAATGTAAAGAATACTAATACATCACACATACACTGCGATCGTTTCCTCAAATATCCTAACAGAACTGGATATAAACAATGTTATAAATAGTGGCAAACCAATCATGATCCAGCTATAGTGTGTCCTGGTAACGATAAACCTATCAAACAGCAGAATATAACAATCGGATTACCACCAATCGGAATAATCCTCCTGCTTTGGCGCCATATCCACTATCCCATCCTCGGTGCCGTAACAGAAAACCACTTCAAGATACGTATAACGGCGCCGTTCACTGCATCAGGCAGATGACGTATACATCTGCGCCAAGAAGGACGACCTCCTATCCAATCCGGATCTCTTCTCATATCACGGGGCCTAAATGGTGGTCACAAGGTCACGTGGCCATGTCGTCATCTGGCTCGCGCTTGCGCAATGCATAATTAACTGGAAGTCTCACGAAAAAGACGTCCCAAGTGGATGTCAGATCAGGATAAGTATCGCGATATTTCGGGACATAATACACACTCACAAGACAGTGCAATATAAAGAAATTTAAGCTAAATACAACAGACAAAATTGGAGGGCACGGAGATTCACAGTAATATAGAAAAATAATTCCTTACAAAACTAAAAATTCAAAAAATCACCATGTCTACCAGTTTTTCCAAAACATCACCTAAAAAGAGAGAAAGAATAAAGATAAAAACATCTAAAAACAAAATACAGAGAAATGAGCTCAATTTGAAAGGGGCATAATCAAGTACAGACATGTAAATTATAATCCAAATTAAGTCCCTTCGGCTGTAATGTGTCAAGAACAGAAATCCAGCGAAGTTCTTTTCTTTTAAGTAATTTGGACCTGTCTCCACCCCTTCTCAAAATCGGAACCCCATCAATAACTCTGAATCTAAGCTGATTCACTGAATGTCTGCAGTCGACAAAATGCTTAGGCACCGGTAATTCAAGAAGTTTGGTCCTGATCGTACTTTTATGCTTGCTGATTCGTGCTCTCACCTCCATTGTGGTCTCGCCCACATACATCAGTCCACATGGGCAGGTGAGAACATAGACTACAAAACTAGAAGTACAGGTATAGCGCTCTTTTATAAAGAATTTCTTCCCTGTCCGTGGATGATTAAAACTATCCCCACGCAACATGTTACTGCAACAAGCACAACCGAGACAGGGGAAATTCCCCGACCTCGGTGGGCATAAAGTGCCTTGTATCAGAGTTCTACTTGGGCCAATGTCTGATTTGACAAGCAAATCCTTGAGATTACGTCCACGTTTGTATGAAAGAAGTGGTCTATGTGTAAATTCTACCACATGTGGGAGACCCACCTGCAATAGATGCCAATGTTTGTTTAAGATCCCACCTATTTTATCACTAGCTGGACAAAACGTAGAAACAAAGGGAACCCGTTTAGAAACATTCCTATTGCGTCCAAGGCTGGCACCATCCGGTGTCAAAGCCATGGCATCCTGTTTATAACGCTGCACACTATTCTTCGGGTACCCTCGTTTGATAAACTTATTACACATTTCATTAAGTCTCAAGTCAAGTCTGTCATTTTCTTTTACAATGCGCCGTACGCGCAACATTTGACTCCAGGGAAGAGATTCTACCATTTTTCTAGGATGGTTACTATCAAAAAGCAAGAGACTATTCTGTCTGTTTCTTTTATAAATAGATCAGTGCTCAAAACCCCATCATTCTTATAAACCATTGTATCCAAGAATTGAATCTGTTCTCTTGAATGGGTGATTGTAAACTTAAATTCTGGATAAACCCCATTCAAATATTCATGAAAGGCCAGCAATGTCTCTATGCCACCATCCCAGACACAGAAGATGTCATCGATGTAGCGCCACCAGGCCCGAACATGGCTCCAGTGGCTAGAAGAGTACACATGTTGGTCCTCGAATACCGCCATGAAGATGTTAGCATAGGTGGGCGCCACATTAGACCCCATGGCGGTACCGCGCAACTGTAGGTAATGATCATCCCCAAAAAGGAAAAAATTCCTTCTGAGGACGAAACCTAACAGTGCTAGGACCAACTGTGTACACTCCGGAGCCATGTCCGAGCCCGATAGCACCACATCGACAGCCTCCAAGCCTTTGTCATGTTCAATGATAGTGTACAGGGATATCACATCAAAAGATACCAATATGGTCTCTTGGGTTACATTGAGGGTCTCTATTTTACTCAGAAAATGATTTGTGTCCATAATATAAGAAGCAGCCGAAACGGCATGGCAGCGTAGCACCTTGTCCAGGAAGACAGAAACTTTGTTGCAAAGGGACCCCCTGCCCGACACAATCGGACGTCCAGGCGGATTCAATAGGTCCTTATGGATCTTTGGCAATGTGTATAGCAATGGAGTTACCGGGGTATCCACTATCAGAAACTGAGCCAACTTCTGGTCAATGAGGCCATCTAACAAGGCCTCATTCACCAGAAGACGTAACTCTGTCAAAAAACGTGTGGTAGGGTCCCCTGTCAATCTGATGTATACTGCCTCATCAGCCAGCTGGCTACGAATTTCAGCCACATATTTGCTGGTGTCCATCACCACCAAGGCCCCGCCTTTATCGGCCGCCTTTATGGTGATGGCCTTATTGTTAGACAGCTCATTCAATGCCTGTCTTTCAACTTGTGTCAAATTACCCCTTTTCCTGTTGGACGTGAATTCACGTTTAAGTTTGTTCACATCCCTTTCAACAAGTTGAATGTAAGATTCTACAAAGTTATCTTTAACTGGGGGTTGAAAATTGCTCTTATTGTATAGACCATATTTTTGCAATGAGAAACTGTCAACATTATCTACAGTCGTATCAACAGATATAGCTTCTTTATCACAGAAATAAGTGGTTAATCTCAGTCTCCTAAAGAAGGAAAAAAGATCACATTCAATCCCGAACCAGTCCGGCGAATTGGTCGGGCAGAAGGACAAACCCTTTGATAATACCTCACAGTCAATGTCAGACAAAATATAAGAGGAGATATTTACCACCAGATTCCTCTGGTCTATACTGCTCTCCTCTTCGTCTCCATGTTCCGTGTCTTCATTGCCTTGATACGTATGGAACCTGTTGTCTGGGTCTCTCTCTCCCCTTCTCCGGTGCCTCCTGCCACCCCTCCGGCTCCTTTTCTTGTAGTTGTGGCCTCCGCCGTGTCTCTGCCTAAAAAACTGGAAGAAGAAGTAGCATGCACGCCAGTATTAGAGTCATCCGTTGAATCCGACTCCCCAGTGGTAAAGCCAAATTGCTGGGGATCCCTCTTAGAGGGTCTCCATCTTTTCTTCTGGTGTGGGGCTTTAAACCTCCTGTTGGAAGAGAAATTTCGCATCTCTCCCTGCCAGGAAAAAACACGACCAGCCCCATAGTCATCTGCGTCGCGGAACCACTTTGTTCTTTTAGTCTATTACCAACAAATATGCCTTCGACTTAATGCTGTTAAACATCGAATTTCTTCATGCCGAAATTGGATCAGTGAATAAAAAAATATCTGAATTGGAACAGCAATTGTTGACCCAGCTGACTGTGCAGGACTTAGATACCTTTAAGGCTCAGTTAAATGAGAAATTATTGAAATTCCGTGCTGACATTGAGAACACTAAAAGAACAAAGTGGTTCCGCGACGCAGATGACTATGGGGCTGGTCGTGTTTTTTCCTGGCAGGGAGAGATGCAAAATTTCTCTTCCAACAGGAGGTTTAAAGCCCCACACCAGAAGAAAAGATGGAGACCCTCTAAGAGGGATCCCCAGCAATTTGGCTTTACCACTGGGGAGTCGGATTCAACGGATGACTCTAATACTGGCGTGCATGCTACTTCTTCTTCCAGTTTTTTAGGCAGAGACACGGCGGAGGCCACAACTACAAGAAAAGGAGTCGGAGGGGTGGCAGGAGGCACCGGAGAAGGGGAGAGAGAGACCCAGACAACAGGTTCCATACGTATCAAGGCAATGAAGACACGGAACATGGAGACGAAGAGGAGAGCAGTATAGACCAGAGGAATCTGGTGGTAAATATCTCCTCTTATATTTTGTCTGACATTGACTGTGAGGTATTGTCAAAGGGTCTGTCCTTCTGCCCGACCAATTCGCCGGACTGGTTCGGGATTGAATGTGATCTTTTTTCCTTCTTTAGGAGACTGAGATTAACCACTTATTTCTGTGATAAAGAAGCTATATCTGTTGATACGACTGTAGATAATGTTGACAGTTTCTCATTGCAAAAATATGGTCTATACAATAAGAGCAATTTTCAACCCCCAGTTAAAGATAACTTTGTAGAATCTTACATTCAACTTGTTGAAAGGGATGTGAACAAACTTAAACGTGAATTCACGTCCAACAGGAAAAGGGGTAATTTGACACAAGTTAAAAGACAGGCATTGAATGAGCTGTCTAACAATAAGGCCATCACCATAAAGGCGGCCGATAAAGGCGGGGCCTTGGTGGTGATGGACACCAGCAAATATGTGGCTGAAATTTGTAGCCAGCTGGCTGATGAGGCAGTATACATCAGATTGACAGGGGACCCTACCACACGTTTTTGACAGAGTTACGTCTTCTGGTGGATGAGGCCTTGTTAGATGGCCTCATTGACCAGAAGTTGGCTCAGTTTCTGATAGTGGATACCCCGGTAACTCCATTGCTATACACATTGCCAAAGATCCATAAGGACCTATTGAATCCGCCTGGACGTCCGATTGTGTCGGGCAGGGGGTCCCTTTGCAACAAAGTTTCTGTCTTCCTGGACAAGGTGCTACGCTGCCATGCCGTTTCGGCTGCTTCTTATATTATGGACACAAATCATTTTCTGAGTAAAATAGAGACCCTCAATGTAACCCAAGAGACCATATTGGTATCTTTTGATGTGATATCCCTGTACACTATCATTGAACATGACAAAGGCTTGGAGGCTGTCGATGTGGTGCTATCGGGCTCGGACATGGCTCCGGAGTGTACACAGTTGGTCCTAGCACTGTTAGGTTTCGTCCTCAGAAGGAATTTTTTCCTTTTTGGGGATGATCATTACCTACAGTTGCGCGGTACCGCCATGGGGTCTAATGTGGCGCCCACCTATGCTAACATCTTCATGGCGGTATTCGAGGACCAACATGTGTACTCTTCTAGCCACTGGAGCCATGTTCGGGCCTGGTGGCGCTACATCGATGACATCTTCTGTGTCTGGGATGGTGGCATAGAGACATTGCTGGCCTTTCATGAATATTTGAATGGGGTTTATCCAGAATTTAAGTTTACAATCACCCATTCAAGAGAACAGATTCAATTCTTGGATACAATGGTTTATAAGAATGATGGGGTTTTGAGCACTGATCTATTTATAAAAGAAACAGACAGAAATAGTCTCTTGCTTTTTGATAGTAACCATCCTAGAAAAATGGTAGAATCTCTTCCCTGGAGTCAAATGTTGCGCGTACGGCGCATTGTAAAAGAAAATGACAGACTTGACTTGAGACTTAATGAAATGTGTAATAAGTTTATCAAACGAGGGTACCCGAAGAATAGTGTGCAGCGTTATAAACAGGATGCCATGGCTTTGACACTGGATGGTGCCAGCCTTGGACGCAATAGGAATGTTTCTAAACGGGTTCCCTTTGTTTCTACGTTTTGTCCAGCTAGTGATAAAATAGGTGGGATCTTAAACAAACATTGGCATCTATTGCAGGTGGGTCTCCCACATGTGGTAGAATTTACACATAGACCACTTCTTTCATACAAACGTGGACGTAATCTCAAGGATTTGCTTGTCAAATCAGACATTGGCCCAAGTAGGACTCTGATACAAGGCACTTTATGCCCACCGAGGTCGGGGAATTTCCCCTGTCTCAGTTGTGCTTGTTGCAGTAACATGTTGCGTGGGGATAGTTTTAATCATCCACGGACAGGGAAGAAATTCTTTATAAAAGAGCGCTATACCTGTACTTCTAGTTTTGTAGTCTATGTTCTCACCTGCCCATGTGGACTGATGTATGTGGGCGAGACCACAATGGAGGTGAGAGCACGAATCAGCAAGCATAAAAGTACGATCAGGACCAAATTTCTTGAATTACCGGTGCCTAAGCATTTTGTCGACTGCAGACATTCAGTGAATCAGCTTAGATTCAGAGTTATTGATGGGGTTCCGATTTTGAGAAGGGGTGCAGACAGGTCCAAATTACTTAAAAGAAAAGAACTTCGCTGGATTTCTGTTCTTGACACATTACAGCCGAAGGGACTTAATTTGGATTATAATTTACATGTCTGTACTTGATTATGCCCCTTTCAAATTGAGCTCATTTCTCTGTATTTTGTTTTTAGATGTTTTTATCTTTATTCTTTCTCTCGTTTTAGGTGATGTTTTGGAAAAACTGGTGGACATGGTGATTTTTTGAAATTTTAGTTTTGTAAGGAATTTTTTTTCTATATTACTGTGAATCTCCGTGCCCTCCAATTTTGTCCGTTGTATTTAGCTTAAATTTCTTTATATTGCACTGTCTTGTGAGTGTGTATTATGTCCCGAAATATCGCGATACTTATCCTGGTCTGACATCCACTTGGGACGTCTTTTTCGTGAGACTTCCAGTTAATTATGCATTGCGCAAGCGCGAGCCAGATGACGACATGGGCCACGTGACCTTGTGACCACCTGATGGGCCCCGTGATATGAGAAGAGATCCGGATTGGATAGGAGGTCGTCCTTCTTGGCGCAGATGTATACGTCATCTGCCTGATGCAGTGAACGGCGCCGTTATACGTATCTTGAAGTGGTTTTCTGTTACGGCACCGAGGATGGGATAGTGGATATGGCGCCAAAGCAGGAGGATTATTCCGATTGGTGGTAATCCGATTGTTATATTCTGCTGTTTGATAGGTTTATCGTTACCAGGGACACACTATAGCTGGATCATGATTGGTTTGCCACTATTTATAACATTGTTTATATCCAGTTCTGTTAGGATATTTGAGGAAACGATCACAGTGTATGTGTGATGTATTAGTATTCTTTACATTTTTGATTTCTGATCACTGTTTTGTATTATTCTGGTACATTTATTTATATGTCTATTAACATATAGGCGTAACCTCAATAGTGATTGGCTCCTCCACACTATTTAGAGGACGCCTTTTGTCTGTTTTGGTATACTTGAAAAAGGCCACTGTATGGCCGAAACGTCGTCTTTTGTCATGGCAGAATAAAGCTTTTCTTATTCTTCACCTGGACGGATGCTGCTCCTCTTTTTTACTTGTGAGCCCCACACACAGTATGATGGACCCCACACAAACCTTTACACTGTAAAATTAGTTGCATACAGTATAATGGCCCCTACATAGCCCTCCAAATATTACAATGACCCCACCTTCCATATAGTATAATGGGCCCATATTGTCTCCATATAGTATAATGCACCCTCCATATACTATAATGCATTCCCCATAGTCCTCCATATACTATAATGCATTCCCCGTAGTCCTCCATATAGTATAATGCACTCCCTATAGTCCTCAATATAGTATAATGCACTCCCCATAGTCCTCCATATGGCATAATGCACTCCCCATAGTCCTCCATATGAAAAAGTATAGAAAAAAGTCAGCTCACCCATCAGTCGGTCCGGAATCCAAGCACAGAAATTGCAGTGCAGCAGGAAAAACATAAGTCATGAAGGTATAATCCAGCTCAGGAAGGTCCGCTAAAAACTTAATTTTTAATTGAAAAAATCTCTTTCATAAAAATTGGTTACATGTCATAAAAAAATCACAACCCCCATGTGGGAATATAGCGTGGGCCGACGCGTTTCGAACAACAGTTTTTAGTCCTTGTATAGTCCTCCATATGGTATAATGCATTCCCAATAGTACTCCATATGGTATAATGCTCTCCCCATGGTCCTCCATATGGTATAATGCACTCCCCATGGTCTTCCATAGAATATAATGCTTTCACCATGGTCCTCCATAGAATACAATACTCTCAGCATGGTCCTACATATGGTATAATGCACTCCCCATTGTCCTCCTTAAAATATATTGCTCTCCCCACAGTCCTCCATAGACTGTAATGCTCTCACCATGGTTCTCCATAGAATGTAATTCACTCCCCATGGTACTCCATATAGTATAATGTACTTCCCATGGTCCTCCATAGAATATAATGCACTCTCCATGGTCCTCCATAGAATATAATGCTCTCACCATGATCCTCCATAGAATACAATGCTCTCAGCATGGTCCTACATATTGTATAATGCACTCCCCATTGTCTTCCTTAAAATATATTGCACTCCCCATGGTCCTCCATAGAATGTAATGCTCTCACCATGGTCCTCCATAGAATGTTGTAATGCAATCCCCACAGTCCTCCATAGAATGTTGTAATGCAATCCCCACAGTCCTCCATAGAATGTTGTAATGCAATCCCCACAGTCCTCCATAGAATGTTGTAATGCAATCCCCACAGTCCTCCATAGAATGTTGTAATGCAATCCCCACAGTCCTCCATAGAATGTTGTAATGCAATCCCCACAGTCCTCCATAGAATGTTGTAATGCAATCCCACAGTCCTCCATAGAATGTTGTAATGCAATCCCCACAGTCCTCCATAGAATGTTGTAATGCAATCCCCACAGTCCTCCATAGAATGTTGTAATGTAATCCCCACAGTCCTCCATAGACTGTAAGGCTATGTGCACACGTTCAGAATTGCCGTGGAAATTTCCGCGGCAATCCCGCAACTCCCTGCCGCGGGAAATACGCATTTTTATTGGTATGCGTATTCCAGCTAAAAACTAGCGGTTTGCAAGCGTAGTTAGCTTGCAGAATGCTAGCGTTTTCCAAGAGATCTGTAGCATCGCTTGGAAAACTGATTGACAGGTTGGTCACACTTGTCAAACATAGTGTTTGACAAGTGTGACCAACTTTTTACTATTGATGCTGCCTATGCCGCATTAATAGTAAAAAGATCTAATGTTAAAAATAACGGACAAAAAATAAAAAATCGTGATATTTTCACCTTCCGGCGGCCCCCGCAGCCTTCCTGTTCCTCGTGATGCTCCCGGCAACTCCTGTTCCCAATGATGCCTGGCAACAATGACCCCAGATGACGTAGCATCACGCGAGACCGCTACGTCATCTGGGGTCATTGTTGCAAGGCATCCCTGGGAACGGGAGTTGACGGGAGCGTCGCTGAAGAGCGAGAAGGCTGCAGGGGCCGCCGGAAAGTGAGAATATCACGATTTTTTATTTTAATTATTGTTTTAAAAGGGATATGGTACCCAGGGCCTGGAGGAGAGTCTCCTCTCCTCCAGACCCTGGGTACCATCCGCACATGAACCGCTCACTTTGTGCATGGTGGGCATAGCCACATGCAGAAAGTAAGCGGTTCAATGCATTCCTATGCTGCATTTTTTTCCACGATGCGTTTTTTTCGCGGAAAAAAACACAACATGTGCACAAAAATTGCAGAATGCATTCTAATCATAGGATGCTTATACATACGTTTTTTAAGTGTTTTGCAGCGGAAAACTGCCGCAAAGACGCTAAAAAAAGCAAAAATTCTTGAACGTGTGCACACAGCCTAATGCTCTCACCATGGTCTTCCATAGAATGTAATGCACTCCCCACAGTCCTCAATAGAATGTAATGCTCTCTCACTGAGGTCCTCCATAGAATGTAATGCTCTCTCACTGAGGTCCTCCATAGAATGTAATGCTCTCTCACTGAGGTCCTCCATAGAATGTAATGCTCTCTCACTGAGGTCCTCCATAGAATGTAATGCTCTCTCACTGAGGTCCTCCATAGAATGTAATGCTCTCTCACTGAGGTCCTCCATAGAATGTAATGCTCTCTCACTGTGGTCCTCCATAGAATGTAATGCTCTCTCACTGTGGTCCTCCATAGAATGTAATGCACTGCCCATGGTCCTCCATAGAATATAATGCTCTCACCATGGTCCTCCATAGAATATAACGCTCTCACCATGGTACTCTATAGAATATAATGCACTCTCCAGGGTCCTCCCCAGAATATAATTCACTCCCCATGGTACTCTATAGAATATAATGCACTCACCATGGTCCTCCATAGAATATAATGCTCTCACCATGGTCCTCCATAGAATATAATGCACTATCCAGGGTCCTCCCCAGAATATAATTCACTCCCCATGGTACTCTATAGAATATAATGCACTCTCCAGGGTCCTCCCCAGAATATAATTCACTCCCCATGATACTCTATAGAATATAATGCACTCTCCAGGGTCCTCCCCAGAATATAATTCACTCCCCATGGTACTCTATAGAATATAATGCACTCACCATGGTCCTCCATAGATTGTAATGCTCTCAGCATTGTCCTACATGTGGTATGATGCACTCCCCATTGTCATCCTTAAATATAATGCACTCCCCATGGTCTTCCATAGAATATCATGCACTCCCCATGGTCTTCCATAGATTTTAATGCACTCTACATGGTCCTCCAAAGTATAACAGGTTTATCCATACAATATAATGCACTCCCCATGGTCCTCCATAGAATACAATGCACTCCACATGGTCCTCCAAAGTATAACAGGTTTATCCATACAATATAATGCACTCCCCATGGTCCTCCATAGAATACAATGCACTCCACATGGTCCTCCAAAGTATAACAGGTTTATCCATACAATATAATGCACTCCCCATGGTCCTCCATAGAATACAATGCACTCCACATGGTCCTCCAAAGTATAACAGGTTTATCCATACAATATAATGCACTCCCCATGGTCCTCCATAGAATACAATGCACTCCACATGGTCCTCCAAAGTATAACAGGTTTATCCATACAATATAATGCACTCCCCATGGTCCTCCATAGAATACAATGCACTCCACATGGTCCCATGTATATACGGCAAAATAAAAAAGATAGACAAAAAATGCCTCCCCTACCCTTTAGGCTAAGTTCACACATAGGGTTATTGCTGCGTTTTTGCACTTTCTCATTGATTTCAATAGTGAAAAAATGCTGCAAAAACCTTGAAAGAAGTGACGTGCTCCTTCTTTCAAAAATGCAGTAATTTTCCATTTGAGTAAGGAAAACAAAAGGAATCGTGTACATGACATTCCTGAAATTTTTCCCGTTTTTAAGGAGTGAGACTTCTAGACTGGTGAAACATAAGCACTAAGTGCAAGGCCTATCAAAAATTGAAGGAATGGATTACAAACTTTCTCCCATTCTTACCTAAAATCCAGCACTGAACCTTATTCTCCGTATTCTACAAACTGTGTTAAGTTTTTAAAGATTCAGCCCTTAGGGTGACTGACATAGAGACATGTCTGTGCATAACCAGCAACTAATAACATGTCTCAGAGAAGAGATCATAGCACGTGTTGAATATTGCTGCCATTCACAGCACATCAATCATTTGTCATATTATCATTATATTAACTTTTTGGAAATGTTGAAAATGGTCACTTCCATAAACACATATGCAACGGCTTTATAGCATAGTCCAGATGTTGCTAGATGCTGTCAAGAATGCTTGCTTAAAGGGTTTTCCACCTTTGGGTACATTTTTTTCTTACTTAAAGGGAATCTGTCAACCCTGGGACATATATTACCTATTAATATGGACATACAGGTAATAGAAATGTTACACTAGTCCTACCTGAATGCCTCATTTTAATGGTCTTGTTGTTAAGAAATGTTATATTCTTTCTTTATGTTAATAATTTCTTCCAGGCTCTGAGGTGTGCGGTGCTGGAAGAAATCCCTTCCTTCTGTCCTCATTGTAATACTTACCCCCTCCCATCAGCATCAGTTAAGGCCCCGGAATCCTGCGCCTGCGCCCTGCACTCCCTCAGAAATACATACCTCATCCTTCCTTCTGTGGACTCTGCATTCAGGGATCTTCTGAGCAGGCGCCGGCGACTTCCACTCCAGTGACATCCGGTGTGCACGCCGATAAGGTGCTCTCCCCAATTCCTCCCTGCATAATCATCGCTATGTACACATGGTTCCTAGCAGGGAGAAAGTGGGGAAAGCACCTTATCGGCGCACACACTGTAGGTCACAGTGACTCACCGGCGCCTACGCAGAAGATCCCTGAAAGCAGCACCCTTAGAAGGGAGGACTTTTAAAGGAGGACATGGATTTTTAAGGGAGTACAGGGCGCAGGCGCAGGAGTCCGTGGCCATAACTGACGCTGATGTGAGGAGGTAAGTATTACAGGAGGCAGGGATTTCTTCCAGGCACTGCAAACCCCGGAGCCTAGAAGAAATCATTAACATAAAAAATATATATAACATATCTCCACAACAAGACCATTAATATGAGGCATACAGGTATGACTGGTGTAACATTTCTATTACCTGTATGCCCATATTAATAGGTCATATACGTTCCAGGGGTGACACATTCCTTTTAATTGGATGCAACTGGAGGTAAAAATCATTTTTGCAATTGGGTATCATTGAACATTTTGCACTGTTTGCCTTCTATAGCCTCCGTATTAGGCCGGCGTCACACTACCGTAGAATACAGCAGAGTGCTATGCGAGAAAACATTGCATAGCACTCGGCCCGGTGTTAATCTATGGGGCAGCTTACCAACTTACATCAGCATTTATTTTCTCAGCCGTATTTGACGTGAGTGACTGCTGTCCGATTTTTATGCATCGGCGTCCTTTGAAAAGCTGGCAATTCATGTGCCGCATACAGTAAAATCACATTGACATATTAGAATAGAAAAGATACAGTGCCTACAAGTAGTATTCAACCCCCTGCAGATTTAGCTGGTTTGATAAGATGCAAATAAGTTAGAGCCTTCAAACTGCAAACGAGAGTAGGATTTATTAACAGAAGCATAAATCTTACAAAACAAAAAGTTATGTTGCTCAGTTGAATTTTAATAAATTTTAAACATAAAAGTGTGGGTCAATTATTATACAACCCCTATGTTTAATATTTCGTGGAATAACCCTTGTTTGCAATTACAGCTAATAATCGTCTTTTATAAGACCTGATCAGGCCGGCACAGGTCTGTGGAGTTATCTTGGCCCACTCCTCCATGCAGATCTTCTCCAAGTTATCTAGGTTCTTTGGGTGTCTCATGTGGACTTTAATCTTGAGCTCCTTCCACAAGTTTTCAATTGGGTTAAGGTCAGGAGACTGACTAGGCCACTCCAACACCTTGACTTTTTCCCTTTTTGGCTGTGTGCTTTGGGTCGTTGTCTTGTTGGAAGATGAAATTACGACCCATCTTAAGATCCTTGATGGAGGAGCGGAGATTCTTGGCCAAAATCTCCAGGTAGGCCGTGCTATCCATCCTCCCATGGATGCGGACCAGATGGCCAGGCCCCTTGGCTGAGAAACAGCCCCACAGCATGATGCTGCCACCACCATGCTTGACTATAGGGATGGTATTCTTGGGGTCGTATGCAGTGCCATCCAGTCTCCAAACGTCACGTGTGTGGTTGGCACCAAAGATCTCGATCTTGGTCTCATCAGACCATAGAACCTTGAACCAGTCTGTCTCAGAGTCCTCCAAGTGATCATGAGCAAACTGTAGACGAGCCTTGACATGACGCTTTGAAAGTAAAGGTACCTTACGGGCTCGTCTGGAACGGAGACCATTGCGGTGGAGTACGTTACTTATGGTATTGACTGAAACCAATGTCCCCACTGCCATGAGATCTTCCCAGAGCTCCTTCCTTGTTGTCCTTGGGTTAGCCTTGACTCTTCGGACAAGCCTGGCCTCGGCACGGGAGGAAACTTTCAAAGGCTGTCCAGGCCGTGGAAGGCTAACAGTAGTTGCATAAGCCTTCCACTTACGGATGATGCTCCCAACAGTGGAGACAGGTAGGGCCAACTCCTTGGAAAGGGTTTTGTACCCCTTGCCAGCCTTGTGACCCTCCATCATCTTGTCTCTGATGGCCTTGGAATGCTCCTTTGTCTTTCCCATGTTGACCATGTGTGTAGCCCTGGTGTTAGGCACACGCAGTACCCCGGAGAGTGTGTGGCGAGACAGCAGTTTAATGCTAAATATCCATTCACTCAACATATACTAGACACACCCTTAGGGTAGTGCAGTTTACTATTGAGGGAGTGGTCAAGGTGTATGTGTTTGAGTGATTTAGTCAGTGTCCAGACTTCAGAGAGAGAGGTCTAGGAGTCTGTGTCGAGACTTCAGAGAGAGAAGACGTCTGGAGGGAGGAAGCAGTCCAGATTGCTCTATCATCAGTTCGGAAAGTGGAGTCTAGTACAGGTGGTTTAATTCACCTCAGCCTAGTCAGAGCTGTACCTCAACAGAATACATTGGAGGAAAGAAGAAGCTTAGTGCAGAAAGTCTTCAGTCACCTGTCTAAAGGACAGTGTAAGGTTCAGAGACGTGCTCCTGCCTATTGATAACTGAGCATCTGTAACTAACTTTAAAGTGAAGGAAAAGAAAGAAGTGACTACTCGACTCTTGGCTAGTGTGAGTGCTTATGTTACCAGCGAGGACAAGGCGAAAGGCACAGTGGTTTATTGGAATAGTGCTTACGGATTGAAGAAGTCCTGCACATTGCAACCGGTCACTGGGGACCGAAGGATCACTATTGTTACAAGCATAGTGGTAAGAAAACCAGGAATTTACCGGACCTTAGGTCGCGGCAAACAAGCCCCTTATAGTCAGTACGTAACTGGAGTCAGGTGGAATAGGGACTTTGAGTCAAGCGCAGACAAAAGCAAGAACCTAGTTTCATCAATTGGAAGGCTCCTAACACAAAACTGACTGGGCAGTACAGCTATGGATTAGCTGGAGTTAATTGAGGGAACTACGCTTCAGGCTGGTTGTACTCATTGTGTGGAAAGTAAAGGAGGCCCCTAACTTGTCCAGCTGCTGTCTCAAGATACACTCTCCTTGGATCAGCCTCCCTGGGACCTGCCTGAACATCTTACAAGTAAAGGTACGGAAAGACGCTGACCGTGTGAGACTGAGTTATTATTGCATGCCTGCACAATCCCTACCTAACTACCGACCTGAGGGAAGAGTCCCACCTGTAGGGGACCCGACATCTAGCTGCCTCACCATCCCCTCAGAGATCTACAGCAGCGCTGGTACTAATTACCAGAAGACTACAGGTGGCGTCACGAACTGTATATAAATCTATCCCCTGTAAATATTCCCCCAACATACGCCAGACCGCCCGGGCCACAGACCGAGCCACAGCTACCTGTGACAAAAATCCCATAGACTTCTACGGGCTCGGCTCTGAGTACCCCATTGCCCTGGTAACCCACAATTGTGGTGGCGGGTCGACACAAAAATTTGGCGTCACGAACAGGATGCGAAACTCGCGGAATTGCGAGCCCTGTGTGCCTAAGGAATTGTTTTTGTGAAAAAGGACTGTTTGCACTTTTGGCGCCAAAATCGCCATTTTTGTCGCCATATTCGCGCCCTCAGGCGCTGGAGAAGAAGGTGGGCGTACCTTCGTGGGCGTCTACCCCCTGTGGCGCGAAGAAAATGCCTGCCCTCTCAAAGTGCTATTACAATATGCGATCCTGCCCTACAGCAAAGGAGGTCCGCCTCCTCTTCACCTTCCCTGCGAGGAGGAGGAGACGCAAACCCCACCTCCACGGAAGAGACCGGATGTCTCTGGAGGAAGAAGAAAGGATCTTCTGGAACATCATGGAAGCAGGACGTGTGCAGCCGAGCAGGGAAGCGGAGGAAGGCAGGCCCCGTGCCCCAGCCAAGCTGCCACCAGCACCGGAGTTATCCGTGATCCTGCACCTGCAGCAGGCGTTGCTAGAAACAAAAGAAGAAAATGCACGCCTGAAGAAGATGGTCCAGCACCAACCTGGATTTGAAGAGATCGAGAGACGCCGGCGTACCCTGGAGCAGCGGAGGCTGTGGGACACGGTGATCTCTCCCCTCAACGACCCCCCACGATTCCAGTTACCGAAGATTCTGCTGCCCAAGGCGAAGGAGCAACCGGAGGCTGCCCCCGAAAGTACCGATCCTGATCCCACCGGTGAAGCGGTGGAGGCGAAGGAGGTTGAGGAGGTACCGCCAATTCCGGAACGCCCGCCCGGCCAGGAGGCCGCAGCAGATGATCGGTCCCCGGCAGGGACACCGGAGGGGTCCTGTCCGTCGTTACCAGACGTCGACTGGGACGAGATGGCGCGCCTGGATGACGTCGCCTATACCGCCCAGTGGGAACATGAGTGGCAGCGTCGTGAGGAGAAGCAGAAACGCCAGCAGGAGGAAGAGCGGGAAGCTCAGCGGAACCGTCAGCGACAACATGCAGAGCTGATCGCGGACAAAGAGAGTGTCCGGAGAGAGAAAGGTACCTTGAGGGAACCGCGGCGGCAGGGGTGTGTGACTGAGTTCCAGCTCCGGAAGGGCTGGGGCTTCATCCGTGAACCGGGCCTCTACCCGGGGGTCTTTGTCAGCAGGCGTGACGTAGAATCCCACCTACCGCAAGGCCATCCCGGGAGGGACTTAGTTAATGGAGACATTGTCACGTACACACGGCATTGGGGAATGAAGGGATGGTATGCCCTTAACGTCACCATCGTCCGTGACCCCGTCCCAGACGCAGGTAACGTCACCACTACCGCAGCGTCCCCGTCTCCAGCTCAAGCAGTATCCGGCCGTGCCCCAGCATCGCCCCCTGCAAGTGCATCGCAAATGAAAGTCAAATCTACATCGCAACTAGCGACCCAGTCTCAATCGCAATCCATGACACGGTCCATATCGTTAACTGTGATTGAAACGCAATCGGTGTCACGTGAGGAGAATGTACCCGTTGCGCCCCTAGAGGTTCGCACGAGAACTGTGGCGACCCAGACCCTAATCGCAGCGCATGATTTGCTAGTTCTGGGATCTAGGGCCCATTGCATTGTTCCAGCCCCCGGGGTGGAAAGTGTATTGTTTGAAGTAAATGAATAAATAGTAAAGAAGAATCGGTGAGATCCCTATAGGGTCTACCATAAGTAATATTGTAGAAAGTTTTCAGAAATGTTTTATAAAATTTTGCACAAGTGAAGAGTATAATACATTTATATATATTTCTAACCGTAGAATGCCCGGCTGGGTAACCAGAAAAAGTTTTGCACTTTAGTATAATAATGTGATATTATATTTATGTCTTTGGTTTTACAATGGACTTTGAGGTTGAGGACTGTGCCAGCCCAGAACTTATTTGTACATAGTTGCGCTTCGGTGCCTTATCTTGGTTTTACATAAACCAGCACAACTACCTCTGAATACAAAAACCCGTGTGGTGTGGCACTGAGTGAGGTCTGCATTTGGATGTCCTGCAGCCCACCCAGGACCTACGTTGAAGGTTTGGTGCGGGTCCTTCACAAGAATACTGTATATTTATTGAATGCTATTTAATACTTTTGTATTTCTATATATAATGTTTGCAACGTTCAAGATATCCTCACCTCCCGGATGGGACGAACCAATGTTTATTGTTTAATGTTTTCATGCATAAACAAAATGTCTCTTTTGTATTTTACAGCCCGGGAGTGCTGTCTTTTACCATGGGGGAATGTGTAGCCCTGGTGTTAGGCACACGCAGTACCCTGGAGAGTGTGTGGCGAGACAGCAGTTTAATGCTAAATATCCATTCACTCAACATATACTAGACACACCCTTAGGGTAGTGCAGTTTACTATTGAGGGAGTGGTCAAGGTGTATGTGTTTGAGTGATTTAGTCAGTGTCCAGACTTCAGAGAGAGAGGTCTAGGAGTCTGTGTCGAGACTTCAGAGAGAGAAGACGTCTGGAGGGAGGAAGCAGTCCAGATTGCTCTATCATCAGTTCGGAAAGTGGAGTCTAGTACAGGTGGTTTAATTCACCTCAGCCTAGTCAGAGCTGTACCTCAACAGAATACATTGGAGGAAAGAAGAAGCTTAGTGCAGAAAGTCTTCAGTCACCTGTCTAAAGGACAGTGTAAGGTTCAGAGACGTGCTCCTGCCTATTGATAACTGAGCATCTGTAACTAACTTTAAAGTGAAGGAAAAGAAAGAAGTGACTACTCGACTCTTGGCTAGTGTGAGTGCTTATGTTACCAGCGAGGACAAGGCGAAAGGCACAGTGGTTTATTGGAATAGTGCTTACGGATTGAAGAAGTCCTGCACATTGCAACCGGTCACTGGGGACCGAAGGATCACTATTGTTACAAGCATAGTGGTAAGAAAACCAGGAATTTACCGGACCTTAGGTCGCGGCAAACAAGCCCCTTATAGTCAGTACGTAACTGGAGTCAGGTGGAATAGGGACTTTGAGTCAAGCGCAGACAAAAGCAAGAACCTAGTTTCATCAATTGGAAGGCTCCTAACACAAAACTGACTGGGCAGTACAGCTATGGATTAGCTGGAGTTAATTGAGGGAACTACGCTTCAGGCTGGTTGTACTCATTGTGTGGAAAGTAAAGGAGGCCCCTAACTTGTCCAGCTGCTGTCTCAAGATACACTCTCCTTGGATCAGCCTCCCTGGGACCTGCCTGAACATCTTACAAGTAAAGGTACGGAAAGACGCTGACCGTGTGAGACTGAGTTATTATTGCATGCCTGCACAATCCCTACCTAACTACCGACCTGAGGGAAGAGTCCCACCTGTAGGGGACCCGACATCTAGCTGCCTCACCATCCCCTCAGAGATCTACAGCAGCGCTGGTACTAATTACCAGAAGACTACAGGTGGCGTCACGAACTGTATATAAATCTATCCCCTGTAAATATTCCCCCAACATACGCCAGACCGCCCGGGCCACAGACCGAGCCACAGCTACCTGTGACAAAAATCCCATAGACTTCTACGGGCTCGGCTCTGAGTACCCCATTGCCCTGGTAACCCACAATTGTGGTGGCGGGTCGACACACATGTATGAGTGCTGTTCACAAGTTTGGGGAGGGTCTTAAATAGTCAGAAAAGGCTGGCAAAAGAGATCATTAATCCACACATGTGAAGCTCATTATTCTTGGTGCCTGAACTACTTCTTAATACTTTAGGGGGACCAAACAGAATTCTTGTGGTTTGAGGGGTTGAATAATAAATGACACTCTGAATTCACTTTTAACGTTTTAAAAAAAAAAAAATTAAAACAAACATTTTTGCTGCAGTGCATTTCCCACTTCCAGGCTGATCTACAGTACAAATGTCACAATGCCAAGTTAATTCCGCATGTGTCAACCAGCTAAATCTGCAGGGGGTTGAATACTACTTGTAGGCACTGTATATAGACGTAGAATACATAGATATATAGATGTCATTGACACACACATCTATATATATATATATATATATATATATACACACCGTATATACTCGTGTATAAGCCGAGATTTTCAATCCATTTTTTAGGGCTGAAAGTCCCCCTCTCGGCTTATACGCGGGTCATATACGGGGTCGGCTGGGAAGGGGAGCGGTGGTGTTGGATCATACTCACCCCTCCGCCGGCGCGGTCTCTGCAGCCCCCCTGCTTCTCCCACGATCTCCGGCTCCTTCCTGCAGCGGTTACATGGTACCGCTCATTAAAGTCATGAATATGCACATATTCATGACTTTAATGAGCGGTACCACGTGACCGCTGTAGGACGGAAGCGCTGCGGAGACCGCCGAGAGAAGAGGAGACGCTGCAGAGAGTGACGCGCCGGCGGAGGGGTGAGTATAGCGATATTTACCTGTCCCATTCCACCGCTGCACGCTGCTCCCTCGTCCGACTCCTCTGGCTGTGAATGTTCAGGCAGAGGGCGCGATGACGTCGTTAGTGCGCACCGCGCCCCCTGCCTGATCATTCACTGCCGAGGACCCGGAAGAGGGAGCAGTGCGCAGCCGTGGACCGGTCCAGTGACAGATAAATATCTCAGGTGCCGGCAGGGTTGAACCTAGCCTCTCTGCTGCCTGAGGCGAACTGCAAAACGGCGCCCCCCCATTGTAAAATCAGTACAAAGCTCCGCCCCCTTCTGAACGCGCGGTGAATCCGGATGTGCTCATTGAACACATCCGGAATCACCGCAGCGCTACACAGGCCTGTGTATTTCCCTTGTTGGGAGATCATGTTTTCAAGTCCCATATAGTAACTTAAGTAGTTGCATTAATAACTAGTCACCGACCTGACTTCTCCTAACTCTGGACATGAGGGGAAGGAGTCACAAGGATATCAAGGAAGCAGCACCGTGCGCAGCAGCCAGCAGCAGGAGCATGGGCGTACCCAGGATCAAAACTAGGGGGGGCAAGCCAATGTCACATCTTATACAGGTCACATCATATACACTGTACATTATCCTGCATATTAGGTATGGAGCATTAGAACTGTTGTATATTGTATAATACAGCAATGTATGTGACACTACGCTGTATATACCATATATTATACATGGCACACTCACCTCTATACAAAGAATAAGAGGCATTATAACCTGTATATGAAAAGTATAATACAGCAGTGTATATACACTCTATATACCGCACACGATGTGTATGACCTGTATACACCATATACTACACTCTATATACCGCACACGATGTGTATGACCCTGTATACACCATATACTACACTCTATATACCGCACACGATGTGTATGACCCTGTATACACCATATACTACACTCTTATTTTGAAGTAAAAAAAAAAGAAACAGGAACAAATACAATACTTAAAATAAAGAACAAGTAAAGTTAAAAACCAACAAACTTACTGGTATTTCAATGGGAACTATGGGCCTGCTTTTGGCTAATGAGATGGTCAATGTTCGGTTCCATATTTGTCACAAGTGAAGCAATTTTTCTCTTTCTTGATATCATTATTTCCTAGGGATTCCAAATTGCTATTAGTAAAATACCAATATATATACAGCGCTACAAAAACAATATACCAGCAATAAAACTGCCCACACAGAGACATACAGCCTGCACTGCCCATCACTGCAGCCTTGCCAATCCATATAATTTCATCCTCATCAGTGCACATATTGGCGCTCAGGCTCAGACTGGTGTGGTGCGAGAATCCCTAATAGGCAAGTAAATGTCCCCAATAGGCAGCATTGGTCCTCAATAGGCAGCATATGTCCTCAATAGACAGCATAGGTCCCCAATAGGTAGCATAGGTCACCAATAGGCAGCATAGGTCCCCAATAGGCAGCATAGGTCCCCAATACGCAGCATAGGTCCCCAATACGCAGCATAGGTCCCCAATACGCAGCATAGGTCCCCAATAGGCAGCATAGGACCCCAATAGGCAGCATAGGTCCCCAATAGGCAGCATAGGTCCCCAATACGCAGCATAGGTCCCCAATATGCAGCATAGGTCCCCAATAGGCAGCATAGGTCCCCAATAGGCAGCATAGGTCCCCAATACGCAGCATAGGTCCCCAATACGCAGCATAGGTCCCCAATACGCAGCATAGGTCCTCAATAGGCAGCATAGGTCCCCAATAGGCAGCATAGGTCCCCAATAGGCAGCATAGGACCTCAATAGGCAGCATAGGTCCCCAATAGGCAGCATAGGTCCCCAATACGCAGCATAGGTCCCCAATACGCAGCATAGGTCCCCAATACGCAGCATAGGTCCTCAATAGGCAGCATAGGTCCCCAATACACAGCATAGGTCCCCAATACGCAGCATAATCCCCCCATAGCAAGCATAATCCCCCAATAGCCAGCATAATCCCCCAATAGCCAGCATAATGCCCCATAGCCAGCATAGTCCCCCATAAGCCGGGCCCGGCGTTAAAAAAAAAGTCAGTACTCACCTATCTCCCCCGCAGCTCTGAAGAAGCGCGCTGGACTCCGTCTTCTCCTGGCACAGGCGGCGTGACGTCATCACGGCGCGCAGGCGGCATGATGACGATCACGTCGCCTGTGCTGCATATGGAAGGCCGCAAGGCCTTCCGCACTCACAGCATTCCGCCCGCGATTAAAGGGCCAGCCGGCACTGAACTGTCAGTTCAATGTCGGAGGGCCCACGGGCCTTTTCATTCACTGTGCGCCCCTGCTTTGCCGCCCCCTAGCTGCCGCCGCCTGAAAAAGAGGCTCAAGTCGCCTCATTATAGCGGCGCCACTGGGTGCCGGGGTCTAGAGCGAGCGGTGACACCGGCACCTGTCCCCCATAGCGCGCTGGTATCACCGCCTGCTCAGGACACCGGCACCTGGCCCCAGCGACGAGAGGTGAGTATGTCATTTTTTTTGCAGCAGCAGCGCGGCAGCATACGTGACGTATACTATGGGGCATAATCTGTGGAGCATATGGGGGCATAATCTGGAGCATATAAGGGCATAATCTGTGGAGCATATAAGGGCATAATCTGTGGAGCATATGGGGGCATAATTTGTGGATCATACGGGGGCATAATCTGTGCAGCATATGGGGGCCTAATCTGGAGCATATAGGGGCATAATCTGTGGATCATACGGGGGCATAATCTGTGCAGCATATGGGGGCATAATCTGGAGTATATGGGGCATAATCTGTGCATCATATGGGGGCATAATATGGAGCATATGGGGGCATAATCTGTGCAGCATATGGGGGCATAATCTGGAGCATATGGGGGCATAATCTGGAGCATATGGGGGCATAATCTGGAGCATATGGGGGCATAATCTGTGCAGCATATGGGGGCATAATCTGGAGCATATGGGGGCATAATCTGTGGAGCATATGGGGCATAATCTGTGGAGCATATGGGGCATAATCAGGGGAGCATATGGGGGCATAATCTGTGGATCATACGGGGGCATAATCTGTGGAGCATATGGGGGCATAATCTGTGCAGCATATGGGGGCATAATCTGTGGATCATACGGGGGCATAATCTGTGCAGTTTATGGGAGCCTAATCTATGGAGCATATGGGGTCATAATCATTTTCCACCCTAGGCTTATACACGAGTCATTAAGTTTTCCCAGTTTTTGTGTAAAAATTAGGGGGGTCAGCTTATACACGGGTCGGCTTATACATGAGTATATACGGTATATTACATAGATAAATAAAAGAAAAGCCGGCCATTCAGCAACCGTGTACTGTAAAATTACTGCAGGATAGAAGAGATGGATTTCATACAGTAATTACACATAGAATAGGTAGATATACAGATGTCACAGAATTTTATACCATTAGGCAGTGAAGAAAAAATAATTACATTTTTTATCACCAAGATTTGTCCCACAATTTCTGCTGAATGTAGAAATACACCATATGTGGCTGTACAGTACTGCTTATCCACACGGCGAAACTTGGGAGGGACAGATCGCTATTTGCCTCCTGGAGCACACATTTTCCTAGAATAGTTTGCGGATTCCATATACAGAGTACTAAGTGCTAGAAGAGCAGAATCCCCCTCAAATGACTCCATTTTTGGAAATCATACCCTTTGGGAATTTATCTACAGGTGTAGTGATGATTTTAACTCCATGGGTGTTTTCTAGAAACAAGCAGTAGTGGATGTTGCTGAGTGAAAATTGCAAACTGCCACTGTAGTGACCAGTATGTTGTAGTTCCCAGCGCATTATGCGCAGCTCATGCTTCTGCAGACATGCACCCATAAATTAGGCGAGCTCTCATCGCTACAAAAGTGTCAAACATGTGGACACTAAATGTGGCTTAAGCACACTGTGGGGCTTAGAAGGAGGGCATTTGGATTTGGGAGCGATGAATTTCTTTTTGGGGCAAGGAGCTATTTCGCTTTTCCAGAGCCTTTGTACTACCAGTAACATGGAAGCCCTCTTTCCGTTAACAGATGACGGACCTGAGTGAGGGCTTGCTTTTTTTTTGTGGAATGAGTTGAAGCTTTTATTGGGAACATTTTACATAATATTTAGGATCACATTTACCCGGCACTCTATACTGAGCACTTACTTCGGGGTTTCCATCTAAATCTCCAAGTGAATGATTCAGATGAAACCTTCAAGGGATCCATTCACTATAATGAGGCAGCAGAGTTATTCTGGACTCTATCTGGCCTCTGTTCAATGTTGTCCTTCTTTTCAGAAGGAAACCGATGAATCACATGTCAGACGGCATCCACAGTGCCTCCATCTGCCTCATTATAGGGAATCTTCAGTCAGGATTCCGTCTGAATCACTTATTTCACAGATTTACATGGAAACCCCAATGTAAGTGCTCAGGGTAGAGCACAGGACAAATGTGTGCCGAGCCTTACTGTGATCTTTGGGAGGCAAAATGAACAAATCAACAGCAGGTGAAAAATTGGTTTTATTTATTTTCGTCATGCAGTATAAGTGACTAGACGACTTTATTCTTTGGGTCAGTGCGATTACAGCGATACCAGATTTAATCGGGTTTTTATATTTGGCAGCTGTCACACAATTAAATACTCTTTTTATTGCAAAAACTACTTTTTGCATCCCCATATTGAGACAGCTATAATTTTTCCATATTTCGACTGACAGAGTGATGTGAGGAATTGATTTGTGCAGGATCAATTGACATTTTTATTGGTACCATTTTCGGGCTCATGACATTTTTTGATCGCTTTTTATTCCGATTTTTAGGAGGCAGAATGAACAACAACCAGAAATTCAGGAATTTTTTTTGTGTTTTTTTTATGCTGTTCCGTGTGTGGTAAAATTGATAAGACAGCTTTATTCTTCGGCTCAGTACGATTACAGCAATATCCCATTTATATAGTTTTTTATGTTTTGGCACTTTTACACAATAAAAACAATATTATATTATATTATAGAAAAAAAATTATTTTTGCATCGCTTTACTCAGAGCTATAACTTTTATATTTTTACGCTGATGGAGCCGTTTGCCAGTTTTTTTTTGCAGGACAAGATGACGTTTTAAGCGGTACCATTTTTATTTACATACGTTTTTATGATCGCGTTTTATTGCACTTTTTGTTTGGCGGTATGATGATAAAGCATAGTTTTTTGCTCTTTTTTTTACGATGTTCACAAAAGGGGTTAATTAGCGGGACAGTTTTATAGATCGGGTCGATCCTGATGCGGCAATACCAGATATGAGTACTTTTAAATTATTTAATGTTTTTCCCATAAATAAATGTATTTATTGGATTTTTATTTTTTTTTGTTCTTTATTTGCGGATTTAATTTTTAAATATTTTTAATAACTTTTTTTTTTACTTTTTTGGGACATCATCTTCCCACTGACAGATCACTGATCTGATACTCTGCAATGTTTCTCCACTGCAGAGCATCAGAGCAGTTTCTGAGAGGCAGGGAAGGAGGCGTGTCAGCTCCTGCTCTGGGCAGGCGCTCACAGGCCACATTCCTTGAAGGACCCTGAAGGACCCCATGGCTATCTTGCGACCCAGGGACACCATGGAGACCATCGGCACAATGCAATGAGGGATCTCATTCACTGCGCGATGCTCCTCGATCTCGATGTCACTATTGACAGCGGCATCAGAGGGATTAAACGAACACGATCAGTACTAGCACCGATCGTGGGTGTTGCTGCAGGGTGTCAGCTCTCACAAAGACCTGACACCCGCATGCGATCACGGCGGTGCTCATATATAATTATTATTATACATTTTTATAGCGCCATTTATTCCATGGCGCTTTACATGTGAAGAGGGGCAAATATAGACAAGTACAGTAAACATGAGCAGTACAAGGCACACACAAGTACAGAAGGAGAGAGGACCCTGCCCGCAAGGGCTCACAGTCTACAGGGATGGGTGAGGATACACTAGGAGAGGGTAGAGCTGGTCGTGCGGTGGTTCAGTAGACTGATGATTACTGCAGGTTGTAGGCTTGTCGGAAGAGGTGGGTCTTCAGGTTCTTTTTGAAGGTTTCCATGGTAGGCGCGAGTCTGATGTGTTGGGGTAGAGAGTTCCAGAGTATGGGAGAGGCACGGGAGAAGCTTTGTATGCGGTTGTGGGAAGAAGAGATAAGAGGGGAGTTGAGGAGGAGATCTTGAGAGGATCGAAGGATGTGTGTGGGTATGTACCGGGAGACCATGTCACAGATGTATGGAGGAGACAGATTGTGGACGGCTTTGTAGGTCATGGTTAGGGTTTTGAACTGGAGCCTCTGGACGATAGGAAGCCAATGAAGGGCTTGGTAGAGAAGAGAGGCTGGGGAATAACGGGGAGACAGGTGTATTAGTCGGGAAGCAGAGTGCAGGATGGATTGGAGTGGTGCCAGAGTGCTAGAGGGAAGGCCAGAGAGTAGGAGGTTGCAGTAGTCGAGGCGGGAGATGATGAGGGCTTGCACTAGTGTTTTTGTAGTTTCATGGTCAAGGAATGCACGGATCCGGGAAATATTTTTGAGTTTGAGACGGCAGGAGGAGGCAAGGGTTTGGACATGTGGCTTGAAAGAGAGGGCAGAGTCGAGGATCACTCCGAGGCACCGAGCATGCGGGACTGGGGAAAGTGAGCAGCCATTGACATTGATGGACAGGTCTGGTGGGGGGTAGAGTGAGATGGGGGAAAGATGATGAATTCTGCTTTGTCCATGTTCAGTTTTAGAAAGCGAGCAAAGAAGAAAGCAGAAATAGCAGACAGACAGTGTAGGATTTTGGTCAGTAAGGAGGTGAGGTCAGGTCCAGATAGGTAGATCTGCGTGTCGTCGGCATAGAGATGATACTGCAAACCATGGGATTCTATGAGCTGTCCCAGGCCGAGGGTGTAGATGGAGAAGAGTAGGGGTCCTAGAACTGAGCCTTGGGGAACACCGACAGACAGGGGGCGAGGTGAGGAGGTGGTGTGGGAGAGGGAGACACTGAATGTTCGGTTTGTTAGATATGATGAGATCCAGGATAGGGCCAAGCCTGTGATGCCAAGAGATGAGAGAATCTGTAGCAGGAGGGAATGGTCCACAGTGTCGAAGGCAGAAGACAGGTCCAGGAGAAGGAGGACAGAGTAGTGTCGCTTGCTCTTGGCGGTTAGTAGGTCGTTGGTGACTTTAGTTAGGGCAGTTTCAGTTGAGTGATGCAGTCGGAAGCCTGATTGTAAGCGGTCAAAGAGGGAGCAGGAGGAGAGGTGGGAGGACAGTTCAAGATGGACATGCTGTTCCAGTAGTTTTGAGGCATAAGGGAGAAGAGCTAGACCCAGAGGATGGGTCAAGGGAGGTCTTTTTGAGAATGGGTGTGATCGAGGCATGTTTGAAGGATGAGTAGTGTTGAGCGATATTGCTCGATATCTAAAAATATCGTATCGAAATTGTATCGCCGATAGCACTAAATATCGTCGATATCCGATTTCGATACCGGAAGTCCCATGTAAGTCTATGGGAACAAAATATCGCAACAAAAAAAACCCTTTCTTTCGTTGTAAACACAAAATATACACACATAGAATACATATATATATATATACATGTCATTGTGACATATATATATACATATATTTATAGTTTATACACTTCTACATAGTAAAATCGACTCTAATTCAATTGCCGGGTAAAGACGTGACATACCCCATAGAAGTCGACGGGCTCGGTGCCGAGTACCCGAAAACCTCTGGCTCTGTGCGACTCAACTTGGGCGTCACGAACAGGATTCTGTAGCTCGCTATAAGCGAGTCCTGTGTGCCTGAATTGCACTGGTTTTGTGCTTGAGAATTGCTAAAATCATCAGAGAATGTATTTGCCATTTTTCCGCCATATCTGCGTCACGACGAGGCACTGGTGAAGAAGAAGGGCGTGCTCTTCGTGGGTGTCACTCACTCAGTGGCGTGAAAACGATGGCCGCCCACTGTAAATGGTACTGCAATGTAACATCGTGCCCCACAGCTCTGGAGTTCCGCCTCCTCATCCTCCTCAGTGTGCGGAAACTAACACGAAGGTCCCGCCTCCCTACAAAAGAGGGGCCCTCTCCAGATATGACACATGTGACTTGGCAGAGATGGCTAATGGACACGACGAGCAGAAGTGGGAAGGGATGGAGCAGTCAGAGCTCTCCCCCCACGGAAGCGACCCGATCGCCACGGAATCACCATTGGGCACCCGGCCTGTAAACCCTCCTACGCTGCAAGAAGCGGAGGATACCCTGAGAGGCCTGGCCCGGCACCGGGAGGAGGTCGCCAGGATGGAAGCCAGCTGGCGTGCCCTAAAACTAAACTTGGAGCGGCGCCAATCCCTCTTACCTGAAGTGTCTGTACCGGAAGGTGAGGCACCCGTTATAGTAGAGGAGCCCTTGCAATGTGATCCGGTTGACGTTGTCGCAGTGGAGGCACCCGTTCCTGCAAAAACCGCAGCACCGTCAGCACCCCAGAACCCGCTGTCTGCCCCCGTCGCTGAGACAGAAGAAGCGACACCCGTCCTCATGGAGGAGGCCGCGCAGGCACCAGAGCACTACCTGCCTGTACCGGAGCCCCGACTGTCATCTGATTTAGAGCCGTCTGCTTCCTCCGCAGGGGAGCGCCGCCAGGACTGGGGGGCGACAGGAGAGCTGCCGCAAACCGGACACTGTAAGCTGCAGTAGAGTGGTGGAGACATGGAGCAACTGGTGGAGGAGAATTACAACCGGCGTCAGGAGGAAGAGTGGAGACGTTTGGAGCGGGAAGCAGAGCGACAAAGGGAGCAGCGAGAAACCCTAAAACTTCGCCAACGTCACCTGGAGAAGGACCGGGCAGATAAGGACCGGATGAGAAAGGATAAAGGAACCCTGAGTGAGCCGCGGCGTAAGGGTGCAGTACGGAGCTTTAAATTGAAAGGTGGGTGGGGCTTCATCAAGGAGCCTGGACTTTATTTAGAAGTCTTTGTGACCCGGCGGGACGTGGAGGCTCACCTCCCAGAAGGACACCCGGGGAGGGACCTGTTGCCAGGAGACTTGGTGACTTACACCCGACACTGGGGTTACAATGGGTGGTACGCCCTAAATGTTACCAGGTGCGACCCCTACTCCCCAGTGTGTCAGGAACCTGTGAGACCCTCGAAGCCTTCAGCCTCCCACATCCAGGCCTCTGCAAAAGTGCCCACCCCACGCCGTAAATCTCCCCAGCCTCCCTCAGTGGTCTCCTCAGCAGCCCCAGCTATGGACATGATAAGTATAGCTGGCCCGTACCCGGCGCCTGTTAGGCCCCCTGGGGTTCGTACAGTCCGTGACATAGGGCTCCAGACCCGGAGAGAGATGAAAGAGGTGGCCACACAGACCCAGATAGCGGGTCACGACTTGACTGTACAGGCCACACGACGTCATCAGGTCCTGGTGGTCCTTGGTGTCTCGGATGTTTGGCAAGCACCAGAAGAGTACCAGGTGGTACCTGGAACACCCCTGCCAAAGAAGTCTAAATAACCCGGACAGGGTCCCTGTATGTAAATAAATAGTTAAATTGTTTATGTACCCGGACGGGTGAATGTTCCAAAAAATTTTTTTTAATTTAACAAAAAAAAAAAAAAACACAGTTTTCATTTCTTTTATTACTGTCTCATCCTGCTGCGACGCCATCGATCTCCTGTAAAAAAATGAAAAAAAAAAAAAAAAAAGTATACCACCTGACCGACGCAGTCCATAGTAACGAGTGTCCCACGACGATCCAGCTCTGCTACATCAGAATGACAGGCAGAGCCTGTCATCCCGGCGCAGCACAGCTGATTACCTGCTTCCCCGGCGGTGACGTCATCGGACTGACTGCTTTACGGCCGGGATTACCCTGCAGTCACTGCAGTTATCGCGAAAAACTGCATGTGACCGCCAGGGAGAAGATAATGGCGGCCATCAAGCAGTCCAGGACGTGACCGCCGGAGATCTTCTGCCAGGTAAGTGCCGCTGACTCCTGACAGACCCGACCGACGGACACTCACAGTGACAGTGACAAATCCGATTCCGGTATTCGATAAGACGAAAATATCGAAACGAATTATCAAAAGGCCGATAGAGCTAATATCGGCCGATAGCCGATATTTGCATTATCGTATCGCTCAACACTAAGGATGAGGGGAAGACACCATTTGTAAGTGAGAGGTTGAAGAGGTGTGTTAGAGCAGGGGTGAAGATGGTGGCGAGGCTAGGGATGAGGTGGGATGGGAGCGGGTCAAGTATGCCAGTGGTGATGTGTGATCTTGATAGGAGGGTGGCGTATGTCAGGAAGGGGTTAAGAACTTGGGAATTTTTTATTTTTGCACTTTTATTTTTTCTTTCCCTTTTACCATATCATGTACTGAAATACAAGAAGAAAATTCCAAGCGGGACTAAATGGTGAAAAAGAAAACAATTTACAATTTTTGGGGTGGTTTTGTTTTACTATGTTCATTATGTGGTTCGATTGACATAGCACTATGATTCTTCGTCAGTATGGATATGACAATACCAAACTTACAAGAATTTTTTTTAATTTGTTGTGGAGACTTCACAACATTAAAAATTGCAGCAACAAAAATGAAAAAAGTCATGGAATTATGAACATCACAGAGTTGATAGACATGTTAATGATATGCAAATGAGGACAAAATGTAAACAATTTCAAAACATTTTGATTTTTTAATATCGAAAATGAGCACACACAAAGCAATCCCAGCACTTACATGCTTTGACATGCTATCTATGAGCTTAATAATGGTTGTCTGAAGCATGATCTACCATGCTGAATGCACCTGGGCAAATCATCAAGGTCTGCTTCTGTTAGTTCCAATTGTAATTGCCGCCCAATGATCTCCCATACGTGCTCAATGGGATACAAGTCCGTAAATGCTCCAGGCTAGGTAGCATATTTAGACCTTTCAGGGTGCTCACAGTAACATAAGCAACATTTGGTCTGCTATTGTCGTGTTGAAAAACAGCTCTTGAGACACTTTGGAGAAATGGCCGTGCCACTGGATCCTCGTTTCTGTTCTGCATGTGAAATTGGAAGTCACATGCCAAGCCTAAAAGGTGCAAATAGTGTCTGCATAAACCAACATAAGGTATTTGCACGACATTGGGTTATGACCAGACATCTGGCTACAGGTGTCCATTGATCTCACGGCACCACTCTACTATGGTGCAGAGCAAGACAATAATGTAGGTTGGGACACGATGATAGCTGAAGATTGGTCTGGATTGGGTAACGCTATGAAGATCTTTCACAAGGGAATGTCACACAAGTCTTATTCCCGGGATTATGGTATGATGTGGCATGATGTACGGTTCCAGGGTCTTTCTAGCCTTCATTCCAGGTACAATATCAGCTGGGCATTACATTGATTTGCTTGTGGAACCAGTGTTCATCCACTTCTTCAAAGTGTCCCAGTAGCCATTTGTCAACATGACAAAAATATTTTTTATAATGCCTCCATATGACGCGGTCCATTCCGATGGGTGTCAATGGTCTTGATCCAGCGCCTCCTTTCTGGTCACAAATGCTATCCTCCTTCATGTGGATGACATGTCATACGTCATACCCACAGTGTCGCCCAATTGTGCTCCTACTCCTCCTTACTCTAGAATTCCTAGAAAACTGTAAAACAGGCGGTAAAGGTGGTGGCAGTACTTTATATTGGGAATACCCAGTGACAGGTTCCCTTTAAGCCTCCTACACAGCTGTTTCTGTTTCAGTTAATGATTGTATTTCAACCTACACATGAAAATGATGATCACTATGACCTGTTTGGTATAACTGGATACCAATACACCTGACTATAATCCTACAAAATCCTTGACTTTGAACAAGTGTTTCTAGAAGACTTTATGCTGTTATGAAGGCAAAGGGTTGTCAGAACAAATTGTGTGTTCTTGCTACCAATTTACCTGTGAAAGTAAGTTTCACCTTTAAAAGAAAAAACTCAGTCCTGCTATTTCGTTAGGTCCTAGCATTGGTTATAGGTCAGTGCCATGCATTTCAGCGCATTTTGGTGACACATTGTCTCATGTCTTTGCTACGGTCTCAGGAATGAAACATCACCACAGGGTGCAGGATGAACCAAGACCAGCTTGAAAAATGTGCTAGGATCTCAAGAAACTTTTATTCCGGATATTGACGTCTGTGAGTAATCCTCAGCAAATTTTGAAAAAAAAAAATGAACTTCTTTGTGGATTTTGACTTCACTGTTAAATTCAATAAAGAAGTTTCTCAATAAAAGTTCAATTTATCCATAATTGAAATTGTCAAAAAATATTCTGCCCCACTGGTCAACTTCTAAAAGAAAAATGCCCTCAGTGTGTGGATTAAAGCTTAAATTTTCTTCCACTTTGCTGCTGCTGCTATAAAACCATGTAAAATTTCTGCAAAAAATCTGAAGCAATTCTGGTACGTATGAACAGAGACTAAGGAGGGGGGTCACTCGAACGATGATTCTCTCATGGGAGGTGAATCGGATCGATCATGCTAATGACATTCGGCTCACACGCTGATCAGAGTTTTCCCAAGTGTCAGTTTATTGTGATCCGATTCTACCGCATGAGATAATCGTATCACAGGTGTGGAAAACATGGAGAACATAATTTCTTCATCGTCTGTAATATCTAAATGCAGTCCAATGTTTTACACCCCTAGACTTGAATGGATGTGCGTACTACGAATTGAGGAGCCACTCGCAGCATGGTGAGGTTGTTTTCTCATACTGAATCGGCATGGGAAAAAAACGCAGATCTGCCCTGTCCCATAGTGTAATATTGGTCAGTAAAACATCGGATAGCACTCAGCCGTGTTATACGCTGATGTGAGCGAGCACTAAGTGTCCTTATCATATACCATAACTTGTATGGACTCATCAGTATTTCTGTACTGTGTTCTTGAGTTACATTGCAGACCCTTTTATTATGTCTCCTTCACACAATTTGTTTGTGCTCTAATTTAAAAGCATATAAAAGAAAAACCTATTGTCCTTTTGAAAGGTTTTTTTTGTCAGTTCACCCTTCCTCTGATAGTCCCTTCACCAGATGTAGCACTACTGGGTAAAACAACGCTGTGGTCTTTGCTGCCATCTTGTGTACCGTTTCATAATGAAGCACTGCCACAGTTTTTATGTTACACATGTGATATTACAAAAACTTTAATAATTCTCTAAACTTATTTCTCTTATAATATTAATACTATTCTTAGAATTAACATGTCAAAATTGTCATGCTGAAAAATACTTTGGTAACATTATAGCAGTTGGTACCCAAGCTAAAATCAGGAATATGTCAGTAGCAATCGAGACATGGCGGTAAGTCATGGTGGTGTAACACACAAACAAGAACAATTTCTATAGCTCAAAACAACAAATATAATATGTGGTTTCCCCAAATTCAACACAAAATGCCACTTTTAATACCTTCTGCAGTTGCAGAATCACCCAAACCCTTTATGACAAGCATCCTAGTAGAGGACAATGGCCTCCAGGCCATTAATGGTGTTTTCATGCTGGTATTACCTTCTTTAGATTCCACCTAAGAATTTCTATGGGGTCAAGTCAGATGAATGTGACGGCCACTCCACAATTTTCCAGGTCTTTGAGGTATGCTAGGGATAATCGTCCACTTGATAGGTGCAGTGATGAATAATCTTCACCTTCTGTACAGAAGACGTGATGAATCCATTTTGATTCAGAACAGGTGAGGAATATGTAGGCACCAGAGGGTAAACTGTTTTAAAAACCAATAACAGCCGTTCAGGAAACTTTTGATGCCTGTGGTGCAGTAGCCAACGAGTAATATGCAAACATGAAAAAATATAGAAAGGCAGCACTCACTGTTTCCTGTGGTGAAAAGAAGTCTGTTATTTCAATTCATATGGACATCCAAAGCGGCGTGAGGGGAGATGGAAGGACGGTGGCCGTTTGGCGCACTGGTGGCGCTTCTACGGGACCAATCTAAACCTCAGTGAGATCACTCCCTTTTTCAAGGTTATGACTCACAATTTCATTAAAATAAATTAACATACAATACAATTGTATGCAAACAAAAAAAGTCAGATGCAAGAAAAAAAA
>JARQOD010000001.1:876691098-876730623 GCA_033576555.1 Oophaga sylvatica
TTATATTGTTTATTGTAAGCTTTTTGGATCACATACTTATTCAGAGTCATGATTGTTATTTATTGTTCTTTATGATTCTTACTCAGCTATTCAGTAAAGCTTGATTTACACAAAATTGGTAAAAAAACAGAGAGAGCCAAGGATGGAGCAGAGACAAGAGGTGTCCTCTGCTCATCGGCAGGATATACTGGGTGGGCCTTCACATCGGAGGTTTTCTATCATAGGATGGACCTAGAACTGCTGTATACTGTACATAAACATCGCTCTTACCTGCTGATAATGCTGGAGCAGGATGAATATTTAGCATTTTTAATCAGAATCTGATAAAGCGATTCTGGCACCTCATCATCTTTGAGTATTTTATCACATTTTTGAGATAGTTTCCAGAGATGGACAAAGTGAGAAACCTGAGATGAGACAAGAGACAATCGATCAGGATGATGAAGTTGAATCCGACCTTCCTGCTCTTTGCCTTCTCACCATATACAGATCAACCATAAAGTCCTGATTTTGGACCATGAGCCATATTACGATTTTCACCAGTTGGACTGTTCAGGACTGCACCACTGGAGCCGAGAAGGAGCCAAAGTAAAGCTGAGAAAATGTGTACTGGTTGGACTGGGAAATCATCCGCAATAGGTTATAGAGGGAGGTGACACATTGTAGCAACGTCACAGGACTGTATGCACCAGTGGGACTGGTAAGATGCGAGTTGGCAGGAAAAAAAAAACTGTTTTTGCACGAGAAGATGGTCTTAAAGAGTTTGACCATTACTTTTTTAATAACGGTCTTTTCTTAGGATAGGCCATCAATATCTGATTGGTAGGCATGTGACACTTGGCACCTCAGCTGATCAGTTATATCTAACGGCAGCCAGAAGTTCCCGGATGCTTCTGGAGCACAGCAACATCTGAAGTGCTGCTAACAGCTGAACATCAGAAATGCCAGGTGTCGCAACTTCACAAATCAAATATTGATCGCCTTTCCTAAGGAGAGGGCCATCAGTCAAAGAGTAGGTCCCAAGAGTAGTGAAAAACTGGTGCAAGTTCAGAGAAGGGAAACCAGAATGATGAGCGAACTGCAGAGCATATCCTACGAAGAACGGTTAAAGGGTCTGGGAATGTTTAGCTTGCAAAAAAGAAGTAAGAGGAGACTTAACAGCAGTCTGCAAATATCTGAAAGGCTGTCACAGGGTAGAGGGATCATCATTATTCTCATTTACACATGGAAACACGTCCCTTACCACATTTTTGGACTTGCTCATTGTGCTGCCTCATGGCTGGATCACTGCTCGCCTGATTTTAGTATTATCTTTGTAATATGTGGCAATATTTACATAAACGTGTCTTGGTTATTTAATTGTTGATAACGTTTTTTTGTATTTTGACTATAATTGGAGATTAACTCATTATGTTACCAAGACTTTTTTGACAATCAGAGATTGAGGCTATGTGCACACGTTGCGGTTTCTTAGCGGTTTTGCCGCTTACACAATACAACTCATTAAGGCCTATGAGATTCCGCAATGCTGTGCACATGCTGCAGGTTTCTTCCGCGGCGGAATCGCATCGCGGGAGAATCCGCAGCATGCTCATTCTTTTTTGCGGAACCGCGGCGATTCCGCCGCCATAGGAATGCATTGAACCAATTACTTTCCGCATGTGGCTGTGCCCACCATGCGGAAAGTAAGCGGTTCATGTGCGGATGGTACCCAGGGTCTGGAGGAGAGGAGACTCTCCTCCAGGCCCTGGGTACCATATCCATGTAAAAACAATAATTAAAATAAAAAATAATGATATTCTCACCTTCCGGCGGCCCCTGCAGCTTTCCCGCCTCTCAGCGACGCTCCCGCCAATCGCGTTCCCAGGAGTCCTTTGCGAGATCACCCAGATGATGTAGGGTCTCGCGTGATGCTACGTCATCGGGATGATTGTCGCAAAGGACTCCTGGGAACGGAACTTGCCGGGAGCGTCGCTGAGAGGCGGGAAAGCTGCAGGGGCCGCCGGAAGGTGAGAATATCATTATTTATTATTTTTTTTATTATTTTTACATTAGATCTTTTTACTATTGATGCGACATAGGCGGCATCAATAGTAAAAATTTGGTCACACGAGTCAAACACTTGTTTGACTCGTGTGACCAACCTGTCAGATCGCTTGTAAAACGCTAGCATTCTGCAAGCTAATTCCGCTTGCAAAACACTAGTGTTTAGCGGGAATATGCATACCTATAATATGCGGATTTCCCGCGCCAGGGAGGTGCGGAATTGCCGCGGAAATTTCCATGGCAATTACGCAACGTGTGCACATAGCCTTAAGCTCCCAATCTTTCCTCTCATGCTATTCATGTCATATGGAGAGTTTCTCTAGCCATAACTAGGGTTTTTTCATTAATCCATGTTTCTAGCTATGTATGCTTAGATATTTGAAGGGATGTACAGTCATGGCCAAAAGTTTTGAGAATGACACAAATATTAATTTTTACAAAGTCTACTGCTTCACTTTTTCTAATGGCAATTTGCATATACTCCAGAATGTTATAAAGAGTGATCAGCTTAACAGCAATTACTTGCAAAGTCAATATTTGGCTAGAAAATGAACTTTATCCCCAAAACACATTTCAACATCATTGCAGCCCTGCCTTAAAAGGACCAGCTAACCTCTTTTCAGTGATTGCTCCATTAACACAGGTGTGGGTGTTGATGAGGACATGGCTGGAGATCAATCTGTCATGATTAAGTAAGAATGAGACCACTGGACACTTTAAAAGGAGGCTGGTGCTTGGCATCATTGTTTCTCTTCTGTTAACCATGGTTATCTCTAAAGAAACACGTGCAGTCATCATTGCAATGCACAAAAATGGCCTAACAGGGAAGAGTATCGCAGCTAGAAAGATTGCACCTCAGTCAACAATCTATCGCATCATCAAGAACTTCAAGGAGAGAGGTTCCATTGTTGCCAAAAAGGCTCCAGGGCGCCCAAGTAAGACCAGCAAGCACCAGGACCGTCTCTTAAAAGTGTTTTAGCTGCGGGATTGGGCTACCAGCAGTGCAGAGCTTGCTCAGGAATGGCAGCAGGCAGGTGTGAGTGCATCTGCACGCACTGTGAGGCGGAGCAAGGCCTGGTCTCAAGGAGGGCAGCAAAGAAGTCACTTCTCTCCAGAAAAAACATCATGGACAGACTGATATTCTGCAAAAGGTACAGGCAGTGGACTGCTGAGGACTGGGGTAAAGTTATTTTCTCTGATGAATCCCCTTTTCGATTGTTTGGGACATCAGGAAAACGCCTCATTCGGAGAAGACAAGGTGAGCGCTGCCACCAGTCTTGTCTCATGCCAACTGTTAAGCATCCTGAAACCATTCATGTGTGGGGTTGCTTCTCAGCCAAGGGAATCGGCTCTCTCACAATCTTTCCTAAAAACACAGCCATGAATGAAGAATGGAACCAGAATGTCCTCCAAGAGCAACTTCTCCAACCCTCCAAGAGCAGTTTGGCGATCAACAATGCCTTTTCCAGCATGATGGAGCACCTTGCCATAAAGCAAAGGTGATAACTAAATGGCTCAGGGAACAAAACATAGAGATTTTGGGTCCATGGCCTGGAAACTCCCCAGATCTTAATCCCATTGAGAACTTGTGGTCAATCATCAAGAGACTGGTGGACAAATAAAAACCTAAAAATTCTGACAAAATGAAAGCATTGATTGTGCAGAATGGACTGCTATCAGTCATGATTTGGTCCAGAAGTTGATTGAGAGCATGCCAGGGAGAATTGCAGAGGTCCTGAAGAAGAAGGGTCAACACTGCAAATATTGACTTGCTGCATTAACTCATGCTAACTGTCAATATAAGCTTTTGTTACTCATATGTTTGCAATTGTTATATTTCTGTCTGTGATAAAAACATCTGTCAAACACACATAAAAACCAGAGGGGAGCAGATCATGTGAAAATATAATATTTGTGTCATTCTCAAAACTTTTGGCCATGACTGTAGAGGAATCATCCTTATTCTCATTTGCACATGGAAACACGAGACACAATGGGATGAAACTGAAAGGGAGAAGATACAGATTAGATATTAGAAATACCATCATCACCCATCTTTCCTGAACCCCAATCACCCCTGTATCTGTCTGCTATCAATGCTTTATCTGTCCTTTTGGACCTATTTCCTTTTTCTTTCTTTCTTTCCTTCCTGACTTCTAATTAATCCCCTCCTGTGTGTGTGACCAGTCTTCCTGCTGCCCCTCCCTACTGTTCTCACCTGGTCTGTTTGATGTGCATTTGAGCTGTTATAAATTCAGAGACATTGGTCTGTCTAGACCCTGGTCTGTCATTATAAGGATAACAATTGAAATATGCCAGAAATGAGCCAGAAGAGACCAGAAGGTACACCTAAACTCTGTTTAAATATACTAAATTTCTTTGTTAGCTCCACAATTACTTTTACTATGCTGACATATGGTGTAATGGTTTTGCCTCCATTACTCCTAACTCTCCTTCGCTATCCACAGGCCCCAGCACTCTCTAACCAAGTAATAATCTCTCCTTTCCTCATGCCCCCCACCTGACCTCCTCCGCTGACCTGCTCCTCAACCTCAGATCTCTCCTAATAACACACAAAACAAATTGCGCACTCTCCTTCTCCCACCTGCTCTGCCTCTCTCTGCTTCTCCTCAAAGCTGGCGACATATCTCCCAATCCTGGACCCCCACAGCTCATACCTTCCATTATTACCCCCTTCTATCGCTCCCAATCCAATATAAACACCCGAAATCTTTCCAACCTCAAATACGTGCCCTTCACGCCCACCACTCAGCTCCATCTCTCTGGATCACTCTGGAATGCCCGCTCCGTCTGCAATAAACTCCATGCGATTCATGACCTCTTTACCTCTCAAAATTTTTCCTTCCTTGGCCTCACTGAAATATGGCTGACACCCTCCGACACCGCCTCCCCTGCTGCGCTATGCTATGGCGGCCTCCACTTCACCCACACTCCTCGCCCTGTCAGCAGACATGGTGAAGGAGTGGGCCTTCTCCTTTCTTCCAACTGCACCTTCAACCCAATCCCACCTCTTCCCTCCCTTGTCCTCCCCTCTTTTGAAGTCCACTCTTTCCACATCTACTCTCCCTACAACCTCCAAGTGGCTGTCATATACCGACCTCCAGGCCCAACCACTGCCTTCATGGACTAATTCTCTACATGGCTCCTTCACTTTCTCTCTGCTGACATTCCCACCATTATCATGGGTGACTTCAACATCCCCATTGACACCCACCAGTCGGCAGCTTCCAAACTCCTAGTCCTTACTTCATCCTTTGGACTTACCCAGTGGTCCTCCTCAGCTACCCACACAGACGGACACACATTAGACCTTGTCTTCACCCGCCTCTGCTCCCTATCTAAGTTCACAACCTCCCCTCTCCCTCTATCTGACCACCACCTACTCTCTTTCTCATCCCTGTCCTCCTCACCTGTCACCCATGTCCAGCAACACGCGCACCCCCGCAGAAACCTTGCACATCTAGACACTGTTACACTCGGTCCCCGTGCTAGCTCTGCTCTCCGTTCTGGTCACTTACCTTCTGCTCCTCTGGCTGTCCCTCTGCAGCTGTCTGTGCGCAGGCTGAGGTCTCCTGCTCCATCTGCTCCTCAGTGTCCTGCCTCCTCCTCCAGTTCCTGGCACGCTGCCAGCAGGCCTCCAGGAAGATTGCTTAGGACGCGAGGCCGCGCCCACCGTCTCTCTTAAAGGGGCAGCGTGCATTTTTTGAAATAGTCAATTAACCAATGGCAGCGCACTCAGCACTATATCTGGTCACTCCACCATAAGGGGAGTGCCGGAGCAACGTGTTCTATCATTGCTACATCCGGTTCTGTCCCTGATCTGTCTGCGCTGCGTCTGCAGTCTCTGTGCTTCGCTTACTCTATTTGTCTCCACAGATCATTGGTAACCCGTATCCGGCTAAGTTGGTCAATTTCGGTTATTACTGGCGCAAGTGTCATCCCGTTCCGCCATCAGCCATCCGTATCCGTGGACTGTGACAAGGTCACTGGAGCCAGCCTGCTACCTTCCACTCTGGACCAGGACCTCCCTCATCTCCGTCAAACCCTCCACGGTTTCTGTTATATACCCGTTACCCTTTTGGTCCCTCTGGGACAGCTGCCACGTGTCCGGGGTCTAACTGGAGGTAGCACCCGTGTCCTCCGGGTATTCCATTCTGGTCCTGTTCGAGGGGCCTTACTACGGGTACCCGGGCTCACTAGTCACGCCCCCTTTGGAGCCCCCCGGACCGCAGTCTCAAGGTTCCACATTAAAAAATAAAGACGAATGTGAACTTCACCATCTCTGCCTCCGCTTCCATTCGTTACAGTTTGCTCCGGCCATGGAACCCGCTGGATCCCAGAGACCTCCGACCACGGATCTGTGCCAGGAGGTGGCCCGTTTAGGAGTTCAACAGGACAAGATCACACTTATCTAGCAGCTTGTCTACCCGCATGGATTCCTTGGGGTCCTCGTCTGCACCTGACTCTTCTATCAATACTCAGTTACCAGTTCCCATGGCAAGTAAAGGTCCCCCCTGGCGGCTCCTACCCGTTTCATGGGTGATCCTAATCAGTGTCGGGGTTTTCTCAATCAGTGCACTCTACACTTCGAAATCTTGGGGCATATGTTTGCTTCTGACCGAGCCAAGGTGGGCTTCATCATGTCACACCTGGGAGGAGAGGCCCTCGCCTGGCTAAACCCGCTATGGGAGAGAAGGGATCCGCTGGTTAATGATCTTCAATCTTTCCTAGAGGCTTTTCGCAGGACCTTCGATGAACCTGGTCGCACCATTTCGACCGCTTCTGCCTTGCTCTGCCTGCGCCAAGGTACTCTCACGATAGCTCAGTATGCTGTTAAATTCCGCACCCTCTCGTCTGAATTGTCTGGAACAATGAGGCCTTGGTAGCTAACTTCTGGGAAGGCCTATCCGGAAGAATCAAGGATGAGCTGGCAGGACGGGACAGACCTACCCTCTTGGAAGAGCTAATATCCTTGGCAATCCGAATTGATCTGCGTTTTCAGGAGCGTTCCATGGAGATCAAGCAGGACAAAAGGTCCTATCACCTGGACTCTAGTTTGTTCAAAACAGGTACCTCGCCTTCCTCCTCCGAGGCCATGGAGGTAGATCGTGTAAGTTTGGCCACCTGCCGCCGGGAGGCACGTCGCAAGGAGGGAAGTTGTTACTACTGCGGTAGTTCTGAACATCAGATCCATTTCTGTCCAAAAAAGTCGGGAAACTCCAGTGCCTAGGTTCGGTAGGAGGGGCCAACCTAGGTAGAGAACAGTCCTCTCCTCATTACAAATCTCAGTCTCCGTGTCCTATGGAGCAATAAAATTCTCTGAACATTGTCTACTGGATTCTGGAGCTGCAGGGAACTTCATCCAGCAGGCGGTTGTGGATCATTACCACTTACCAGTCCAGCGTCTTCCTGATCCGTTGCGGGTAACCGCCGTAGATGGCAAACCACTGACCGAGCCCGTCCAGTTTCAAACCGAGTTGGTGGAACTCCGGGTAGGTCTAATGCATGCTGAACGAATGCGATTTTATGTATATCCCGGTTTGTCTCATCCCTTGCTTTTAGGTTTACCTTGGCTCCAGATGCATGAACCAGTCCTAAATTGGAAAACTGGAGAAGTTCTGCGTTGGGGAGATACCTGCATGAATCGTTGCTTAACCCGGATTCAACCCGTTTCGCCTCCAGTCCAGCCTGATACCCTGCCAGGGTTGCCTTCCTCCTATTGGTCCTTCTCTGACGTTTTTGGGAAAAAGGAGGCTGAGAGGCTACCTCCACACAGGTCGTATGACTGTCAGATAGAGCTTCTTCCTGGAGCATCTCCTCCTCGCGGGAGAGTTTATCCTCTTTCGCAGGCAGAGACTCAGGCTATGTCGGACTACATCCAAGAGAATCTGGCAAGAGGATTTATCCGAAAGTCGTCATCACCGGCAGGAGCTGGATTCTTCTTTGTGAAGAAGAAGGATGGATCCTTGCGGCCCTGTATCGACTACCGGGGTCTAAATCAGATCACGGTAAAAAACAGGTATCCATTACCTCTTATTTCAGAGCTGTTTGATCGTCTCCGAGGGGCCAAGATCTTCACCAAATTGGATCTCAGAGGGGCCTACAACCTGATCCGAGTCAGAGAGGGAGACGAATGGAAGACAGCCTTCAACACCCGTGACGGCCACTATGAATACCTGGTAATGCCATTTGGTCTAAGCAATGCACCTGCGGTCTTTCAGGAATTTGTTAATGACATTTTCAGGGACCTGCTCTATACTTGTGTCGTGGTCTACCTGGACGATATTTTGATTTTCTCTGCAGACTTGGCGTCACACCGGAGGCAAGTACGCCTGGTCTTACAAAGACTGAGAGAGAACAGGCTATATGCCAAATATGAGAAATGCCTCTTTGAGCAGTCTTCCTTGCCTTTCCTTGGGTACATTGTATCTTCCACAGGATTAAAGATGGACCCGGAGAAGTTGTCTGCTGTTCTCAAGTGGCCTCGTCCGTCTGGGCTAAAAGCCATACAACGGTTCCTGGGGTTCGCCAACTACTACCGGCAATTCATTCCACACTTTTTCACCCGAGTGGCTCCTCTCACAGCCTTAACCCGGAAAGGTGTAAACTCTAAGGAATGGTCCTCCGAGGCAGAAGAGGCCTTAGTCTCTGTCAAAAAAGCCTTCGCTTCCGCACCCGTTCTCCATCGTCCAAATTCTAATGAGCAATTTTTTCTTGAGGTAGACGCTTCTTCCATAGGTGCAGGAGCAGTTCTCACCCAGAAGTCATCTACCGGGCGGATGTTCTCTTGTGGTTTTTTTTCCAAGGTTTTTTCTCCTGCAGAAAGAAACTACTCTGTCGGTGATTGTGAACTGTTGGCCATCAAATTGGTCTGCAAGAATGGAGACATCTTCTTGAGGGAGCTCATCACCAGGTAGTCATATTCACCGATCATAAAAACCTTGCCTATCTCCAATCTGCTCTAAGGCTGAATCCCCGTCAGGCCCGCTGGGCATTGTTTTTTGCCCGTTTCAATTTTGTACTTCATTTCCGCCCAGCTGATAAGAACATCAAGGCAGACGCACTCTCCAGAGCCTTTTTGCCTCCTGAACTGGAGGAAGAACCTCAGCACATTATTGAACCTTCTAGGTTAGTCTCTGTTGCCTCCACTGATCTTGCCCGGCTTCCTCCAGGGAAGACTCTCGGTCCGCTTCTGATCGTAATCGTGTTCTGCGGTGGGGTCATTCTTCTAAGTTGGCTGGCCATGCTGGTCAGAAAAAGACTCAGCAACTCATCTCCCGTTACTACTGGTGGCCTACCATGGGCAAGGATATCCAGGAGTTCGTCGCAGCTGTCCTTCATGTGCCCGTAACAAGACTGATAAACATCTACCAGCCGGCAGGCTTCTGCCTCTTCCGATCCCGTCCGCTCCCTGGCAGCACATCGCGATGGATTTCATCACGGATCTTCCCATTTCTTCTGGCTGCTCAGTGGTATGGGTTGTGGTGGACCGCTTCTCTAAAATGGCCCACTTCGTTCCGCTATCTGGTCTCCCGTCTGCTCCAGAACTGGCCGCTCACTTCATTCAGCACATCTTCCGTCTACATGGATTTCCTCTCCACAACGTGTCCGACAGGGGCGTCCAGTTCACCTCTAAGTTCTGGAGAGCACTCTGTAAAATGGTAAAAATTGAACTAGATTTTTCTTCTGCATACCATCCCCAGTCCAATGGGCAGGTGGAGAGGATCAATCAAATCCTGGCTGGATACCTGCGTCACTTCTCAACGCTCATCATAACGACTGGGTAGAATTACTGCCCTGGGCGGAATTCTCCTACAACAACCAAGTAAGTGAATCTTCTGGAAAATCCCCTTTCAGATTGTGTTTGGCTCCAACTCGGAATTCCTCTTCCTATCTCTGGATCGTCTGATGTTCCGGCAGTCGATACCTTGTCTAAAGATTTCTCGAACATTTGGAGAGATACCAGGTCTGCTTTGGAGAAAGCCTCTCAACGTATGAAAAGGCATGCGGACAAAAGACGTTTGGAGGCTCCCATCTTTCGTCCCGGAGACAAGGTATGGCTCTCCTCCAAGTACATCCGTATGAAGTTACCATCGTACAAATTGGGTCCCCGTTTCATTGGTCCCTTTGAAGTCTTGAGACAAATCAACCCGGTCTCTTACAAACTGAAATTGCCTAATTCTCTACGTGTGCCTAACTCCTTTCATGTTTCCCTCCTCAAACCAGTAGTGTTGAGCTCCTTCTTTAAGGACCCGGGTACCACTCCAGATCCGGTTTCTGAGGATGATGTTTTTGAGGTAAAACATATCTTGGCCTATAAGAAAGTAAGAGGTAGGATCTATTACCTGGTGGACTGGAAAGGTTTTGGTCCTGAGGAGAGGTCTTGGGAGCCTAAAGAGAACATCCAGGCTCCTCTTCTTCTTAAAAGATTTCACGCAGGCTTGAAAAAGAGGGGGGTAAAGAGGGGGATACTGTTACACTCGGTCCCCGTGCTAGCTCTGCTCTCCGTTCTGGTCACTTACCTTCTGCTCCTCTGGCTGTCCCTCTGCAGCTGTCTGTGCGCAGGCTGAGGTCTCCTGCTCCATCTGCTCCTCAGCGTCCTGCCTCCTCCTCCAGTTCCTGGCACGCTGCCAGCAGGCCTCCAGGAAGATTGCTTAGGAGCGAGGCTGCGCCCACCGTCTCTCTTAAAGGGGCAGCGTGCATTTTTTTGAAATAGTCAATTAACCAATGGCAGCGCACTCAGTACTATATCTGGTCACTCCACCATAAGGGGAGTGCCGGAGCAACGTGTTCTATCATTGCTACATCCGGTTCTGTCCCTGATCTGTCTGCGCTGCGTCTGCAGTCTCTGTGCTTCGCTTACTCTATTTGTCTCCACAGATCATTGGTAACCCGTATCCGGCTAAGTTGGTCAATCTCGGTTATTACTGGCGCAAGTGTCATCCGTTCCGCCATCAGCCATCTCGTATCCGTGGACTGTGACAAGGTCACTGGAGCCAGCCTGCTACCTTCCACTCTGGACCAGGACCTCCCTCATCTCCGTCAAACCCTCCACGGTTTCTGTTATATACCCGTTACCCTTTTGGTCCCTCTAGGACAGCTGCCACGTGTCCGGGGTCTAACTGGAGGTAGCACCTGTGTCCTCCGGGTATTCCATTCTGGTCCTGTTCGAGGGGCCTTACTACGGGTACCCGGGGCTCACTAGTCACGCCCCCTTCGGAGCCCCCCGGGAACCGCGGTCTCGAGGTTCCACATTAAAAAATAAAGACGAATGTGAACTTCACCATCTCTGCCTCCGCTTCCATTCGTTACAGACACTCACACATTCTCTGACCTACCACTGTCCTCCATATCTTCACTCCAAGACACAGACACTGCCACTAGTTTCTACAATTCCACTCTTGCATCAGCCATCAACTCGGTCGCCCCTGTCATGCATAACAGAGTGTGACGAATCAATAGACAACCCTGGCACAATAACACCACTAAAAAGCTTCGGCAAGCATCCAGAATTGCTGAACGGCGCTGGAAGAAAACGCATTGACAAGACGACTTCACTGCACTCAAACAAGCAACACTTGCATTCAAATCAGCTCTCACCTCTGCTAAACAGGCCTACTTTACATCCCTTGTATCTGCCTTATCCCACAACCCCAAACAGTTGTTCAATATTTTTAACTCCCTCCTCCGCCCACCACTGCCCCCTCCAACTTCCCTAATCTCTGCTGAGGACTTCGCCACGCACTTCAAAAACAAGATAGATCAAACACGGCAAGTCTTTATTATTCAACCACCACAACTCCTTTGTAAACCTGACCAATGCCCAAACCCCATAACCTCCTTATCCAACATCACGGAAGGGGAGCTTGCTCATCTTCTCTCCAAATCACACCTCACAACTTGTGCACTCGACCCCATCCCACCTCCTCCCCAACCTCGCCACCACTCTTATCCCATCACTAACCCACCTCTTCAACCTATCACTAACTTCCGGTACCGTCCCTTCTGCTTTCAAACATGCCACAATCACGTCTATCCTCAAAAAGTCAACCTTCGACCCAACCGCTATGTCCAGCTATCGCCCAATACCGCTGCTCCCATTCGCTTCCAAACTCCTGGAGCAGCACGTCCACGCTGAATTTCCTCCCAACTCTCATCTAACCTGCTCTTTGACAATCTACAATCTGGTTTCCGCCCCCATCACTCCACTGAGACAGCCCTGACCAAAATTACTAACAACCTACTTACAGCCAAAGCGAACGGGCAATACTCTACCTCCTTCTAGACCTGTCCTCTGCCTTCGACACAGTAGACCACTGCCTCTTACTACAGATCCTCTCTTCCTTTGGCATTAAAGACCTCGCCCTATCCTGGATCTACTCATACCTTTCCAACCGCATATTCAGCGTCTCTCACTCCCACACTCCCTCCTCATCCCACCCTCTCTATGTTGGAGTCCCCCAAGGCTCTGTTCTAGGACCCCTACTCTTCTCAATCTATACACTTGGCCTGGGCAACTCATAAAGTCCCACGGATTCCAGTACTACCTTTATGCCAATGATGCTCAGATCTACCTCTCTGGCCCAGATGTCACCTCTCTGCTCTCCAAAATCCCGGAGTGTCTATCAGCCATATCCTCCTTCTCCTCCCGCTTCCTCAAACTGAATGTGGACAAATCTGAACTGATCATCTTTCCCCCATCTCACAGATCTTCCTGACCTATCTATAACAATTGACGACATCACGCTTTCCCCCGTACTGGAGGTCCACTGCCTCGAAGTAACTCTTGACTCTGCACTGTCCTTCAAACCGCACATCCAAGCTCTCTCCACCTCCTGCCGCCTCCAGCTCAAAAATATTTCCAGAATCCGTCCATTCCTCAACCCTCACTCCTACAGCCTGCAATGATCCCCCTCTGCCTCCTCACCACTACTGGAGCAACCGCCTCACCATCATTGGAGCTGCTGCAACCCCCCCAACCTACTGTCTCCTTCCCCACCATCCTGTAGAGTGTAAGCCCGCAAGGGCAGGGTCCTCTCTCCCCTCTATATCAGTCTGTGATTGTTAGTTTGTTTACTGTGGACATCTGTAATTTGTATGTAACTCCTTCTCATGTACAGCACCATGGAATCAATGGCGCTATGTAAATAAATATTAATAACTTTCTGACAGTGAGGGTGATCAATGAGTGGAACAGGCTGCCAAGAGAGGTGGCGAGTTCTCCTTCAATGGAAGTCTTCAGAGACTGGACAGACATCTGTCTGAGATGGTTTAGTGAATCCTGCATTGAGCAGGGGGTTGGACACGATGACCCTGGAGGTCCCTTCCAACTCTTAACATTCTATGATTCTATGTTAACACTAGTGGGACTGTGAAGGTAGGAACTGGGAGGACTGGGAAAATGGGCATATCCTGAAATGTGAAGTTGTGCACTGCTAGTACTTCAAGGGTGAGCACTAGCATGGCTGTGAAGCTATGCCCCTGCAAATAGGAGACCAAGCTTATTAGAAGTGATCAAATATCTATCTGTTTTGATGTTCTGTATTTCTTGGCAAGTAATCCTATCCTCTATATCCATGATCTATATCTGTAGTCTTATTGCTGCAGCAGATGGGGATTTTCCCTCTGGTCAACGCACCCTGTGACTTTTTCCACCCATAATTCTCCACAGGAGATTCCTCTTGATAGTTTACCTGCTCACTAGCAGGATATATAAGGAGGGGGGGGGGGCACACAGAGAATAAGGACTGCACTGATAATCAAGTCCTGTATTATCAGTTCAGTCTCCATGCGTGAAAATGCGGAAGTACCTGTGTGTGAGACATATTTGCCTGGATTTGCTAACCTCATTAATTTCAGGGGGTAGCAGCCTTTCTGTTTCCTAAATGTTAGGTTTGGGTTGGTCTTCCGGGAGCCCTCCATCCAGGGGTCTTGATCGTTATGCGACAAAGTCTTACTCCCTGATGTCGGTGCTGAAGCAGCACAACAGACGCTTAATGAATCTTCAGGAGATGTGACCGGGGTGACACATATGATTTTGGCGAGTCCTGCATACAAGTCCTCCCACAATCAGTTGGGGTTACAAGAGGCAAATGTAAGTAATAACTGCAGGAGTGTGAACGATGTCCTACAGCAGTCAGTAATAGAGGGTGGTCTTCAAGTATATATACCTTATTATTTTATTACCTCCTCCTCTGCTGCTTCTACTCCTGAGGAAAGATTAGGACTTATTATTAATAAAATTTTACGCAATTCTAGGTCCTGCAACTACTCCCCCCATCCTCCTCCACCCCTGGAGAACTTTATGATAACACAGATAAATAGGATCTTTCTTTCTGACGCCACTAGAGGGCGGTCACCGCAGACTGATTTATATACAGTGCATTGGGAGCTGTTGTAAATTATGGACTCTGGACTCTGTCCAGTTTCCTATCCCTTCCGTAACAAAGAAAACAACACAAAGACACCTCTATATCAGAGACAGCAACCTGGGATATTGCTTTTATGAATAACACTTCTAAAACTAACACTAAAATACAAAATTAAAAAGATATATAGGTATATTTAATTGTCTAATATAAAGAAAGTATAAATATGTACCATAACAATTCCTCCCTTTTCATTATTTACAGAAAATTTCTCCATCAGCTACTTCCCATGCTATGCTAGCCCGGAAGGGATGAATCCCGTTCACCGACAGACATAATGTTTGTAAATCTTGTCATATATGTTTGTGGAGGAGCAACGTGGTATTTTGCAGATGTGATAACTGACGGTCTATGATGCTTGATTTTGCTTGTCTCTTTACAGTGTCGTCATACTAAATATACCAGTTACATACACTAATAATACCAACATTTATGCAATGAAAGGGTAAATGAATATACCTCTTATTCCCCATCTCCATTTCTACTATATGAGGTCTAGCATTCGGTCTGGGGCGGTTGCCTGCAGCTCGTTTATATAGGGAATGTTTCGGGACAGCATTTATATCTAGATCCCCATACAGAAGTATGAAGGTTGCAGGTGTAAGGCATACTATGGTGCAGGTTCCTTCTGCACTCGGGGGAAGCCATTTATAGGCCTTATGACCACATATTAGATATAAATCCTTAGGCAGTATGAAGGGTACAATTGTCTCCCAACACAATGTATTCCAGTCAAAAGTCCTTGCATCGGAGGTTTGGCACACCAAGTTCGGTTGTTTTGGAAACCGACCTCATTCCTTCAACACATCTTAGACTTAAAAGTGTAATCAAATGGGTCAAGTCTTCACAAGTCTGGGCAAAGTCTGAGTACCACAACTCACTATTGTCAAAATATCTATGGTTATTTTCCTGAAAATATCTATGATCACGAATCATAGAAGTGCTCTCACACCTTTCCTAGTCATCATAGTGAGGGCATCACAGGCTTAACTTAAGGTAGGTTCTTTTACTGGAGTCTCACCTACTGGAAACTTCTTAGCCCTGAGTGTTACCCTGTAGTAGATCCAGCTCACACCAATGTTTTAATCTACCTGTAGACAGTGACAAAGACAGTCACATCTTTTGGGAAGTACCCGGCCACTGCAGGGTCCCATTATGCAGACGGACATCTGAGATATGTTTTTGGTCCCACAGGCCCTAACTTTTATACAAACTCGCCTGATGAATCCCAAGACTGGGAAGAAACACGTAGGGAGATTTGGAAACCTTTCATTCTTGTGGGGGATGATCACTCCCTTTTCTGATGGTGGATTGTCTATAGCAGGATATACTTGGGGCCTGTCCTTGCCAGGACAGGAGCAATGCAGGGGTACAACAGGGAGCTAGAATAAAACTATTGCATATCTTTTTCCCCCCTTCTGTTCTTCCCCCTTACAACTGGTCTGGACCGAATATCCTGTGGAGCATACGTCTGCTTACATTGGTGACACCAAACCATTTTTTAATAGAGCACTGGTTTGAACGAGCACTTTATTCATGTGGGTTTTCTTCTGTCATATATATTCTTTGCTATACTCTCAGACAGGAAGATACACAGAACCTGTCATATTACCAGCAGCTCTCCTCTTCTTATTGAAGTTATCAGTGGAGAGCCAGTGTGTCCCTCATTTTTTTCATAATCCTGTATTAATTTATTTTAGGGAAGAAAAATAAATATAAAAAAAATAAATAGACATGACAAGAGATAGAACAGGTATCTCTTTAACCCCTTCATGACCCAGCCTATTTTGACCTTAATGACCTGTCCATTTTTAACAATTCTGACCAGTGTCCCTTTATGAGGTAATAACTCAGGAACGCTTCAATGGATCTTAGCGATTCTGAGACTATTCTTTTGTGACATATTGGGCTTCATGATAGTGGTAAATTTAGGTCAACAATTTTTGCTTTTATTTGTGAAAAAAATGGAAATTTGGCGAAAATTTTGAAAATTTCGCAATTTTCAAATTTTAATTTTTATTCTGTTAAACCAGAGAGTTATGTGACACAAAATAATTAATAAATAACATTTTCCATATGTATACTTTACATCAGCACAATTTTGGAAACAAAATTATTTTTTTTGTTAGGAAGTTATAAGGGTTAAAAGTTGACCAGCGATTTCTCATTTTTACAACAAAATTTACAAAACCATTTTTTATAGGGACCACCTCACATTTGAAGTCACTTTGAGGGGTCTATATGGCAGAAAAAGTGACACCATTCTAAAAACTGCACCCCTCAAGCTACTCAAAACTACATTCAAGAAGATTATTAACCATCAGGTGCTTCACAGGAAGTAAAGCAACGTGGAAGGAAAAAATGGACATTTTAATTTTTCCAACAAAAATTTTCTTTTAGCATCAATTTTTTCATTTTTACATGGGCATCAGGATAAAATGGATCCTAAAATTTGTTGGGCAATTTCTCCTGAGTACACCGATACCTCATATGTGGTCATAAATCACTGTTTGGGCGCACGGCAAGGCTCAGAAGGGAAGGAGCGCCATTTGACTTTTTGAATGGAAAATATGCTGGAATTTTTAGCGGTTGCCATGTCGCATTTGGAGAGTCCCTGTGTGCCTAAACATTGGAGCTCCCTCACAAGTGAACCCATTTTGGAAACTAGATCCCCCAAGGAACTTATCTAGATGCATAGTGAGCACTTTGAACTTCCAGGTGCTTCACAAATTGATCCGTAAAAAAAGAAAGTACTTTTTTTTCACAAAAAATTCTTTTAGCCTCAGTTTTTTCATTTTCACATGGCCAACAGGATAAAATGGATCCTAAAATTTGTTGGCCCAATTTCTCCTGAGTACACCGATACCTCATATGTGGTCATAAACCACTGTTTGGGTGCACGGCAGGCCCAGAAGGGAAGGAGCCATTTGACTTTTTGAATGGAAAATTAGCTCAAATCATTAGCGTTTGAAGAGCCCCTGTGTGCCTAAACAGTGGAAAAAAAACAAAGTGACAACATTTTGGAAACTAGACCCCTTAAGGAACTTATCTAGATGTGTTGTGAGCACTCTGAACCCCCAAGTGCTTCACAGAAGTTTATAACGCAGAGCAGTGAAAATAAAAAAAATATTTTTTTTCCTCAAAAATGATTTTTTTAGCCCGCTATTTTTTATTTTCACAAGGGTAACAGGAGAAATTGGATGCCAAAAGTTGTTGTCCAGTTTGTCCTGAGTACACTGGTACCCCATAATGTGGGGGTGAAACAACTGTTTTGGCACATGGAGAGCTCAGAAGGGAAGGAGCGCCATTTTTGGAATGCAGACTTGATGGAATGATCTGCGGGCACATGTTGCGTTTGCAGAGCCCCTGTGTGCCTAAACAGTAGAAACCCCCCACAAGTGACCCCATTTTGGAAACTAGACCCTCCAAGGAGCTTATCTAGATGGTAGTGAGCACTTTCAACCCCCAAGTGCTTCACAGAAGTTTATAACGCAGAGCAGTGAAAATAAAAAAACTTTTTTTCCTCAAAAATGATTTTTTAGCCCCTGTTTTTTATTTTCCAAGGGTAACAGGATAAATTGGACACAAAAGGTTGTCAGTTTGTCCTGAGCACGCTGGTACCCCATAATGGGGGGGAAAGCACTGTTTGGCGCATGCAGAGCTCAGAAGGGAAGAGCGCCATTTGACTTTTTGAATGAAAAATTAGCTCCAACCGTTAGCGGACACCATGTCGTGTTTGGAGAGCCCCTGTGTGCCTAAACTTTGGAGCTCCCCCACAAATGACCCCATTTTGGAAACTAGACCCCCTAAGGAACTTATCTAGATGCATAGTGAGCACTTTAAACCCCCAGGTGCTTCACAGAAGTTTATAACGCAGAGCCATGAAAAAAAATCATTTTCTTTCCTCAAAAAATGATTTTTTAGCCCCCTATTTTTTATTTTCACAATGGTTACAGGAGAAATTGGACCCCAAAAGACGTTGTACAGTTTGTCCTGAGTACGCTGGTACCCCATATGCGGGGGGAACCACTGTTTGTGCCCACGTCAGGGCTCGGAAGGGATGTAGTGATGCTTTGAAATGCCGACTTGATGGAATGGTCTGCGAGCATCTTGTTACGTATGCAGAGCCCATGATGTGCCTAAACAGTAGAAACCCCCCAGAAGTGAACCCCATTTTGGAAACTAGACCCCCTAAGGAACTTATCTAGATGTGTGGTGAGCACCTTGATCCCCCACGTGCTTCACAGAAGTTTATAACGCCTGGGCATGAAAATAAAAAAATCATATTTTTTTCCACAAACATGATCTTTTAGTCCCCAATTTTTTTATTTTCTCAAGGGTAACAGGAAAAATTAGACCCCAAAAGTTGTTGTCCAATTTGTCCTGAGTACGCTGATATCCCATATGTGGGAGAAAACTACTGTATGGGCACACGTCGGGGCTCGGAAGGGAAGTAGTGACATTTTGAAATGCCGACTTTGATGGAATGGTCTGCAGGTGTCATTTTACGTTTGCAGAGCCCCTGATGTGCCTAAACTGTGGAAATCTCCCAAGTGACCCCATTTTGGAAACTAGACCACCCAAGGAACTTATCTAGATGTGTAGTGAGCACTTTGAACCCCCAAGTGCTTCACAGAAGTTTATAACCCAGAGCCATGAAAATAAAAGACGGATTTTGGTAAGAACTTACCTGTAAAATCCTTTTCAGCGAAGGAAGGAAAGGAGACTCACTAGTTCATAACTAGTGGGTAGGCGGAGCCCCAGATCGGATTGACACCTCAGATTAAAAAGAGTGTTGACCGCCCCTCCAGCTCGGGCTCCTCCTACTCAGCTCTCCAGTTGTACACAAGCTTAAGGAAGAGCAATATCACCAGCGGAGCAACATAACCCCTTCTGAAGGACTTCAGAGAAAAAACATAAGAGTACAGGTTATGCATGCATGTAGGCAAAAATCACACAGTTCCAGGTACTACTCACTGAACCTGACTACTGCGATAAGCTGGCAATGCTGGAACAGAGCCGTAGCGCGTCGACCTCAGCCCAGAAAATCGCTATCAGAGAAGGGTCACGCTGCATCTGTAATACAACAACACACTTCTGCCATGGGAGGGAGCTGTGTCTCCTTTCCTTCCTTCGCTGAAAAGGATTTTACAGGTAAGTTCTTACCAAAATCCGTCTTTCAGCTGCAGATGGAAGGAAAGGAGACACACTAGTTCATAACTAGTGGGACGTCCCAAAGCAGTCCAAAAATTAGGGTGGGAAAAAACCAAAAGAGGCAGAAACCCATCAACCTAGATAAATGCGCAACAGGCGCCAAATACAAGTTAACTAAAACTTAAAATACCGCTGCCTGCAGGACCCTACGTCCTAAGGCCGCATCAGCGGAAGAACTGACGTCCACCTTATAAAACTTTGTAAATGTGTGGACGGAGCGCCAGGTCGCCGCTCGGCAGAGCTGAGCTGCCGAAGCCCCTTGATGAAAGGCCCACGATGAAGCCACAGCCCTCGTGGAGTGAGCTCGAATCTTAATCGGGCAAGGTTCGCCTTTAAGACGGTAAGCCTCCAAAATGGCTGACCGAATCCAACGAGCTATAGAAACCTTGGAAGCTCGTTGACCACGCCTGCGACCTGCTGGAATCACAAACAGAGAATGTGACTTCCTAAAACCTTGAGTAACAGACAAATAGAACTTCAAGGTCCGCACTAAATCCAATTTGTGCAAGTCCCGTTCCTTTGCATTCCTTGGGCCCGGGCAAAGCGAGGGCAATACAATATCCTGGTTAACATGAAATTGCGACACCACCTTAGGTAGAAAGTCGCCCCGTGTGCGAAGCACTACTCGATCCGGGTAAAACTCCAGGAAAGGAAGCGAGCAGGAAAGAGCTGCCAACTCAGAAACCCTTCTTAAAGAGGTTACCGCCACTAAGAAGGCAATCTTCCAAGAAATTAAAGAAAGGCTAGCAGAAACCATAGGCTCAAAAGGTACATGCTGAAGAACCTCCAAGACAAGGTTGAGCCGCCAAGGAGACACAGACGCCTTCCGCGGTGGAAACTGACGGGTTACTCAGCGAAAAAAGGAACGTACGTCCCTACGCGAGGCGATAGCCTTCCGAAACAGCAAGGACAGGGCAGAAACCTGGCCTTTCAGAGTGCTAATTGTCAAACCTTTTGACCAGCCCGTACTGCAGCAAAGCCAACAAATTGGGAATGGAAAAAATCCTCGGCTTCATTGAAGAACCCGAACACCACGAAAAGAAGGCTTCCCAAGTCTTGTGATAAATCTTAGTAGTAGCCGGACCTCTGGCAGCTCGCAGAGTGCAATGACTGACTGAAAAACCTCTACGGGTCAATATTTCGGTCTCAAGAGCCACGCCGTCAAACGCAGAGACTTCAAGTCCGGATGACGAACGGGCCCCTGGGTTAACAGGTCCGGGAAGGAGGAAGTGGGAATGGCGGTGCCGCCAAAAGCGAAACCAGTGTCGAGAACCACGTCCTCCTTGGCCAATCCGGGGCTATCAACATAGCCGGAATTCTCTCCAGGCTGATCCGACGCAGCACCAGAGGAAGTAAAGATATCGGCGGAAACACATAGACTAGCTCGAAAAGGTCCCACGGAGCCACCAGAGCAACCACCGCCACAGCCTTTCGGGTCCTTGTACCTGGACATGAAGGTGGTACTTTGGCATTGAACCTGGATGCCATCAAATCCACTTGGGGAGTTCCCCAACGGGAACACAGCAGTGCAAAAATTTTCGGATGAAGACTCCATTCTCCAGGATCCATCTTCTCGCGACTGAGGAAGTCCGCCGTGGTATTCTGGACTCCTGGAATGTGAATCGCAGAGATGGCTGAAACCCTGGTCTCGGCCCATAGCAGAATCCGAGACACCTCCATCATGAGTCTGGAGCTCCTTGTCCCGCCTTGGTGGTTGATATACGCGACCGCCGTCGCGTTGTCTGTCTGCACTCGGACTGGCAGACCGCTCAAAGGGAGCGTCCAGTGTTGGAGGCAAAAGAAAAAATTGCCCTCAATTCCAGGATGTTGATCGGTAGAACAGACTCTTCCGATGACCATACTCCCTGGATCCAAAGATCGTTCCAGACACCCCCCCAGCCCGTCAGGCTGGCATCGGTGGTTATGACCGACCACCTCGGAGGGAGGAAAGATTTCCCCAGGGATAACGCTCCTGGACATAACCACCATCCTAGGGATTCTCGCACCCTGTGAAAGATGATGACGCTGCAATCCAGAGAAGCTTGCGATCGATCCCAAGACTCAGAATAAGCCTTTGGAGGGCCCTGGGATGAAATTGGTCAAACGGAAGTGCCTCCATGGACGTCAAACCCAGAAGGCGCATACACTTCCGAAAGGACATTGCTGTCGCAGACCTCATAATCTGTACATGTCGAAAGAGACATGCCCGCTTGTCTGGAGGAAGGGACACCACCGTCCGTACCGTGTCGAAATGCATTCCCAAAAACAGGATTGACTGCGATGGTTCCAGAGACGACTTCTCCCAATTGACCAGCCACCCGAAATCTTTCAGGAGCTGAAGGGATAGATTGCGAGCCGTCCCCGCCTCCTCCTTTGAGGACGCCACAATCAGAAGGTCGTCCAGGTAGGGAAATCGTAACCCCCTGTCTTCGAAGAATTGCCATGAGGGGCGCTAGAATTTTTGTAAAAACTCTGGGCGCCGAAGCCAAGCCGAATGGCAGAGCCACAAACTGGTAATGGTCCTGACCTATGGCAAAACGAAGGAAAAGCCGGTGAGCCCTTCCGACGGGAACATGCAAATAAGCGTCGCGAATGTCAATTGACCAAAAAGACGTTCTGCGACAGGGCTGCCACAACGGAACGAAGTGACTCCATGCGGAATTTTCGGGATGTAAACATGCCGATTCATCTTTGAAATCCAAAATAGGGCGAAATGTGTCCTCCTTTTTGGGGACCACAAAGAGGTTGGAAAAGAATCCTCTTCCCCGGTCCTCTGCGGAACCGGTATCACCACACCCTTCTGCAGAAGGGAATCGACCTCTCGTAGTAGAGCGGCAAATAGCTCGGCTCTGACGGAATGCGAGATTGGCAAAACCTGTCCGGGGGTCGAGAAAGAAACTCTATGAAGTAGCCTGCCAACACAACCTGTGTCACCCAGGCGTCCGACACACGGGAAACCCAAGTCGGTTTGAATTGGAGTAAACGACCCTCCACTCGAGAGCGCTCGAGTGAAACCCAGACGTCAGACCGCTTTTAGCGGGTTTTTTGCCAGCTTCTGTCTTAATGGAAGTTCTGTTTCCAGGGTATGCGGAATTTCTGAGAATTCCCCCCTTTTTTTTTTTTTAAAAAAAGAGAGGAACGACCCAAACCCCCAGAGGGTTGACCGGATCATCCCCTGGACCGAAAGGACCGCCGACAACAACCGGCACTAGTCCTGCCAGACGCAGAAGTCACAGCTCTGCGCTGCGGTAAAGCTGTTTCTTTTGCCTCAGCAATCAGCTCTGTGAGGTCAGATTCAAATAGCTGACCACCTTGTAAGCTAAAGATAGCAAACCCTGCTTGGAAACCGCGTTCCACTGTCTAAACCACAGTGCTCTTCTGACTGTGACTGCCGAGGATTGCGCCCTGGATAGCAGTGACGCAGAATCCTTCAACTTGAAAAGCCCATCTATCTCGATAGAGGGGATCCATCTTGTCACGCCGTCCGTAGACGGTCCAAACGGCTCAGGGAAACTTTACAAGTACACATAGATCCTTAATACTGAATCCATGACCCGCGGCCTCGCAGATGGATATTGTTGCCATCTCCATTTTTCTGTTGCAGACTCGTTCACTTCAGGAGATCCAATTAACAATCAACTCCGTAGAGAACGGATACAGTTTGTAAAGCCGTCGCGACCTATGCGACTCCTGAAACATCCCGACTTACCAGGACGTCTAGTTACCTCTCTCTGGTAACTGTAACGCCCTCATGGCTCCAATAGTACGGTCCATGAGAGAGGCAGAGTGTCCCTGCCGATCCTCCTTGTCTGAAAAGGACATCTTCGCTACGCGAGAAGGAAGGCACCGATTTGTGTCGCTTCCTTGAGAGGATCTAACTGACACTCCATAACCTAGAAGGTCAGACAGGCCATCATAGAAACTAGCGAGGGCCTCCATTTTGACACCACTGGAACCTCCGACCGCTGCGCATGACGCCGTCATGGTCTGCGTGTCAGATTCTGACATGTCCTTGCACAGTATAAGGCAGGTTAAACCTGTCAGTAACTAGAACAGTGTGTTTCTTAAAGAAAAACAATCGCTGAAGGGTTAAAGCTCTTAAAGAGAGAGCTACCCCAGCATTAAGAGTTAACCGCCTAAGAAGGGGTTAAAGTAGCAGACTCCCCACAACCTTGATAATGAAAAAGTTGTGCGAGCCCCAAGTGCCTCTTATAAGGCAGCAGCTGCAGGACAGCTATGCCACACTAACAGAAAAACGTTCCACAAGATCGCTAAAAAATTGCGCAATGACCGCCAAAGTTGTTAAGGAAATCGCTAACCGCTTATGCGATGTTAATGAGATCGCCCAGATTGGCAGCTACTAGTGACATTAAAAAATGATCACACAAACGATCGCATAGTATGCGTCGTTATCAAGATCGTTAGTGGAAACATATAGTGGCAGTATTAAAATCGCAGACTCCCCACAACCTCTTTATTATTATTGAAAAGAGTGTGCGAGCCCCTTATGCGATAACTGCCGCAGGACAGCGCAGTCTGTCACTCATTAGTGCCTCAGAAGGCGCCCGCGCTGTGGGGGTGAAGGGGTTAAGCTTCTGCCCGCGAGCTAGAAGCGACTCACCCAGCTGGTAACAGTGTAACGTCTTGTCGGGAGGGGAGGAGGGAGAAGAGCCAGAAGAAGCTTTCAGCCTGCTTCTTTAATGGCCGCCGCGCTGTGCCTCCGTGTGCTCCATGAGGGAAGCCGGAAATGGAGACAGCAGTAAAGCGCGCGCTGTTATGTTACGGTAGCTGAGGAGTGCAGGTAAAAAAGGAAATACACCAGAGCAGTTGGAATCTATGAGATTGCAGTACCCTGACTAACCACCGCAACTAGAGGCAGCCGTGGAGCGTTCCTACGTTGGTCCTAGACGCCTCGTCACAGCCTGAGAAACTAACTACACCTAAAGATAGAAATAGGAAAGCTATCTGCCCCGGAGCAGAACCCCAAAGATAATAGAAAGCCCCCAAACATGTAATGGCGGTTAGACAAGAGGAAATACTGACACAGAAAGAAAATAGTATGAGCAAACGCTGGGGCCCAAACTATCTAAATAGAAAAGGACAGGAAGGGTACTTACTGCAATCCCAGAAAACCCTGAAAAAACACCAACTCTACTAATTTCAAAATCACCTGAGATCACACGACCTCTACCACCTAAATTAGTTCTCTGGTGTAAAAAAAATCAAAACAGCAGCCACTGAAAAAAAACTGGAAAAAGCAAAAGTACAAAACACAGTGGCTGGACTAAACTGAGAGGGCAAAAGCCCCCGGAGGGGACCCAGAAGGCCCCCACAGAAGTGCAGGACAAAATGCAAAAATATAGCAAAAACACAAAATAAGAAATTGTCTTATCTGATAGCAGGAGATGCAGACACGACACAGCAGGCTACAAGGGAAACTGGAAAGAAGGATTCAGACCAGAACAATTGATCACCGGCAACCCTGATGGGAAAATGACTCCCTTATATAAGACCAATCAGTAACACCTGATTCCCAGTCCTCACAATCCTCACTAGTACCGCTTGTAACCACCAGAGGGAGCCTCTGCTCAGAACTCATCTCAAACCCATTCACAACAGTACCCCCCCCTTGAGGAGGGGTCACCGAACCCTCATTTGAGCAACCAGGTCGGTCAGGATGAGTTCTATGATACGCACGGATAAGTCTCCTAGCATGGATGTCCGAAGCAAACACCCAAGAATTGTCTTCCTGACCATAACCTCTCCATTTAACCAAATACTGGAGTCTTCGTCTAGAAAAACGAGAATCCAATATTTTCTCAACCACATACTCCAGATTGCCCTCAACCAAAACAGGGTCAGGAGGCACAGCAGCAGGAACCACTGGCTCAACAAACCTCTTCAACAAGGACTTGTGGAACACGTTATGGATCTTAAATGTCCCTGGAAGAAGCAAACGAAAAGAAACAGGATTAATAATCTCCATGATCTTATAAGGTCCAATGAACCTAGGCTTAAATTTAGGAGATGCTACTCTCATAGGAATATTCTTTAAGGACAACCAGACCAAGTCCCCCACTTTAAACCGAGGACCATCAGTCCTATGCCGGTTAGCAAACCGCTGGGCCTTCTCCTGAGAGAGGGACAACCTCTCCACTACCTGGTCCCAAATCTGCTGCATACGCTCAACAACAGAGTCAACACCTGGACAGACAGAAGCCTCCGTCTGTCCTGAAGAAAATCGAGGGTGAAACACAGAATTACAGAAAAACGGAGACATCAAAGTGGCAGAGCTAGCCCTATTATTAAGAGCAAACTCAGCCAAAGGCAAAAAAGAGACCCAGTCATCCTGATCAGCAGACACAAAGCATCTTAGATAAGTCTCCAATGTCTGGTTTGTTCTCTCAGTTTGACCATTGGTCTGAGGATGAAATGCCGAGGAGAAAGACAATTGAACACCCAGTTTAGAACAAAAAGACCTCCAAAATCTGGAAACAAACTGGACTCCTCTGTCAGACACAATGTTCTCAGGAATGCCGTGTAAACGAACCACGTGCTGAAGGAACAACGGCACCAATTCAGAGGAGGAAGGCAACTTAGGTAATGGCACAAGATGTATCATTTTGGAAAACCTATCACAAATTACCCAGATGGTGGTCATTCTCTGAGAAACAGGAAGATCGGAAATGAAATCCATAGAGATATGGGTCCATGGTCTCTTGGGCACAGGCAATGGCATCAACAAACCACTAGAGCGAGAGCAAGGCTTGGAGCGAGAGCAAGTCCCGCAGGACTGCACAAATTCCCTGACATCGCGAGACAAGGTAGACCACCAAAAGGACCGACTAACCAAGTCTCTGGTACCAAAAATTCCGGGATGCCCAGCCAATGCGGAACAATGAATCTCAGACATCACACTCTTTTTCCATTGGTCCGGGACAAACAATTTTCCAACAGGGCAGCGCTCGGGCCTATCCTCCTGACACCCCTCCAGAGCAAGTCTCAAATTGGGCGAGATGGCGGAAAGAACTACACCCTCCTTCAAAATAACAGAGGGATCAGATAGCTCAGGAGAGTCCGCAAGGAAACTCCTCGAGAGGGCATCCGCCTTAACATTCTTAGTGCCAGGAAGAAAGGAAACCACAAAATTAAAACGTGTGAAAAACAAGGCCCACCTGGCCTGTCTAGGATTGAGTCGCTTGGCAGATTCCAGATAGACCAGATTCTTATGGTCCGTAAGGACCACCACCTGATGTTTGGCTCCCTCCAGCCAATGTCTCCACTCTTCAAAAGCCCACTTCATGGACAATAACTCCCGATTACCCACGTCATAATTACGTTCAGTAGGAGAACATTTTCGAGAGAAAAAGGCACAAGGGTTACTTTTAGAGGTCTCTGGATCTTTTTGGTACAAAACGGCACCTGCCCCAATTTCAGAGGCATCAACCTCCACCTGAAATGGCAGAGAAACATCAGGCTGCCGTAGAACAGGAGCAGAAGTGAATCTCTGCTTAAGTTCCTGAAACGCAGAGACTGCCTCAGGAGGCCAATTCACCACATCAGAACCCTTTCTGGTCAAATCAGTTAATGGTTTAACAATAACCGAGAAATTACCAATAAATTTACGATAAAAATTGGCAAAACCCAAAAATCTCTGAAGAGCCTTTAATGAAGTAGGTTGGACCCAATCACAGATGGCCTGAACCTTGACCGGGTCCATTTCAATAACAGATGGGGACAAAATGAATCCCAGAAATGAGATCTTCTGTACGCCAAAAAGACACTTTGATCCCTTCACATACAGAGCATTCTCTCTCAAAATCTGGAATACAGTTCGAACATGTTTCACATGAGAGTCCCAGTCATTAGAAAAAATCAAGATATCATCCAAATAAACAATCAGAAACTTGTCCACAAAATCCCTGAAAATGTCATTCATGAAGGACTGGAAGACGGAAGGAGCATTAGTGAGCCCAAAGGGCATCACAAGGTACTCAAAATGCCCTTCAGGGGTGTTAAATGCCGTCTTCCATTCATCCCCGTGCTTAATGCGAATAAGGTTATACGCCCCCTGAGGTCAAGCTTGGTAAACCAAGTAGCGTTTTTCACCCTGGAAAACAGGTCAGAAATCAAGGGTAACGGGTATTGATATTTCACAGTAATATTGTTCAAGAGACGATAATCAATACACGGCCTTAATGAACCATCTTTTTTGGCCACAAAGAAAAAACCGGCACCTAAGGGTGAAGAGGATGGTCTGATATGACCCTTCTCCAATGATTCCTTGATATAAGACCGCATAGCGTCATGTTCAGGTACAGACAAGTTAAAAAGGCGACCTTTAGGGAATTTACTACCTGGCACTAATTCAATAGCGCAGTCATAGCTCCTATGGGGAGGCAGGGATGCAGATTTACTTTCGCTAAACACATCAGAAAAATCAAACAAAAAGTCAGGAACATCCTCAGCCTGGGGGGAGGCAGAAAAAACAGGAGTGTTGGTATTAACACATTGGCAGCCCCAACTGGTTACAGACACAGATTTCCAATCCAAAACAGGATTATGAGACTGTAACCAAGGGAAACCCAGCACTATAATGTCATGCAGATTATATAGAACCAAAAATTTGCAGCACTCCTGGTGATCAGGTTCAACCCTCATTATCACCTGAGTAGAAAACTGGGGTTTATTCTCAGCCAAAGGGGTAGAATCGATCCCCAGTAAAGGAATAGACTTCTGTAGGGGTATCAAGGGAAACCCACAACGTTTAGCAAAATCATAATCCATCAGATTAATAGCTGCTCCAGAATCAACGAAAGCCTGAGCAGAAAATGAGGACAGAGAGCATATCAGAGTGACAGTTAATAAAAACTTAGTCTGAACACTACCCAAGACAACTGAGCGTGCAAAATGTCTTCCCCGCTTAGGGCAGACTGAAATAGCATGAGAGGCATCACCACAGTAGAAACATAACCCATTGCGCTTTCGAAAATCATGACGCTGTGCCCCAGACACCACTCCATCACACTGCATGGGCTCAGCAGCTGGCTCACAAGGCAACACCACTACACGCATACTTCTCCGCTCATGCAAACGTCTGTCAATTTGAATCGCTAATGACATAGAATCATTGAGACCAGAGGGGACAGGGAATCCCACCATTACATCCTTTACATTATCCGACAGACCCTTCCGGAAAAGGGCCGCCAAAGCGTCGTCATTCCATTTGGTCAGGACTGCCCACCTACGGAATCTCTGACAGTATAACTCAGCGTCCTCAAGCCCCTGATTTAATGCCAACAAGGCTTTTTCAGCTTGATCAGTGACATTAGGCTCATCGTACAATAACCCCAAAGCCTGAAAAAAATGCATCAACATCACTCAAAACAGGATCCCAGGTATCAGGGAAAAAGCCAATCCTGAGGATCGCCGCGCAGGAGAGAGATGATAATTTGAACCTGCTGCACTGCGTTTCCTGAGGACTTAGATTTTAAGGCAAGAAACAATTTACAATTATTTTTGAAATTCTGAAACTTAGCTCGATCCCCTAAAAACAAATCTGGCATGGGGATCCTAGGTTCCACAACAGGCAACCTAGCAAGATATGCAGCAATACTCTGAACCTCAGTGGCAAGCTGATCCACACGGCCAGACAACTGTGCAAACTCCATTGGGAGAAAAGATCCTCCCCAGCACCCAGAGATACAGAGGGAAAAAAAAAAAAAAATGCAACAAACAGAAAAATATCTCTGACAATTTTTCTTCCTTCAAAATATTTTTTCCCTTCTGTGAGAACCATACAATTTTTATGGCCGGTGATACTGTTATGTTACGGTAGCTGAGGAGTGCAGGTAAAAAAGGAAATACACCAGAGCAGTTGGAATCTATGAGATTGCAGTACCCTGACTAACCACCGCAACTAGAGGCAGCCATGGAGCGTTCCTACGTTGGTCCTAGACGCCTCGTCACAGCCTGAGAAACTAACTACACCTAAAGATAGAAATAGGAAAGCTATCTGCCCCGGAGCAGAACCCCAAAGATAATAGAAAGCCCCCAAACATGTAATGGCGGTTAGACAAGAGGAAATACTGACACAGAAAGAAAATAGTATGAGCAAACGCTGGGGCCCAAACTATCTAAATAGAAAAGGACAGGAAGGGTACTTACTGCAATCCCAGAAAACCCTGAAAAAACACCAACTCTACTAATTTCAAAATCACCTGAGATCACACGACCTCTACCACCTAAATTAGTTCTCTGGTGTAAAAAAAAATCAAAACAGCAGCCACTGAAAAAAAACTGGAAAAAGCAAAAGTACAAAACACAGTGGCTGGACTAAACTGAGAGGGCAAAAGCCCCCGGAGGGGACCCAGAAGGCCCCCACAGAAGTGCAGGACAAAATGCAAAAATATAGCAAAAACACAAAATAAGAAATTGTCTTATCTGATAGCAGGAGATGCAGACACGACACAGCAGGCTACAAGGGAAACTGGAAAGAAGGATTCAGACCAGAACAATTGATCACCGGCAACCCTGATGGGAAAATGACTCCCTTATATAAGACCAATCAGTAACACCTGATTCCCAGTCCTCACAATCCTCACTAGTACCGCTTGTAACCACCAGAGGGAGCCTCTGCTCAGAACTCATCTCAAACCCATTCACAACAGCGCGCTCAGAGCGGCGCGAAAATTCAAATAAAAAGGTGCGCACTCCTCTCCTATGTCCTGCAGGCATCCACCTGCGGACAAAAAACACCAGTCACCGACATGTATTGTACAGCGGCTGCCGCAGCAGTCGCTTGAACACTCACACACACATTAATAAAATGCGTGGTACTCACCAGCCGAAACGCCACAGGGACCCCCAGGGGTTTCTGGCGCTATGCCCATGCTTCCCCCCAGGGGGGGAACGCAGTGACCCCTGCAGCGCGGTTTGCATCCCCGCCAGGGAAGCCATCCTCATCCCCCAGGGCCGGCAGGGTTCTGCAGGGACCACCATATAGGGTAATACAGATCCGCCAAGGGAGAGGTGGGGGTCCAGCAGCGCTGAGACCCCTGAGACCACATTTGGTGATCCAAGTCTCTTGTCCGATAAAAAATAATAAAATCTTCTGAGGAGCTGCTTCCAGCAGCGACTATCCTCTGAGACCTCAAATTGTAAACTGGAGAGCTGAGTAGGAGGAGCCCGAGCTGGAGGGGCCAGTCAACACTCTTTTTAATCTGAGGTGTCAATCCTATCTGGGGCTCCGCCTACTCACTAGTTATGAACTAGTGTGTCTCCTTTCCTTCCATCTGCAGCTGAAAAAATCATTTTTTTTCCTCAAAAAATGATTTTTTTTAGCCTGCAATTTTTTTATTTTCACAAGGGTAACAGGAGAAATTGGACCCCAAAAGTTGTCCTGTTTGTCCTGAGTACGCTGGTACCCCATATGTGGGGGGAACCACTGTTTGGGCACACGTCAGGGATCGGAAGGGAAGTAATGACGTTTTGAAATGCCGACTTGATGGAATGGTCTGCGGCCATCTTGTTACGTATGCAGAGCCCATGATGTGCCTAAACAGTAGAAACCCCCCACAAGTGACCCCATTTTGGAAACTAGATCCCCCAAGGAACTCATCTAGATTTGTGGTGAGCACTTTGAACCCCCAAGTTTTTCACAGAAGTTTATAACGCAGAGCCGTGAAAATAAAAAATCATTTTTTTCACCCAAAATTTTTTTAGTCCCCAATTTTTTTATTTTCCCAAGGGTAACAGAAGAAATTGTACCCCCAAATTTGTTGTGCAATTTTTCCTGAGTACGCTGATACCCCATATGTCGGGGTAAACCACTGTTCGGGCACGTCGGGGCTTGGAATGGAGGGAGCACTGTTTGACTTTTTGAATGCAAAATTGACTGGAATAAATGGTGGCGCCACCTCACGTTTGGAGACCCCCTGATGTGCCTAAATAGTGGAAACCCCTCAATTCTAACTCCAACCCTAACCGCAACACACCCCTAACCACAACCCTAACCCCAACACACCCCTAACCCTAATCCCAACCCTAACCATAACCCTAACCCCAACTCACCGCTAACCCTAATCCTAACCACAAGCCTAACCCAAATCCCAACCCTAATCCCAACACACCCCTAACCCTAATCCCAACTCTAACCCTAACCACAAGCCTAACCCTAATCCCAATCCTAACCCTAATTCCAACTCTAACCCTAATTCCAACCCTAACCCTAATTCTAACCCTAACCCTAATTCTAATCCTAACCCTAGTTCTAACCCTAACCCTAATGCTAACCCTAATGGAAAAATAAAAATATTTTTTTTGTTTTATTACTTGTCCCTACCTACGGGGGTGATAAAAGGGGGTTTACTTTTTTTTTTATTTTGATCACTGTGAGAGTTTATCACAGTGATCAAAATAAATGAATGGAATCTGCCGGCCGGCAGGCGCACTGCACATGCGCCCGCCATTTTCCAAGATGGCGGCGCCCATGAAATATCCCATAGGGACTCCAGGACGGCCACAGGGACATCGCAGGTCCCGGAAGAGGTGAGGAGGGGATCGGAACGCTGGGGGAGCGGATCGTAGGGGAGCAGATAGTGACAGTGGCGACCGATCGCTGCCATCAATCGGTGGTGGCAGCTGATCGCCACCATCACTCGGTGTGGGGGGGGGTCGGATCTCGGTCTCCAGCCATGGCAGATGCTATTGCAGCATCTGCCATGGCTGGATTGTAATATTTCACCAAATTTCATTGGTAAAATATTACAAATCGCTCTGATTGGCTGTTAAAAGTGAAACAGCCAATCAGAGCGATCGTAGCCACGTGGGGGTTAAGCCACCCCCCTGTGGTGAAGCGCAAAGGGTCTTGTGCCTGCGGGTCGGGTGACCTTTCAGTGACCCCGGTCACCCGACCCGCAGGAGCGTGATTTATACCATGACGCCTAAGTAGGCGTCATGGGTCAGGAAGGCACAGGTTTTCATGACGCCGACGTAGGCGTCATGGGTCGGGAAGGGGTTAAAGCACCACTCCAAACATTTTTTTTCAGCTATGGAGTAGCACTTTAAATGTAAGCCCCCTGTCTTATTCTCACCCTGTAGTGGCTCCATCCTTTTTCAGCAGTGCACCAGTCCCATGGCATCATCTTGTGCCCATAACTTCTGACTGGCCGCTTACATCACAGGCTCCCAATGTATCTCTATGAGAGCCGGAACGGTGCCAGAGTGAAGCTCTCAGAAATGTATTAAGTTGTGACCTCCGATACACTCCATGAAACATTAGAGCTGCCGGAAGGTCAGAAAGGAGCCCAATGGAGGCAACACTGGAAATAGATGAAGATGGTGGAGGGTGAGCATAAAGCAGGGGGCTGGAGACTTACATTTAAAGCACCACTCCATCACTGAAGAAAAACAAAGTGCTAGAGTGGTGCTTTAAACACTGAGAATTCTCATACAGTTAACAAAGATCTCTGTTGTGAATAGGCTGGAAATGAGTTCTGAGCAGAAGCTTCCTCTGGTGGTTACAAACGGTACTGGACTGTCCAGTGAAGATTGTGAGGATTGGGAATCAGGTGTTACTGACTGGTCTTATATAAGGAAGTCGCCTTCCCATCAGGGTTGCCGGTGATCAATTGTTCTGGTCTCAATCCTTGATTCCTGTTTCCTTGGTAGCCTGCTGTGTCGTTTCTGAATCTCCTGCTAACAGATAAGACATTTTCTTCTTTTTGTTTTTGTGCTTGATTTTTACATTTTGTCCTGCACTTCTGTGGGGGCCTTCAAAGCCCCCAGAGGGGACCCTGAAGGCCCCCACAGAAGTGCAGGACAAAATGCAAAAATCAAGCACAAAAACAAAAAGAAGAAAATGTCTTATCTGTTAGCAGGAGATTCAGAAACGACACAGCAGGCTACCAAGGAAACAGGAATCAAGGATTGAGACCAGAACAATTGATCACCGGCAACCCTGATGGGAAGGCGACTCCCTTATATAAGACCAGTCAGTAACACCTGATTCCCAATCCTCACAATCTTCACTGGACAGTCCAGTACCGTTTGTAACCACCAGAGGAAGCTTCTGCTCAGAACTCATTTCCATCCTATTCACAACAGATCTCATCAGAGGTGAACTTTCACGAATAATTTCCAGCACATCTTGAAATGGAACTAGTTCCAAGAGATCTCGCTCCACGGACATGATCATAAAGGCTTCAAGCAGGTCTTGTCCCATTGTAACCCGCAGTCTTGTCTTTATGAGTTTGAGCTTGCTGAATGCTCTTTCACATGCAACTTGTGTGAAAAATAGAGTCAGTAAGTACTCATATGTCACAGACAGATTCTCATAGGCAGCTGAATAGAGATTGCACTTCAAGAGTAATCGGTAACAGCAGAGAAAGCAATTTTTACATGACTTGCATTTAGTTTTGACAATGTCTGTAGGTACACCCCATTCACCTCCATCTCCTCCATCTTCTTCTGTAGCTGCAGCTGTTTTTTTCTGGTTCATCCAAGTGTACCATCAAGTTAGGAAAGAGGTTTGCAAAACTTCTGAGCGCACTAATAAGAGTTTCTTTATTAACTTTTGATAATTCAGAGATTCTTGATAGGGTGCCTTCCTTGAGTTGGATGCAAAAATTGCGTATCAATTATCAACTGTTTATTTTCTGAAAATCTTTCAGTGAGGCTTGTCAAAATTTGATCTAAAATTGGCCAGTATACTTTCACACAAAAACGTTGTGTTTCATCAGCTGGACGTTCAACTGAGCTTTCACCTGCCATTCTTTTCTTTCTGCCAGTCCTCTTCACTTGGATCCCTGTTTCAATCTCCAAGAATGAAATAATATCACGACTCGATATTAGATCATTCATTGTTAATGCAAACTGTGTAGCAGTTTCTTTAATATGTTCAAATGTTATCTTCTTAAGATCAACTGCATTTTCGATCATTGTCCATGCTACCATAAAGTCAAGGCCACTTGTCTGCATATATTTTGAAACAGGGCCGATAACGTCAACAATAGGAAGAAACACGTTTGCTATTAAAATGGTCTTGAACTTGCACATCTTTTCATACAGGGATGTAGCCTCAGATGAAGTTCTTGAATCACAGTTGGGCATTTGTGAGATTAAAAATAAATCCTCTATGGCATCCAGAAAAAGAGATTGCTTCTCCCCAAATAGCCAATTAAGAGCCTTCTCCTTTGCCCACCATCTTGTTTCTCCCAATTTTCTGTAATCTAAAAGTTTTTCATGACCATGGCGTTTTTTAAGTTGTTTCTCCCCAAATGTTCATTCGCTTGTGTGAATCTCCAATAAAGGATGCCATGTTATTTAACAGCCCAAAAAAGTTTTTTACCTCAAGGCCTTCATAACAATCAGATACAGAGATTGAGGATGTGACTGTAGCACCATATGTAAATAGAGTCGGGCACTTCTTTAGCAATCTGTGCTCGTAAGCCTGCATATGAACCTCGCATATTTGCTGCACCATCAAATGATTCTCCAGCGATCTTATGGTAGTCAAGTCCAAGTACTTTGAAGTTAGCCGTTAACAGTTCATGAAATCCTCGACCAGATGCATCTTTAACTGGAAGAACAGAAATGAGTTGTTCCTGAATCTCTTCATTTTCACATACCTTATGACAGCTGTTGCTTGATCTACAATCCCTGCATCTTGAGTGGAATCAACTTGGATGCTAAATCTCTTTTCACCAATTCCAGAAACTATGGCTTGCTTTACACAATGAACCACTGCCATAACAACTTTATTACAGGTCTTGTATGATACAAAAAGTCACTAAACTTCCACCACCAACTGCCATTTTCCCAGCTTGTCCTCTTTTTTCTAAACTTTTTCTTGTTTCACTCTCTTGAATACTTTTTTCAAGGTGATTTTTTAATGGTACATCATAATGGGATAACAAGATCATTTCCAAAAAATTACCATGGTTAATTTCACTACTGTTAAGGCCTCTTTCACACATCGGTTTTTTTGTGTCAGGCATGATCCGTCGAACACCTGAAGGACGGATCCGGCGCTGAACCGAAAAAACTGATGCAACGGATCCGTTTTTTTGCTGGATCCGACCTGAGCTTTTGAACCCAGAAAAAGAGAGTTTTGGATGTCCGGAGACAGTGGAAAATTTAGTAGTAGTAGTAGTAGTAGTAGTCCCTGATTTCCAGAATCCGGATCAGACTTTTGACGGATTGCACAAAAGTCTGATCCGGTTCCATTCACTTGTATTATTTCCGGCCGCCTGATGTGCCGCTTCAGGCACTATCAGGCGGGTCCTGTAAACAAAAAAAAGTTACATGCACCATTTTGTCCGGCCGCCGGAATGTACATTTCCGCCGGATCCGGACAAAAACGGATACAACGCAATGACATCAGCATGATCCGGCGCTAATGAAAGTCAATGGTAAAAAAAACGCATCCGGTACCGGATCCGTTTTTTTAGCAACACGCCGGATCGTGCCTGAAGTCAAAAAACGGATGTGTGAAAGAGGCCTAAGGGTGTACAGTGACTCGTTGGTTCCGTGGGCACGAACTGGCAAGCCTTGTTTCCCTAATAGTTTTACCACATCAAAAATGCGTTTCATGACTTCAATATTCTGAAGTACTTCCTTCTTTCATTTTGAAGCTGGATCTGGGTTTATTAATATGTTGATGATTTTGTTTTTCTTTGCAATGAGGTATGCATTAGCAGCATCACAATGACTGTTTGATAATTCATGTTTTGCAACAGCTTGATAGCAGTCTAAAATTTGTACAGCCTTCAATAAAAGGTGAAACAGCATTTGAAAAGGCAATGCATATGCTGCAGAAAAATGCTTAAATTTTTTTGATTTATCACTTTCAAGGTTAGCCAAGAGCACATAACATGATCTCCATTTTGTTTCCTACGATAATAGAAATCTGCCTTCTTAAATGGATGTGGTCGCAATCCAAGGTAGTAGGTTGATAAGGATGTTGTTCAACAAATGCAATTTTTTCAGCAATAGAACTTGATGAAGATAGCACAAATGAAAGGCTGGTAGATTTTACTACATCCATGTCATCGCTTTCTGATATCATGGTGACCTCTTGCTCTGGAAGGTTCATTTGTTCTTCTTGGGAAGCACTGTGTGATTGTGGTTGAAAGCTCTGCTGTGAGCTGCTTTCAGGGAAAACCTCCATATCACTTACATTAGCATCCAAAACCTTCATTCGTATGTAACATTTTTGGAGAGCTTGAAAGTTCACTTGGATCAGCCAAAATCTCCTCTGTATTACTTTTTTGGGTTTCATCCAGGGCCGGCTCCAGGTTTTTATGGGCCCCAGGCGAAAGAGTGTCAGTGGGCCCCTTTAACACAGACCACAATTCATGATGAACAGATACTGCAGAGAAATATGGGTATAGTACAATGCCAAACACTTCACTTCTTCCATTACATGAGTGATACAGTATCGTAAATTCTACAATAGCTCAGAAACCGCCAAATCCTCACAGCACACAGTACAGACTGGACAGTACAGTCCTCCATACAATATTATGGCACCACATAGTCCTCCTGTCAAGGTAAAATATAATTTTATACTTTTATACTTTCATATTCATAGTATGTATATGTATTTTATAAACACAAAGTTTTCCTTAAAAGAATAATAAGATAATGTTAGTATCTGCTGGTGTTTGTCTCCATCTTGTGTCCTATCACTGTATTACACTCTACTGAAATACCCCCTCCTTTGGAGAATTGAGGACATACATGATACCCGAGAACAATAGAATCTTTCTTCAAGAAACGAAACTGAGGATGACAACACGATCAAGGAGGACTTAGAAGAAGATCTAAGGACCAATTAGGATGACCAGATGCTGAATGTGTACATATATAGACATGATTCAGCTTATCTCTTTTTCCTCAATCCCGCCTTTACTCCACCCCAATATTCTGTGTATGAAATCTCATGTACGTGAATAAAGAGTTCAGTGCTTACTGGAGATGGCCGCCTAATAGCACCATTTTCTTTGGGGCACGTTCTGAAGTCTGAACCAGCGTATTGTCTGATTCATTCTCGGTCGACCCGTGCTCCTAGTCTAATCTGGGGTGACTGGAGGATGAGTGGTTATAATTTTGATTCCGACAATTGGCGCCTAATAACGTGGGGCCGTGGATCGCCGCCTGTCTGGACCCATCCTGAGGACTTTACTGTGGTGCCCGCGGTGACTGAATTCGAGGACTGATCACCCTCCATCGAACACGGTAAGTTGAGATCATATATTTTATATGCGTCCCACTTGCCTGTGTGTCAGTCACTGTTTGGTCCTGTCGTATTGTCCATTTGGGTCTGGATGGGTGACTGGTTAAGTGGTGAGACCAGAGGCGATCCCACGCCACGAACCAGCAAGTCTGACCGAGTGACGTTGCTTCCTGCACGTTCTCGTGAGAATTACCACGTTCCTCCTCCTCCGGTCATTGTACCTTTATACAGATAGTTGCCTCCCGTGATTATTTGGTAGTGTCTAAATTTCTAGTATTGTATAGAGAATTGTGGTAGGGGTGCGCATATCCAAATTTCCTTAGGAGACGAATAGAGGAGGACTCTTCGTCTGAGAAAGTGACAAATAGAGGAGGACTCTTTGTCCAACCCGGGAAGTCTCATTAGGAGAAGCCCAGGTGTCAGCACATGGAGGGGGACTCTGTGCTGTGTAGAGTGTCACGGTGTACTGCGCTTTAAAGTCACCATCCATAGTTAGGGAAAAAGACAGAATTGAGGAGGACTCTTTTGTCTTGTCACAGCATTGAGGAGGACTCTGCAGTGACGGGTGGTGACCTGCGAGTGACGCCGGTGGTCTGAGTCGCGACAGATCATTTCACTCTGTTAAATCATGATGCGCATGTTTAAATCAAACAAAACCCACAAGTTAGAGGGTGGTGCTTTGGGAGTGGTTGAATTGATGAAATCACGTGGAGGCAAGAAGGCTGTTAAGAGAGTCAGGAGTTTGTATAAAATAATGAGCTTGCCAAGTACAGGCAGGCTTCAGCCTTCAGTGTGGAAGGACTTTGTCGCACAGAATGAGGGAAAGTTGAGAGATCAGGGCTCTTGTATCAAGCCCAAGCACATTTGAGAGTAGCAAATGATTTGAAAGTTGAGGTTGGAAAGGGTAGATGGAATAAGGAGGTTCGGAAAGTGCTGAGCCTTTGTTCGGATATGTAAAATGCTCTGCATATGATCTTGTTGATGTAACTAAAATGGCCGCTCCAAGCCCTCGGCCACCGCCCTATAATGGTGCCGATCTCAGAACAAAGGGAGGTTGGACCTGTCATGTGTGTGGTGAACAGAATCCGCCCTGGGCGGAGACCTGCCGTGTTTGTGGGGCAGGTCGCTCCTGGTGTAATGCCCAGCCCATCGATCTTCCCACACCCAGAAGCCATCTTCCCACACCCAGCAGCCATCTTCCCACACCCAGCAGCCATCTTCCCACACCCAGCAGCCATCTTCCCACACCCAGCAGCCATCTTGATACACCCGGAAAGGTCGACACCCCATCTCCTCCGGCGCCATCTTGAGACACCCAAGCACACCCAGTCAGGCCTATATCCCTTGCTGACACCAACCAGGGCCTACTACCAGCCCCCGCCTGCATCTGTGCAGGCCACAGCTCCCAGCATGGCACCAGATGCAACACCATTGTTCCCTTTCACACACCCCAACCCGGCATTGCTGCAATGCATGAATCTTCAGTTTTTTTAAACAATAATCAGAAGCCGCCGCCATGATATTATGGGATCCCAACGAAGGGGAAAAAGGATCAGGAGAAGAGAAAGGGGTGGGCCC
>JARQOD010000001.1:876730723-876769962 GCA_033576555.1 Oophaga sylvatica
GAGTACCACAAACTCACTATTGTCAAAATATCTATGGTTATTTTCCCGAAAATATCTATGATCACGAATCATAGAAGTGCTCTCACACCTTTCCTAGTCATCATAGTGAGGGCATCACAGGCTTAACTTAAGGTAGGTTCTTTTACTGGAGTCTCACCTACTGGAAACTTCTTAGCCCTGAGTGTTACCCTGTAGTAGATCCAGCTCACACCAATGTTTTAATCTACCTGTAGACAGTGACAAAGACAGTCACATCTTTTGGGAAGTACCCGGCCACTGCAGGGTCCCATTATGCAGACGGACATCTGAGATATGTTTTGGTCCCACAGGCCCTAACTTTTATACAAACTCGCCTGATGAATCCCAAGACTGGGGAAGAAACACGTAGGGAGATTTGGAAACCTTTCATTCTTGTGGGGGATGATCACTCCCTTTTCTGATGGTGGATTGTCTATAGCAGGATATACTTGGGGCCTGTCCTTGCCAGGACAGGAGCAATGCAGGGGTACAACAGGGAGCTAGAATAAAACTATTGCATATCTTTTTCCCCCCTTCTGTTCTTCCCCTTACAACTGGTCTGGACCGAATATCCTGTGGAGCATACGTCTGCTTACATTGGTGACACCAAACCATTTTTTAATAGAGCACTGGTTTGAACGAGCACTTTATTCATGTGGGTTTTCTTCTGTCATATATATTCTTTGCTATACTCTCAGACAGGAAGATACACAGAACCTGTCATATTACCAGCAGCTCTCCTCTTCTTATTGAAGTTATCAGTGGAGAGCCAGTGTGTCCCTCATTTTTTTCATAATCCTGTATTAATTTATTTTAGGGAAGAAAAAATAATATAAAAAAAATAAATAGACATGACAAGAGATAGAACAGGTATCTCTTTAACCCCTTCATGACCCAGCCTATTTTGACCTTAATGACCTGTCCATTTTTAACAATTCTGACCAGTGTCCCTTTATGAGGTAATAACTCAGGAACGCTTCAATGGATCTTAGCGATTCTGAGACTGTTCTTTTGTGACATATTGGGCTTCATGTTAGTGGTAAATTTAGGTCAACAATTTTTGCTTTTATTTGTGAAAAAAATGGAAATTTGGCGAAAATTTTGAAAATTTCGCAATTTTCAAATTTTGAATTTTTATTCTGTTAAATCAGAGAGTTATGTGACACAAAATAATTAATAAATAACATTTCCCATATGTATACTTTACATCAGCACAATTTTGGAAACAAAATTATTTTTTTTGTTAGGAAGTTATAAGGGTTAAAAGTTGACCAGCGATTTCTCATTTTTACAACAAAATTTACAAAACCATTTTTTATAGGGACCACCTCACATTTGAAGTCACTTTGAGGGGTCTATATGGCAGAAAAAGTGACACCATTCTAAAAACTGCACCCCTCAAGCTACTCAAAACTACATTCAAGAAGATTATTAACCATCAGGTGCTTCACAGGAAGTAAAGCAACGTGGAAGGAAAAAATGGACATTTTAATTTTTCCAACAAAAATTTTCTTTTAGCATCAATTTTTTCATTTTTACATGGGCATCAGGATAAAATGGATCCTAAAATTTGTTGGGCAATTTCTCCTGAGTACACCGATACCTCATATGTGGTCATAAATCACTGTTTGGGCGCACGGCAAGGCTCAGAAGGGAAGGAGCGCCATTTGACTTTTTGAATGGAAAATATGCTGGAATTTTTAGCGGTTGCCATGTCGCATTTGGAGAGTCCCTGTGTGCCTAAACATTGGAGCTCCCTCACAAGTGAACCCATTTTGGAAACTAGATCCCCCAAGGAACTTATCTAGATGCATAGTGAGCACTTTGAACTTCCAGGTGCTTCACAAATTGATCCGTAAAAAAAGAAAGTACTTTTTTTTCACAAAAAATTTCTTTTAGCCTCAGTTTTTTAATTTTCACATGGCCAACAGGATAAAATGGATCCTAAAATTTGTTGGCCAATTTCTCCTGAGTACACCGATACCTCATATGTGGTCATAAACCACTGTTTGGGTGCACGGCAGGGCCCAGAAGGGAAGGAGCCATTTGACTTTTTGAATGGAAAATTAGCTCAAATCATTAGCGTTTGAAGAGCCCCTGTGTGCCTAAACAATGGAAAAAAAACACAAGTGACAACATTTTGGAAACTAGACCCCTTAAGGAACTTATCTAGATGTGTTGTGAGCACTCTGAACCCCAAGTGCTTCACAGAAGTTTATAACGCAGAGCAGTGAAAATAAAAAAAATATTTTTTTTCCTCAAAAATGATTTTTTTAGCCCGCTATTTTTTATTTTCACAAGGGTAACAGGAGAAATTGGATGCCAAAAGTTGTTGTCCAGTTTGTCCTGAGCACGCTGGTACCCCATAAGTGGGGGGAAAGCACTGTTTGGGCGCATGGCAGAGCTCAGAAGGGAAGGAGCGCCATTTGACTTTTTGAATGAAAAATTAGCTCCAACCGTTAGCGGACACCATGTCATGTTTGGAGAGCCCCTGTGTGCCTAAACTTTGGAGCTCCCCCACAAATGACCCCATTTTGGAAACTAGACCCCCTAAGGAACTTATCTAGATGCATAGTGAGCACTTTAAACCCCCAGGTGCTTCACAGAAGTTTATAACGCAGAGCCATGAAAAAAAATCATTTTCTTTCCTCAAAAAATGATTTTTTAGCCCCCTATTTTTTATTTTCACAATGGTTACAGGAGAAATTGGACCCCAAAAGACGTTGTACAGTTTGTCCTGAGTACGCTGGTACCCCATATGCGGGGGGAACCACTGTTTGTGCCCACATCAGGGCTCGGAAGGGATGTAGTGATGCTTTGAAATGCCACTTGATGGAATGGTCTGCGAGCATCTTGTTACGTATGCAGAGCCCATGATGTGCCTAAACAGTAGAAACCCCCAGAAGTGACCCCATTTTGGAAACTAGACCCCTAAGGAACTTATCTAGATGTGTGGTGAGCACCTTGATCCCCCACGTGCTTCACAGAAGTTTATAACGCCTGGGCATGAAAATAAAAAAATCATATTTTTTTCCACAAACATGATCTTTTATCCCCAATTTTTTTATTTTCTCAAGGGTAACAGGAAAAATTAGACCCCAAAAGTTGTTGTCCAATTTGTCCTGAGTACGCTGATATCCCATATGTGGGAGAAAACTACTGTATGGGCACACGTCGGGGCTCGGAAGGGAAGTAGTGACATTTTGAAATGCCGACTTTGATGGAATGGTCTGCAGGTGTCATTTTACGTTTGCAGAGCCCCTGATGTGCCTAAACTGTGGAAATCTCAAAAGTGACCCCATTTTGGAAACTAGACCACCCAAGGAACTTATCTAGATGTGTAGTGAGCACTTTGAACCCCAAGTGCTTCACAGAAGTTTATAACCCAGAGCCATGAAAATAAAAGACGGATTTTGGTAAGAACTTACCTGTAAAATCCTTTTCAGCGAAGGAAGGAAAGGAGACACACTAGTTCATAACTAGTGGGTAGGCGGAGCCCCAGATAGGATTGACACCTCAGATTAAAAAGAGTGTTGACCGACCCCTCCAGCTCGGGCTCCTCCTACTCAGCTCTCCAGTTGTACACAAGCTTAAGGAAGAGCAATATCACCAGCGGAGCAACATAACCCCTTCTGAAGGACTTCAGAGAAAAAACATAAGAGTACAGGTTATGCATGCATGTAGGCAAAAATCACACAGTTCCAGGTACTACTCACTGAACCTGACTACTGCGATAAGCTGGCAATGCTGGAACAGAGCCGTAGCGCGTCGACCTCAGCCCAGAAAATCGCTATCAGAGAAGGGTCACGCTGCATCTGTAATACAACAACACACTTCTGCCATGGGAGGGAGCTGTGTCTCCTTTCCTTCCTTCGCTGAAAAGGATTTTACAGGTAAGTTCTTACCAAAATCCGTCTTTCAGCTGCAGATGGAAGGAAAGGAGACAAACTAGTTCATAACTAGTGGGACGTCCCAAAGCAGTCCAAAAATTAGGGTGGGAAAAAACCAAAAGAGGCAGAAACCCATCAACCTAGATAAATGCGCAACAGGCGCCAAATACAAGTTAACTAAAACTTAAAATACCGCTGCCTGCAGGACCCTACGTCCTAAGGCCGCATCAGCGGAAGAACTGACGTCCACCTTATAAAACTTTGTAAATGTGTGGACGGAGCGCCAGGTCGCCGCTCGGCAGAGCTGAGCTGCCGAAGCCCCTTGATGAAAGGCCCACGATGAAGCCACAGCCCTCGTGGAGTGAGCTCGAATCTTAATCGGGCAAGGTTCGCCTTTAAGACGGTAAGCCTCCAAAATGGCTGACCGAATCCAACGAGCTATAGAAACCTTGGAAGCTCGTTGACCACGCCTGCGACCTGCTGGAATCACAAACAGAGAATGTGACTTCCTAAAACCTTGAGTAACAGACAAATAGAACTTCAAGGTCCGCACTAAATCCAATTTGTGCAAGTCCCGTTCCTTTGCATTCCTTGGGCCCGGGCAAAGCGAGGGCAATACAATATCCTGGTTAACATGAAATTGCGACACCACCTTAGGTAGAAAGTCGCCCCGTGTGCGAAGCACTACTCGATCCGGGTAAAACTCCAGGAAAGGAAGCGAGCAGGAAAGAGCTGCCAACTCAGAAACCCTTCTTAAAGAGGTTACCGCCACTAAGAAGGCAATCTTCCAAGAAATTAAAGAAAGGCTAGCAGAAACCATAGGCTCAAAAGGTACATGCTGAAGAACCTCCAAGACAAGGTTGGGCCGCCAAGGAGACACAGACGCCTTCCGTGGTGGAAACTGACGGGTTACTCAGCGAAAAAAGGAACGTACGTCCCTACGCGAGGCGATAGCCTTCCGAAACAGCAAGGACAGGGCAGAAACCTGGCCTTTCAGAGTGCTAACTGTCAAACCTTTTGACCAGCCCGTACTGCAGCAAAGCCAACAAATTGGGAATGGAAAAAATCCTCGGCTTCATTGAAGAACCCGAACACCACGAAAAGAAGGCTTCCCAAGTCTTGTGACAAATCTTAGTAGTAGCCGGACCTCTGGCAGCTCGCAGAGTGCAATGACTTTGACTGAAAAACCTCTACGGGTCAATATTTCGGTCTCAAGAGCCACGCCGTCAAACGCAGAGACTTCAAGTCCGGATGACGAACGGGCCCCTGGGTTAACAGGTCCGGGACAGGAGGAAGTGGGAATGGCGGTGCCGCCAAAAGCGAAACCAGTGTCGAGAACCACGTCCTCCTTGGCCAATCCGGGGCTATCAACATAGCCGGAATTCTCTCCAGGCTGATCCGACGCAGCACCAGAGGAAGTAAAGATATCGGCGGAAACACATAGACTAGCTCGAAAAGGTCCCACGGAGCCACCAGAGCAACCACCGCCACAGCCTTTCGGGTCCTTGTACCTGGACATGAAGGTTGGTACTTTGGCATTGAACCTGGATGCCATCAAATCCACTTGGGGAGTTCCCCAACGGGAACACAGCAGTGCAAAAATTTTCGGATGAAGACTCCATTCTCCAGGATCCATCTTCTCGCGACTGAGGAAGTCCGCCGTGGTATTCTGGACTCCTGGAATGTGAATCGCAGAGATGGCTGAAACCCTGGTCTCGGCCCATAGCAGAATCCGAGACACCTCCATCATGAGTCTGGAGCTCCTTGTCCCGCCTTGGTGGTTGATATACGCGACCGCCGTCGCGTTGTCTGTCTGCACTCGGACTGGCAGACCGCTCAAAGGGAGCGTCCAGTGTTGGAGGCAAAAGAAAAAATTGCCCTCAATTCCAGGATGTTGATCGGTAGAACAGACTCTTCCGATGACCATACTCCCTGGATCCAAAGATCGTTCCAGACACCCCCCCAGCCCGTCAGGCTGGCATCGGTGGTTATGACCGACCACCTCGGAGGAGGAAAGATTTCCCCAGGGATAACGCTCCTGGACATAACCACCATCCTAGGGATTCTCGCACCCTGTGAAAGATGATGACGCTGCAATCCAGAGAAGCTTGCGATCGATCCCAATGACTCAGAATAAGCCTTTGGAGGGCCCTGGGATGAAATTGGTCAAACGGAAGTGCCTCCATGGACGTCAAACCCAGAAGGCGCATACACTTCCGAAAGGACATTGCTGTCGCAGACCTCATAATCTGTACATGTCGAAAGAGACATGCCCGCTTGTCTGGAGGAAGGGACACCACCGTCCGTACCGTGTCGAAATGCATTCCCAAAAACAGGATTGACTGCGATGGTTCCAGAGACGACTTCTCCCAATTGACCAGCCACCCGAAATCCTCCAGGAGCTGAAGGGATAGATTGCGAGCCGTCCCCGCCTCCTCCTTTGAGGACGCCACAATCAGAAGGTCGTCCAGGTAGGGAAATCGTAACCCCCTGTCTTCGAAGAATTGCCATGAGGGGCGCTAGAATTTTTGTAAAAACTCTGGGCGCCGAAGCCAAGCCGAATGGCAGAGCCACAAACTGGTAATGGTCCTGACCTATGGCAAAACGAAGGAAAAGCCGGTGAGCCCTTCCGACGGGAACATGCAAATAAGCGTCGCGAATGTCAATTGACCAAAAAGACGTTCTGCGACAGGGCTGCCACAACGGAACGAAGTGACTCCATGCGGAATTTTCGGGATGTAAACATGCCGATTCATCTTTGAAATCCAAAATAGGGCGAAATGTGTCCTCCTTTTTGGGGACCACAAAGAGGTTGGAATAAGAATCCTCTTCCCGGTCCTCTGCGGAACCGGTATCACCACACCCTTCTGCAGAAGGGAATCGACCTCTCGTAGTAGAGCGGCAAATAGCTCGGCTCTGACGGAATGCGAGATTGGCAAAACCTGTCCGGGGGTCGAGAAAGAAACTCTATGAAGTAGCCTGCCAACACAACCTGTGTCACCCAGGCGTCCGACACACGGGAAACCCAAGTCGGTTTGAATTGGAGTAAACGACCCTCCACTCGAGAGCGCTCGAGTGAAACCCAGACGTCAGACCGCTTTTAGCGGGTTTTTTGCCAGCTTCTGTCTTAATGGAAGTTCTGTTTCCAGGGTATGCGGAATTTCTGAGAATTCCCCCCTTTTTTTTTTTTTAAAAAAGAGAGGAACGACCCAAACCCCAGAGGGTTGACCGGATCATCCCTGGACCGAAAGGACCGCCGACAACAACCGGCACTAGTCCTGCCAGACGCAGAAGTCACAGCTCTGCGCTGCGGTAAAGCTGTTTCTTTTGCCTCAGCAATCAGCTCTGTGAGGTCAGATTCAAATAGCTGACCACCTTGTAAGCTAAAGATAGCAAACCCTGCTTGGAAACCGCGTTCCACTGTCTAAACCACAGTGCTCTTCTGACTGTGACTGCCGAGGATTGCGCCCTGGATAGCAGTGACGCAGAATCCTTCAACTTGAAAAGCCCATCTATCTCGATAGAGGGGATCCATCTTGTCACGCCGTCCGTAGACGGTCCAAACGGCTCAGGGAAACTTTACAAGTACACATAGATCCTTAATACTGAATTCATGACCGCGGCCTCGCAGATGGATATTGTTGCCATCTCCATTTTTCTGTTGCAGACTCGTTCACTTCAGGAGATCCAATTAACTATCAACTCCGTAGAGAACGGATACAGTTTGTAAAGCCGTCGCGACCTATGCGACTCCTGAAACATCCCGACTTACCAGGACGTCTAGTTACCTCTCTCTGGTAACTGTAACGCCCTCATGGCTCCAATAGTACGGTCCATGAGAGAGGCAGAGTGTCCCTGCCGATCCTCCTTGTCGAAAAGGACATCTTCGCTACGCGAGAAGAAAGGCACCGATTTGTGTCGCTTCCTTGAGAGGATCTAGCTGACACTCCATAACCTAGAAGGTCAGACAGGCCATCATAGAAACTAGCGAGGGCCTCCATTTTGACACCACTGGAACCTCCGACCGCTGCGCATGACGCCGTCATGGTCTGCGTGTCAGATTCTGACATGTCCTTGCACAGTATAAGGCAGGTTAAACCTGTCAGTAACTAGAACAGTGTGTTTCTTAAAGAAAAACAATCGCTGAAGGGTTAAAGCTCTTAAAGAGAGAGCTACCCCAGCATTAAGAGTTAACCGCCTAAGAAGGGGTTAAAGTAGCAGACTCCCCACAACCTTGATAATGAAAAAGTTGTGCGAGCCCCAAGTGCCTCTTATAAGGCAGCAGCTGCAGGACAGCTATGTCACACTAACAGAAAAACGTTCCACAAGATAGCTAAAAAATTGCGCAATGACCGCCAAAGTTGTTAAGGAAATCGCTAACCGCTTATGCGATGTTAATGAGATCGCCCAGATTGGCAGCTACTAGTGACATTAAAAAATGATCACACAAATGATCGCATAGTATGCGTCGTTATCAAGATCGTTAGTGGAAACATATAGTGGCAGTATTAAAATCGCAGACTCCCCACAACCTCTTTATTATTATTGAAAAGAGTGTGCGAGCCCCTTATGCGATAACAGCCGCAGGACAACGCAGTCTGTCACTCATTAGTGCCCCAGAAGGCGCCCGCGCTGTGGGGGTGAAGGGGTTAAGCTTCTGCCCGCGAGCTAGAAGCGACTCACCCAGCTGGTAACAGTGTAACATCTTGCCGGGAGGGGAGGAGGGAGAAGAGCCAGAAGAAGCTTTTAGCCTGCTTCTTTAATGGCCGCCGCGCTGTGCCTCCGTGTGCTCCATGAGGGAAGCCGGAAATGGAGACAGCAGTAAAGCGCGCGCTCAGAGCGGCGCGAAAATTCAAATAAAAAGGCGCGCACTCCTCTCCTATGTCCTGCAGGCATCCACCTGCGGACAAAAAACACCAGTCACCGACATGTATTGTACAGCGGCTGCCGCAGCAGTCGCTTAAACACTCACACACACATTAATAAAAATGCGTGGTACTCACCAGCCGAAACGCCACAGGGACCCCAGGGGTTTCTGGCGCGTGCCCATGCTTCCCCCAGGGCGGGGGACGCAGTGACCCCTGCAGCGCGGTTTGCGCCCCGCCAGGGAAGCCATCCTCATCCCCCCGGGCCGGCAGGGTTCTGCAGGGACCACCATATAGGGTAATACAGATCCGCCAAGGGAGAGGTGGGGGTCCAGCAGCGCTGAGACCCCTGAGACCTCTAGACCACATTTGGTGATCCAAGTCTCTTGTCCGATAAAAAATAATAAAATCTTCTGAGGAGCTGCTTCCAGCAGCGACTATCCTCTGAGACCTCAAATTGTAAACTGGAGAGCTGAGTAGGAGGAGCCCGAGCTGGAGGGGCCGGTCACACTCTTTTTAATCTGAGGTGTCAATCCTATCTGGGGCTCCGCCTACTCACTAGTTATGAACTAGTGTGTCTCCTTTCCTTCCATCTGCAGCTGAAAAATCATTTTTTTTCCTCAAAAAATGATTTTTTTAGCCTGCAATTTTTTATTTTCACAAGGGTAACAGGAGAAATTGGACCCCAAAAGTTGTCCTGTTTGTCCTGAGTACGCTGGTACCCCATATGTGGGGGGAACCACTGTTTGGGCACACGTCAGGGATCGGAAGGGAAGTAATGACGTTTTGAAATGCCGACTTGATGGAATGGTCTGCGGCCATCTTGTTACGTATGCAGAGCCCATAATGTGCCTAAACAGTAGAAACCCCCCACAAGTGACCCCATTTTGGAAACTAGATCCCCCAAGGAACTCATCTAGATTTGTGGTGAGCACTTTGAACCCCCAAGTTTTTCACAGAAGTTTATAACGCAGAGCCGTGAAAATAAAAAATCATTTTTTTCAGCCAAAATTTTTTAGTCCCCAATTTTTTTATTTTCCCAAGGGTAACAGAAGAAATTGTACCCCAAATTTGTTGTGCAATTTTTCCTGAGTACGCTGATACCCCATATGTCGGGGTAAACCACTGTTCGGGCACGTCGGGGCTTGGAATGGAGGGAGCACTGTTTGACTTTTTGAATGCAAAATTGACTGGAATAAATGGTGGCGCCACCTCACGTTTGGAGACCCCCTGATGTGCCTAAATAGTGGAAACCCCTCAATTCTAACTCCAACCCTAACCGCAACACACCCTAACCACAACCCTAACCCCAACACACCCCTAACCCTAATCCCAACCCTAACCATAACCCTAACCCCAACTCACCGCTAACCCTAATCCTAACCACAAGCCTAACCCAAATCCCAACCCTAATCCCAACACACCCCTAACCCTAATCCCAACTCTAACCCTAACCACAAGCCTAACCCTAATCCCAATCCTAACCCTAATTCCAACTCTAACCCTAATTCCAACCCTAACCCTAATTCTAACCCTAACCCTAATTCTAATCCTAACCCTAACCCTAGTTCTAACCCTAACCCTAATGCTAACCCTAATGGAAAAATAAAAATATTTTTTTTGTTTTATTACTTGTCCCTACCCCTACGGGGGTGATAAAAGGGGGTTTACTTTTTTTTTTTATTTTGATCACTGTGAGAGTTTATCACAGTGATCAAAATAAATGAATGGAATCTGCCGGCCGGCAGGCGCACTGCACATGCGCCCGCCATTTTCCAAGATGGCGGCGCCCATGAAATATCCCATAGGGACTCCGGGACGGCCACAGGGACATCGCAGGTCCCGGAAGAGGTGAGGAGGGGGATCGGAACGCCCTGGGGAGCGGATCGTAGGGGAGCAGATAGTGACAGTGGCGACCGATCGCTCCCATCAATCGGTGGTGGCAGCTGATCGCCACCATCACTCGGTGGTGGGGGGGGGGTCGGATCTCGGTCTCCAGCCATGGCAGATGCTATTGCAGCATCTGCCATGGCTGGATTGTAATATTTCACCAAATTTCATTGGTGAAATATTACAAATCGCTCTGATTGGCTGTTAAAAGTGAAACAGCCAATCAGAGCGATCGTAGCCACGTGGGGGTTAAGCCACCCCCCTGTGGTGAAGCGCAAAGGGTCTTGTGCCTGCGGGTCGGGTGACCTTTCAGTGACCCCGGTCACCCGACCCGCAGGAGCGTGATTTATACCATGACGCCTACGTAGGCGTCATGGGTCAGGAAGGCACAGGTTTTCATGACGCCGACGTAGGCGTCATGGGTCGGGAAGGAGTTAAAGCACCACTCCAACATTTTTTTTCAGCTATGGAGTAGCACTTTAAATGTAAGCCCCCTGTCTTATTCTCACCCTGTAGTGGCTCCATCCTTTTTCAGCAGTGCACCAGTCCCATGGCATCATCTTGTGCCCATAACTTCTGACTGGCCGCTTACATCACAAGCTCCCAATGTATCTCTATGAGAGCCGGAACGGTGCCAGAGTGAAGCTCTCAGAAATGTATTGAGCTGTGACCTCCGATACACTCCATGAAACATTAGAGCTGCCGGAAGGTCAGAAAGGAGCCCAATGGAGGCAACACTGGAAATAGATGAAGAAGGTGGAGGGTGAGCATAAAGCAGGGGGCTGGAGACTTACATTTAAAGCACCACTCCATCACTGAAGAAAAACAAAGTGCTAGAGTGGTGCTTTAAACACTGAGAATTCTCATACAGTTAACAAAGATCTCTGTTGTGAATAGGCTGGAAATGAGTTCTGAGCAGAAGCTTCCTCTGGTGGTTACAAACGGTACTGGACTGTCCAGTGAAGATTGGGAATCAGGTGTTACTGACTGGTCTTATATAAGGAAGTCGCCTTCCCATCAGGGTTGCCGGTGATCAATTGTTCTGGTCTCAATCCTTGATTCCTGTTTCCTTGGTAGCCTGCTGTGTCGTTTCTGAATCTCCTGCTAACAGATAAGACATTTTCTTCTTTTTGTTTTTGTGCTTGATTTTTACATTTTGTCCTGCACTTCTGTGGGGGCCTTCAAAGCCCCAGAGGGGACCCTGAAGGCCCCCACAGAAGTGCAGGACAAAATGCAAAAATCAAGCACAAAAACAAAAAGAAGAAAATGTCTTATCTGTTAGCAGGAGATTCAGAAACGACACAGCAGGCTACCAAGGAAAGAGGAATCAAGGATTGAGACCAGAACAATTGATCACCGGCAACCCTGATGGGAAGGCGACTCCCTTATATAAGACCAGTCAGTAACATCTGATTCCCAATCCTCACAATCTTCACTGGACAGTCCAGTACCGTTTGTAACCACCAGAGGAAGCTTCTGCTCAGAACTCATTTCCAGCCTATTCACAACAGTAGCTGAACAAGTCTTCCAAATATGTAATGGCGGTTAGACAAGAAGAAATACTGACACAGACAGAAAATAGTATGAGCAAACGTTGGGGCCCAAACTTACTAAATAGAAAAGGATAGGAAGGGCACTTACTGCAATCTCAAAAAACCTGAAAGCACCAACACTACTAATTTCAAAAACACCTGAGATCACACGACCTCTACCACCTAAATTAGTTCTCTGGTGTAACCAAAAACAAAACAGCAGCCACTGAAAAAACTGGAAAAAGCAAATGTACAAACATCAGTGGCTGAACTGAACTGAGAGGGCAAAAGCCCCCAGAGGGGACCCTGAAGGCCCCCACAGAAGTGCAGGACAAAATGCAAAAATCAAGCACAAAAACAAAAAGAAGAAAATGTCTTATCTGTTAGCAGGAGATTCAGAAATGACACAGCAGGCTACCAAGGAAACAGGAATCAAGGATTGAGACCAGAACAATTGATCACCGGCAACCCTGATGGGAAGGCGACTCCCTTATATAAGACCAGTCAGTAACACCTGATTCCCAATCCTCACAATCTTCACTGGACAGTCCAGTACCGTTTGTAACCACTAGAGGAAGCTTCTGCTCAGAACTCATTTCCAGCCTATTCACAACAGATCTCATCAGAGGTGAACTTTCACGAATAATTTCCAGCACATCTTGAAATGGAACTAGTTCCAAGAGATCTCGCTCCACGGACATGATCATAAAGGCTTCAAGCAGGTCTTGTCCCATTGTAACCCGCAGTCTTGTCTTTATGAGTTTGAGCTTGCTGAATGCTCTTTCACATGCAACTTGTGTGAAAAACAGAGTCAGTAAGTACTCATATGTCACAGACAGATTCTCATAGGCAGCTGAATAGAGATTGCACTTCAAGAGTAATCGGTAACAGCAGAGAAAGCAATTTTTACATGACTTGCATTTAGTTTTGACAATGTCTGTAGGTACACCCCATTCACCTCCATCTTCTTCTGTAGCTGCAGCTGTTTTTTCTGGTTCATCCAAGTGTACCATCAAGTTAGGAAAGAGGTTTGCAAAACTTCTGAGCGCACTAATAAGAGTTTCTTTATTAACTTTTGATAATTCAGAGATTCTTGATAGGGTGCCTTCCTTGAGTTGGATGCAAAAATTGCGTATCAATTATCAACTGTTTATTTTCTGAAAATCTTTCAGTGAGGCTTGTCAAAATTTGATCTAAAATTGGCCAGTATACTTTCACACAAAAACGTTGTGTTTCATCAGCTGGACGTTCAACTGAGCTTTCACCTGCCATTCTTTTCTTTCTGCCAGTCCTCTTCACTTGGATCCCTGTTTCAATCTCCAAGAATGAAATAATATCACGACTCGATATTAGATCATTCATTGTTAATGCAAACTGTGTAGCAGTTTCTTTAATATGTTCAAATGTTATCTTCTTAAGCTGATCAACTGCATTTTCGATCATTGTCCATGCTACCATAAAGTCAAGGCCACTTGTCTGCATATATTTTGAAACAGGGCCGATAACGTCAACAATAGGAAGAAACACGTTTGCTATTAAAATGGTCTTGAACTTGCACATCTTTTCATACAGGGATGTAGCCTCAGATGAAGTTCTTGAATCACAGTTGGGCATTTGTGAGAATAAAAATAAATCCTCTATGGCATCCAGAAAAAGAGATTGCTTCTCCCCCAAATAGCCAATTAAGAGCCTTCTCCTTTGCCCACCATCTTGTTTCTCCAATTTTCTGTAATCTTAAAAGTTTTTCATGACCATGGCGTTTTTTAAGTTGTTCTCCCCAAATGTTCATTCGCTTGTGTGAATCTCCAATAAAGGATGCCATGTTATTTAACAGCCCAAAAAAGTTTTTTACCTCAAGGCCTTCATAACAATCAGATACAGAGATTGAGGATGTGACTGTAGCACCATATGTAAATAGAGTCGGGCACTTCTTTAGAAATCTGTGCTCGTAAGCCTGCATATGAACCTCGCATATTTGCTGCACCATCAAATGATTCTCCAGCGATCTTATGGTAGTCAAGTCCAAGTACTTTGAAGTTAGCCGTTAACAGTTCATGAAATCCTCGACCAGATGCATCTTTAACTGGAAGAACAGAAATGAGTCGTTCCTGAATCTCTTCATTTTTCACATACCTTATGACAGCTGTTGCTTGATCTACAATCCCTGCATCTTGAGTGGAATCAACTTGGATGCTAAATCTCTTTTCACCAATTCCAGAAACTATGGCTTGCTTTACACAATGAACCACTGCCATAACAACTTTATTACAGGTCTTGTATGATACAAAAAGTCACTAAACTTCCACCACCAACTGCCATTTTCCCAGCTTGTCCTCTTTTTTCTAAACTTTTTTCTTGTTTCACTCTCTTGAATACTTTTTTCAAGGTGATTTTTAATGGTACATCATAATGGGATAACAAGATCATTTCCAAAAAATTACCATGGTTAATTTCACTACTGTTAAGGCCTCTTTCACACATCCGTTTTTTTGTGTCAGGCATGATCCGTCGAACACCTGAAGGGACGGATCCGGAACCGAAAAAACTGATGCAACGGATCCGTTTTTTTGCTGGATCCGACCTGAGCTTTTGAACCCAGAAAAAGAGAGTTTTGGATGTCCGGAGACAGTGGAAAATGTAGTAGTAGTAGTAGTAGTAGTCCCTGATTTCCAGAATCCGGATCAGACTTTTGACGGATTGCACAAAAGTCTGATCCGGTTCCATTGACTTCTATTGTTTCCAGCCGCCTGATGCGCCGCTTCAGGCACTATCAGGCGGCTCCTGTAAACAAAAAAAAGTTACATGCACCGTTTTGTCCGGCCGCCGGAATGTACATTTCCGCCGGATCCGGACAAAAACGGATACAACGCAATGACATCAGGCATGATCCGACGCTAATGAAAGTCAATGGTAAAAAAACGCATCCGGTACCGGATCCGTTTTTTTTAGCAACACGCCGGATCGTGCCTGAAGTCAAAAAACGGATGTGTGAAAGAGGCCTAAGGGTGTACAGTGACTCGTTGGTTCCGTGGGCACGAACTGGCAAGCCTTGTTTCCCTAATAGTTTTACCACATCAAAAATGCGTTTCATGACTTCAATATTCTGAAGTACTTCCTTCTTTCATTTTGAAGCTGGATCTGGGTTTATTAATATGTTGATGATTTTGTTTTTCTTTGCAATGAGGTATGCATTAGCAGCATCACAATGACTGTTTGATAATTCATGTTTTGCAACAGCTTGATAGCAGTCTAAAATTTGTACAGCCTTCAATAAAAGGTGAAACAGCATTTGAAAAGGCAATGCATATGCTGCAGAAAAATGCTTAAATTTTTTGATTTATCACCTTCAAGGTTAGCCAAAAGCACATAACATGATCTCCATTTTGTTTCCTACGATAATAGAAATCTGCCTTCTTAAATGGGATGTGGTCGCAATCCAAGGTAGTAGGTTGATAAGGATGTTGTTCAACAAATGCAATTTTTTCAGCAATAGAACTTGATGAAGATAGCACAAATGAAAGGCTGGTAGATTTTACTACATCCATGTCATCGCTTTCTGATATCATGGTGACCTCTTGCTCTGGAAGGTTGATTTGTTCTTCTTGGGAAGCACTGTGTGATTGTGGTTGAAAGCTCTGCTGTGAGCTGCTTTCAGGGAAAACCTCCATATCACTTACATTAGCATCCAAAACCTTCATTCGTATGTAACATTTTTGGAGAGCTTGAAAGTTCACTTGGATCAGCCAAAATCTCCTCTGTATTACTTTTTTGGGTTTCATCCAGGGCCGGCTCCAGGTTTTTATGGGCCCCAGGCGAAAGAGTGTCAGTGGGCCCCTTTAAACACAGACCACAATTCATGATGAACAGATACTGCAGAGAAATATGGGTATAGTACAATGCCAAACACTTCACTTCTTCCATTACATGAGTGATACAGTATCGTAAATTCTACAATAGCTCAGAAACCGCCAAATCCTCACAGCACACAGTACAGACTGGACAGTACAGTCCTCCATACAATATTATGGGCACCACATAGTCCTCCAAACAGTATTACGGGCCAAATATAATGCTCCATAAAGAATATTGGACCCCAAATAATGCTCCAATACAGAATACTGGTCCCCATATAATGCTCCATACAAAATATGAAGCTCTCCTCTGCACTGTGCTGCGTTCTGCGCAGTTACGGCTCAGGAAAGGGCGCTGTGGAAAGACTCCCAATCATCCTCATCATTGCCTCCCCATCATCATCGAGTCCCCATCATCATCATCATTGCCTCCCCATCATTATCATCATCATTGTCTCCCCATCATCATCATCATTGCCTCCCCATCATATTCTCCTCACGATCATCATTGCCTCCCCATCATCATCATCATTGCCTCCGGCTCCTCACCACCATCACTGCCTCCCCCCACCACCATCACACATACAGCACCACACACAGACAGCACCGCAGCACTATCTCACATACACACACACAAAGCACCGCACTACATACAAACACACTGATACACACACACACGCACCTCACATCTCACCTGTCCGGCGTCCGCGCTCTCTCTGCCAGAGCCGGCCGCTGAATGATGACGTCATTCAGCGGCGCTGCTGTGAGAGGAAGCGCGGGAGCCCTGCAGAGGGAGCCTGGAGCTGCGGATTGCGGAGGCACCGGGAGAAGTGAGTATTGTGCCGGGCCGACTGCCGGGGCCCTGAGCAAGCGGGGGGGCCCAGTGGCGGCGCTGGCACCGCTCTCCTCTGCTGACGGGCGCCGGGGTGCCCGACGGCGAGTGGGCCCCCCCGCCTGCTCAGGGCACCGGCACTTGCCCGGGTATGCCGGGTGCTGACGCCGATCCTGGTTTCATAGGTTCCTTAAGAAAAGATTTATGTCAGTGAAAACAAAAGGTCTTTGGTTTATAGCGCTTTAATGCCGCACTACCACCTAAACCAATATAGTTCTGGCCCGTCAGTAGCCCTGGGATGTGACAAGAGCATTGTTTTTTTTCTATGAGATTTACTATTAAACATATTAAACATTTGAAAAGTGTAAATCTTTAAAGCAATATGGACATGGTGACATTTGATTGGTCTTCAAACCACCAAAAGCTCAACCATTTTTTATGGATAATGAAAATTATCATACATTTAGGTGTTACTGCGGATTAAAGATATTCGTGCAGAAACCAAATGAACGTAATATGCTCAAGAAAATCCATGAACTCAAACAAAGCAAAACATTATGCAAACATTGGTTGCTGTACGTCTACTCTTACAATAGCGTCATCGTCATTATGTTAAAGCATGCTATATCATATCTCTCTGAAGCGGTATGTTAGAGGGCCATAAAAGTCGGACTGAAATTTGCCCACAAGGTTACCAGGGCCCACAGCTCTCTCGAGTCAAGCACGACAGCCGCATATGCATCTGCCAGGCTCTGCTTGGGAAACTTGCAGGCCAATCTGTATATTGTGGGCAGATTTCAATTCGACTGCACACTTATGGTTACTGTAGAAGACTCAAAACTGTATCTCATGCCAGAGAGGTATGTGGACCAATAGACTTACTATTGAGCCCATACAATGCTCCATGCACTCGGCTCTTGCAGGAGCTAGGCATTTCAGAGCATTCTTTTCAGTAATCGGGGAATGCCTCAGCACCTGTACCCCAATGACTGGAAGCACAGAAGCCTTTAGAATATTTAAAAAATGTTTGTATATGATTGGTACCTTTTAAACATTTTCACCCATAATTTAACCCCTTTACCACCGAGGGTAGTTTGCACGTTAATGACCGGGCCAATTTTTACAATTCTGACCACTGTCTCTTTATAAGGTTACAGTGGTGGCCAAAAGTATTGGCACCCCTGCAATTCTGTCATATAATACTCAGTGTCTTCCTGAAAATGATTGCAATCACAAATTATTTGCTATTTTTATCTTCATTTAATTTGCTTGCAAGGAAAAAACACAAAAGAGAATGAAGCAAAAATCAAATCCTTGATCATTTCACACAAAACTCCAAAAATTGGCCAGACAAAATTATTGGCACCCTCAGCCTAATACTTGGTTGCACAACCTTTAGCCAAAATAACTGTGAACAACCGCTTCCGGTAACCATCAATGAGTTTCTTACAATGCTCTGCTGGAATTGTAGACCATTCTTCTTTGGCAAACTGCTCCAGGTCCCTGATATTTGAAGGGTGCATTCTCCAAACTGCCATTTTGAGATCTCTCCACAGGTGTTCTATGGGATTCAGGTCTGGACTCATTGCTGGCCACCTTAGAAGTCTCCAGTGCTTTCTCTCAAACCATTTTATAGTGCTTTTGGAAGTGTGTTTTGGGTCATTGTCCTGCTGGAAGACCCATGACCTCTGAGGGAGACCCAGCTTTCTCACACTGGGCCCTACATTATGCTGCAAAATTTGTTGGTAGTCTTCAGACTTCATAATGCCATGCACACGGTCAAGCAGTCCAGTGCCAGAGGCAGCAAAGCAACCCCAAAACATCAGGGAACCTCTGCCATGTTTGACTGTAGGGACCGTGTTCTTTTCTTTGAATGCCTCTTTTTTTTTTTTCCTGTACACTCTATGTTGATGGTTTTTCCGAAAAAGCTCGACTTTTGTCTCATCTGACCAGAGAACATTCTTCCAAAACGTTTTAGGCTTTCTCAGGTAAGTTTTGGCAAACTCCAGCCTGGCTTTTTTATGTCTCGGGGTAAGAAGTGGGTCTTCCTGGGTATCCTACCATACAGTTCCTTTTCATTCAGACGTCAACGGATAGTACGGGTTGACAGTGTTGTACCCTCGGACTGCAGGGCAGCTTGAACTTGTTTGGATGTTAGTCAAGGTTCTTTATCCACCATCCGCACAATCTTGCGTTGAAATCTGTCGTCAATTTTTCTTTTCCTTCCACATCTAGGGAGGTTAGCCACAGTGCCATGGGCTTTAAACTTCTTGATGACAATGCGCACGGAAGACACAGAAACATTCAGGTCTTTGGAGATGGACTTGTAGCCTTGAGATTGCTCATGCTTCCTCACAATTTGGTTTCGCAAGTCCTCAGACAGTTCTTTGGTCTTCTTTCTTTTCTCCATGCTCAATGTGGTACACACAAGGACACAGGACAGAGGTTGAGTCAACTTTAATCAATGTTAACTGGCTGCAAGTGTGATTTAGTTATTGCCAACACCTGTTAGGTGCCACAGGTAAGTTACAGGTGCTGGTGATTACACGAATTAGAGAAGCATCACATGATTTTTCAAACAGTGCCAATACTTTTGTCCACCCCCTTTTTTAGGTTTGGTGTGGAATTATATCCAATTTGGCTTTAGGTCAATTCTTTTTGTGTTTTTTCATTGAAGACAAATTAAATGAAGATAATAATACCAAAGAATTTGTGTTTGCAATCATTTTCAGGAAGAAACTGAGTATTATCTGACAGAATTGCAGGGGTACCAATACTTTTGGCCACCACTGTATAACTCTGGAACGCTTCAACAGATCTTTGCAATTCTGAGAATGTTTTCTTGTGACATATTGTACTTCATGATAATGGTAAAATTTCTTCGATATATCTTGTGGTTATTTATGAAAAAAATCGAAATATGGCGAAAATTTAGAAAATTTGCTATTTTGAAACTTTGAATTTTTATTCCCTTAAAACAGAGAAATATGTCACACAAAATAGTTACTAAATAATATTTTCCAAATGTCTACTTTACATCAGCACAATTTTGAAACCAAATTTTTTTTTTGTTACGAAGTTATAAGGGTTAAAAGTTGACCAGCGATTTCTCATTTTTAACAACAAATTGTACAAAACAATTTTTTTTAGGACCACCTCACATTTGAAGTCACTTTGAGGGGTCTATATGGCAGAAAATACCCAAAAGTGACACCATTCTAAAAACTGCACCCCTCAAGGGACTCAAAACCACATTCAAGAAGTTTATTAACCCTTCAAGTGCTTCACAGGAGCTGAAGCAAATTGGAAGGAAAAAATTAACATTTAACTTTTTAGTCACAAAAATGATCTTTTACAAACAATTTTTTTTATTTCAACAAGGGTAAAAGGAGAAAATGGACAGAAAAAGTTGTGCGCAATTTCTCCTGAGTATGCCGATACCCCATATGTGGGGGAAAACCACTGTCTGGGCGCACGGCCAGGCTCGGAAGGGAAGGAGCGCCGTTTGACTTTTTTCAAACCAAAATTGGCTGGAATTGAGATTCAATGCCATGTCGCGTTTGGAGAGCCCCTGATGTGCCTAAACAGTGGAAACTCCCCACAAGTGACACCATTTTGGAAACTAGACCCCCTAACGAACTTATCTAGATCTGTGATGAGCACTTTGAACCCCCAAGTGCTTCACACAAGTTTATAATGTAGAGCCGTAAAATAAAAAAATCATATTTTTTCCACAAACATGATCTTTTAGTCCCCAGTTTTTATGTTCCCAAGGGTAACAGGAGAAATTGGACCCAAAAGTTGTTGTCCAATTTGTCCTGAGTACGCTGATACCCTATATGTGAGCACTTTGAACCCCCAAGTGTTTCACTAAAGTTTATAATGCCTGGGTGTGAAAAAAAAAAAATTCCACAAAAATGATTTTTAATTTTGATTTTTCCAAAGAAATTGGACCCAAAAATTGTTGTCCAATTTTTCCTGAGTACGCTGATACCCCATATGTGGGGGAGAAATACTGTTTTGGTGCACTTCAGGGCTCGGAAAGGAAGTAATGACGTTTTGGAATGCAGACTTTGATGGGTGTCATGTTCAGTTTGCAGAGTCCCTGATGTGCCTAAACAGTGGAAATCCACCACAAGTGACACCATTTGGAAACTAGACCCCCTAAGGAACTTATCTAGATCTGTGGTAAGCACTTTGAACCACCAAGTGCTTCACACAAGTTTATAATGCCCGGGCATGAAAATAAAAAAATCCTATTTTTTTTCCCACAAAAATAATATTTAAGTCACCAATTTTTTATTTTCCCAAAGGTAACATGAGAAATTGGACCATAAAAGTTGTTGTCCAATTTGTCCTGATTACGCTGATACCCCATATGTGGGGGGAACCACTGTTTGGGCGCACGGCAGAGCTCAGAAGGGAAGGAGCGCCATTTGACTTTTTCAAACCAAAATTGGCTGGAATCGAGATTGGATGCCATGTCGCATTTGGATAGCCCCTGATGTGCCTAAACAGTGGGAATCCCCCACAAGTGACCCCATTTTAGAAACTAGACCCCTAAGGAACTTATCTAGATCTGTGGTGAGCACTTTGAACCCCCAAGTGCTTCACACAAGTTTATAATGTAGAGCCGTAAAATATAAAAAATCATATTTTTTTGACACAAAAATGATCTTTTCACCCCAATTTTTATTTTCCTAAGGTAACAACACCTCAAAAGTTATTGTGCAATTTGTCCTGAGTACGCTGATACCTAATATGTGGGGGTAAACCACTGTTTGGTGCAAGGCAGAGCTTGGAAGGGAAGGAGCGCATTGTGAGCACGTTCAAACCCCCAAATGTTTCACTAAAGTTTATAATGTCTGGGCGTGAAAAAAAAAAATTCCACAAAAAATGATTTTTTTAGTCCTCAATTTTCCAATTTTTGATTTTTCACAAGAAAATTAGACCCCAAAAGTTGTTGTCCAATTTGTCCTGAGTACACTGATACCCCATATGTGGGGGGGAATACTGTTTGGGCACACGGCGGGGCTCAGAAAGGAAGTAATGACATTTTGGAATGCAGACTTTGATGGGTTTCATGTTCAGTTTGCAGAGCCCCTGATGTGCCTAAGCAGTGTAAACCCCCACAAGTGACGCCATTTTGGAAACTAGACCCCCTAAGGAACTTATCTAGATCTGTGGTGAGTACTTTGAACCCCCAAGTGCTTCACAGAAGTTTATAACGCCCGGGCGTGAAAATAAAAAAATGATATTTTTTCCACAAACAATGATCTTTTAGTCCCCAGTTTTTTATGTTCCCAAGGGTAACAGGAGAAATTGGACCCAAAAAGTTGTTGTTCCAATTTGTCCTGAGCACGCTGATACCCTATATGTGGGAGAAAACTACTGTATGGGCACACGTCGGTGCTCGGAAGTGAAGTAGTGACGTTTCGTAATGCAGACTTTGATGGAATGGTCTGCGGGTGTCATGTCGCGTTTGGAGAGCCCCTGATGTGCCTAAATAGTGGAAACCCCCACAAGTGACCCCATTTTGGAAACTAGACCCCCAAATGAACTTATCTACAGTGGTGGCCAAAAGTATTGGCACCCCTGCAATTCTGTCAGATAATACTCAGTTTCTTCCTGAAAATGATTGCAAACACAAATTCTTTGGTATTATTATCTTCATTTAATTTGTCTTCAATGAAAAAACACAAAAAGAATTGACCTAAAGCCAAATTGGATATAATTCCACACCAAACCTAAAAAAGGGGGTGGACAAAAGTATTGGCACTGTTTGAAAAATCATGTGATGCTTCTCTAATTCGTGTAATCACCAGCACCTGTAACTTACCTGTGGCACCTAACAGGTGTTGGCAATAACTAAATCACACTTGCAGCCAGTTAACATTGATTAAAGTTGACTCAACCTCTGTCCTGTGTCCTTGTGTGTACCACATTGAGCATGGAGAAAAGAAAGAAGACCAAAGAACTGTCTGAGGACTTGAGAAACCAAATTGTGAGGAAGCATGAGCAATCTCAAGGCTACAAGTCCATGTCCAAAGACCTGAATGCTCCTGTGTCTTCCGTGCGCAGTGTCATCAAGAAGTTTAAAGCCCATGGCACTGTGTCTAACCTCCTTAGATGTGGAAGGAAAAGAAACATTGACGACAGATTTCAATGCAAGATTGTGCGGATGGTGGATAAAGAACCTCGACTAACATCCAAACAAGTTCAAGCTGCCCTGCAGTCCGAGGGTATAACAGTGTCAACCCGTACTATCCGTCGGCGTCTGAATGAAAAGGGACTGTATGGTAGGATACCCAGGAAGACCCCACTTCTTACCCCGAGACATAAAAAAGCCAGGCTGGAGTTTGCCAAAACTTACCTGAGAAAGCCTAAAATGTTTTGGAAGAGTGTTCTCTGGTCAGATGAGACAAAAGTCGAGCTTTTTGGGAAAACCATCAACATAGAGTGTACAGGAAAAAAAAAGAGGCATTCAAAGAAAAGAACATGGTCCCTACAGTCAAACATGGCGGAGGTTCCCTGATGTTTTGGGGTTGCTTTGCTGCCTCTGGCACTGGACTGCTTGACCGTGTGCATGGCATTATGAAGTCTGAAGACTACCAACAAATTTTGCAGCATAATGTAGGGCCCAGTGTGAGAAAGCTGGGTCTCCCTCAGAGGTCATGGGTCTTCCAGCAGGACAATGACCCAAAACACACTTCCAAAAGCACTATAAAATGGTTTGAGAGAAAGCACTGGAGACTTCTAAGGTGGCCAGTAATGAGTCCAGACCTGAATCCCATAGAACACCTGTGGAGAGATCTCAAAATGGCAGTTTGGAGAAGGCACCCCTCAAATATCAGGGACCTGGAGCAGTTTGCCAAAGAAGAATGGTCTACAATTCCAACAGAGCATTGTAAGAAACTCATTGATGGTTACCGGAAGCGGTTGTTCGCAGTTATTTTGGCTAAAGGTTGTGCAACCAAGTATTAGGCTGAGGGTGCCAATACTTATGTCTGGCCCATTTTTGGAGTTTTCTGTGAAATTATCAAGGATTTGATTTTTGCTTCATTCTCTTTTGTGTTTTTTCTTTGCAAGCAAATTAAATGAAGTTAAAAATAGCAAATAATTTGTGATTGCAATCATTTTCAGGAAGACACTGAGTATTATCTGACAGAATTGCAGGGGTGCCAATACTTTTGGCCACCACTGTAGATGTGTGGTGAGAACTTTGAACCCCCAAGTGCTTCACATAAGTTTATAACGTAGAGCCATAAAAATAATAAGTCATATTTTTTTCCTCAAAAATGATATTTTCGCTGCCAATTTTTTATTTTCCCAAGGGTAACAGAAGAAATTGGACCCCAAGAGTAATTGTGCAATTTTTCCTGAGTACGCAGATACCCCATATTTGGGGGTAAACTACTGTTTGGGCGCATGGCAGAGCTCAGAAGGGAAGGAGCACTGTTTGACTTTTTCAACACTGAATTGCCTGGAATTGAGATCAGACGCCATGCCACATTGGGAGAGCCCCTGATGTGCCTAAACAGTGGAAACCCCTCAATTCTAACTCCAAACCTAACCTCAACACACCCCTAACCCTAATCCCAACCCTAATCATAACCCTAACCACAAACCTAACCCTAACACACCCGTAACCCTAGTCGCAACCTTAACACTAATCCTAACTTTAGCCCCAAGCCTAACCCTAATTTTAGCTGCAACCCTAACCCTAAAGGGAAAATGGAAATAAATACATTTTTTAAATTTTATTATTTTTCCCTAACTAAGGGGGTGATAAAGGGGGGGTTTGATTTACTATTTATAGCGGGTGTGAGGAACTCAGCCGGCCGCCACACGGTAGCCCGGGTATCACAGCTTCTGATACCACCGCCGCTACCAAATGTGACGGACGATCCCTTTCCTCCCACGTCACCAATGGGACGTAACTCCACAGGTACAGCTCTCCGGCGCCCCCCTTTGTCTCTCAGGTCAGTAAGAGAACTGCACCTAGAGCAAATGGCCGCCGGGGAAGGTATCCTGCTACCCACTGGGTATTCTAAGATTCGTGATCAGAGTAAAAGCATCAGCCCAAGATTAATTTTATGGTTTAATTTGCCTTAAGGGCGCACTAGATAATTACAAAAATATACAGTAAAGCTATACAACGTAATTACAATGGAATGGCAGTCAGAGTAAAAATACAACAATAATGTACAAGGCTAAAAGGTATAAGCTATGGATCAATATTACCGGGTATTATGGTCTTGGGAAGGCCTTGGCTCTGCCATTCCCAGGTACAGTCTTCAGTTCCTGAATAGTCCCTTGGTCTTTCCTAGACCATCTTCTTGGCTTCTGTGTGAGAAATGGAATGAGACCAGCAGCCTGGTCATGGCTAGTTTTTTAGACCTGCTAGGCCCATCCCCATTGCTTTGAAGCACGCATATTAATTGGCCTGCAATTCATATGGAACAGGAAACAATGCCTGAGCTTGGGCTATTTACCATACGACTGAACATCTCATTCAGTCACTGGCCTAGACTAATTAGCATGTAAAGGCCTATTGATTCCTAGTGGGCATCAAACCTGTCGTACTGGATATGCTAATAGGCAATGTGTAGCTAAAAGTCTGTGGCTGTGTGAACTGACAAAATGGAGGCTGGTACAGGCCCTATACAAAATGGCGACAACCTTTTCCTTACACCTCCCTGCTTTTGAGGGCGCTAGGGGGTATCACATTCCTGTGTTCCCCCGTGCGCCCTACCGCACCCTCTCTTTGGCTACGGTGGCAGATCCACGAGGATTTCTGACTCTCTGTCCTCTGAAAGGTTGCACGCTGGTTGGGCATAAGCCTCCCGCTCGTGGTGGGCCTTCATCATGTTCACATGGAAGGCCTTCCTCCTTCCATGGGCGTGGTCCAGGGTGACCAGGTAGGTGACGGCGTTGAGCTGCTCGTGCACGAGGTATGGACCCTCCCAGGCCGCCTGAAGCTTGTTTTGTGGTACGGGGACCAGTACCCACACCTTTTGACCCACCTGGTAGGTCCGCTCACAAGCATTCTGGTCGTACCATCGCTTCTGGTCAGCCTGAGCTTGGGCCATATTGTCGTGCACCAGCCGTGTCAAGGCCATCATTCGGTCCCGGAAGCGCACGACATACTCAATGACCGACACTCCAGGGGTGGCTAAATCCCCTTCCCATGCTTCCTTCACCAGAGCAAGGGCCCCCGTACACGTCGCCCGTACAGGAGCTCAAAGGGGGAGAACCCCGTTGAGGCCTGTGGAACCTCCCGGTAGGCAAACAGCAGTGTGTGGGAGATACCGCTCCCAGTCTCTCCCGTGGGAGTCGACCAACATCCTCAGCATCTGCTTTAAGGTGCCATTGAACCGCTCACACAAGCCATTGGTCTGTGGGTGATACGGGCTGGCCACCAGATGTTGCACCTGTACCTGCTTACAGAGAGACTCCATCAGCTGCGACATGAACTGGGTCCCTCGGTCGGTGAGCATTTCCTTGGGAAACCCCACTCTGGAGAAAATCTCCAGTAAGGCAGTGGCCACTTTGTCGGCCCGAATGGACGACAAAGCTACCGCCTCCGGGTACCGGGTGGCATAGTCCACTACCGTTAGTATGAAGCATTTCCCGGAGCGGCTGGGAGTGGACAGAGGTCCAATGAGATCCACAGCCACCCTCGAGAAAGGCTCTTCGATGATGGGCAGAGTTACCAGTGGGGCTTTGGGGCGCGGCCCCGCCTTCCCCACCCTCTGACAGGTGTCACATGAACGGCAGTAGGCTATCACCTCGGTCCTCATTCCAGGCCAGTAGAAATGCTGAGCTAGCCTGGCCCTGGTTTTAGTGATCCCTAAGTGTCCGGCCATTGGAATCTCGTGTGCGATCCGCAACAATTCCGCCCTGAACGGATGGGGCACCACTAACTGTCGGTCCCTGGGCCACGCCTCCGGTGAACCCTGCTGGACCGTTACCCGGTACAGCCGTCCCTGGTCCCAGACCACTCGCTCGCGGTCGGACTCCAGGGGAGGCTGTGCCGCCTGTTCCTTGAGAGTCTTCAGGCTAGGGTCAGCTTCCAACGCTGCCTGAAATCCCTGACTAGATATGGCAAGAATTGACGAAACTGCCCTGTCCTCTGTCAGTTCCCCGGGATCTGTCTCCTGGCTACTGTCTGACTCGGCAGCCACTTGGTCAGAGAGGGGGAAACCGTCGGACCTCCGCGAGGCTCCTTGGGCTTCAGCGCTCCCACTCCTGGTAACAGCGGCCACGACCGCTGAGACCACGGGTAGCGCCTGCTTTCCCTCCTCCTCTGACCAAGTCGCCGGGTCAGGCAGACTTCCCTGACTTCCTGACATCCCGGATGTGGGGAACTCCTGACCTGGGGTCCTACCTGGTGGCTCCTCTCCCGGGACACCCCCTCCCCCCATGGCCTGTTCCTCTTCCTGCAGGGCTCTAGACTCAGCAGGCTGGATTCACTTAGGGGCCCTACACTGCCCATAGCAGCCCCTCCCTCCACCTCTGAGCTCTCCCCTACAGCCTCCTCACCTGTCCTCACTGTGAGCCCTGTGTGTGTAGTGTCAGTGCATGGCTTACCATCAGGTTTCACTCCCTCCTCCACTGTTGGAGGCACATTCAATACATTAACATTAGCATTCACAGTAGAGTCATGACATTCTTGGGGAGCCGGACTTGGGGGTTCAGTGGCCACATACTGGGACACTAGCCGCCCCAAATCGGTCCCAAGCAACACATTTGCAGGAATATTCGGCGTTACTCCCACCTCCCGCATCCCCCTCCCGGCACCCCAATCCAAATACACCTTGGCAACGGGCAGCGCCGGTTCAACGCCTCCAATTCCGGAGACGGAAAGGGTTTTCCCAGGTACCAAGTCTTGAGGGGACACCACCTCAGGGCGTACCAGGGTTCGTTCAGCGCCTGTGTCCCGCAGTCCCATGACCGCTGAGCGGCCGATGGTGACGGGTTGGTAATTGTCTAGGGACCTCCCACCACCCCCTCCCACACACAAAACAGTGGACGGTTTCTGGGACAGGGATGGGGCCTTCTGGCGCTGGGGACATGCAGCCTTAAAGTGTCCTGGCTGATTGCAATTATGGCAACGTCTGGGGTCTGTTCCTGGCCTGGAGAGGGCAGCAGGGGGGTACGCCCCTTGCACTCTGGGGGCTGGATATGGGGCTGGGGCAGGATTGGGCTTACCCCCTCTCCAGGTGCTGCTGGCAGGCTTCTTTGGCTCCGGCGCCCTGTTGTTGGCATACTCGTCTGCCAGGGCAGCTGTAGCAGAAGCCCCCTTTGGTTTCTGGTCACGGAGGAACTGCTGGAGGTCCTCTGGGCAGTTCCACAAAAATTGCTCCACGACAAACAGTTCCTGGACCTCCTGGCGGGTAGTGAGCTCTAGACCCGAGGTCCAGTGCTCCGCAGCTCTCAACAGGGCCCGCATGTGGTCGGTCCAGGTGTCCTTTGAACCCCGCTGCAGGCTCCTGAACTTCCTGCGGTACGACTCCGGGGTGAGGTTGTAGTGCTGGATCAGGGCCCGCTTGATGCTGTTGTAGTCCTGCTCCTCCCCGGCAGGTAAGTCCCCCAAAACTTCCAGGGACTTACCCCTCAAACGGGGGGTCAGGTACCTTGCCCACTGATCCGGGGCCAGATGATGTTGGAGGCATGTCCTCTCAAAAGCCAGCAAAAAGGAATCCAGGTCTCCATCCTTTTCAAGCAAGGGAAAGTCCTCCGCCCGGACCTTGGGAGCCCTTGTCTCCAGTGGGCCTGGTGCATCCAGTGGGGGCCCGTGCTGAGCCATCTCCAGTCGGTGCCGGTGCTCCGCAGCTTCACGGCGTTCTGTATGCTCCCGCTCCGCTGCTCTCTCTGCCGCTGCTTGCTCACGCTCCGCAGCTTCACGGCGTTCTGCTTGCGCACGCTCCGCTGCTTTCTCTGCCGCTGCTTGCTCACGCTCTGCTGCTGTCTCTGCCGCCACCAGGAGTCTTTCATAGGCGGCGTCATTACCAGCCTCGAGCTGCGCCATAGCCGCTTGGAAGAGGGTCTCCGATCTGGACAGGCTGGGACGGGCAGGGGGTGGGCAGTCCACTGTGAGACTGAGCACGGGGGTCGGGCTCCTTGGGGAGCCCTGGCTGAGCTCCCCCTCGCCTCCATCGGTATCGAACTCATCATAGACCACAGCATTGGCCTCCCCCTTTGCCCTACTCCTGGTGCCTTCCGCCATCTTGGGAACCTTTGGTCACTGAAACACAGCTGCAACCCTGACCTTGCACACAACTTGTTATATTTACACTCTGACCGTCTAGTGCTGGGCTGACCTTAAGACCCCAGCAGTGAAAGTACTGCTGGTAGTCTCTAGTGTCTGGGAGTAGGGGTCCCACGCACACTATTACTCTGATCCCACTGCTGCCACCAATTTGTGAGGAACTCAGCCGGCCGCCACACGGTAGCCCGGGTATCACAGCTTCTGATACCACCGCCGCTACCAAATGTGACGGACGATCCCTTTCCTCCCACGTCACCAATGGGACGTAACTCCAAAGGTACAGCTCTCCGGCGCCCCCCTTTGTCTCTCAGGTCAGTAAGAGAACTGCACCTAGAGCAAATGGCCGCCGGGGAAGGTGTCCTGCTACCCACTGGGTATTCTAAGATTCGTGATCAGAGTAAAAGCATCAGCCCAAGATTAATTTTATGGTTTAATTTGCCTTAAGGGCGCACTAGATAATTACAAAAATATACAGTAAAGCTATACAACGTAATTACAATGGAATGGCAGTCAGAGTAAAAATACAACAATAATGTACAAGGCTAAAAGGTATAAGCTATGGATCAATATTACCGGGTATTATGGTCTTGGGAAGGCCTTGGCTCTGCCATTCCCAGGTACAGTCTTCAGTTCCTGAATAGTCCCTTGGTCTTTCCTAGACCATCTTCTTGGCTTCTGTGTGAGAAATGGAATGAGACCAGCAGCCTGGTCATGGCTAGTTTTTTAGACCTGCTAGGCCCATCCCCATTGCTTTGAAGCACGCATATTAATTGGCCTGCAATTCATATGGAACAGGAAACAATGCCTGAGCTTGGGCTATTTACCATACGACTGAACATCTCATTCAGTCACTGGCCTAGACTAATTAGCATGTAAAGGCCTATTGATTCCTAGTGGGCATCAAAACCTGTCGTACTGGATATGCTAATAGGCAATGTGTAGCTAAAAGTCTGTGGCTGTGTGAACTGACAAAATGGAGGCTGGTACAGGCCCTATACAAAATGGCGACAACCTTTTCCTTACAGCGGGTTTTTATTATTGGCAGCTGTCAAACGATAAAAGACGCTTTTTATTGCAAAAAATAGTTTTTCCATCACATTTTGAGAGCTATAATTTTTGCATATTTTGGCTCACAGAGTCATGTGAGGTCTTATTTTTTGCGGGACGAGGTGACGTTTTTATTGGTACCATTTTTGAGCACATGACATTTTTTGATCGCTTTTTATTACGAGTTTTGGGAGGCAGAATGAACAAAAAAAAGAATTATTCTTACCGTTAATTCGGTTTCTAGTAGCATTCCACGACAGCATAGGAGGATGTCTCCTTGTCCTATTGGGGGACAGGAATACAGATAGGTTAAAAACCCCTCCCACCTCCCATTAACCAGTGTTTTACCACACATTTAGGAACGGTTACCTTTAGTATTCTCAGAACTTAATCCAAGAATTTCGGGAGGGAATTGGCGCTGTCGTGGAATGCTACTAGAAACCGAATTAACGGTAAGAATAATTCTTTTTTCTCTAGTAGCCTTCCACGACAGCATAGGAGGTATACCAACCAATTCAATTTTAAGGGGGGGTTATGGCCTGGAGAACTTTCCGGCCAAAGACTAAGTCCCGATTGGACCAAAAGTCCAATCTGTAATGCTTAGTGAAAGTATGCAAGGAAGACCATGTTGCAGCCCTGCAAATCTGCTCAGACGAAGCTCCAGCTCTTTCAGCCCAGGATGCTGCTACGGATCTTGTTGAGTGGGCCTTCAGGCCCGCTGGTGGAGCTATATTCTGGGCCAAGTAAGCTTCAGATATGGTTTTCTTTATCCAAGTGGCAATTGTGTTTTTTGCCACTTTTTTACCTTTTTTTTACCGTATAGGTGAACAAAGAGATTCTGGTCAACTCTAAAAGATGAAGAAAAATCAAGGTAGTGAAGAACAATTCTTCTAACGTCCAGGGTATGGAACTGTTGTTCTTTAAGGTTTGTCGGATTATTGCAAAATGAAGGTAAAACTATGTCCTGTGAACGGTGAAAATCTGATACAACCTTGGGAAGAAAAGATGGATCAGGACGAAATATAATAGCGTCATCTCTAATGAGCAAATATGGTTCTCGAATTGAGAGGCCTTGTAATTCCCCTATTCTTCTTGCTGTGGAAATGGCGATCAAAAAGGCAGTTTTACACGCTAGTAATTGAGGGGAACATGTCATCAAAGGTTCAAAGGGGGGTCCTGTAAGGCCTTTGAGAACTGTGTTTAAGTCCCATGGTGGGACAATAATTTGCTTCCTAGGGTTCAGTCTGAGTGCTGACACCATGAATCTTTTAATCCATTTATGGTCCGCTAGATTTTGGTCATACACCGAACTTAGAGCTGACACCTGGACTTTTAATGTGTTTGGTCTGAGACCAAGCTCCAATCCTTTCTGTAAAAAGTCTAGTATTTTAGATATATCAGGACGCAATGGGTCTGGAATATCAGGGTGACACCAGGAGGAGAACTTTTTCCAGACCTTATTGTAAATAGTATTAGTTACTGGTTTCCTGGATTTTTGAAGAGTGGCGATCACAGGTCCCGAAAGTCCTTTTTCCCTGAGGACCCGGGCTTCAACAGCCAAGCTGCTAGGTTCAGTTTTCGGGGATCCGGATGATGGAGATGACTTTGTTGGAGGAGATCGACCTCCGGTTGCAACTGAATTGGTCCTTCTGTCCGCAACTCCAGAATGAGATGGAACCAACTCCTCTTTGGCCAGGCTGGTGCTACTAGTATGACCGGGACTTGATCGTCTTGTATTTTTTGCAGAGTTTTTGCCAGGAGAGGTATCGGGGGAAAAACGTAGGCCAATCGGAAACTCCAAGGATGACTGAACGCATCTACCCCTAGGCATCCATCTCCTGGATTTAGGGAAAAAAATGTTTCTACCTGGGCATTCTGCCTTGAGGCCATCAAATCCACATCGGGAAGGCCCCACATCTCTGTAAGTGACCTCAAGACTTTTCTCTTTAGGCTCCATTCTCCTGGTTGCAGGTCTTGTCGGCTCAGGAAGTCTGCCTGGGAGTTCTCTGAGCCTTTCAGGTGAACTGCTGATAAGGAAAGGAGATTGGCTTCGGCCCATTGGAGAATATGATTTGAAACGTTCCTCAGACTGTTGAATTTGGGACTCCCTTGGTGCTTGAGATGAGCCACTGTAGTCATGTTGTCCGAAAGAACTCTGACATGATAACCTGAGATTAGAGAACTGGCTGCCTGGAAGGCTTTTAGTACCGCCTTTAGTTCCCGGTAGTTGGAGGATTTGGCGCTGTCCTGCTGACACCATAGGCCTTGAAAGGGAGTCTGTAGCACCACTGCTCCCCAGCCTCTCGAACTTGCGTCGGTGGTCACTGTCAACAAGGGAGCTTGAGACCAGGCTATTCCCTTGCGTAGGTTTGAAAGATTTAGCCACCAAGACAGGGAGGCTTTGACTCTTCCTGGAGTTCGTATCTTTTTGTTCAGCAAGGCAGGATTTGCATTCCAATTTTCTAGAATGTGTGCCTGAAGAACTCTGGAATGGGCCTGAGCCCAAGCCACGGATTGTATACAGGCCGTCATTGAGCCTAGCAGGGACATAGCTAATCTCAGCGATGGAGATCTTTGACTTCTGAAGGCTAGAGTCTTGGATATCAGGTCTTGGCGGTGGTCGTCTGGAAGATAAGAAGTCTGATTCTCTGCGTCCAAGAGAACTCCCAGAAACCTTATTACTTTTGAAGGTTGGAGATGAGACTTCTTTGTATTGACGATCCAACCTAAACTCTGAAGGATGTCTCGAGTCTGGTGTACCCTTGTCTCGAGGATTCTGGCTGAAGGACCGATGATTAGAAGGTCGTCTAGATAGGGAACTATAGCCACCCCTTGTTTTCGAATGTGAGCTATCGTTTCCGACATGATCCTTGAGAAAACCCTTGGGGCTGATGAAATGCCAAAGGGGAGTACTTTGAACTGGAAATGTACTATCTCGTGATCTAGACGGACCGCGAATCTCAGATACTTCCGATGAAGAGGATGTATTGGAATATGGAAATAGGCGTCTTTGAGATCCATGGTCGCCATAAACGAGCAACGGGCTATCAAGGGAATGGCCGACTTTACAGATTCCATTTTGAATCTCTGGTAGGAAACTGACTGGTTGAGGGTTTTTAGATTTATTATAACCCGAGATTTCCCCGACGGTTTTTTTTACTATGAAAATGCGGGAGTAATGGCCTTTCCCTTGCTCGTCTCGTGGGACCATGGAAATTGCGCCTGAAGCTATCAGATTTTGAATTTCTGCAGCGATAATGGATTGACTCTCTTGAGATGATAGAGAGGTTACTCTGAATAGCGGAGGAGGGGGAGACTCGAAGTCTATTAAGAGACCGTCTCTTATTACATTCAACACCCAGCGGCAGCTGGAAATTTTTTGCCAGTTGTTTAGAAACTTCGAGAGTCTCCCTCCTACCTGCTGGGAGTCATTGCTTCTCCTGTTGTGTCTGCTGGGGAACGAGGATATTTTTAGGTTTCCCTTTTGCATAACTCCATCTTCCCGTCTTCACTTTACCTCTATACTGAGTAGGTTGAGCCGGGAGGGTTGAAAAACTCGCTTCTTGGGAGGCCTTTGTTCTGGAAGAGCTTTCTTCCTATCCGTGGCCTTTTCCAGGATGTCATCCAGGGCTGGCCCGAATACATAGTCTCCTTTAAAAGGAATGGAGCACAATTTAATTTTGGAAGTAACATCCCCGCTCCACATTTTAAGCCAGAGGGCTCTACGGGCCGAATTCGTTTGGACCAGATTTCTAGCCGCAATGCGTATGGACTCCAAAGAAGAATCAGCCAAAAAACCCGCTGCTTTATGCAGGATGGGTAGAGAGTCTAGCATGTCATCTCTTGGAGTGCCCTGGGAGATATGAGTTTCCAGTTCCTGGAGCCAGCGATGAAGAGATCTGGCAACGCAGGTGGACGCTATATTGCTCTTGAGGGCCGAAGAGGAGGTCTCCCAAGATTTTTTAAGAAGACTTTCGACTTTCCTGTCCATGGGATCCTTCAGTTGGGAGGAATCCTCAAATGGCAGAGCCGTTTTCTTCGCTACCCTCGCCACCTGTACATCCACTTTAGGGATATCCCACTTGATAGGATTTTCATCCAGAGGAAATCTATTTTTAAACTCTGAAGGGATCGCGAGGCGTTTCTCTGGAAGCTCCCACTCCCGATTTATCATGTCCGATATACTCTTATGGACTGGAAACCCAACCATCTGCTCCGTCTGAGCCCGCCAAAAAATTCATCCTGAACGGAATGAGGGACCGGTAGGTCCTCCAACCCCATAGTGTTACGTACCGCACTTACTAGCTCCTCAATATATTCTGAGGAGAAAAGGAATTTCCTTAATTCCGGGGTTTTATGAACTAAGGGATTTTCCCACTTGGATGATGATGACCCCTGGGATATGTCGGACTCAGAATCCGAATGTTCCGCCTGGATCTTTCTCTTTTTTGGGAGAGATGGACCAGGTGAGGGTGGTGGAGGCGGGGGTGGGGGAGTTAATGCGGCTAGCGAAGATTGCACTTCTTGTTTCACCAGGGTACGATCTCATCTAGCCACGATGGATGCTCTGCACTGATCACTTTATCTGTGCACTTTTGGCAGAGTTTTTTCTCCCATTTGGGAGGTAATTTCAGGGAACAAATAGCGCATTTGCTCCTTTTAACTGAGGGTCTCTGGGATGAACCTTCTCCCTGTAATAGAGGGAGAGAGGAGTAAAAGAAAATGGGGTTCCAGGAGCCTCTTAACAAGGGAGGGGGCCTATCAGTACTCACTGAGGCCAGAGAAGCGCTGGGCTCTGCAGTCGCAGGGCTGGACGTCTCCATAGCAGGTATTTCGGCCCATAGGCGCTTACCTGCTGACGTCTTCTGGCAGTTTTTATACCCTCGGTATAAGCGCTGCCCAGCGCTTGGATTCCCCCTCCCCCTCCGGTCCCGGCACAGGTGAATTCCGTGCGCCCGCGGTATCAGAAGCTCACAGGAGCCCTGCGTTCCACAGTGGAACGCGAGACCCGGAAGTGATGTCAGCTGCACTTCCGGGTTCCGCACGTGGAGGGGAAGATGCCGGAGAGCTCCAGGAGGCCTCCGGCGGGGAGAGAGCGGACCGCTTTATCCCCTCATGGGAACGCAGGGAGACCGCCTCAAAGTGGTCCCAGCATCGGGAGCAGCCACGGAGGAGGGAGACCGAGGACCCGACCACCGCTGCCCGGCAAGACGTATCGCACGTGGAGTGCGCCAGGTAATACTGTACAGCCGGCCACCAGCATAACCGGATCTCTCCGTGCCCCAAGGGGGACAGGAAAACACTGGTTAATGGGAGGTGGGAGGGGTTTTTAACCTCTCTGTATTCCTGTCCCCAATAGGACAAGGAGACATCCTCCTATGCTGTCGTGGAAGGCTACTAGAGAAATAAGCAATTCATGAATTTCTTTGGGGGGGGCGTTTATACCGTTCCGTGTGTGGTAAAATTGATAAAGCAGTTTTATTCTTCGGGTCAGTACGATTACAGCGATACCTCATTTGTATAATTTTTTTATGTTTTGGCGCTTTTATACAATAACGATTATATATAAAAAAATAATTATTTTTGCATTGCTTTATTCTGCGAGCTATAACTTTTTTATTGTTTTGCTGATGATGCTGTATAGTGGCTTGTTTTTTGCGGGACAAGATGATGTTTTCAGCGGTGCCATGTTTATTTATATCCGTCTTTTTGATTGCGTGTTATTCCACTTTTTGTTCGGCGGTATGATGATAAATCATTGTTTTTTAGACTTGTTTTTTTTTTTAAGGGGTTCACTAAAGGGGTTAACTAATGGGACAGTTTTATAGGGCGGGTCGTTATGGACGCGGCGATACTAAATATGTGTACTTTTATTGTTTGTTTTTTTATTTACATGAAGAAAGGAATTTATTGGGGAATATTTTTTTTTCTTTATTTATGAATTTTTTTTACACTTGTTATTTTTATTTTTTTTACTTTTTTACTTTGTCCCAGGGTGGAACATCACTGTATAAGGTCAGATCGCTGGTCTGACAGTGTGCACAGCACTCTGTGAGACCAGCGATCTGACTGGCAGTGATGCAGGCTTTTTCTCAGCAGGCACTGAGGAAGCCGCCTCCCTGCAGGACCCGGAAGGACACCGCGGCCATCTTGGATCCGGGCTCCTGCAGTGAGGAGGGTCCCTCGGAACAGCACGACACATCGCACTGTTCTGAGGGTCTCAGGGGAGCACGCAGGGAGCCCCCTCCCTGCGCGATGCTTCCCTATACCTCTGGAACACTGCGATCATCTTTGATTGCAGTGCACCAGGGGTTAATGTGCCGGGAGCGGTCCGTGACCGCTCCTGGCACATAGTGCCAGGTGTCAGCTGTGATAATCAGCTGACACCCGGGAGCGCAGCTGACCGCATCTGACGTACTATTCCATCCATGGGAATTAGGTCCAGGGTCACATGGACGGAATAGTACGTCTGATGGGATAAAGGGGTTAAAGAAACAGATAAAGTAACAAGTAATTTATTTTATATACAAGTAAGAGTGACTGCATACAGCCCTACGACCTACTGCCATTTTTTAAAGGCACCTCATTTTGCTGCTATAAGCTGGGGGATGGTCCGGTCTGATGGGTGTCTCCGTTCCGGGTCTGGCACCTCCCATTTCCTTGTGACACGCCGCCCTCCTGCTTGCTTCATCACTCCCCAGCATTGCGCTCCTGCGCAGGTGTACTTCTCTGCACTGTTGAGGGCAGAGGAAAGGACTGCAGTACTCAGGCACCGGGAAAGGTCAGAGAGGCCCAGCGCACTGCAGTACTTTCCTCTGCCTCAATAGGGCAGATTAGTACTCCTGTGTAGGAGTGTGATGCCGAGAACCATTAAGGGCTGCTGGGCTGTTGGTTAGGGCCTACTAGGGTGCTTGTAGGCCATTATTTATCGCTATATTTTTATCACTGGTTTGCAGCTTCATCAGCAATTGTATGCCTGGTTTTTTGTTTTTCTTTTCTTTTGTTGTTTTTTTTAATAAGAATTTCAATAAAGTAATTATTTTTTATGATTAGTTTTTTCTGATGAGCATGAGAACCATTAAGCAAGCAAGAGTACGGCGATCATAAGAAGATGGGAGGCGCCGGATCTGGACCTGCGACACCCATCGGACCGGACCTGCGACACCCATCGGACCGGACCTGCGACACCCATCGGACCGGACCGCCTTCCCCCCGGGTGAGTATAATAAACTTATTTTTTTTATCTTGCAGGTCGTATCGGGGGCTTATCTACAGTATTACATAATGCTGTAGATAAGCCCTGAAAGGCGGTAGCCGCATCTTATAGCGGCCAAAACAGGTGACAGGTTTCCTTTGAAAAAGATGATGCAATTTGGCATTTTTCATTTGCATTTTAAATGCCACACTTACAAAAGGACAGTAGATACATGTCTTATAACCATCTGAAACAAAATCAGGGTTGCCAATTTGATATTTTTTATTCTATCTGTATAACTTGAAAGTCACAGCCAGAAATTTTTTTGTGCACAAATTGAAAACCCTAATGAATAAAGAATATAAGTTATTTCTATCTACAGCTTTGATATTATTAATAGTGGAGGACAAAAGTAGCATAAGATGGTATGCAGATAAAAATATCAATAATTGTTATTAGACATCATACAAAGTGCATATAGCCATAATAATAAGGTGCCATTTAAAATGCAGATAACACACCCAGGGCATCCCATGCCTCCCAAAAGGGTGAAAAGACTGCAGGTAGAAAGCCCCAGACGTAACAATAAATCCAAAGAACCTAATCCTATATATAAGTATTGTGCCCAGTGGCCATATAGGAAGGACATAGGACTTCAGGGTTAGTCATGGGGAACACAGTCAGTGTACTATTATAAGCAATCAACTTATAATTCAGAGATATAGAGAAATGTACCCCATAAAGAGTCAAAGAAATAGGAGCTTTCCAGGAGAATATGAAGGAAGCGGGGGGCCTGGACGTAAACCCCCAGCTTTGATATTATTGAAGACATTAGCAACATTTACAGTAATTTGTAAAATCACAATAACCTACGAAACCTCATCAAGCTTCAAATGACAGGACACACAAAAGGAAGGGGCGCTCTGTTTTTATGGACTGTCCAAGAATTTATGGAAAGCTGGCAACCCTGATCTGCATTCTGATCAATTAACTTTTTACATGCCACCTATCTATATTGGGGAAACCATGCAAAAACTACAAACAAGGATGAATCTACACAGACATACGATCAGGAATGAAATGGACACGCCTGTGGGAAAACATTTCTCTGGAACTGGACATTGTATGACAGACTTAAAAGTCTTAATACTAAATACAAATACTTAATACTAAATACAATACTCTATACAAACAGATACAAAACAAAACCAAAACCTGACAACTCTGACAACCACTCCATTCCAGACACAAAAGCATCTAACTGTGTCATCAATCTCTCAGATTACAAACCCAGCAAAGTGGAGCTTGCCATGCTTTCTAGAGGACTCTCATTTTGTCCTACTAAGGCCCTGGATAAAACCGAACTCTGCAGTGATATGGAACATTTTTTCAGGAGACTGCGCCTGAGGGAATACTTCAATGATACAGAAGATTCAGATAACACTCGGACTGAAGGAAGAGGGATCCCAATAACCAAGAAGAGGTCAGACTGGACACCTCCACCTGGACGTAACCCTCATTTGGATAAATATATAGACTCATTCAGACATTTGATAAAATCCACCATCATAGCCACCAACAAGAGACAAGCCTCCAACATCAGTGCCCAGGAGAGAAAGGCCATACAGTCTCTGAAAACCAACAAAGAAATCATCATTAAACCTGCTGACAAGGGAGGTGCAATAGTCATGATGAACACATCAGACTATATGAAGGAAGCAAACAGACAACTTACGGACACACGCTACTACAGAAAACTGGAGTCGGACCCTACACAGGACTATTACAAGGAACTAAGCAAGTTGGTATCTTGTCTGTCTGACAAATCCATAAGAGCTGATGACC
>JARQOD010000001.1:876770062-876801502 GCA_033576555.1 Oophaga sylvatica
ATTTTTTTTTGGAAGTATTATATACAGGGTGGCCAAAAGTTTGGCACCCCGCAATTCTGTCAGATAACTCAGTTTCTTCTGAAAATGATTGCAAACACAAATTCTTTGGTATTATTATCTTCATTAATTTGTCAATGAAAAAAACACAAAAAGAATTGACCTAAAGCCAAATTGGATATTAATTCCACACCAAACCTAAAAAAGGGAGTGGACAAAAGTATTGGCACTGTTCGAAAAATCATGTGATGCTTCACTAATTCGTGTAATCACCAGCACCTGTAACTTACCTGTGGCACCTAAAGGGTATGCCACACTAAACGAGATCGCTAACGAGATCGCTAACGAGATCACTAAAACGTCACTATTTAGCGATCTCGTTAGCGACCTCGTTGTGTGTGGCATGTAGCAACGATGTGGCCCCTGCTGTGATGTCGCTGATTGTTCACTAGCTTCTGGACCGTTTTTTGATCGTTGGCGTCCCGCTGGTGAGCCTATATCGCTGTGTTTGGCACCTTTTGCGAACGACAAGCGACCTAGTTTGTGACGCATATGATGTTTTTAGCGTCACGGACTGGATCGCAATATCTGTAAGTTCTCTTTTGCGTCACAGAGAGGATCGCAGAAGTTGCAAAGCAGGCTAGCAGGACGCAGAGAGCAGGAGCGATGCTGGAAATTCCTATGAATCAGAAGCGCTCAGTACATGCTAATAGATCCTAACGACCACCAAAGTCGTTAAAGAGATCGCTGACCGCTGATGAGTTGTTTATGAGATCTCCTGTTTGGCAGCTACTAGCGACCTAAAAGAGATCACACCAACGATCTCGTTAGCTTGCGTCGTTATCGAGATCGCTAACGAGATCGCTAAGTGTGGCAGTACCTTAACAGGTGTTGGCAATAACAATCACATTTGCAGCCAGTTAACATGGATTAAAGTTGACTCATCCTCTGTCCTTGTGTGTACCACATTGAGCATGGAGAAAAGAAAGAAGACCAAAGAACTGTCTGAGGACTTGAGAAACCAAATTGTGAGGAAGCATGAGCAATCTCAAGGCTACAAGTCCATCTCCAGAGACCTGAATGTTCCTGTGTCTTCCGTGCGCAGTGTCATCAAGAAGTTTAGAGCCCATGGCACTGTGGCTAACCTGCCTAGATGTGGAAGGAAAAGAAAAATTGACGAGAGATTTCAACGCAAGATTGTGCGAATGGTGGATTAAGAACCTCGACTAACATCCAAACAAGTTCAAGCTGCCCTGCAGTGCAAGGGTACAACAGTGTCAACCCGTACTATCCGTCGGCGTCTGAATTAAAAGGGACTGTATGGTAGGATACCCAGGAAGACCCCACTTCTTACCCCGAGACATAAAAAAGCCAGGCTGGAGTTTGCCAAAACTTACCTGAGAAAGCCTAAAACGTTTTGGAAGAATGTTCTCTGGTCAGATGAGACAAAAGTCGAGCTTTAGGGAAAAACCATCAACATAGAGTGTACAGGAAAAAAATAGAGGCATTCAAAGAAAAGAACACCGTTCTAGCACAGTTAATGCGGGAGCTGGCACGTGATGGTCACGTGACCGGTATCCATGTATACTTAAGGTCCTCAAGGAAGGTAATAACACACTTCCCCTTAAGGAAGCGAGGCTTACAGCAGCGAAACGCGCGTCGGGATACGCTTATGTGGCACCTTAGCACCTGGTGAGAACCTTGTTTTTTTGTCCCGCTCCCAATATCTATCATTTATTATAATGTTTCCCCATATATATGACTTGTGGGGAGTTTTATAGATGCACGCTAAGGGGATTGCGGGTATTATGGTATTAGTAGCCCATATATTATGGAGAGACTTTTTACTAAGGAGTCTGTTGACAATATATTGGAATAGAGTCTCATGTGAGGCTTACTTTGTGACAAACGGTCTCACCTCAGCATGATATATAATAGCTTCAATATATAAACTGAGTTTTGTGCTTTTGTGTGTCTAAAAAATCAGGCGTCTTTTCTATACACATCTTGTTATTTTAACATTGGTGCTATTTATCGTATGGTGTTAATAAAATATTTTGTATGTTTTTTGCAAAAACTCCTTTGGTTCTCTGTTTTTTATCCTAAAATTTGATGTGTATATTTTTCCTGAGTGTGCCAATACACACCATGTGTGGGGGAAAACTACTTTTGAGGCACAGTGCAAAGCTCAGCAAGAAAAAAGTGCCATATTGGAGTACAGATTTTGCTGGAATAGATTGAGGGTGCCATGTCACATTGGTTGAAACCCTGAGGTGCCAGACCAGCAGAAGCCTCCATAAGTGACCCCATTTTACATTTTCACAAGGGGAAATGGGTAAAAATGGCAACAAAATTTGTCCCACAATTTCTGATGAATGTAGAAATACCCCATATGTGGCTGTACAGTACTACTAAGGCTAGTTTCACACTAGCGTTGCATTGACCAGCGTCTGTCACCGCACGGCCGCCGCTAAGCTCCGCCCCGGCCACACCTCCTCCCGATCGCTCCGCCTATGGGCGCATGACGCTGCATGCGACCTGCGCACCCTATCTTTAGCATTGGTTCCGCAGGCCATACGCAGGTCGTGCGCAGGTATGCATTTGCCGGCGCATGCGTCCTTTTGATGGTGCGCCGTCCTGCGCCCAACGCACCGTGTTGCATTTTAGTGCGCTCGGCGCACCATCAAAAAGACGCATGCGCCGACAAACGCATACCTGCACACAGCCTGCGTACCCAATGCTAAAGATAGGGTACGCAGTTCGCATGCAGCGTCATGCGCCCATAGGCGGAGCAGCCGGGAGGAGGCGTGGCCGTGGGTGGAGCTTAGCGGTGGCCATGCGCTGACTGACGCAGGTCAGTGCAACGCTAGTGTGAAACTAGCCTTAGCCACACGGTGAGACTCGAGAGGGGCGGAGCGCTATTTGACTCCTCCAGCGCAGAATTTTCTAGCATAGTTTGTGGACTCCATATACAGAGTCCCTAAGTGCTAGAAAGCAGAATAATAATAATCTTTATTTTTTTTTATATAGCGCTAACATATTCCGCAGCGCTTTACAGTTTGTACACATTATTGTCGCTGTCCCCGATGGGGCTCACAATCTAGATTCCCTATCCCCCATTAAGTGATCCCATTTTGGAAAATATACCCCTGCCAAATATGTGGACGCTAAAGGTGCTCCATGCACACTGGTGCTGAGAAGGGACAGAAGGGCATTTGGATATGGGAGCGCAGAATTCGCTCAATTTCTTTTGGGTACGAGGAGCCATTTCGCTTTTCCAGAGCCTTTGTACTACCAGTAACGTGGAAGCCCCCTATATTTCCGTCAACAGATGACAGACCTGAGTGGTGACTTGCGTCTTTTGTGGATTGAGTTGAAGCTTTTATTGGAAACATTTGACATAACTTATAGGATCACATTTATCCTGCGCTCTACGCTGATCACTTACTTTGGGTTTCCATCTAAATCTCTGAGTGACGTAATTCAGATGAAACCCCCGAGGATCCAATGACTATAATGAGGCAGCAGAGTTACTGTGGTCAACCGCGTTTTTATGCACAAAATTCGGACATCGCCGGATCATAGGCCAGACAGCGTCCACAGTGCCTCCATCTGCCTCAATAAAGAGAATCACGTATTTCAGAGATTTACACGAAAACTCCGGTGTAAGAGCTCAGCGTAGAGCGCAGGAAAAATGTGAGCCGAGCCTTACTGCGATCTTTGGGAGACAGAATGAAAAAATCAACAGCAGGTGAAGAATTGGTTTTATTTCTTTGTTACGCCGTTCCTTGCGCAGTATAAGTGATTAGACTACTTTATTCTTCGGGTCAGTGCAATTACAGCGATAACAGATTTATATCGGGTTTTTATGTTTGGCTGCTGTCACCCACTAAAAGACGCTTTTTATTGCAAAAAATTGTTTTTTTCATCACCATAATTTGAGAGCTATAATTTTTCTATATTTAGACCCACAGTCATGTGTGGCTTGTTTTTTTGTGGGACAAGCTGACGTTTTTATTGTTACTATTTTCGGTCACATGAGGCTTTTTTATCGCGTTCTATTCTGATTTTTATGGAGGCTAAATGAACAAAAACCAGCAATTCAGGAATTGTTTTGTTTGTTTGTTTTCTGTTCTGCTTGTGGTATAATTGATAAAGCAGTTTCATTCTTCGGGTTAATACAATTACAGTGGCACCACATTTATATTGTTTTTTTAATGTTTTGGCGCTTTTTCACAATAAAAACTTTATTGAAAAAAAATTAATTTTGCGTTGCTTTATTCTGAGAGCTATAACCATTTTACTTTTGGAGCTGTATGGCGGCTTGTTTTTTGAAGAACAAGATGACGTTTTCAGCAGCACCATTTTTATTTACATTCGTCTTTTTGATCAAGATTTATTCCACTTTTTTCCAGTGGTATGATAAAGCATAGATTTTTTTTAACGGCGTTCCCTGAAGGGGTTAATTAGTGTGACACTTTTATAGATCGGGTTGTTCCGGATGTGGTCATACCAAACGTGTGCTTTTTTTTATTTAATTTTTTATACATAAAAATGTGTGTTTATTAGTGTAATATTTATTATTATTACATAAAAAGGTGTTTATTAGTGTAATATTTTTATTATTATTTTGTAATTTTTTTTTACATATTTTTACATTTTTGTTTACTTAGTCCCTCTATAGTACTTTCACTTTTTTTTTACTTTGATCGCAGGTATAATGCACCAACATTGCAGTGCATTATACTTATACTGAAAGCTTCTGACACCATGTTGTGAGCATGGTGTCAGAAGCTTTCTGTAGCTTGGTGACCAGGGGGTCATCATGACAACCCCAGGTCACTATGGCTACGATCGGGCCCCAGCGATGAAGTCGCGGGGTGTCGATCTGAAGGCAGAGGGAGCTCCTGTCGCTCCACCTGCCTCCTGAATGTTTCGATCACAGCATTTAGGGACTTCACAGCCAGGTGCGGTGATGACACCACTCCTGGATGTTTAGTGCAGGAGGTCAGCCACTGGCAGTGCTGAGCTCTTGCTCTGATCGGGCAGGAGGTGCTGATATTTCAGCATCTCCTGTGCGATAATGCTGGGTTCGGTCAATCAGACTGCCTGACTGACCACAATGATCTGGGTGAGGAGACAGACAGCACTTCTTCCAGTGCCTCTCAGTTGTCGTTGACAGCGGTCGGCACTGAACTGTCACTTTACACCAGGGACAGTTCAAAGTCATGACAGACGTAGCCTGTCCTGGTGCGGGAACTGACACCCGCTCATGACGTGCTATGTCCGTCATTAGGCGTAAAGTGGTTAAATCAAAAAAGAAAATTGTCAGCTTTCAATGGGTTAACAGCAGCGGACCATCATCACAGCCATCATCTGCAGGCTCAATCTGAGTCATAAATGGGGGCCCGACATAGGACGTACCAATAGGTCCAATATTGGTATGGGGTTAAAATACCATCTATTTCAAAGTATTATGGAAGCAATAAAACTAGTGTTTCTTCAAGACCCCTCTAGAGGAAAAACGTACAATTAAAATTAAAAAATTTAAAAAAATTTTGTTTTTTAAGATAAGAAGCTATTTTACTGGATGGTAAACCAAAAAATAAAATTCCTTAGTTGTTTTTATATTTCTCCTTCGTCTCATTGGGGGACACAAGACTGTGGGTGTATGCTACTGCCGCTAGGAGGCTGACACTAAGTAAACATAAAAAAAGTTAGCTCCTCCTCCGCCGTATACACCTCAGCACTGGCTGCAGGCAAACCCAGTTTATGCTTAGTGTCTCATGGAGGACACACGTCTGTTTTTTCCAGACCATCTTTTTTTTTTTTTTTCTTCCCCACGAAGTTGAGATAGGGGCGACGGATCCTTTTGAAGGGGTCCGATCTCCCCAAACCATCAACGGGCGAGCACGTGGAGTGTCGCCTCCACGTATCCTTTCCCGCAACGTGGGACACGAATGCCGGACTCAGCCCTGACCACCCTAGAGTAATGAAACCCTAGGCTGTACAGAGGCAGGAGATAGTCTGTGCGGCCCCCACTGCACCACCAATGCTAGACTGCGGTGCTGCAAGGAGGCGGACGGTCCCTCTCCTCATCCCCTGAAGGGGTGATGGAGTTAGGGTGCCTGCACCGTCCTCTTTTTTCCTGCAAGCCCCCCTCTAAAGGAATTCTTTGCATCTGGGGTCCAAAGACATGGCAGGAGGAGGAATAACCCACCTTTCAAGGTGCGAGTCCTGGAGCGTGGAAGCTGAGAGCCGGCGTCTGAGAGGATTCAGCTGGCTTCAGCCAGGACAGGCGAGTCTCCGGCTTGAGCCCCGCCCCCTAGGGTGCATCATCTTCCGGCGGCCCGCCCCTCTGTTCCCTGGCCACCGCCGAAAATTTAGCCCCCGGCTTCGGCCGGTGCTAGGCCTCAGGTAGAAATTTAGTTCCCGGCTTCGGTCTCAAGCTCCGCCTCCGGCGGCGACAACTTCCGGCGGGCCCGCCCCCGATCCTCGGGCGGCCTCCGCCAAAAATTTAGGCCGCGGCTTCGGCCGGCGCTAGGCAGCGCCCCTTGACCCCTCCCCCTGAGGCTGGGCAATATTAGGCGCGCCTCCCTGAAAGGGGAGCGCCTTTTTTGAAAGCTGGAGCCTCTGTCGTGTTGTGCCACTATACACTGCTAAAGACATCTGGGGATACAGGACTGGGGTAAGTGCTACTACCTCCAGCCTAGTTGCTCCACTTAGCTGCGCCCCTCTGCGCTCCGCTCCACCGCACCTCCGTACCGCGACATCTAAAATCAGTGCGGCAGGAAAGACTCTGTGACAGATCCAGTATGTCCAGAAGGGCCAAAACTCATACGGTGCTGTATACCGCATGCATTGCTTGTAGGTGAGCCCAGTGCGTCAGGTCCTCCGGAATGGGCCCTGTCTCTGTCTCAATCTGTGGCGTCATTGACAAGAGCAATTGAGTCCCTTCAAGCTCCCGATAGGAGCAGGGACAGTGGTTCACCCGTCTTAGCCGTGTCTCAGGAACCTCCGGCCTGCAGGGGCCACGCTCTCACCAGGCAGACGCAGGGGAAGCGAACCCACACTGCATCGCCTATGCCGTCCAGGGCCTCGGCATCAGGGCCGGATTAAGAACATGATGGGCCTGGAGCTGAAGGGGCGGGGCAAGGGGTGGGGCCAAACACTGCAATTCACAAAGGCCAAAATGTAACGTAAAAGATATAAACAAAGTAAATATATGATACATGCCTAATATAAATACAGTGGATATAGAAAGTCTGTTATGGTTATCACGCTGATAGTAACTTATGAGGCAAATAAACAGGGTTATTCACTGAACGCTAAACTGTGTTTTATCGTAAATAAATCAAACTGGTGGAAGAAAATTAAACTACACATTCACTTTTCGTGCTTTTTTGCTTGCAAATTCCTCAATTGTAGAATCAAGATTAAGCTCATTCAGCAATCTATTTTCAATACATAACAGAGAGAGGGCATTTAAACGCTCCTGGCCCATTCTAGTATATGGTGCAGCATTGAATGTCCCATAGTAATATAGGGCAACATTGAGAGGCCCATTCTAGTATATAGCGCAGCATTGAATGGCCCATAGTATATATAGCGCAGCATTGAATGGCCCATAAGTATATATAATGCAGCATTGAGAGGCCCATATAGCGCAGCATTGCATGGCCCATAGTATATATAGCGCAGCATTGAATGGCCCATAGTATATATAATGCAGCATTGAGAGGCCCATATAGCGCAGCATTGAATGGCCCATAGTATATATAATGCAGCATTGAGAGGCCCATATAGCGCAGCATTGCATGGCCATAGTATATATAGCGCAGCATTGCATGGCCCATAGTATATATAGCGCAGCATTGAATGGCCCATAGTATATATAATGCAGCATTGAGAGACCCATATAGCGCAGCATTGAATGGCCCATAGTATATATAATGCAGCATTGAGAGGCCCATATAGCGCAGCATTGCATGGCCCATAGTATATATAGTGCAGCATTGAATGGCCCATAGTTGCGCAGCATTGAATGGCCCATAGTATATATAATGCAGCATTGAGAGGCCCATATAGCGCAGCATTGAATGGCCCATAGTATATATAGGGCAGCATTGAGAGGGCCTCTCAATGCTGCCCTATATATACTATGGACCATTCAATGCTGCGCTATAAACTAGAATGGGCCTCTCAATGCTGCCCTATATTACTATGGGCCATTCAATGCTACTGATGGAATTTGTCAGAAACCACACACTTTACAACACAAACCTGTGCAGAGACTTCAGGATTCTCCATCTGCTTTCACTGTAATATGGCTGGGATTCTTGTAACAGCACACACACCTCTGCCTGCCTGTCTCTAACTCTCTCCTCCAGACAGGGACCGTCACTACAACACACTGAACACAGGGCAGGATGCCAATAGGCAAAGATGGAAGAAGACAGTGCATGTATGAGGACAAGTGAAAGGTGAGCTGTGACTGGCTGCTCTGTGGTCACATGTTCTGCCTTCATTTACATCCTGCTTCTGTATTGGGTGAATGAGATAACACTGTGCTGCTGCCGACTCCTCTCCTACAGTACTTTCAGCGGCAGCTTTCCTCTCTCCCCCTCCAGCACACAGTCTCTCCTGGCTCCTCACCTCCCCTCCACCACCAGGCTGACGTCAGCAGCACAGGGAGGAGAGCAGAGAGCCACTAGATAACAAGCGGCTGGCTGGGCCGCGGATGGGCCTATCTCTAACAAGGGGCCTGGAGCTGCAGCTCCATCAGCCCCTACGTTAATCCGGCCCTGCTTGGCATCTATCAGTTCAGTTTCTCGCTCTCCCTCACCTTTGGAGGCGAGTGATCAGGGTTCGGATTCCGATTCTGAGGGGTCCTTCAATCTAGAGGCCCCGAATTGTCAGGAGACAATTGACAGTCTAATTGAAGCTGTCAATCAATCCCTGGGAGTAGACGATGAATCCACCTTGGCCTCTGGTCATAAGGTGTCCTTCAAAAGAGCCAGACAGACTCATAAGGTCTTTGGTACTCATCCTGAGTTTGAAGAACTAGTGCAGCGCCACCGAGAAAAACCGGACAAGCGCTTTGCAGGACAAAGGGCCCTCAATACCAGATATCCTTTTGCTCCTGAACTTCTTAAAAAGTGGGCGGAATCTCCTGTGGTCGACCCTCCTGTGTCGCGTTTGGCGTCTAAGACGCTCCTCTCCCTTCCCAACGGTTCCTCGATTAAGGATCCAACGGATCGTCTGATTGAAAGCCTGGCTCGCTCGGTGTTTGAGGCATCTGGTTCGTCTCTCTCTCCTTCCTTTGCAGCGACTTGGGTTGCTAAGGCCATGATATCCTGGTCGGAGTCTCTAAATAGAGCTCTCCACGGTGTAGAGGTGCCGCCTGAGGTAATTGAGATATCTAATCAGATAGCTCTTGCAGGAGACTTTTTAATTAATGCTTCCATGGATGCGGCAAATTGCGCAGCACTAGCTGCAGCTAATGCGATTGCTATCAGGAGATCCTTGTGGTTGAGAACTTGGCGAGCGGACTCAACCTCAAAAAAATCGCTTACGTCCTTGCCGTATCAGAGCGGTCGTTTATTTGGTGAGAAGCTGGATCAGCTCATATCTGATGCGAAAGGAGGGAAAAGCAGTTTCCTGCCTCAGCAGAAAATTAAACAGCCCTTTCGCCGACAGCTTCAGCCTTGGTTTAGGGCCTTTCGCAACCCAGGTTGGGCCGCGACAGCCAGCTCTAGCGACTCAGGTCGACCTAATCAGGCCAGAGATCGTCAGGTCTCCTACAAGACCAACCCTTTGGGGAGAATGCGATCTCAACAGCCAAGATCTAGAGGGTCTAGGCCCCAAAGATATTCGGACAAATGACTGGAGGCAGAATCCGGTCAATTTATCCAGAGTAGGCGGCCGCTTACTCTGGTTTCGCCCCACTTGGCTATCGGTTACTCACGACGAGTGGGTCAGGGAGTTAGTCTCCTCGGGGTACAAAATAGAGTTTGTCAGCCTTCCCTCAAATCGTTTTTTTCCCTTGCGTCTTCCCAAAGAAGAATCCCGGGTTCACGCCTTATTCAAGGCAGTCGAATCTCTTCGGCGCAGCGGGGTCATTATTCCTGTACCAGAGGTCGAAAGAGGTCAAGGGTTTTATTCCAACCTGTTCATAGTACCCAAGAAGGGCGGTACCGTAAGGCCCATTCTGGATCTAAAGCGCCTGAACCGGTTTGTCAGAATTCGACATTTCCGAATGAAGTCTCTCCGCTCGGTCATTGCAGCCATGGAAAAAGGGGAATTTCTAGCGTCAATAGACATCCAGGATGCCTATCTTCACATCCCCATATTTCCCCCTCATCAAAGGTTTCTTCGGTTTGCCTTCGGCAAACTTCATCTTCAGTTCGCAGCCTTGCCCTTCGGGCTAGCCACAGCCCCCAGGGTGTTCACAAAGGTCATGGCTGCTGTTGTGTCCATTCTGCACTCCAGGGGGATAGTCATCTTGCTCTACTTAGACGATCTCCTCATCAAGGGTCCGTCTTTTCAAGCCTGCGAGGAAAGTGTCAGCATTACGCTAGACACCCTTGCTCGCCTGGGGTGGCTGGTGAATATGAAGAAATCATCTCCCGTGCCATCTCGGAAGATCACCTTTTTAGGGATGATTTTCGACACCGCTCAAGGGTTGATAATCCTTCCTCGGGACAAGGCCCTAGTTCTCCGTCAAGAGGTACGGATCCTTCGCCAACCGATTCCTCACACCATCCGGTTTTGCATGAGGGTCCTAGGAAGGATGGTGGCAGCGATCGAGGCCATTCCATTTGCCCAGTTTCATCTCCGCTCCCTTCAGCATGCACTCTTGGCAGTATGGGACGGGAGCCCTTACTCGCTCAATCTTCGGTGCCGTCTGTCCCTGCAGGTCAGACAGACTCTTACGTGGTGGACAAAGAGCACCACTCTTCAACAGGGGCGGTTTTTCCTCCAAACCACTGGCTGATAGTTACAACGGACGCCAGCCTGCTCGGATGGGGAGCAGTGTTTCGTCACCACACAGCCCAGGGAGCTTGGTCTCGGCAGGAATCGACCCTCCCGATCAATATTTTAGAGATTCGAGCTGTTCGGCTGGCTCTGAGGCATTTTCACCATCATCTGGCTGGCCGCCCAGTCCGAATACAATCGGACAATGCCACGGCGGTGGCATACATAAATCATCAGGGAGGTACCCGCAGCAGGGCGGCCATGCACGAGGTAAAACATATTCTGACCTGGGCAGAAAGAAATCACTCTGTGATATCGGCGGTCCACATTCCGGGCGAGGAAACTGGGCAGCGGATTTCCTCAGCCGTCAGGGTATAGCGTCAGGGGAATGGTCGCTACATCCTGAGATCCCATACTTGTTTCCACCAATAGCTCTGCTCCCAAGGGTGATCAGAAAGATCAGGTTAGAAGGGGTCCCAGCGATATTAATCGCTCCGGATTGGCCGCGTCGCTCATGGTACGCAGAGCTGGTACAGTTGCTCGCCGACGCACCCTGGCGTCTGCCAGAACGCACGGACCTTCTCTCCCAGGGCCCAGTTTACCACCAGAACTCAGCGGTCCTGTGTTTGACGGCCTGGCCGTTGAATCTTGGATCCTGACCAGGGCTGGATTCTCTAAAAAGGTCGCCGCGACAATGGCTAGCGCCCGAAAACCCGCCTCGGCTCGTATCTACCACGGTACTTGGAAGGTCTTTTTTGCATGGTGCAGGGAACATGGTTGTTCCCCGGTTCTGTTTTCAATTCCCAACCTTCTGTCATTTCTCCAAGCGGGCCTAGATTCAGGTCTAGCTCCAAGTACTCTTAGACGACAGATATCAGCCTTGTCGGTTCTTTTTCAGCGAAAAATCGCGTCCAATTTACAGGTTAAGACCTTTATTCAAGGGGTTGTCCATATGTGCCCCCCTACAGGGCTCCCTTAGATGTTTGGGATCTCAATCTGGTTCTGGGAGTTCTGCAGGAATCTTCATTTGAGCCTCTTCAGGAGGTTTCCCTGACATACCTTTCCTGGAAAGTGGTGTTTTTGGTAGCCATAACATCCATAAGGCAGGTTTCGGAGCTGGCAGCACTGTCTTGTCGAGCTCCGTACTTACTTTTTCATCATGATAAGGTAGTGCTCAGGCCAACACCAACTTTTTTGCCTAAAGTCGTGTCCTCATTTCATATCAATGAGGACATTGTTCTGCCCTCATTTTCCCAGCTCCTACGCACCGGGTGGAGAAGGCTCTCCATACGCTAGATCTGGTGAGAGCACTCAGGAGATATGTATCTCGGACGGCGTCCTTTCGGCAGACGGACACGCTGTTTATCCTCCCCGAGGGTCGCAGGAAGGGACTCGCTGCCTCTAGGTCAACCTTGGCTAGGTGGATACGGTTAACCATTCAGGAGGCCTACCGCATAGGAGGCGCGGTGGTTCCCGCAGGAATCAGGGCTCACTCCACCTGAGCAGTGGGTGCCTCCTGGGCTCTTCGGCATTAGGCTTCGGCGGAACAGGTTTGTAAGGCGGCAACCTGGTCCAGTCTGCATACCTTTTCCAAACATTATAATGTCCATACTCAGGCTTCAGCGGATGCCAGTCTGGGTAGAAGGATTCTTCAGGGCGCGGTAGCGCACCTATAAGCAATGCTTGGTTATAAATTACACTGTGGAGTCGGTTTCCCACCCAAGGGACTGCTTTGGGACATCCCACAGTCTTGTGTCCCCCAATGAGACGAAGGAGAAATACGGATTTTTGTGTTACTCACCGTAAAATCCTTTTCTCCGAGACGCTCATTGGGGGACACAGCACCCTCCCTAATAGCCGGATGGCTTTGTTTTTTAAGTTAATTCTATTTTTTTGGGTCTATGTCAGTAGATTTACTTCTGGATATATTGTACCTGTGTTAACACTAATTTATTCTTTAGCCTCCTACTGCTTTTTGCACTAAACTGGGTTTGCCTCGGCCAGTGCTGAGGTGTATACGGCGGAGGAGGAGCTAACCTTTTTTTATGTTTACTTAGTGTCAGCCTCCTAGCGGCAGTAGCATACACCCACAGTCTTGTGTCCCCCAATGAGCGTCTCGGAGAAAAGGATTTTACGGTGAGTAACACAAAAATCCGTATTTTTTCCCCCCTCTCTCCCATAAATAATTACAGCATTTACTGAATAATGTAGATATATTGGTACATTTGTTGCATTTTCAAATATGTCTAGAGATGTTTTTGAAGCTTTATTCTCAACACCGACTAAATAAAAAAATATGCTTGTGTGTAGTGATGAGAGAACATGCTCGGTTAAGGTGTTATCCCAGCATGCTTGGGTGCTAATAGAGTATCATCGGCGTGCTTGAAAAATATTTTCAAGTCGCCGCGGCTGCATGTCTTGTGGCTGTTCGACAACCGTAACACATGCAGGGATTGCTTAACAAACAGGCTATCCATAAATGTGAAAGACCTGCAGCCGCGGCGACTCGAACTTAGTATTGGAGCACGCCCAAGATGCTTTATTAGCACACAAGAGTGCTCGGATAGCACCTTAGCAGAGGACGCTCACTCATCACTACTTGTGTGGCCTAAGAAAGAGGAAAACATTCCATATATTTAAATAGAAATGAATAAGACACACTAGTGCCCCCTATAAGGTTAATAACAGAATCACCTAGCTCCTGGTAGGGCGACCAGCATTGTGTAATAGCCTGTCAAAATCTTGATCTTATTCATTCCATATATTTAGATTCTGGCTCAGATCTGGTGAGTACTTGGCTTTGCCCTGTGCCAGGTATTGATTTGATTGCTCTCTGCTGCTGCTGTTTTTTTGGAAATCCATGGTTCCACATCTGGTGAATAAATACAAGTAGCTTTTTTTTTTTTTTATATTTTATTCTTAAATACTTTAAAATTTTAATACTGCAAGAATAAAATAAATTCAAAAAGTCCTCAAAATAAAAAAACAAATTTACAAATAATGTTTCACTTGGTATACAAGCATCTATAGGCCAAATGCCCTTGAGCAACTAGAATCTAAGATTGTGCCAAACAAGTAGGTGTAACGTCAAATATTTCAACATTCTGGCAGCAAGAAATGATTGGCTTTCATCATCACAGACCACATAAAACGTATACAATGTTTGTAACAATGGCATTGGAGCAGCAGCTTTCATGTGGTGGTCACTGTAACATTGGCGGCTGATGTAGGAGACACAAGCTTGGTTCGGGTTTTCCTAGAACAGTCTACAGTTTGGTGTCCACACCTTTCTATAGAAAGTGGTCACATAACGCACAGGTAATAACTTTGACATTGTGATCACAGGCTCCAGCAATAACAAGAGCTGAAGAGATTTTCCATTTAGTCTGTCATGGAAGTGTAATTTATGGGGGTTCTTGGTCCATAGATCATCCTAACACAAGTACTACCATTTCCCACTGTTGTCAGGTTTCGGAGGTAAGGCGTGAGGGCTGTGCTGTTTTGATGTTTTTCAGACTGTGCTTTCCATCCCTGCCATGAGACACTCCGCCTTCAGTCAGGCTATCCTTGGACCCGTTCCGTCTCTGGAACCAAAGTTAAAATTAATACGTCAAATGTTTCTTTATGGAGGTTACCACAAACTGGTAAAATTAGACATTGTCAACAGTGATTTTTTTTATAGTACATAAAAACAATTTACAAATAAATATAAAAGTGTGAATTATTAAATACCTGTGAAGATGGTCCAGTGACGCAATGGGTATCTGAGGCTCGTGTTACAATCAAGGGAGGCACAAGATCTGTTTTCACACTAAAAAGGAATATACATATATCACCGGCTTAAGAAAATTTAAGAACATGCACGAGAATCCCACAAACATCCACAGAAGGGCTCTGTCAGACATCTGTGATCATCGGTCCGATCTCGGATCGTAATGCAGAGACTGGCAGCGCGTCTCCCGACCTGAGCATGGAAGTCTCATAGAAACATATAAAGTGGTCACGCTTGGGTCAGAAGAAGCAAGGCCAGTCCTACATAGCGATCTGATATCTAAATGATGATCATGGACATCTGAAAGAGCCCTAGAGAAGAGCCCATCTGAAAGGAGTCTTTCAGCACAAAATTACTGTTAAATCCAAGCCCAGGTACTCGGTGCCCCTGTAGAGGTCTAAATAGTTCCATGCACCTTCCCAGATATTTGTTTTCCATCTATTTCCACCCTCCTCTCCTGTAAAGCCATAGCTGTCAATCAAGGAAAAGAGGGCAGATATTGATGGAAAACAAATATAAGGGAAGGTGCATTGTACTGCTCAGTCAAGTAAAGGGAGCACCTAGCGCCTGAACTTGGTTTCAGCAATCATTGTGTGCCATCAGACTCCCTCTAAGGCCGGGGTCAGACATGCGAAAAACTCGCACGAGTCTCGCATGTCAATACCCAGCACTGCCGCCGGCACTCGGTCAGGAGCATGCGGCTGCATGTATTTCTATGCAGCCGCACGCTCCGGTCCCGAGTGCCAGGTATTGACATGCGAGACTCGTGTGAGTTTCTCGCATGTCTGACCCTGGCCTAAGTGTCAGATTTAAGGAAATCTAAATAAAGCTAAATGATTTTTCAATGCAAGTCTTGATGCCTCAATCAGATTTTGATTTGGTCATTTCACCAATTACGTAACTTAACTCCTTAATGACCAGTCCTGTTTTGGCATTAAAGGGGTTTTCTGGTTTCAGAAAAAAATGTCCCCTGGCTGCACTTTTGTTTTTAAAAATAAACTGTCCTTTACTCGCCCTCCCTGGGTCCAGCATTGCGTCTCAGACGCTTCTCCTCATCTCTGCAATTGTTTACTGAACAGCCATCACAACTACAGCGCTGCAGCCAATGACTAAAGGATATGCCACACTAAGCGAGATCGCTACTGCGTCACCATTTATGACGCAGTAGCGATCTCGTTAGCGACTTAGCTGTGTGTGACATGTAGCAGCGACGTGACCCCTGCTGAGATGTTGCTGATCGCTTATGAATGTTCTGAGACGTTTTTTGGTCGTTGGTGTCCCGCTGGTGAGCCTGAATCGCTGAGTGTGACATCCCTTTATGAACGACTTCACCAGCGTCGCAGGTGGGACTAGGTTTTCCCAACGACCGCAGAGGTCGTTATACAGATCGCTGATGAGTTGTGTTTGGAATCTAACTAGCAATCATATAGCGATCGCACTAGCGATCTTGCCAGGTCGTGTCGTTGTCGTGATTGCTGGTGTGATCGCTAAGTGTGGCAGTGCCTTAAGCTCAACAGCTCCTCCCAAGTTAATGGCATAGGCCACTCAGATACACGTAGCTGAATTATTGGCCACAGCGCCATCAACGTGACATTAGTGCTGCAGATAATTTCAGACACTAGTAAGCAGCAAAGAGTAAATAACTTTTTTTTTTGTTAAATCTGGCTTAGTGAGAACACAGCCCTGGTGTCCTTTCTACGTTTACATAAATAATTTCATCCGGGTCCACCAGTGCAAACTGAATGGACAAATGTTATGTTTTGGTAGCTGAGGAGAGCAGGCAAAACGGCAATACACCAGAGAGGTTGGAATCTATTGGATTGCAGTACCCTGACTAACCACCACAACTAAAAGCAGCCGTGCAGCGTTCCTACGTTGGTCCTAGATGCCTCGTCACAGCCTGAGAGATTAACTACACCTAAAGATAGAAAGAGGAAAGCTATCTGCCCCGGAGCAGATCCCCAAAGAACATAGGAAGCCCCCAAACATGTAATGGCGGTTAGACAAGAGGATATACAGACACAGACAGAAAATAGTATGAGCAAACGCTGGGGCCCAATCTGCCTAGACAGAAAAGGATAGAAAGGATACTTACTCACTGCAATAAAAAAAACCCTAAAAAATGCCAACGCTACTAATTGCAAAAACACCTGAGATCACACGACCTCAACCACCTAAATCAGTTCTCTGGTGTAACAAAACTAAGCCGCAGCCACTGAAAAAACTGGAAAAGGCAAATGAACAAACAACAGTGGCTCCAGCGGAACAGAGAGGAGCCCAAGCCCCCCCGGGGGGGGGAAACCTGGCTAACCTCACAGAAATGCAGAGAAATATGCAAATGGTAAGCACAAAAACAGAAAATATCTTATCTGAAAGCAGAAGAAAGAGCAAGACTCAGCAAGCTTCCAAGTGAACCAGGAACCACAGTTGAGGCAAGAACAATTGATCACCGGCAACCATGATGGGAGGGAACCTCCCTTATATCAAGCCAGTCTGTGAATCCTGATTGCTGATCCTCATTGAATGGTTCAGTACTGTTTGTAACCACCAGAGGGAGCTTCTGCTCAGAATTATTTCCAAAACATTCACAACAGTACCCCCCCTTGAGGAGGGGTCACAGAACCCTCATTTGTGCAACGAGGTCGGTCAGGATGAGCTCGGTGATACGCACGGATCAGTCTCCTAGCATGGATGTCCGAAGCAAACACCCAAGAATTGTCCTCCTGACCATAACCTCTCCACTTAACCAAATACTGGAGTTTCCGTCTAGAAAAATGAGAATCCAATATTTTCTCAACCACATACTCCAGATTGCCCTCAACCAAAACAGGGTCAGGAGGCACAGCCATAGGAACCACTGGCTCGACAATCCTCTTCAATAAGGACTTGTGGAACACGTTATGGATCTTAAATGTCCCTGGAAGAAGTAAACGAAAGGAAACAGGATTAAGAATCTCCATGATCTTATAAGGTCCAATGAACCTAGGCTTAAACTTAGGAGATGCAACTCTCATAGGGATATTTCTTGAGGACAACCAGACCAAGTCCCCCACTTTAAACCAAGGACCATCAGTCTTATGCCGGTTGGCAAACCGCTGGGCCTTCTCCTGAGAGAGGGACAACCTCTCCACTACCTGGTCCCAAATCTGCTGCATACGCTCCACAACAGAGTCAACACCCGGACAGACAGAAGCCTCCGTCCCGAAGAAAATCGAGGGTGAAACCCAAAATTGCAGAAAAATGGAGACATCAAAGTGGCAGAGCTAGCCCTATTATTAAGAGCAAACTCAGCCAAAGGCAAAAAAGAGACCCAGTCATCTTGATCAGCAGACACAAAGCATCTCAGATAAGTCTCCAATGTCTGGTTTGTTCTCTCAGTTTGTCCATTGGTCTGAGGATGAAAAGCAGAGGAGAAAGACAATTGAACACCAAGTTTAGAACAAAAAGTCCTCCAAAATCTGGAAACAAACTGGACTCCTCTGTCAGACACAATGTTCTCAGGAATGCCGTGTAACCGAACCACGTGCTGAAGGAACAAAGGCACCAATTCGGAGGAGGAAGGTAACTTAGGTAATGGCACAAGATGTATCATCTTGAAAAACCTATCACAAATCACCCAGATAACGGTCTTCTCTGAGAAACAGGGAGGTCGGAAATAAAATCCATAGAGATATGGGTCCATGGTCTCTTGGGCACAGGCAATGGCATCAACAAACCACTAGAGCGAGAGCAAGGCTTGGAGCGAGAGCAAGTCCCACAGGACTGCACAAACTCCCTGATGTCACGAGACAAAGTAGGCCACCAAAAGGACCGACTCACCAAGTCTCTGGTACCAAAAATTCCGGGATGACCGGCCAACGCGGAACAATGAATCTCAGACATCACACTCTTTTTCCACTGGTCTGGGACAAACAATTTCCCAATAGGGCAGCGCTCGGGTTTATCCTCCTGACATCCTTCCAGAGCCAGTCTCAAATTGGGCGAAATGGTGGAAAAACTACACCCTCTTTCAAAATAACAGCAGGATCAGATAACTCAGGAGAGTCCGCAAGGAAACTCCTCTAGAGAGCATCCGCCTTAACATTCTTAGTGCCAGGAAGAAAGGAAACCACAAAATTAAAACATGTGAAAAACAAGGCCCACCTGGCCTGTCTAGGATTAAGTCGCTTGGCCGATTCCGATAAACCAGATTCTTATGGTCCTGAGGACCACCACCTGATGTTTGGCTCCCTCCAGCCAATGTCTCCACTCTTCAAAAGCCCACTTCATGGCATAACTCTCGATTACCCACGTCATAATTACGTTCAGTTGGAGAAAATTTTCAAGAGAAAAAGGCACAAGGGTTACTTTTAGAGGTCTCAGGATCTCTTTGGGACAAAACGGCACCTGCCCCAATTTCAGAGGCATCAACCTCGACCTGAAATGGCAGAGAAACATCAGGCTTCCGTAGAACAGGAGCAGAAGTGAATCTCTGCTTAAGTTCCTGAAACGCATAGACTGCCTCAGGAGGCCAATTCACCACATCAGAACCCTTTTTTGTCAAATCAGTTAATGGTTTAACAATAACAGAGAAATTACCAATAAATTTACGATAAAATTGGCAAAACCCAAGAATCTCTGAAGAGCCTTTAATGAAGTAGGTTGGACCCAATCACAGATGGCCTGAACCTTGACCGTGTCCATTTCAATATCAGATGGAGACAAAATGAATCCCAAAAATGAGATCCTCTGTACGCCAAAAAGACACTTTGATCCCTTCACATACAGAGCATTCTCTCTCAAAATCTGGAACAAGTCCGAACATGTTTCACATGAGAGTCCCAGTCATTGGAAAAAAATCAAGGTATCATCCAAATAAACAATCAGAAATTTGTCCACAAAATCCCTGAAAATGTCATTTATGAAGGACTGGAAGACGGAAGGAGCATTAGTGAGCCCAAAGGGCATCACTAGGTACTCAAAATGCCCATCTGGGGTATTAAATGCCGTCTTCCATTCATCCCCGTGCTTAATGCAAATAAGGTTATACGCCCCCTGAGGTCAAGCTTGGTAAACCAAGTAGCACTTTTCACCCTGGAAAACAGGTCAGAAATCAAGGGTAACGGATATTGATATTTCACAGTGATCTTGTTCAAGAGACGATAATCAATACACGGCCTTAATGAACCATCCTTTTTGGCCACAAAGAAAAAAACGGCACCAAGGGTGAAGAGGATGGTCTGATATGACCCTTCTCCAATGACTCCTTGATATAAGACCGCATAGCGACATGTTCAGGTACAGACAAGTTAACCCCTTCATGACCCAGCCTATTTTGACCTTAAAGACCTTGCCATTTTTTGCAATTCTGACCAGTGTCCCTTTATGAGGTAATAACTCAGGAACGCTTCAACGGATCCTGGCGATTCTGAGACTGTTTTTTCGTGACATATTGGGCTTCATGTTAGTGGTAAATTTAGGTCGATAATTTTTGGTTTATTTGTGAAAAAAATGGAATTTGGCGAAAATTCTGAAAATTTTGTAATTTTCAAATTTTTAATTTTTATTGTTAAACCAGAGAGTTATGTGGCACAAAATAGTTAATAAATAACATTTCCCACATGTCTACTTTACATCAGCACAATTTTGGGAACAACATTTTTTTTTGTTAGGAAGTTATAAGGGTTAAAAGTTGACCAGCGATTTCTCATTTTTACAGCAAAATTTACAAAACCATTTTTTTAGGGACCACCTCACATTTGAAGTCACTTTAGGGGTCTATATGGCAGAAAATACCCAAAAGTGACACCTTTATAAAAACTGCACCCCTCAAGCTACTCAAAACTACATTCAAGAAGATTATTAAACCTTTGGGTGCTTCACAGGAACTAAAGCAACGTGGAAGGAAATAATGGACATTTTAATTTTTCCAACAAAAATTTTCTTTTAGCTCATTTTTTCATTTTTACATGGGCATCAGGATAAAATGGATCCTAAAATTTGTTGGGCAATTTCTCCTGAGTACACAGATACCTCATATGTGGTCATAAACCACTGTATGGGCGCACGGCAGGGCTCAGAAGGGAAGGAGCGCCATTTGACTTTTTGAATGGAAAATATGCTGGAATATTTAGCGGTTGCCATGTCCATTTGGAGAGTCCCTGTGTGCCTAAACATTGGAGCTCCCCCACAAGTGACCCCATTTTGGAAACTAGACCCCTAAGGAACTTATCTAGATGCATAGTGAGCACTTTGAACCCCCAGGTGCTTCACAAATTGATCCGTAAAAAAAGAAAGTACTTTTTTTTCACAAAAATTTTCTTTTAGCCTCAGTTTTTTTCATTTTCACATGGGCAACAGTATAAATTGGATCCTAAAATTTGTTGGGCAATTTCTCCTGAGTACACAGATACCTCATATGTGGTCATAAACCACTGCTTGGGCGCACGGCAGGGCTCAGAAGGGAAGGAGCGCCATTTGACTTTTTGAATGGAAAATATGCTGGAATATTTAGCGGTTGCCATGTCGCATTTGGAGAGTCCCTGTGTGCCTAAACATTGGAGCTCCCCCACAAGTGACCCCATTTTGGAAACTAGACCCCTAAGGAACTTATCTAGATGCATAGTGAGCACTTTGAACCCCCAGGTGCTTCACAAATTGATCCGTAAAAAATAGAAAGTACTTTTTTTCACAAAAATTTTCTTTTAGCATCAATTTTTTCATTTTTACATGGGCATCAGGATAAAATGGATCCTAAAATTTGTTGGGCAATTTCTCCTGAGTACACAGATACCTCATATGTGGTCATAAACCAGTGTATGGGCGCACGGCAGGGCTCAGAAGGGAAGGAGCGCCATTTGACTTTTTGAATGGGAAATATGCTGGAATATTTAGCGGTTGCCATGTCGTATTTGGAGAGTCCTGTGTGCCTAAACATTGGAGCTCCCCCACAAGTGACCCCATTTTGGAAACTAGACCCCCTAAGGAACTTATCTAGATGCATAGTGAGCACTTTGAACCCCCAGGTGCTTCACAGAAGTTTATAACGCAGAGCCGTGAAAATAAAAAAAAATTTTTTTCTCAAAAAATGATTTTTTAGCCCACTATTTTTTATTTTCACAATGGTTACAGGAGAAATTGGACCCCAAAAGTTGTTGTCCAGTTTGTCCTGAGTACGCTAGTACCCCATATGTGGGGGGAACCACTGTTTGGGCACACGTCAGGGCTCGGAAGGGATGTAGTGACGCTTTGAAATGCCGACTTGATGGAATGGTCTGCGGGCATCTTGTTACGTTTGCAGAGCCCCTGATGTGCCTAAACAGTAGAAACTCCCCACAAGTGACCCCATTTTGGAAACTAGACCCCACAAAGAACTTATCTAGATGTGTGGTGAGCACTTTGAACCCCCAAGGGCTACACAGAAGTTTATAACGCCCGGGCATGAAAATAAAAAAATCATATTTTTTCCACAATCAGGATCTTTTAGTCCCCAATTTTTTTATTTTCCCAAGGGTAACATGAGAAATTAGACCCCAAAAGTTGTTGTCCAATTTGTCCTGAGTATGCTGATATCCCATATGTGGGAGAAAACTACTGTATGGGCACACGTCGGGGCTCGGATGGGAAGTAGTGACGTTTTGAAATGCCCACTTGATGGAATGGTCTTCGGGCGTCATGTTACGTTTGCAGAGTCCCTGATGTGCCTAAACAGTAGAAACTCCCCACAAGTGACCCCATTTTGGAAACTAGATCCCCCAAGGAACTCCTATAGATGTGTGATAAGCACTTTGAATCTCCAAGTCCTTCACAGAAGTTTATAACGCAGAGCCGTGAAAATATAAAATCATTTTTTTTTTTCCACAAAAATAATTTTTAGTCCCCAATTTTTTTTCCCAATGTTAACAGGAGAAATTAGAACCTCCAAAGTTGTTGTGCAATTTTTCCGAGTACGCTGATACCTCATATGTGGGGATAAACCACTGTTTGGGCATACGTCGGGGCTTGGAATAAAGGGAGCACTGTGACTTTTTGAACGCAAAATTTGCAGGAATCAATGGTGGCGCCATGTCGCGTATGGAGACCCCCTGATGTGCCTAAATAGTGGAAACCCCTCAATTCTAACTCCAACCCTAACCCCAACACACCCCTAACCCCAACCCTAACCCCTACACACACCTAACCCTAATACAAACCCTAATCATAACCCTAACCCCAACACACCCCTAACCCTAATCCCAACTCTAACCATAAACCTAACTACAAGCCTAACCCTAATTCCAACCCTAACCCTAATTCCAACCCTAACCCTAATTCCGACCCTAACCCAAATTCCAACCCTAACCGTAATTCTAACCTTAACCCTAATCCTAACCCTAAGGCTGGGTTCATATTGCGTTTTACCAGCCCGTTCAACACGTAGCGTTGACCAGTGGTAACGGTATAGCATAACGCGATCGCGTTATGCTATACCCGCTAGCGCAGATGAATCAGCAGATAATCAGCCGCGGATCCGCAGCAAAATCAGTCGCGAAATCCGCAGCGAAATCCGCCGCGGATCAGCAGCGAAATCAGCCGCGGATCAGCAGCGATATCCGCCGTGGATCCGCAGCGAAATCCGCAGCGATATCCGCCACGAAATCCGCCGCGGATCAGCAGCGAAATCAGCCACGGATCCGCAGCGAAATCCGCCGCGGATCAGCAGCGAAATCCGCCGCGGATCAGCAGCGAAATCCGCCGCTGATCAGCAGCGAAATCCGCCGCGGATCAGCAGCGAAATCCGCCGCGGATCAGCAGCGAAATCCGCCGCGGATCAGCAGCGAAATCAGCCGCGGATCAGCAGCGAAATCCGCCGCGGATCCGCAGCGAAATCCGCAGTGAAATCCGCCGCGGATCCGCAGCGAAATCCGCCGCGGATCCGCAGCGAAATGCGCCGCGGATCAGCAGCGATATCCGCCGCGGATCCGCAGCGAAATCCGCCGCGGATCAGCAGCGAAATCAGCCGCGGATCAGCAGCGATATCCGCCGCGGATCAGCCGCAAAATCCGCCGCGGATCCGCAGCGAAATCAGCCACGGATCCGCAGCGAAATCAGCCACGGATCAGCAGCGATATCCGCCGCGGATCCGCAGCGAAATCCGCCGCGGATCAGCAGCGAAATCAGCCGCGGATCAGCAGCGATATCCGCCGCGGATCCGCAGCGAAATCCGCCGCGGATCAGCAGCGATATCCGCCGCGGATCAGCCGCAAAATCCGCCGCGGATCAGCAGCGATATCCGCCGCGGATCCGCAGCAAAATCAGCTGCGGATCAGCAGCAAAATCCGCTAGGAAAAAAAAAAAAAAAAAAATTCTTTATTTTATTATTTGTCCCTACCTATGACAGGGGGGGGGGGTTCATTTACTTTTTTTTAATTTTGATCACTGTGACAGTTTATCACAGTGATCAAAATAAATTTTTGTACAATGGAGGGCGCACTGCGCATGCGCCGGCCGGCGCACTGCGCATGCGCCCGCCATTTTCCAAGATGGCGGCGCCCATGAAGAATCCCGGGCAGCCGCCGGGACGTATCCAGGGACATCGGTGGACCAGGAGAGGTGAGCAGGGGACGTCGGAAGGTGAGGGGGAGGGATCGGTAGGTGGGGCAGCGGATCGCAGGAGCAGGGGAGCAGACAGTGACGGCGGTGACCGATCGCTGCCATCTTTCGATGGCGGCGGCCGATCACCGCCGTGACATGGTGTGGGGGGGGTCTGATCACGGTCTCCAGCCATGGCAGATGCTATTGCAGCATCGGCCATGGCTGGATTGTAATATTTCACCAGTTTCATTGGTGAAATATTACAAATCGCTCTGATTGGCTGTTTAACTTTTAACAGCCAATCAGAGCGATCGTGGCCAGTGGGGGTTAAGCCAACCCCCTCTGGTGATGCAGTAAGGGTCCTGTTACTGCGGGTCGGGTGACCTTTCAGTGACCCCGGTCCCCCGACCCACAGGAACATGATTTATAGCATGACGCCTACGTTGGCGTCATGGGTCGGGATGCCACAGGTTTTCATGACGCCAACGTAGGCGTCATGGGTCGGGAAGGGGTTAAAAAGGCGACCTTTAGGGAATTTACTACCAGGCACTAATTCAATAGCGCAGTCATAGCTCCTATGGGGAGGAAGGATGCAGATTTACTTTCGCTAAACACATCAGAAAAATCAGTCAAAAAGTCAGGAACTTCCTGAGACTGGGGAGAGGCAGAAAAAACAGGAGTGTTGGCATTAACACATTGGCAGCCCCAACTGGTCACAGACACAGATCTCCAATCCAAAACAGGATTATGAGACTGTAACCAAGGGAAACCTAGTACAATAATGTCATGCAGATTATACAGTACCAAAAATTTGCAACTCTCCTGATGATCAGGTTCAACCCTCATTATCACCTGAGTAGAAAACTGGGGTTTATTCTCAGCCAAAGGGGTAGAATCAATCCCCAGTAGGGGAATAGACTTCCGTAGGGGTATCAAGTGAAATCCACAACGTTTGGCAAAATCAAAATCCATCAGGTTAATTGCTGCGCCTGAATCAACAAAAGCCTGAGCAGAAAATGTGGACAGGGAGCAAATCAGGGTAACAGTCAACAGAAATTTAGTCTGAACACTACCCAAGACAACTGAGCGAGCAAAACGTCTTCCCCGCTTAGGGCAGACAGAAATAGCATGAGAGGCGTCACCACAATAGAAACATAATCCATTGCGTTTTCGAAACTCATGACGCTGTGCCCCAGAAGCCACTCTATCACACTGCATGGGTTCAGAAGCTGGCTCACAAGGCAACACTATTCCACGCATACCTCTACGCTCACGCAAAATCTGTCAATTTGAATTGCTAATGACATAGAATCATTGAGACCAGAGGGAGCAGGGAAACCCACCATAACATCTTTTACATTCTCTGAGAGCCCCTTCCGAAAAAGGGCTGCCAAAGCATCATCATTCCATTTGGTTAGGACTGCCATTTTCGGAATTTGACAGTATAACTCAGCGTCCTCAAGCCCCTGATTTAATGCCAACAAGGTTCTTTCAGCTTGATCAGTGACATTAGGCTCATCGTACAATAACCCCAGAGCCAGAAAAAATGCATCAACATCACTCAAAACAGGGTCCCCAGGTGTCAGGGAAAAAGCCCAATCCTGAGGATCGCCGCGCAGGAGAGATGACAATTTGAACCTGCTGTGCTGCGTTCCCTGAGGACTTAGGTTTTAAGGCAAAAAACAACTTACAGTTATTTTTGAAATTCAGAAATTTGGCCCGATCTCCCAAAAACAAATCTGGCATGGGAATCCTAGGTTCCACAACAGGCAACCCAGCAAGATAGGTAGCAATACTCCGAACCTCAGTGGCAAGCTGATCCACACGGCTAGACAGCTGTGCAAGCTCCATTGAGAGAAAAAAAAATCCTCCTCAGCACCCAGAGAAAAAGAGGGAAAAAAATGCAAGAAACAGAAAAAAAAAAAAATTCTGACACTCTGACAACTTTTTTTTTTTCTTTCCACACTATTTTTCCCTTCTGTGAGTACCATACAATTTTCAGTTTGGCCGGTGATACTGTTATGTTTTGGTAGCTGAGGAGAGCAGGCAAAACAGCAATACACCAGAGAGGTGTCACGCTTGGAGCGAGACTAGCCTTACACCTAAAGATAGAAAGAGGAAAGCTATCTGCCCCGGAGCAGATCCCCAAAGAACATAGGAAGCCCCCAAACATGTAATGGCGGTTAGACAAGAGGATATACAGACACAGACAGAAAATAGTATGAGCAAACGCTGGGGCCCAATCTGCCTAGACAGAAAAGGATAGAAAGGATACTTACTCACTGCAATCCAAAAAAACCCTAAAAAATGCCAACGCTACTAATTGCAAAAACACCTGAGATCACACGACCTCTACCACCTAAATTAGTTCTCTGGTGTAACAAAACTAAGCCGCAGCCACTGAAAAAAACTGGAAAAGGCAAATGAACAAACAACAGTGGCTCCAGCGGAACCGAGAGGAGCTCAAGCCCCCCCCGGGGGGGGGAACCTGGCTAACCTCACAGAAATGCAGAGAAATATGCAAATGGTAAGCACAAAAAACAGAAAATATCTTATCTGAAAGTAGAAGAAGAGGCAAGACTCAGCAAGCTTCCAAGTGAACCAGGAACCACAGTTGAGACAAGAACAATTGATCACCGGCAACCATGATGGGAGGGAACCTCCCTTATATCAAGCCAGTCTGTGAATCCTGATTGCCAATCCTCATTGAATGGTTCAGTACTGTTTGTAACCACCAGAGGGAGCTTCTGCTCAGAATTCATTTCCAAAACATTCACAACAGACAAAGGAGAAATCTAAATCAGATCAATATTGGTGTGTTACCTTTAAAACAACGTCAAAGCATCAATTCTTCTAGGTAACTTGCACACAGTTTTTGAAGGAACTAGGCATGGAGATTGTTCCAAACATCTTTTAGAATTAAACTCAGATCTTCTGTGGCTGTAAGCTTGCGCAAATCTGTCACGCACGTGTAGGAAAGACTAAGTGCAATACAAAGGGATAAAGGGAAGGGAGTCCAACACTAGGGAAGCAGGGAGTGGAGACCCCTAGGCAGATCTAATGTCACCCTGTCTGCCCTAAGCGACCCTAAATAGGTTCCGCACCTATCGCCGAGTAGGATACTCAATAACTGCCTGACCCTAGCAGTAAGTCCTGCTTAGGGATGGACGAGGTTTGCACTGGTCGATCCCCACTACAACTAAAGACAGATGGAATAGACAAACAAGGAGGAATACCAACACCAAAGAGGAAGATAGCCAAGTGGTATAGTTCCAACCAGGCCAGATGTGTCCATTAGAGCCGGGGAAAGGTTGTCACTGGGTCATAGAGTTAGAAGGACCAGGAAGAAGTCTGCAAGGCAAACTGATGAGACCTTCTGCAGCCATATGCAGTGCGACGGTCTGCAGCCTCTGACACACCCGTGACCAAATCCTTTTATTTTGTTTTTTCATGTAATCCAAGACAAACTCGATGTTATTGAGATCAGGGCTCTGTGGGGCCATATCATCCCTTTCAGGACTCCTTGTTCTTCTTTACGCTGAAGATAGTCCTTAATGGCATTGGCTGTATGTTTGGGGTGGTCATTATTCTGCTGCAGAATAAATTTAAAGCCAATCACATGCCTCACAGATAGTATTGCATGATGGATAAGTATCTAATTATAGGTCTCAAATGCAGCTTTAAACTTGCGAAGAACCTCAAACATGCTTCCCTGTGTCCTGCAGACACACATTACACTGCTTTCCAGTCCTTTGGTGAGCAAACTGCTTTCTCTTACAGCTACAGTTGTGTGATAAAGTGTTTGCCCCCTTCCTGATTTCCTACTTTTTGCATGTTTGTCGCACTTAAAAGCTTCAAATCACCAAATATATTTAAATATTAGACAAAGATAACACAAGTAATCACAAAATGCAGTTTTTACATTAAGGTCTTTATTATTTAGTGAAAAAGAAATCCAAACCTACCTCTGTGTGAAAAAATGATTGCCCCTAACAAATTTACTGTGGAAGATGAGTTCAAATTCTCTAGCCACATCCAGGCCTGATTATTGCCACACCTGTTCTTAATCAAGAAATCACTTAAATAGGACCTGCCTGACAAAGTGAAATAGACCAAAAGCTCCTCAAAAGCTAGACATTATGCCGTGATCCAAAGAAATTCTGGAACAAATGAGAAACAAAGTAATTGAGATCTATTAGTCTGGAAAAGGTTACAAAGCCATTTCAAAGCTTTGGGACTCCAGCAAATCTTATTGAAAGCCATTATCCACAAATGACGAAAACATGGCCCTGTAGGTTTGGATTTCTTTTTTCCCTTAATAATAAAGACCTTCATTTAAAAACTGCGTTTTGTGTTTATTTGTGTTATCTCTAATATTTAAATTTGTTTGGTGATCTAAAACATTTAAATGCGACAAACATGCAAGCTTTTAAAAATGCATAGTTGAGTTGTTTGGTTTTGTTTCCATGTTGAAGTTATGGTTTTTGCTTGGAATTTTTACATAAAGAGCATTTCTGGCCAAACTTTTACAAACAGCAGATGGGTGTTGCTCAATCTCACTGGTTGCTTCCAGTTAAGAGCTGATGGCACTGCTGGATATCTTCCCATTTCCATGGGAAGTAAACATGATGTGTCTTTCATCTGTTGCACTACGTTTCCTTGGCTGACCACTATATATATATAATTTTCAACCTTTCCCATGCTTACACATGTTAGTGTCCAAGGCAGATGTAGGGAAAACCTGCTTTGGGATGTTGTGTTATGAAACCAACTACAGGATGGTAGTTGTGCAGTCCGTTTCATTCCAGGCCCGGGTTTTCCATGTGGCTGAAGGCCACAGGTTCCTTTGTTAAAAGCCCTGCAGGAAAGGGTTTGGGGGTGTCAGGGTCAGTTTCAGTTTGGCAGATGAGAGTGCAGAGCAGAGGTTCTACAGAGCTTTGGCTGTGTGAGGAGACACTGGACAGAGCAGAGCCAAGAGGCCTGGCACCCATAGCCTACACAGAGGTGCTGTCATCCATAGTAACTGGTCAGAGGAAGACCGGCGTGTGTAACAACTGCAAACAGGAGGATATGGTTCCTGGCTGTAATCTGGCGGATATCATGGACTGTGTACAGCTGTGAGTAAAGAGACATTGAGACGGCGGTGCAGTCGCCCACGGTTACTGTTCAAAGGAAAGTCCAGCGTGTTTAGTGACTGTAAGCAGAATGATGTCGTGTAGTATGTAGTGTGATGAAGTGGACATTAATACTATGCACTAATATTATATGCACTGGTGTGAATTTAGACATTTAATGATGTGAAGAAACACAAGGAGTTTTGTGTTTGAACTTTGTGGGTCCCTGCCTCCTCGCTGCATAAGTGTGCTACTGCGGCACTACAATATACACAAAAAATAAGCAGGCAGCACAAAGTAGTTATATAAAAAAGTGAACAAACTTCGTTTGCCAGGTGTGTAAAAAAAAAAAAAAAAAAAAAAACTTTTTTGTACAATTAAAAGTTTGTTAACCTTTTTCAGTATTCCTACAGTGCGCTGCCTGCTATTTGGTTACTGGGCTGCATTCGGACCTGTGCTTGTGCTGCCTCATGTTTTGATATAAACACACACAACCACACACACACACACACACACACGTGAGGCAGCACAAGCAAAGACAGTATCAGTATGTGTGTATATGTATATAATGTATACACATGCATGCACAGTAGACAATACAACCCAAGCCTCTTTAGTTGTAATTACTATAGGTATTATATTTTATTTAGATATTTTTCCCTTAAGATTATTCTAGATTTTTTTTTATATTTTACCATATATAAGATTACACATTTCTATATTTTTCATGAATAAGAGTACTGTAGATATTTATAAACTTATTTTGTGCTGGTTACTCACTGCCAGCTTCATAACATTGGTGATTTCAGAACTTACTTGACTTCAGACAGAACTGATCTTTCCCCATCAGAACACTGAGATCTCCTGTACTGACGAAAGCTTCGTGGGGAGTGAGAGTGCGGATGCGTATGGGGTCACCTTGAGTCCTGGATAAACCAAATAGCCGTCATATACAGTACAACAATCTTACTTACATTATCCATAGGTCAGCAATGTATTGCATCCTATAAGTGCGGCAGGGACAGAACTAGGAAGGGCTGGGCCCCAGAGCAATCTTTTGAAATGCCCCCGCCCCACTCATTCAGACTTTAATATTTTTTTTTTCCACAGGCGACAAAGCTGGACCAAGTCATCAGTTTTATGAGATTTTCATCAGAGTTTAATCAGAGTTTCATCTGAATGTCATCAAAGTTTACTCAGTTTTATCAGTTGTTTAAACTGATGAGAAAAAAATTCTCTTTTCTATCAGTAAGTGAAAAACTGACAGAGCGGTGACGTCAGTAACATTACTGCTCTTCACAGTCGCCTGGTCTTGCAGTAGAGGCAGAGCGAGCCAAGAGTGGCTGCTGCTAAAGCCTAGGGTGCCTCAGAAGGAGGCTTCATAGGCTTTGGATGACGGAATTGGGGAAGGTTGGGGGAAACGCAGGATTACGTCCGTCAAACCTTTTTTTTTTTATTTTAAATCGGTGGATGAGGACTGGAGCAGTGTCTTGTTTTTATTTCTCTCTTCTTATGTTTTTCAGGATTCCATTTGTGCACTACGTCACAGGTCGGGTTACATCGGACCTGCATGTTTTTTTTGGTTTGTTTGTTTTAAAAGAAATTGGTGAACCAGAGGAAAAGTTGGGGAGAGTTTTAAGTATTTTTGTGTGTGCTTTTTACTTTTTAGCCCTGTGTTAGTAATGGGGATGTCTTATAGACACCTCTCAATTACTGACACCAGGGCTTTATGTCAGCTGTGTTTTTGGACAATTCACAGCTGATATCAACTCCAAGCCCGTTACCACCAAAAAAAAAAACAGAGAGAAGGGCAAATTGAACATAATTTCACGCAAAACCCCAAAAATGAGCCAGACAAAAATTGTTTGCACCCTCAACTTAATATTTGGTTGCACACCTGTTAGAAAAAATAACTGCTTTCAATCATTTACTATAACCATCAATAATAACAAGCTTCTTACACCTCTCAGTTGGAATTTTGGACAACTCTTCTTTTGCAAACGCCTCCAGGTCTCTCATATTTGAAGA
>JARQOD010000001.1:876801602-876852086 GCA_033576555.1 Oophaga sylvatica
TTCTTTTAGCCTGTTTTTCATTTTCACAGGGGGCATCAGGATAAAATGGATCCTAAAATTTGTTGGGCAATTTCTCCTGAGTACACAGATACCTCATATGTGGTCATAAACCACTGTATGGGCGCACGGCAGGGCTCAGAAGGGAAGGAGCGCCATTTGACTTTTTGAATAGAAAATATGCTGGAATATTTAGCGGTTGCCATGTCGCATTTGGAGAGTCCCTGTGTGCCTAAACATTGGAGCTCCCCCACAAGTGCCCCCATTTTAGAAACTAGACCCCCTAAGGAACTTATCTAGATGCATAGTGAGCACTTTGAACCCCCAGGTGCTTCACAAATTGATCCGTAAAAAATAGAAAGTACTTTTTTTTCACAAAAATTTTCTTTTAGCCTCAGTTTTTTTCATTTTCACATGGGCAACAGTATAAATTGGATCCTAAAATTTGTTGGGCAATTTCTCCTGAGTACAAAGATACCTCATATGTGGTCATAAACCACTGTTTGGGCGCACGGCAGGGCTCAGAAGGGAAGGAGCGCCATTTGACTTTTGAATGGAAAATATGCTGGAATATTTAGCGGTTGCCATGTCGCATTTGGAGAGTCCCTGTGTGCCTAAACATTGGAGCTCCCCCACAAGTGACCCATTTTGGAAACTAGACCCCCTAAGGAACTTATCTAGATGCATAGTGAGCACTTTGAACCCCCAGGTGCTTCACAAATTGATCCGTAAAAAATAGAAAGTACTTTTTTTCACAAAAATTTTCTTTTAGCCTCATTTTTTTCATTTTCACATGGGCAACAGTATAAATTGGATCCTAAAATTTGTTGGGCAATTTCTCCTGAGTACACAGATACCTCATATGTGGTCATAAACCACTGTTTGGGCGCACGGCAGGGCTCAGAAGGGAAGGAGCGCCATTTGACTTTTTGAATGGAAAATATGCTGGAATATTTAGCGGTTGCCATGTCGCATTTGGAGAGTTCCTGTGTGCCTAAACATTGGAGCTCCCCCACAAGTGACCCCATTTTGGAAACTAGATGCCCTAAGGAACTTATCTAGATGCATAGTGAGCACTTTGAACCCCAGGTGCTTCACAGAAGTTTATAACGCAGAGCCGTGAAAATAAAAAAATCATTTTTTTTTCTCAAAAAAATGATTTTTTAGCCCACTATTTTTTATTTTCACAATGGTTACAGGAGAAATTGGACCCCAAAAGTTGTTGTCCAGTTTGTCCTGAGTACGCTAGTACCCCATATGTGGGGGGGAACCACTGTTTGGGCACACGTCAGGGCTCGGAAGGGATGTAGTGACGCTTTGAAATGCCGACTTGATGGAATGGTCTGCGGGCATCTTGTTACGTTTGCAGAGCCCCTGATGTGCCTAAACAGTAGAAACTCCCCACAAGTGACCCCATTTTGGAAACTAGACCCCACAAAGAACTTATCTAGATGTGTGGTGAGCACTTTGAACCCCCAAGGGCTACACAGAAGTTTATAACGCCCGGCATGAAAATAAAAAAATCATATTTTTTCCACAATCAGGATCTTTTAGTCCCCAATTTTTTTGTTTTCCCAAGGGTAACATGAGAAATTAGACCCCAAAAGTTGTTGTCCAATTTGTCCTGAGTATGCTGATATCCCATATGTGGGAGAAAACTACTGTATGGGCACACGTCGGGGCTCGGATGGGAAGTAGTGACGTTTTGAAATGCCCACTTGATGGAATGGTCTTCGGGCGTCATGTTACGTTTGCAGAGTCCCTGATGTGCCTAAACAGTAGAAACTCCCCACAAGTGACCCCATTTTGGAAACTAGATCCCCCAAGGAACTCCTATAGATGTGTGATAAGCACTTTGAATCTCCAAGTCCTTCACAGAAGTTTATAACGCAGAGCCGTGAAAAATATAAAATCTTTTTTTTTTTTCCACAAAAATAATTTTTTAGTCCCCAATTTTTTTTCCCAATGTTAACAGGAGAAATTAGAACCTCCAAAGTTGTTGTGCAATTTTTCCCGAGTACGCTGATACCTCATATGTGGGATAAACCACTGTTTGGGCATACGTCGGGGCTTGGAATAAAGGGAGCACTGTGACTTTTTGAACGCAAAATTTGCAGGAATCAATGGTGGCGCATGTCGCGTATGGAGACCCCCTGATGTGCCTAAATAGTGGAAACCCCTCAATTCTAACTCCAACCCTAACCCCAACACACCCTAACCCCAACCCTAACCCCTACACACACCTAACCCTAATACAAACCCTAATCATAACCCTAACCCCAACACACCCCTAACCCTAATCCCAACTCTAACCATAAACCTAACTACAAGCCTAACCCTAATTCCAACCCTAACCCTAATTCCAACCCTAACCCTAATTCCGACCCTAACCCTAATTCCGACCCTAACCGTAATTCTAACCTTAACCCTAATCCTAACCCTAAGGCTGGGTTCATATTGCGTTTTACCAGCCCGTTCAACACGTAGCGTTGACCAGCTGGTAACGGTATAGCATAACGCGATCGCGTTATGCTATACCCGCTAGCGCAGATGAATCAGCAGATAATCAGCCGCGGATCCGCAGCAAAATCAGTCGCGGATCAGCAGCGAAATCCGCCGCGGATCAGCAGCGAAATCAGCCGCGGATCAGCAGCGATATCCGCCGCGGATCAGCAGCGAAATCCGCCGCGGATCAGCAGCGAAATCAGCCGCGGATCAGCAGCGATATCCGCCGCGGATCCGCAGCGAAATCCACCGCGGATCAGCAGCGATATCCGCCGCGGATCAGCCGCAAAATCCGCCGCGGATCCGCAGCAAAATCAGCTGCGGATCAGCAGCAAAATCCGCTAGGAAAAAAAAAAAAAAATTCTTTATTTTATTATTTGTCCCTACCTATGACAGGGGGGGGTTCATTTACTTTTTTTTATTTTGATCACTGTGACAGTTTATCACAGTGATCAAAATAAATTTTTGTACAATGGAGGGCGCACTGCGCATGCGCCGGCCGGCGGGCGCACTGCGCATGCGCCCGCCATTTTCCAAGATGGCGGCGCCCATGAAGAATCCCGGGCAGCCGCCGGGACGGATCCAGGGACATCGGTGGACCAGGAGAGGTGAGTAGGGGACGTCGGAAGGTGAGGGGGAGGGATCGGTAGGTGGGGCAGCGGATCGCAGGAGCAGGGGAGCAGACAGTGACGGCGGTGACCGATCGCTGCCATCTTTCGATGGCGGCGGCCGATCACCGCCGTGACATGGTGTGGGGGGGGTCTGATCACGGTCTCCAGCCATGGCAGATGCTATTGCAGCATCGGCCATGGCTGGATTGTAATATTTCACCAGTTTCATTGGTGAAATATTACAAATCGCTCTGATTGGCTGTTAAAAGTGAAACAGCCAATCAGAGCGATCGTGGCCACGTGGGGGTTAAGCCAACCCCCCTCTGGTGATGCAGTAAGGGTCCTGTTACTGCGGGTCGGGTGACCTTTCAGTGACCCCGGTCCCCCGACCCGCAGGAACATGATTTATAGCATGACGCCTACGTTGGCGTCATGGGTCGGGATGCCACAGGTTTTCATGACGCCAACGTAGGCGTCATGGGTCGGGAAGGGGTTAAAAAGGCGACCTTTAGGGAATTTACTACCAGGCACTAATTCAATAGCGCAGTCATAGCTCCTATGGGGGGCAAGGATGCAGATTTACTTTCGCTAAACACATCAGAAAAATCAGTCAAAAAGTCAGGAACTTCCTGAGACTGGGGAGAGGCAGAAAAAACAGGAGTGTTGGCATTAACACATTGGCAGCCCCAACTGGTTACAGACACAGATCTCCAATCCAAAACAGGATTATGAGACTGTAACCAAGGGAAACCTAGTACAATAATGTCATGCAGATTATACAGTACCAAAAATTTGCAACTCTCCTGATGATCAGGTTCAACCCTCATTATCACCTAGGTAGAAAACTGGGGTTTATTCTCAGCCAAAGGGGTAGAATCAATCCCCAGTAGGGGAATAGACTTCCGTAGGGGTATCAAGTGAAATCCACAACGTTTGGCAAAATCAAAATCCATCAGGTTAATTGCTGCGCCTGAATCAACAAAAGCCTGAGCAGAAAATGTGGACAGGGAGCAAATCAGGGTAACAGTCAACAGAAATTTAGTCTGAACACTACCCAAGACAACTGAGCGAGCAAAACGTCTTCCCCGCTTAGGGCAGACAGAAATAGCATGAGAGGCGTCACCACAATAGAAACATAATCCATTGCGTTTTCGAAACTCATGACGCTGTGCCCCAGAAGCCACTCTATCACACTGCATGGGTTCAGAAGCTGGCTCACAAGGCAACACTATTCCACGCATACCTCTACGCTCACGCAAACGTCTGTCAATTTGAATTGCTAATGACATAGAATCATTGAGACCAGAGGGAGCAGGGAAACCCACCATAACATCTTTTACATTCTCTGAGAGCCCCTTCCGAAAAAGGGCTGCCAAAGCATCATCATTCCATTTGGTTAGGACTGCCCATTTTCGGAATTTCTGACAGTATAACTCAGCGTCCTCAAGCCCCTGATTTAATGCCAACAAGGTTCTTTCAGCTTGATCAGTGACATTAGGCTCATCGTACAATAACCCCAGAGCCAGAAAAAATGCATCAACATCACTCAAAACAGGGTCCCCAGGTGTCAGGGAAAAAGCCCAATCCTGAGGATCGCCGCGCAGGAGAGAGATGACAATTTGAACCTGCTGTGCTGCGTTCCCTGAGGACTTAGGTTTTAAGGCAAAAAACAACTTACAGTTATTTTTGAAATTCAGAAATTTGGCCCGATCTCCCAAAAACAAATCTGGCATGGGAATCCTAGGTTCCACAACAGGCAACCCAGCAAGATAGGTAGCAATACTCCGAACCTCAGTGGCAAGCTGATCCACACGGCCAGACAGCTGTGCAAGCTCCATTGAGAGAAAAAAAAAATCCTCCTCAGCACCCAGAGAAAAGAGGGAAAAAAATGCAAGAAACAGAAAAAAAAAAAAATCTCTGACAACTTTTTTTTTTTCTTTCCACACTATTTTTCCCTTCTGTGAGTACCATACAATTTTCAGTTTGGCCGGTGATACTGTTATGTTTTGGTAGCTGAGGAGAGCAGGCAAAACAGCAATACACCAGAGAGGTTGGAATCTATTGGATTGCAGTACCCTGACTAACCACCACAACTAAAGGCAGCCGTGGAGCGTTCCTACGTTGGTCCTAGACGCCTCGTCACAGCTTGAGAGACTAGCTACACCTAAAGATAGAAAGAGGAAAGCTATCTGCCCCGGAGCAGATCCCCAAAGAACATAGGAAGCCCCAAACATGTAATGGCGGTTAGACAAGAGGATATACAGACACAGACAGAAAATAGTATGAGCAAACGCTGGGGCCCAATCTGCCTAGACAGAAATGGATAGAAAGGATACTTACTCACTGCAATCCAAAAAAACCCTAAAAAATGCCAACGCTACTAATTGCAAAAACACCTGAGATCACACGACCTCTACCACCTAAATCAGTTCTCTGGTGTAACAAAACTAAGCCGCAGCCACTGAAAAAACTGGAAAAGGCAAATGAACAAACAACAGTGGCTCCAGCGGAACCGAGAGGAGCCAAGCCCCCCCGGGGGGGGAACCTGGCTAACCTCACAGAAATGCAGAGAAATATGCAAATGGTAAGCACAAAAACAAAAACAGAAAATATCTTATCTGAAAGTAGAAGAAAAGGCAAGACTCAGCAAGCTTCCAAGTGAACCAGGAACCACAGTTGAGACAAGAACAATTGATCACCGGCAACCATGATGGGAGGGAACCTCCCTTATATCAAGCCAGTCTGTGAATCCTGATTGCCAATCCTCATTGAATGGTTCAGTACTGTTTGTAACCACCAGAGGGAGCTTCTGCTCAGAATTCATTTCCAAAACATTCACAACAGACAAAGGAGAAATCTAAATCAGATCAATATTGGTGTGTTACCTTTAAAACAACGTCAAAGCATCAATTCTTCTAGGTAACTTGCACACAGTTTTTGAAGGAACTAGGCATGGAGATTGTTCCAAACATCTTTTAGAATTAAACTCAGATCTTCTGTGGCTGTAAGCTTGCGCAAATCTGTCACGCACGTGTAGGAAAGACTAAGTGCAATACAAAGGGATAAAGGGAAGGAAGTCCAACACTAGGGAAGCAGGGAGTGGAGACCCCTAGGCAGATCTAATGTCACCCTGTCTGCCCTAAGCGACCCTAAATAGGTTCCGCACCTATCGCCGAGTAGGATACTCAATAACTGCCTGACCCTAGCAGTAAGTCCTGCTTAGGGATGGACGAGGTTTGCACTGGTCGATCCCCACTACAACTAAAGACAGATGGAATAGACAAACAAGGAGGAATACCAACACCAAAGAGGAAGATAGCCAAGTGGTATAGTTCCAACCAGGCCCAGATGTGTCCATTAGAGCCGGGGAAAGGTTGTCACTGGGTCATAGAGTTAGAAGGACCAGGAAGAAGTCTGCAAGGCAAACTGATGAGACCTTCTGCAGCCATATGCAGTGCGACGGTCTGCAGCCTCTGACACACCCGTGACCAAATCCTCTTATTTTGTTTTTTCATGTAATCCAAGACAAACTCGATGTTATTGAGATCAGGGCTCTGTGGGGCCATATCATCCCTTTCAGGACTCCTTGTTCTTCTTTACGCTGAAGATAGTCCTTAATGGCATTGGCTGTATGTTTGGGGTGGTCATTATTCTGCTGCAGAATAAATTTAAAGCCAATCACATGCCTCACAGATAGTATTGCATGATGGATAAGTATCTAATTATAGGTCTCAAATGCAGCTTTAAACTTGCGAAGAACCTCAAACATGCTTCCCTGTGTCCTGCAGACACACATTACACTGCTTTCCAGTCCTTTGGTGAGCAAACTGCTTTCTCTTACAGCTACAGTTGTGTGATAAAGTGTTTGCCCCCTTCCTGATTTCCTACTTTTTGCATGTTTGTCGCACTTAAAAGCTTCAAATCACCAAATATATTTAAATATTAGACAAAGATAACACAAGTAATCACAAAATGCAGTTTTTACATTAAGGTCTTTATTATTTAGTGAAAAAGAAATCCAAACCTACCTCTGTGTGAAAAAATGATTGCCCCTAACAAATTTACTGTGGAAGATGAGTTCAAATTCTCTAGCCACATCCAGGCCTGATTATTGCCACACCTGTTCTTAATCAAGAAATCACTTAAATAGGACCTGCCTGACAAAGTGAAATAGACCAAAAGCTCCTCAAAAGCTAGACATTATGCCGTGATCCAAAGAAATTCTGGAACAAATGAGAAACAAAGTAATTGAGATCTATTAGTCTGGAAAAGGTTACAAAGCCATTTCAAAGCTTTGGGACTCCAGCAAATCTTATTGAAAGCCATTATCCACAAATGACGAAAACATGGCCCTGTAGGTTTGGATTTCTTTTTTCCTTAATAATAAAGACCTTCATTTAAAAACTGCGTTTTGTGTTTATTTGTGTTATCTCTAATATTTAAATTTGTTTGGTGATCTAAAACATTTAAATGCGACAAACATGCAAGCTTTTAAAAATGCATAGTTGAGTTGTTTGGTTTTGTTTCCATGTTGAAGTTATGGTTTTTGCTTGGAATTTTTACATAAAGAGCATTTCTGGCCAAACTTTTACAAACAGCAGATGGGTGTTGCTGGATCTCACTGGTTGCTTCCAGTTAAGAGCTGATGGCACTGCTGGATATCTTCCCATTACCATGGAAGTAAACATGATGTGTCTTTCATCTGTTGCACTACGTTTCCTTGGCTGACCACTATATATATATAATTTTCAACCTTTCCCATGCTTACACATGCTAGTGTCCAAGGCAGATGTAGGGAAAACCTGCTTTGGGATGTTGTGTTATGAAACCAACTACAGGATGGTAGTTGTGCAGTCCGTTTCATTCCAGGCCCGGGTTTTCCATGTGGCTGAAGGCCACAGGTTCCTTTGTTAAAAGCCCTGCAGGAAAGGGTTTGGGGGTGTCAGGGTCAGTTTCAGTTTGGCAGATGAGAGTGCAGAGCAGAGGTTCTACAGAGCTTTGGCTGTGTGAGGAGACACTGGACAGAGCAGAGCCAAGAGGCCTGGCACCCATAGCCTACACAGAGGTGCTGTCATCCATGGTAACTGGTCAGAGGAAGACCGGCGTGTGTAACAACTGCAAACAGGAGGATATGGTTCCTGGCTGTAATCTGGCGGATATCATGGACTGTGTACAGCTGTGAGTAAAGAGACATTGAGACGGCGATGCAGTCGCCCACGGTTACTGTTCAAAGGAAAGTCCAGCGTGTTTAGTGACTGTAAGCAGAATGATGTCGTGTAGTATGTAGTGTGATGAAGTGGACATTAATACTATGCACTAATATTATATGCACTGGTGTGAATTTAGACATTTAATGATGTGAAGAAACACAAGGAGTTTTGTGTTTGAACTTTGTGGGTCCCTGCCTCCTCGCTGCATAAGTGTGCTACTGCGGCACAACAATATACACAAAAAATAAGCAGGCAGCACAAAGTAGTTATATAAAAAAGTGAACCAACTTCGTTTGCCAGGTGTGTAAAAAAAAAAAAAAAAACTTTTTGTACAATTAAAAGTTGTTAACCTTTTTCAGTATTCCTACAGTGCGCTGCCTGTATTTGGTTACTGGGCTGCATTCGGACCTGTGCTTGTGCGCCTCATGTTTTGATATAACACACCACACACACACACAGTGAGGCAGCACAAGCAAAGACAGTATCAGTATGTGTGTATATGTATATAATGTATACAATGCATGACGTAGACAATACAACCCAAGCTCTTATTTGTAATTACTATAGTATATATTTTATTTAGATATTTTTCCCTTAAGATTATTCTAGATTTTTTTTTTATATTTACCATATATAAGATTACACATTCTATATTTTCATGAATAAGAGTACTGTAGATATTTATAAAACTATTTTGTGCTGGTTACTCACTGCCAGCTTCATAACATTGGTGATTTCAAACTTACTTGACTTCAGACAGACTGATCTTTCCCATCAGAACATGAGATTCCTGTACTGACGAAAGCTTCTGGGGAGTGAGAGTGCCGGATGGTTGGGGTCACCTTGAGTCCTGATAACCAATAGCCGTCATATACAGTACAACATCTTACTACATTATCCATAGGTCGCAATGTATTGCATCCTTAAGTGCGCAGGACAGAACTAGGAAGGCTGGGCCCAAGCAATCTTTGAAATGCCCCCCCCACTCATTCAGACTTTAATATTTTTTTTTCACAGCGACAAAGCTGGACCAGTCATCAGTTTTAGAGATTTTCATCAGAGTTTAATCAGTTTCATTGAATGTCATCAAAGTTACTCATTTTATCAGTTTTAAACTGATGAAAAAAATCTTTTCTATCGTAAGTGAAAACTGACAGAGCGGTGACGTCAGTACATTACTGCTCTTCACAGTCCTGGTCTGCAGAGCAGAGCGAGCAGAGTGGCTGCTGCTAAGCCTAGGTGCCTCAAGGAGGCTTCATAGGCTTTGGATGACGGAATTGGGAAGTTGGGAAACGCAGGATTACGTCCGTCAAACTTTTTTTATTTAAATCGGTGGATGAGGATGAGCAGTGTCTTGTTTTTTCTCTTCTATGTTTTCAGATTCCATTTGTGCACTACGTCACAGGTCGGGTTACATCGGCTGCATTTTTTTTTTGGTTTGTTTGTTTTAAAGAAATTGGTGAACAGAGAAAAGTTGGGGAAGTTTTAGTTTTTTTGTGTGCTTTTTACTTTTAGCCTGTGTTAGTAATGGGGATGTCTTATAGACACCTCTCAATACTGACACCAGGCTTTATGTCAGCTGTGTTTGGACAATTCACAGCTGATATCACTCCAAGCCCGTTACCCAAAAAAAAAACAGAGAGAAGGGCAAATTGAACATAATTTCACGCAAAACCCAAAAATGAGCCAGAAAAATTGTTTTGCACCTCAACTTAATATTTGGTTGCACACCGTTAGAAAATAACTGCTTTCATCATTACTATAACCATCAATAATACAGCTTTACACCTCTCAGTTGGAATTTGACAACTCTCTTTGCAACTCCTCCAGGTCTCTCATATTTGAAGATGCTTTCTTCCAACAGCATTTTTACGATCTCTCCACAGGTGTTCAACTGGATTTAGATACAGACTCATTGTTGGCCACTTCAGAACTCTCCAGCACTTTGTTTCCATAGATTTCTGGGTGCTTCTTTAAATATGTTTGGGGTCATTGTCCTGCTGGAAGAACCATGAACTAGAACGCAAATGCAGATTTCTGAGACTGAGCATTACATTGCTACCTTAAATCCTATGATAATCTTCAGATTTCATGATGCCTTGCACACAGTCAAGGCAGCCAGTGCCAGAGGCAACAAAGCAACCCTAAAACATCTTTGAACCTTCACCATATTTGACTATAGCCATTGTGTTCTTTTCTTTGTAGGCCTCATTCTGGTTTCGGTAAACAGTACAGTGATGTGCTTTACCAAGAGCTCTATGTTGGTTTCAACTATCCACAAGACGCTTTCCCAGAAGGATTTTGGCTTACTCACGTACACTTTGGAAAACTGCAGTCTAGCTTTCTATGTCTCTGCGTCAACAGTGGTGTCTTTCTGGGTCTCTTGGAATAGCGTTTCATTTCATTCAAATGTTGATAGATAGTTCATGCTGACACTGATGCACCCTGAGCCAGCAGGACAGCTTGAATTTCTTTGGAACTTGATTGAGGCTGCTTATCCACCATTCGGACTATCCTGCATTGCAATCTTTCATCTATTTTTCTTTGCCATCACGTCCAGGGAGATTAGTTATAGTGCCATGGGTTGTACAATTTTTGATCATATTGTGCACCGTGGATAAAGGAACATCAAGATCTATGGACATGGACTTGTAACCTTGAGATTGCTGATATTTTTTAACAATTTTGTTTCTCAAATCTTCAGACAGTTCTCTTCTCCTCTTTCTGTTCTGCATGCTTAGTGTGGCACACACAGACAAACAATGCAAAGATTGAGTCAACTTCTCCCCTTTTTATCTGGTGTCAGGTGTGATTTTTATATTGCGCACACCTGTTACTTGCCACAGGTGAGTTTGAACGAGCATCACATGCTTGAAACAAAGTGATTTATCCACAATTTTGGAAAGGTGTCAACAATATTGTCAGGTCCATTTTGGGAGGTTTTGTGTGAAATTATGTCCAATTTGCCTTTTTCTCTTTGTGTTTTTGTGTTATTCCAATACACACACAGGAAAGAAAGATTTGTATAACAAAACATGTGTAACTGCAATAATTTTCTGAGGGAAATACTTAATTTTCTGGAACACTTTCAAGGGTGCTAACACTTTCAGCCATGACTGTATATAAATACCTTTTACCCAAATATCTTGATATTCCTTAAAACATAATACTCACAAATCAAGATAGCTGTATAAATAGTGAATTGAATTTGTATTTGAAAATATTTTTTTAAACAATCAGGTGTATGTTTTGTATTACTATGTATGGAAAATATAAAATGTTTGTGATTTGTACCGTATTTTTTGGACCATAAGACGCACTTTTTTCCCCCAAAATTTGGGGGAAAATGGGGGTGCGCCTTATGGTCCCAACATACCAAAAAATCCGGTGGCGGCGGCGGTCCCGGTGGCGGCGGTCCCGGTGGCGGCGGCAGCCTTCCTGTGGTGTCTGGCCAGCAGCGGGGCTCTGTGCTGCGTGGGGGCTCCGCCGGCATTTCCCTCTTAGCCGGACAGCCCCCCGCAGCTCCGCTGCTGCGGCCTCCTGATACATGGCCGCCAGCGGCCTCCGGTGGCGGTCCCGACGAAGTCTTCCGTGCGGTGGTTCCGGGGCAGCAGCCGGCTCTGTGCTGCAGGGGGGCTCCGCTGGCATTTGGGTCTTAGCCGGAAAGCCCCCCGCAGCTCCGCTCTCTCCTGCATCTCGGTGGCGTCCTCAAACATGGCCGCCAGGGGACTCCGGTAAGGTGGCCGCCAAATCTCATTCAAGTCTCGGCAACGAGATCTCGGGAGAAGAGATCTCGTTGCCGAGACTTGAATGAGATTTGGCGGCCATCTTACCGGAGTCCCCTGGCGGCCTTGTTTGAGGATGCCACCGAGATGCAGGAGAGAGCGGAGCTGCGGGGGGCTTTCCGGCTAAGACCGAAATGCCGGCGGAGCCCCCCTGCAGCACAGAGCCGGCTGCTGCCCAGGAACCACCGCACGGAAGACTTCGTCGGGACCGCCACCGGAGGCCGCTGGCGGCCATGTATCAGGAGGCCGCAGTGGCGGAGCTGCGGGGGGCTGTCCGGCTAAGAGGGAAATGCCGGCGGAGCCCCCCACGCAGCACAGAGCCCCGCTGCTGGCCAGACACCACAGAGCACAGGAGGCTGCATTGGGACCACCGCTATGGGATGTGAGTACCATATATTGCACAGCCACCCCACAGAGCACAGCCACCCCACAGAGCACAGCCACCCCACAGAGCATAGCCACCCCACACAGCACAGCCACCCCACAGAGCACCCCTGCAACACAGAGCACTTCGGACTGTAAGACGGACCCCCATTTGACACATTATTTTTTTTTCCCTGTTTTCCTTCTGAAAATTTGGGGTGCGTCTTAGGGTGAGTTTCCACGGTCAGGAAACGCTGCGTGTTTGGCGCTGTGCGCTGGCGCAGCGCCAAACACGCAGCGTCCAGATGTTACAGCATAGTGGAGGGGATTACAATACGCAGGTGGCAGACCTGCGTAAACGGACATGCGGCGCGTCTTTTTAGACCGCAGCATGTCCTCGCGTATTGCGGCGACGGTGCGTCGCCGCAACAGAATTAACACAGGGCTATGTAGCCCTGCGCTCTTTCCGGAGGTGTCCTGAACACCTCCGGAAAGATCGCGCGTCATAAAGGGGGCGGGGCTTAGACGGAGCGGAATTTCCGCTCCGTCCAAAGCGCTATGGTTCCGGACCGTGGAACCATAGCCTTATGGTCCGGTGCGTCTTATAGTCCGAAAAATACGGTATGTTATATTTCTAAATTAAAAAAATATCTGATTTTAAAAAATGTGTACATTAGCCAGGTGGAGCTCAAAATAATTTCCTTTGGTCTCAGTATGATAGTATAACCACAAAAAAATGTATAGAATAGTGTAGTAGACTAAGCTATTCCATACTATATCTCACCCCCAAAGCTCTCCACAGTGCAGCACCCACCTACATCTCCTCCCTCATTTCTATCTATCGGCCTAACCGACTGCTGCGCTCTGCAAACGGCTTTCGACTAAGCTCTGCACTAATCCGTACCTCCCACTCCCGACTCCAAGACTTCTCCCGCGCTGCGCCAATCCTCTGGAATGCTCTACCCCAAGAAATTAGGACTATCCACAATTTGCATGGTTTCAGGCGCTCCCTCAAAACATATTTGTTCAGAGCGGCCTATCACATTCACTAATCAAAGTCATTCTATGTGTAAGTGTGTGTGTGTGTAGCCCATTCACTATATCCATCCATCCCTCACTCCCTCAAGATGGCTGGACCATCATTGTAAATGCACCATTGTATATACACACCTGTACTTTGTATCTCCCCACCTCATTGTAGATTGTAAGCTCTCACGAGCAGGGTCGTCTTATTTTGCTTTAATTATTGTATTGTTAACGTTGTTACTTATGACTTGTGTTCTGAAACTCTTAAACTGTAAAGCGCTGCGGAATATGATGGCGCTATATAAATAAAGATTATTATTATTATCTAGCAAAAAACATATACTTTGAACATGTACATTTTTTTTTACAATTAGACCTTATGAGTTGGATGCCATATTTGTGGATATTCGTAGGACTATGTAGGATGTGCAGCGTGCAGTTTACATAATGCTGTGCATCCTCCATTCTAGTTTTAATACTTGCATTGTGCAGCCTCATAGCAACTGCTGTGGCTACGGTTACACCTCAAAGTACAGGCATATTTTAAAATTAATGATGGACTGCACCTAATGTACAGATACCGGCCAATGCCAGGCGTGAGTCCAAAGGAAGGAAACATATAAAGGAAAGAATTAAACTTCTTTCTTTTGTAACCATTGTGATTTTTTGGACAAAATAGATTGCACCAAAAACTGCATTTCAGCCTAAAAGAGACAAGGTATCTAAATTGTAAATTATCAGCAGGTTAAGGAATATTAAAGGGTTTGTCTGGGATTTTTAAAAAATGAGGCAGTGGCAGGAATTGTGTAAAATAACAAAATAACCATTATTTACCTACTGATACCCTGCCATACCTGCAATGCCACTCCAATGGTCACTGCACCTCCAAAATCAACTTTGCAAAAAATCTTGATATTTTATCTCTTTTTTTGTCTTCAGCTCAAATACAGGTCAATGTGTCTCCACATTTACAGACTACATTCACAACCTGATCCTGATTTTTTTTCGTTACTCTATTCTGCCCATTCTCCCTCCTCTTCTTGCTAACCTACAATCAATGGAAGAAAAGTCAGGTTCAGCGAATTGCATCATTATAAGTTCAAATTACGCAGTCTTTGTTTATAGCCGGTAACTGTGGAGACGCATGTGACTGCATTGTTGCTGTATACACAATGGTAGATTTTGTGGTTGTGACACTACTGTCCATCTGCATTACACAGTTTCATATTCAGGAACACATTGTCGCTCTTGCAGTATTTAAGAGGCCTTCAGATTGCAGCAAAAGTGCATTTAAGGTTAATTAACTTACTCTATCTTCATGTACGGAATTTCCTTTAATTGTTCTGTGGATAAACCTGAGGGGTCGACCAGTTCCTTCCTGAAAAAGAACAATTCCCAGATCTGAATATTTGCGTACTTCCATATAAACATGTCTACTGCATGACTGATAATTGTAACTAATGACATACATGCAGATTTAGAGCACAGCTGATGGATTTTGCCATTAGTCTTACATTTTGCCAGTAGCTTTTGATGGCTCTGGTAGCTTCGTCCTTTACTTTCTGTATGCGGTAGAACAGTAATGGACTGGTTTTTATTCCTCAGCACCTCTACGTTTTGACTTTTTCCCATTAGAGTATACGCTGCGGCTGATAAGTTATATTAAGCGGATGTTTCTTAAAGCAAAACAAGGCAGGCCAAGAGATTGTTTTATTCTAGGCAGAAATTGCAACCAGCAATATTTTATTTCTACTCATATTATATAGCGCCATTAATTCCACAGTGCATTACAGACATTTTCGGCACGGTCCCCATTGGACCTCACATCTATATTCTCTATCAGTATGTCTTTGGATTGCGTCAATTTGTCTGTTTTTACCATAGTTGATTTTCTCGTATGCAAAGGAAAAAAAAAGACTTTGCAAAGCTTCTCATACCTATTGCAATATTAAAAATCTATGTATTGCCTTGATTTCCAAATACTTGACCCATAGTACTTGTATGGGTGATTTTGATCTGTGACTTGCATCTTGTCCTCATGACTAAAAAAAACCCCAGAAAAATGAACTGCACCATAAAGTTATAAGTGTTTTATCAGTAAAAAGTGTGGACAGAACACGCAGACAAAAAAATGAGACCATAGTGAGAAAACTCCTTTAATAAACTGCTTCTGTATTACTATGCTGGCAGTACATTTGGGACACATATGATCTTGCTGTTATAGGGGTCAGGAACTTTTCAGGTTTGAAGTTTAGAACTGAAGAATTTCTGATACCAATTTGTGTGCGACATCGTCACCTTGTCCGTAACAGTCTCTAAAAATAAGGTGTGGTACATAAGCGACAGTGGCTTGCAAGAGTATTCACCCCTTGGCTTTTTTCGTGTTTTGTTACCTCACAATCTGGAATTTCACTGGTCTTTTTGAGGGTTTCCATCAGTAAAGAACATGCCTACAACTGTGAACATTTGGTTTTCTTTTTCTTGTGAAACAAACAACAAATAGGACAAAATAACTGAAAACTTCAGTGTGCATAACTATTCACCCCCTTAAAGTCATTACTTTGCAGAGCCTCTTTTTACAGCAACTACAGCTGCAAGTCATTTTGGATAAGTGTCTATGAGCTTTCCACATCTTGTTACTAGGATTTTTACTCATTCCTCAAGGCAAAACGGCTTCAGCTCCTTCAAGTTAGATGGTTTCCTCTGGTGAACAACACTATTCAAGTCTGAGCAGCAATTCTCAATTGGAGTAAGGTCTGGGCTTTGATTAGGCCACTGCAAAACATTTACACGTTTCTCCTTAAATCACTCGAGTGTATAAGACAATGACTCAAAATATGCTTTGGGTCACTGTCTTGTTGGAACGTAAACCTCCATCTCAGTCTCAAATCACCAGCAGACTGAAACAGGTTTTGCTCATGAATATTCCTGTATTTCAGACTATCCGTCTTCCCATTTACTTGGACCATTTTCCCCGTCCCTGCTGCCGAAAAACATCCCCACAGCATGATGCTGCCACCACCATGTTTCACTGTGGAGTTGGTGTTTTTGGGGTGACAAGCTGTCTTGTTTTGGCCACAGACATGTTTAACTTGGTGGACATAAAGATAAATTTTGGTCTCATCTGACCACCGCACCTTCCTCCATCCATTTAGAGAGTCTCACACGTGTTTTTTGGCAAACTCAAAATAAGTCTTAGAATTTTAGTGTCAGTAAAGGCTTTTTTTCTGGCCACTCTTCCATAAAGGCCACCTCTATGGAGTGTACAGCTTATTGTGGTTGTATGGACAGATTCTCCAGCTTGGAAACTCTGCAGCTCCTTCAGGGTTACCTTTGGTCTCTGTGCTGCCTGGGAGATCATCAGACTGGATTTTTTTTTTTTTTTTTTTTAACCCAACCGTGACTTGTACTTCTCAACAACTTTGTCCCTGACTTGTTTGGAGAGCTCCTTGGTCTTCATGGTGTTGTTTGGTTAGTGGTGCCTCTTGCTTAATGGTGTTGCAGCCTCTGTGGTCTTTCAGGAAAGCTGTGAATGATATACTGATAGACCATGTGACACTTAGATTTCCTCTGACTAAACATGTGACTTATGAAGGTAATTGCTTGCACCAAATTTTTTTTAAACTCATAGTAAAGCTTGTGAATACATATGCACATGACAATTTTTAGTCACTTCATCCCATAAATTTAATTTATGTCTATATTTTTCTCACTTCACCAACTTAGACTATTTAAGTGCTGATGCATCACACAAAAATCGGATTACAAAAATATTTAAACACACGTTGTAATGTAACAAAATAAGTAAAAACCAATGGGGGTTGAATACTTTTGCAAGCCAGTGTAAATTCAACCAGCAGAGATCAATACCAATCCTTCCTTAGGAAATGCTGGTTACAGAGGTTATATCACCCAGAACAAGCCAATTATTATGTTCTATTAATACCACTAATGTCAATAGCCTCTCTGTTTTATGTCATCACAGGTTCATTATCACTGAACATACTGGTTTTAGTGGGTGTGAACAGAAGAAAACATACATCCGAGGAGAGGAGAAATAAAAACGGAGTAGTTCCACCTAGTAGACGGATGTCTGAATAACATCGCAAGGCTTAAATGGCAGTACATGGACCTCCAGGCTAGCTACCTCTACTAGGTGGCGCTGCCAAGATAGTTTTCTTTCTGTCCTGGAGACAGCTAATTTGCATGCTTTTTTCCTAATGAAGTTTTGCCTTTAAGACTGCAAAGTCAGCTGGTATTCTTATAGAAAGCAAGACCCCAAAGATGCAGTAAAAGATGTGATAAGGTCTAATGTGTGAGGAATGAGACTTTATACCAGGGGGGCTGTTACTGGGGATAAGCATTTGATGATAGGGAGTAATGTGTATAAAGGGGGGCTTTTATTTCTTGAACGTCTATTTGTCCCACAATAATATTAGTAGGTTTCTTAGAGTACAATATTTTTTGTGTGTTTAAAACACCCGAGACATTTTGCCATGCAAGAGGAAATAGTGAAATCTTACTGAATATGTTTCCACAGTTCTTCTTTCGCTTGGACATCTGGGCTTCTCCTGACAAAAAGAAAAAAAATCAATGAATTACTTAGGATTTATATACCGGCAGATCTGTTGTTCGTTTCATGCCATAGTGATCCGATAGATCAGAGATTTACAGGTTTTAGAAATCTCTTCTGAGTAGCAAAGAACACTTGTAAATAAGCAACTTTGTAATACATCTGATCAGAGAAATCGTCTTCTTTCTCCTCCTGGACTGATCATTCATTCTATTCAGAGGTAAAATCTGTATTCAGGGAAGACGGATTTTCCCATTACAGAGATAGGAGATAGCTGTTGGTGCTTATAAAGTTCTATGTAGAGGTGAAGAGAGGAGCTAGAGGCCGACATGAACATTCTGCTGCAAGTTCTCCTGAAAGTTACACTTTCAACATTCATTTCTTGTTTAGTGTTCCAGTAAGCCAGTTGACGAATATCACCTATCTCTATAGTTCCCATTAGATCTGTATCAGCTCTTATTAAACATCAGAGACGCAGAAAGTCCATTATGACATCTGTTATTAATGTGTTGTGCTAAAGCCCAACTAGAATTAAAGGTGTCGTTCACATTTACCGTAATAAATTAATTTCTCCAGCTGAAAGTCATTATAAAGAAACAAACCGCGCTGTAGTCACTTTTCATCATGGGTCCACTGGTGAGTCTCCACTTACGCTCCCAGTGTCTGGCATTGGACGCAGAACTGATGTCATGTCCATAGCCCACCAGTGCACCGAGCGGCTCTGCCGGGTCATCCTGTCTACAATAGCAAAGCTGCTGATCGCACTGTCGACGTGATGTCATTGTCACATCCAATGCCAAACATCAGGCACACCAGTGGAGCTGGGGAAGGTGAGTACAGGACGGATTGTGTCTCTACAATAACTTGAAGCCAGGTTCTCTTAAAAGAGAACAACCCCTTTAAGAATACTCCTTTAAGCACCACTCCAGTGTTATTTTTTCTTTTACCTCTGGAGTAGTGCCACTAATCTAAGTTCCCTGCCCCCGGTATTATACTCACCAGCCGCCATCTTCTTCTGTTATTGCTGCAGCTCCGGTCGTTCTTCTGCAGGTTGTGACCTGTTGGATGGCTCCAGTGTTAGCTAGGCGAGCCAGAAGTCACTACACAATGTAAGGCCATATTCACACATTCAGTATTTGGTCAGTATTTTACATCAGTATTTGTAAGCCAAAACCAGGAGAGGAACAATCAGAGGAACAGTATAATAGAAACACGTCACCACTTCTGTATTATCACCCACTCCTGGTTTTGGCTTACAAATACTGAGGTAAAAAACTGACCAGATCCTGAATGTGTGCACGTAGCCTGCGTCTGTAAGAGCCAGAACGAGGTTCTCAGACTTACATTGATGGCTTCTGATCGTTACCTCAGACTTCTGGTCAGTCAGAAGTTGTGGTTACAAGATTGCGGATAGGGACCAGAGCTGCGCCGGGAAGAACAGAAGATGGCGGCTGGCAAGTATAATACTAGGATCAGGGAACTTACATTAGTGGCGCCACTCCAGAGCTGAAATAATAAACGCTGGAGCGGTGCATTAATTGCTGATAATAAAACCCTCCTACTAGTCGCCATGATAGGCAGAATTATTTATTGGTCTAAGGATAATAACTCTTTGCTCAAATATCACTGAGCTATGGACCACACAGTCTCACTCAGAGAAATGCAGGTACTCCGGTTCAGTGAGCGAGTAAAATGGATCAGGACCTATAAACAAACTGTACATTTATACTTAACATACGATCTAGACCGATGTCTTGACCTCCGGAAATTCGGGTCACCCTGGTTCTTCTCTTTTTGTCTCCTTAATACAGCTTCCCACTGCGGAGCAGAATCCACCATATCATTTTCCTGCCGTAACCTGCAATAAATGAATTCTTTATGTTTCCACTGAAGCGCGTGCAAAGTGCAATCATGGGACTAATGCTTTTGCTACTATGTCATTTTGCCGCTGTGTTTGTTTTAGAGACTTGCATCGTGGGTCTAAAGAAATGAAAGTCTGACATGTGAATTACAGGGGAACATTGAGTCTTAGTAAGAAACAGGAAACACTGGAAAACATCCATGACAGAAACATTTGGCTTATACAGAAAAGGCCTGTATTCTGCAGACGGTGTATGCTCTGCATATTTCTGGTTATTCAGAAGGTCTTTAATAGATAATTACCGTAATATTAATAACTAATACACAGCAATATACGCAGCCATGTTTATAGCTCTACTGTACACATGCAGCATAGTTTATTATAGTCCATGCTGGGCTTGTGAATCCCCAATAGAAGCCAATGGAACCTTAAAAAACATGCAACTGGAATTTATAACTGGCTGACTAAACAGAAACTGCTTACAGGACGCTTCATATATCTATATGGACACAAAAAGAGATGAATATGAGGGTGCATGAAAATTAAAGAGGTCGTCGGGTGGAGTTAAATGTGCTCCCTCAAAATACTATTTATTTAATAAATCTTGTAATAATAATAAGTTGCATAATTGGATGTGATAATCTTATAACTGCCCCTGCTATGTACTGTGTTATTTGCAGTGTCCGACCATGCAGAGCTGCTCCAGTTCATGGTCAGCACATACCACAGCTCCTGACCAGAGAAGAAGCAAAATTCACTTAAGATCACTATACAGACAACACAGCAGGGGCATAAAGCTGGTTCTTTCTGTGAGGTAACACATTTTCCTGCCTGTTTTATCACAGGAGCGAGTGTTTCTGCGATTTCTCCAGCCCCTGAGCTCATCATAAATCAAGTCAGGGACACAGATGCTCCTGGTGGCCTGAGCTTATATGTCATGGACTTGATTTATGAGCTCAGAGGGTGGAGACGCAGCAGGATCAGTAGCTGCTGTGTCATCTGTACACATTCTTATTCTTCCCTGTCCAGGAGCTGTGATATGTGCCGACTATGAACTGGAGCAGCTCTACATGGTCAGACAAAGCCAATAATACTGCACATAACAGGGGTGATCCCTTTAAAGGGAATGTATAACACTTTTTATTAATTATATAAAGTTAATTTTTAAAACAAATTAAAAATGTTTATTTTAGCATTTAGTTTTTTATCATTTTTTTCTTCAGACACTTGGGACTATCATTTTTATTTGCTGGTGTATAACAGAGCACAACACTTACACGCCACACATACGTCAACTCAAGGCCGTAGGAGACTGTGATCGGTGTCCAACCATGTCTCCTATACTGTAGCTGCCTCTGCTGTGAACTCTCCATGCTCACCGCTGCTGTAGATGGATCCAGGTGCCATCGTACTGTAGCCCAGCACTGTGTGCTGAGCTACAGTTCCCCTTCATCACAGCTACTTGCAGCAGCAACAGGAGGTTTGAGTGCCAGGCAGCGGCACTGAGACCAGGCTGCTTGGTATTTTACTAGTTTGTCAGAATACTGACCTGTTTTTACTGCTGGAATAAGTTACCTCCGGAGTCCTGCTCTGATCAGAGATTAAGTGGGGAGTTCTTCCAGCAGTAAGAACAGATCGGTAACCTGTCATTAGCTGTATAGCACCAAGCTGCAAACGTGTTCTCACTGTCACAGTGTTCAGACCTCAGCAGGGTAATCATCACACTGCTGTGCACAGAACACCGATTGGGCTCTGCTATGTCAGTGTAAAGAAGCGATTACTTTGCCAACGATTACAGTGTTCTCAGTACATTCAACTTTAATGTGCAGGGCACAGTAACCTGTGACAAAGACATCTCTTCTGATGGGCATTGAAGACAGAAGTAAAGCATCATTCAGATATCCCCAGTGTGAAGGGGTGCAGTAGAAACGTAAAAAAAAAAAGAGAAAGTACAAGGTAAAAAAATGTAAAAACAAAATGTGCATTGCCCTTCTATCCCATTAAAAATAAAGAAATTCATATAATTAGTAGTTGCTGCATTTGTCCGGTCTATCTAAATATAACAGCACCGTAAATGTCATAAACAGAAAAATAATAAAAATTCACAAAAATTATTTTTTGTATCACCCCACCTCCCCAAAAGAATGCTAGTGTATCCTCACCCATCCCTGTAGACTGTGAGCTCTTGCGGGCAGGGTCCTCTCTCCTTCTGTACTTGTGTGTGCCTTGTATTGCTCATGTTTACTGTACAGTCATGGCCAAAAGTTTTGAGAATGACACAAATATTATATTTTCACATGATCTGCTGCCCTCTGGTTTTTATGTGTGTTTGACAGATGTTTTTATCACAGACAGAAATATAATTGCAAACATATGAGTAACAAAAGCTTATATTGACAGTTAGAATGAGTTAATGCAGCAAGTCAATATTTGCAGTGTTGACCCTTCTTCTTCAGGACCTCTGCAATTCTCCCTGGCATGCTCTCAATCAACTTCTGGACCAAATCCTGACTGATAGCAGTCCATTCTTGCACAATCAATGCTTTCATTTTGTCAGAATTTTTAGGTTTTTGTTTGTCCACCCGTCTCTTGATGATTGACCACAAGTTCTCAATGGGATTAAGATCTGGGGAGTTTCCAGCCCATGGACCCAAAATCTCTATGTTTTGTTCCCTGAGCCATTTAGTTATCACCTTTGCTTTATGGCAAGGTGCTCCATCATGCTGGAAAAGGCATTGTTGATCGCCAAACTGCTCTTGGAGGGTTGGGAGAAGTTGCTCTTGGAGGACATTCTGGTACCATTCTTTATTCATGGCTGTGTTTTTAGGCAAGACTGTGAGAGAGCCGATTCCCTTAGCTGAGAAGCAACCCCACACATAAATGGTTTCAGGATGCTTAACAGTTGGCATGAGACAAGACTGGTGGTAGCGCTCACCTTGTCTTCTCCGAATGAGGCGTTTTCCTGATGTCCCAAACAATCGAAAAGGGGATTCATCAGAGAAAATAACTTTACCCCAGTCCTCAGCAGTCCACTGCCTGTACCTTTTGCAGAATATCAGTCTGTCCATGATGTTTTTTCTGGAGAGAAGTGGCTTCTTTGCTTCCCTCCTTGAGACCAGGCCTTGCTCCAAGAGTCTCGGCCTCACAGTGCGTGCAGATGCACTCACACCTGCCTGCTGCCATTCCTGAGCAAGCTCTGCACTGCTGGTAGCCCGATCCCGCAGCTGAAACACTTTTAAGAGACGGTCTTGGCGCTTGCTGGTCTTTCTTGGGCGCCCTGGAGCCTTTTTGGCAACAATGGAACCTCTCTCCTTGAAGTTCTTGATGATGCGATAGATTGTTGACTGAGGTGCAATCTTTCTAGCTGCGATACTCTTCCCTGTTAGGCCATTTTTGTGCATTGCAATGATGACTGCATGTGTTTCTTTAGAGATAACCATGGTTAACAGAAGAGAAACAATGATGCCAAGCACCAGCCTCCTTTTAAAGTGTCCAGTGATGTCATTCTTACTTAATCATGACAGATTGATCTCCAGCCATGTCCTCATCAACACCCACACCTGTGTTAATGGAGCAATCACTGAAAAGAGGTTAGCTGGTCCTTTTAAGGCAGGGCTGCAATGATGTTGAAATGTGTTTTGGGGGATAAAGTTCATTTTCTAGCCAAATATTGACTTTGCAAGTAATTGCTGTTAAGCTGATCACTCTTTATAACATTCTGGAGTATATGCAAATTGCCATTAGAAAAAGTGAAGCAGTAGACTTTGTAAAAATTAATATTTGTGTCATTCTCAAAACTTTTGGCCATGACTGTACTTGTCTATATTTGCCCCTCTTCACATGTAAAGCGCCATGGAATAAATGCCGCTATAAAAATCTATAATAATAATAATAAATATAAGAAACAATCAAAACACTGTATACACCATAAAATTATGTAATTTAAAATGCCAAATTGCCACGCAAAAAAAGCCCTAACATATCTCCATCAACTGATAAAAACAACATAAAGGGTCTCAGAAAATGATGCCACACATCATGCCAAAATCAATACAAGTTTGGTATCACAGTAATCACACTTACCTGGAGAATCATGATGACAGGTCATTTTTATCAAATAATTATGGCGTTAATAAAACCCAAAACAAAATAAAGGGAAGAGGTGCTATTTCAATTGTTGTTTCTTTTGCAGAAAAGCCAGAATCAGCCCTGACAGCCGTCCCTTAATTATACTGACCACATGTCAGCATCACATTGCAGTCACCACTGTGATCCTAAACTTTATCATCCCCCTCCTGCTGTAAACACCCAGAAGGGGAGGGGAGGAGTGACATCAGACAAATCCCGCCCTCATTTACTGCAGTTGTAAAGCGATCTATCATTATGTTTTCTAGTGTTTCTAGATTGAAACTATCAAAGCCTATATATATATATATATATATATATATATATATATATATATATATACACACACACACACACACACACACAGTACAGACCAAAAGTTTGGACACACCTTCTCATTTAACGATTTTTCTGTATTTTCATGACTGTGAAAATTATGGAATCAAACTTTTGGTCTGTACTGTATATATTTTTGAGTAAAATGTAAATTGTTCTTTTAGTCTATAAACTTCTGAAAACATGTCTTCGAATTTCCAAGCAATAAATTTTGTATTTTTTTTTCTGACAAAGAAAAATAGTCAAAATTTAAAAAAAAAACCCAGTGCTTTCAGACCTCAAATAATGCAAAGAAAACACGTTCATAATCATTTAGAAACAACAATACTAATGTTTTAACTCAGGAAGAGTTCAGAAATCAATATTTTGTGGAATAACCATGATTTTTAAAAACAGCTTTCATGCGTCTTGGCATGCTTGCCACCAGTTTTTCACACTGCTTCTGGCGCAAAAATGTAAGCAGTTCTTCTTTGTTTGATGGCTTGTGACTATCCATCATCCTCTTGATCACATTCCAGAGGTTTTCACTGGGGTTCAGGTCTGGAGATTGGGCTGCCCATGACAGGGTTTTGATGTGGTGGTCTCATTTTTTCCAGAGCAATATACCTATGAGAGTATTCCACTAATATATATGAATTACCGTACGGGCAGATTAGAAATCTGATTCTTTATATATTACTTCAGAATATACAGGAAGATAACTATCATATCATGACCAGGGTGTCTTGTATAGTTTAGATAATAACTTTAGCCACGTGCTTTTATTATCTGAATGTAAAACTCAAGTCAAAAAGCAAGACTCATCATGGCTCAGGGGAGATGATCAACAGTGACGGGTAATTTTTGTCAAACGATCAGATTGGGTCTCTTGAAAGTCTTGAAATACGGAATTGTTCTCTACTCATGTGCATACTCATGTAAAGGTCAGTTCTCACACTTTAATCCAAGGGTACATTTGGGGATCAGCATGTAGCAGGGTAAACATCAGCAACAGAGGTAGATAAAAGTGACAGGACCCAGCAGGAGCTGTTCACTGGGACACGCAATCCAGAAATCTATAATGACATTAATGTATCCAATTGCACATGTGAGTTCACACAACTACAACACGGGATGACAACCTCCTGCTGTGACCATGAAAGATTAAAGAGAATTCTGACTTTGTGCCAAAATACAACTGGCTTTTTCTTCTCTGCCTATTCTCTGCTGCTGCTTTATTCTCTGGAAAGAGGACGAAGTGAAAGAAAGCAGAAATATATGGGAATCATCTTATCAAGGTTGTTCCCAAATTATACAGCCTAATTACCTGCCAATGAAGTGAAGTTGGCCAACCTATAAAACCAGGCACAATTTTTTTCTTATTGCAAAAAACAAAGCTATTTAAATTAAACTGAAGTGTGGAGGACCCAAGCCTGAATGGCCCCCATGTCATACTATGCTACTTCGGCAACGCCTGCTGAAGAGAATATGCCTTTCTGGATGCAGCTTCCCTTTGTCACGTCGCCGTTGGATTCAGTGGCTGGTGTTCCTGCCTCGGCCGCTGGGAGGCCCGGACTCCTTCGGCTGGTGGTGCCGGTGATAGAAGAGCGGTATCCTCACATGTTTCCGCTCCTTTGACGCCGTTCTCTGTCACTGCGCATCGCCATGTTTCGCCTGTGGGTAATGTTGGTGACAGAGAGGGGGTCCCTGCGCAGGTGTCTGGTGGGCGTAGGCTTCGCTCTTCTGTCAGAGGTGAAGTGGTTGGTGCCAGTCATGCATCACCATCTGGCCTGGTTCTGGGGGCGGTCCAGATGAGGTCATCAGACTGTGAGCCTGTGAGAGGTAGCCATGCCCTTCAAATGCCTTGGGAGCCTGGCTTGCAGGCCGCCAGATATAGTCTTGGTTTCCCCAGTGTGCTAGTTTGTTTTGCTATTGTATCTCTGACCTTTGCCTAAATTTCTGACCCTTCTTCTGCCTGCCGATTTTGTACCTTTGCCGCCCTCCTGGTTTTGACCCTTGGACTTCTGACTTCGCATTTAGTCTCGCTTTTTATTCCCTTCCTAGCGTCCTTCCTACTCCAGTCCACAGCTCTCAAAGGCAGCTACCCCCTGGGCTTCGCTGTAATTCCAGATCCCTGTATAGGGGTAAAGGATCTCGGGGTGCTGTCTTGCCTGCAGTTCAGACCTGCAGTGAGCGGACGTCACACCCTTGGCCTTATTTTAAAGCAAATCTGTCACCAGTTTTTTGCTACCCCACGTGAGCAGCATAATGTAGGGGCTGAAACTCTGATTACAGTAATGTGTCACTTACTAAACTGCTGCAGACTGGATAAAATCCCTGCTTTCTCTGCTGCAGATCTAGCAGTTCTCTGAATGCTGAGCCCTGTATAACCGCAACCACATTCCTAATTGGCAGCTTTCTGCCGATGCACAGTATACACCGAAAACTGTTAATAAAATAACATTTCCCACATGTTTACTTTAAATCAGCACAATTTTGTACACAATTGTTTTGGGTTAGGAAGTTTTAAGGGTTAAAAGTTAACCAGCAGTTTCTAATTTTTACAACAAAATTTTACAAACCCATTTTTTTTTTTTTAGGGACATCACATTTGAAGTAACTTAAGAGGCCTCTATGACAGAAAGTATCCAAAAGTAACACCATTCTAAACACTGCATCCCTCAAAGTGCTCAAAACCACATTCAAGAAGCTTACTATCCATTTAGGTGTGTCACAGGAATTAATTTAATATGGAAGGAAAAAATGAACATTTAACTTTTTTTTCACAAAAATTTAACTTTAGACCCACATTTTTTTATTTTCACAAAGGAAACTGAAAAAAATGGAACCCAAAATTTGTTGTGTAATTTCTGCCGAATATGTGGATATGCCATATGTGGGGGAAAACCACTGTTTGGGCGCACAGCAGGGCTCAGAAGAGAAGGAGCACCATTTGACTTTTTGAACGCAAAAGGCGATCACTGATCACTTTCCAGGCTGACACAAACCCTAACTCAATTCAGTAAGAAAAAAGTGTAGTGGACACAGATTACTACAGGTATACTTTTATTGTCCCTAATTTAATTTTTTTTTCTACTCTTTACTATCTGTCACTAAGCCCGACTCAATTTATAAAAAAATACTGTAGTAGACACACACATGACTAAAGTATATTTTTACTGTACCTAATTAATTCTGTTAACTAATCAACTAATTTTTTTTTTTTTATAAGTTTGGAAAAAGGTGTGTACAAAAAAAAAAGAGGCAATATCAATAAATTTGAACAGCTTTGGGCTGCCTGGATGGATGAACCAGGGCTCCCGTCGAGGGAATTAGTGAGATATAGATTGGGCTTGATTTAATAAAGAGGATTATGATATGATCCACGTTTATCCCATGAGCAATAATAATGATTCCACAGCTAGAAACTGCAGTAGATGTTTTCTTTCTAGACATTACAGTGGTGATGACTTTTTTTTTTTTTTAGAATGGAAATTTTTTGTTTTTAATTTAATTTGGTTTTTCCCTTTCTTTGTCCCAATCTCCCCCATCCCAGTTATTCTTAATTTTCTGTGTTTACCCGCAGCGGGTAATATGTTTGTGTAAAAATTGTTGGAAAACTTCAATAGATACTTTATAAAAAATTTTTTTTAGTCAATTATTTTTTCACAAAAAATCAACTGGAGCCGGGTCACTGACGTGCGCCAGTGATCAGCACTCAATGGCTGTAGGATAAATGCGGTGCAAAAAGGGATAAAAAAAATAGACAGGAAAAAAAAAGCGAGCGCCGTTGCGAATCAGTGGTGTGCGTCTGATCAGTGCACCCAGAGAGGTACAATGTGGTGGGGGCTGGAGAAAAATTAGACAGGGACAAAAAAACCTGGAAAACAGCGAGCACGAGTGCTGATCAGTGATTTGTGTTACTGATCAGCGCTCGGCAGCTGCAGAACACATGCACGAAGTGGGGGGGAATAGGGACAAAAAAAGCCATGGAAAACAGCAAGCATGGAGGTTGATCAGTGATTTGCGTTACTAATCATTGAGGCTGGAGGACACACGAAAAAGAAAAAGCTGCCAAAAATCGAGCGAGGTGGCATAATGTATCCGGACCCCTTTAGTCTTTATTCCAGGTACACTATCGGAGTTACATTGATTTTGTCGTATGGACATCTTTCCAAAGTGTCACAAAATAAGTTTTTCCACACAACAAAGCCAGGCAAGCGTGTAGCTCGTACTACTGTGAGCGCCTTGCATGGACTAAATGTGTTGCCATGACCTGCAGAGTCTCTGGACTTGTCTCCCATCGAGCACATCTAGGACTTCATTGGTTGGCAACTGCAAAGGGAGATGCTAGCAGTGGATCTTGATTTTTTATGTGCCCAAGAGTATTGCCAGTGGCTGAACATTCCTCAGACAACCATTAGTAACTTCACTGATTGCAGCCGAGGTGTGTGAGCACGTGTATTTCTGCATGTGGCGCTCATATTGGATACTTAATAAATCAAGATGTTTTGAAAATATTGTCTCCATTTTTTCATCACTTACATATCATTACATAACATCAATCTCAATCCTGTGATTTACATAACTCCATGACTTTTCCTTCCAGGACAGCAGCGCTGCAAAGCAACAGTGCTAGCCACGGAGCCCCTGTGCTATATTTATAGAGCTTTACTGATTAATGGCATTTCTGTGTCATCAGTTCTCATTTATAAAAGCAGAAGGAGTCACAGATGAGAAGCAATGGATGCCATGAAGGTAAGGTGGAGCAATGCTTCATTCATTTTTGGAACAGGATTACCGCACAGTGTTCACATATCTTGAAGACACCAGTCCTCCGCTTGTGAAAGCTTTGCCTTGTTAGACGATTTGGAGGAGTCGCGGCAATAACATCGCACTAAGACGACTGTCACTAATGTTGAGACAACTTGGCAGTTAATCATGCAATAAATCAGTACAGTTTCCGCATACAACATGTTAATATCAGCATCTCTGTATTCTGCACTATCGCGTGATAAATGATCGTCAGCCTAATGAGATCTTACAGGCAAGCAAGCACTCTCCGGCTCGCTGTATCAATCCTGGCAGTACACAAGCATCGTAAAGAAAAGCCGCTTACACAAGCTCATTAAGCTCATGTTTAGGACCGCTTTTCTTGGCATCTTGTTACACCAAGTAATTTAATTTATCATGATGTTGTCAAGTATTGATCGCACCAAGCTCTGCATGAAGAGTAAATGAGGACATTACTGATTAGGTGAGACGCTGCTTCAGTAGACAGGATTATTACAGGTTTTACTATTGTTGGGCAGCGGAATAGACTGGCAATCAGAGCTGTGAAAAACGGTAACAAGTGACTTCTTTACTGTCAGGCATTGTCTGCAAAGAAGAGACAATGCACAATGCCATTGCACTCTCCAATCACCTACAGAAATCCTGAACAGAGATAGAGGCATGGCCCCGGTAAGTGTATGTCCTGGAGAAGATATCGAGGGCTCAGTGATTAGCACTGTAACCTTACAGCAATGGGGTCCCGGGTCCAAATCCCACCAAGGAGTTTGTTTCTTCTCCCCGTGTTTGCGTGGGTTTCCTCTGGTTCCTCCCACACTCCAAAGACATACTGATAAGTCATCTAGATTGTGAGCCCAGTGGGGACAGTGCTGATAATGTCTGTAAAGTGCTGTGGAATTAAATATTATCAAATGTGCAGTCGTCTGTTTAACATAGGCGACTGTACATCCATGTGTCCTGGGATGGTCAGCATGCAGACACAGTCACCAACAGCACACACCGCTGCACTATATGTTTTATCTAACAAACTCTTCTCTATGAGAAACAGTTTAGACTAGCTCAAAAAGTGTTTGATACTTTTTTTTTTGCCTTTCTAGACAAGAGTATGTGGCTTGGTGGGAAAGGGATGTGACTTGAACTGCAACTCAATCTGGCAAAATTTTGGCACAATTTTTTTTAGCACAAAATATGCCAATAAATAGGCGGTGTAGACTTAGAAGAAAGTTTAAAGATGTACCAGATTTATAAAAAAAATTGCTCCATGTGCTGCAGTGATAAATGTAGCATTTTTAGACTGTCTGGTCCAGGTTTACACTGCTCTTTTAGGAGGTTTGCTTCTCACAAATTCTCTCTTTTCCATATTAACCACTTATTCAATTTAGCAGCTACAGAACTTCTTAAAATGTTGTCCCTTAGATATGGAGATATGGGATAACATGCTGTTTGTGGGAATCACAGTGACTCAGAAAACTAGGATGGAGAAGAGGTGCGAATGTTCAACTGCTGAAAATAGCAGAACACTGCAATCTCCAGCAGTCACATAGACCTTGAGTTGGATGGAGATTGGGCATCAGCACCTCTGCTCCATCCAAGATGGAGCTGCAGTGCCCGGATCCTGAGTTTCAGAGGTCCAATCCCTGATCGGAGTGCCTATGGCTCTATAAGACAAAAGACATCTCAGATTTGCTTTTGGGTCCCAAAAATCAGACCTCCAGTGACCAACAAGTCATCCCACATCCAATGTATAAGGGCTTACTTGTTACTTTAGAAAAAACCCTCTAAGGCATAAAAGATTAATTCGTCCTGATAAATATCTTCTATTCAATTCATAGCAATGAGCAATGTAACCATACAAGTGGATTTTTGTAACATTGGAAATTACCTCTCCGCACCACTAGATGGCAGGCAAATAATGTTTACTAATCTATGAGCAATAACAAAGATGAAGAATGGATGTAGATACACATGCAAGGTTGCTCAATAAGTACAAATTTTTCAGTATTGATTCAATGAGATTTTTTTTTTAAGTAACCTAGTAAAGGTTATTTTTTTTACTACTAACTGTAAAAAGAAAAGTGAGTGCACAAGGATAGTCCATGAGATCAACTATATATAGATATATATAGATACCATGATTAAGACCCAAATGGGTCGAGGTCGAAACGCGTTGGTTGTACCAGGGACCCTGCCCATGTATCGTATCTTTATAGATGTTTATTTTTAATACATTTTTTTTAATAAATTTGCATTTTTATCCAAGTTTTCACGCTGGAGATCATTCTTCCTTTCCCCGTTTCTCTCTGTATGTATATCTATCTATCTATCTATCTATCTATATATATATAATAGATAGATAGATAGATAGATATAGATATCTATATCTAGATATACAGATATAGATATATATATATATATATATATATATATATTATATAGATAGTATCCAACTTACTTTACCAGACAACTCTTATGTCTAAAAATGTTATAATACTGACTACGACTCAAAGGCAAAGCTATGCTCATCGCCTTAAAAAAAAAAAAAATAATCTGTGATTGTTATTATTTAGCACTTAAATAAAATAAACACCCACACCCACCCATACACACATAAATAAGCACAGATACTTATACCCACACTGACACACTGTGCTCAGCATGAATGAGATAACAGAATCATCATCTTTTTCTATGTGATATCATACTATTAATTTTCCTAACAAATTCATTCAAGAACATGTTGCGAAAATGTGTACACCCCAATTTAAGTCTTAAAGTTTAAACTGCAATATTCTATTTATCAAGAATTCGGCCACAGGTAGGTTTAATTATTAAGTAAACAGGTTTCCAACAGACAGTTGACTAGAAAATGGTGTTGTTTAAAAAAGAAAACCTCTTCCTATTTCATGGTGCTAGCAATGGCACCACATGAAAGAGAAATGTCACAAGACCTGAGAAAGAAAACAATTTTACTCAAGAAAGGTGACAAGAAGATCAGCAAAGTATTACTTATCAGTCAGAATACAGTAGCAAAGGTAATGCAAAAATTTAGCAAAGCTGGAACTACAACCATCTCACAAAGATGTCTAGGGGAACCATGGAAGTAACATCTTTTGATGAGAAGGGTTGAAGAAAATCGACAAGCAAGTTCACTGCAGTTAGCTAAAGAAGTAGATAGCCAAACCAAACATAATACGAACATAGCCAAACACAATACGGCGTACACTGTATGTATGGAATGTATGTGAGTGTTGTCCATGAAGGAACCCTTTCTTAAACCACTTGCACAAAAGAAGACTGCCTACAATTTACCAGGGCCCATCCTGAAAATATGAAGACTATGAGATCTCTATACTCTGGAGTGATGAAACCAAGGTAGATGTCTTTGGTGCTGATGGCTAAAACTGTATGGTGTCACAAAAGTGAGGAGTTCAAGCTACATGAGTGGTAATGGTGTTGGGGAGCTACAGTTCATTGACAGCATCATGAATTCAGAGATGCACTGCTCTATATTGAAAAAGAAGATGCTACTATCATTCTGTGCCCCTGGTACATGTGCATTTTTCCATCATGAAAATGATCAAAAACACACATCTAAGGCCACTGCTGCATTTCTGAAGAACATGGTGAAAGTCATTCAGTGGCCTAGTATGGATCCTGATCTGACCCAAATTGAACAACTATGGGGAATTCTGTTGTCGTCACTCCCCATCTAGCATCCAGGCTCTAGGAGGTTGTTCTTGAAGAATGGAAAAAAATATATATTGTGATATGTTGCCAACTTGTTCATTCCATGCTTAGACTTTATGCCGTCCTTAAAAATCATGCAGATCATACAAGACACTAGATGTAGTCGTTTTTGATGTGAGGTGTACTCATGTGTACATCAACTAATTTGAGTAAAACTGAAGATTTTGTAATTAAAGTTATATTATTGACCTTATTTTTCACGGTATGGGTTAAAAAACATTCTATGAAACCAAGTCTTGTCAAAATGTTGGATATTGTACTTGTGTTCAGTTGATGGGATCGTCACCAGTTCCTGACTAATTACCTGTTTCGTTTTTTGCGATGTTCCCTGTTACAGTTTTCAGACTCGCTGCCGCTACTGGTATTACAACGTGATCGAGACCTGAAGAATTGGACATCAATATGTCAATAGTGGAATTTCAATAAAAACAGTAAATGAATATCCATAATGCAAAGCCTCATGCACATGGCCATATTGTGCCTCTGCACATGTTAATAGTTGTGTGCAGATGTGATCTGGCACCCCAGAAGTCTATCGGTCCACATAGTACTTTTAAATATAATATTCCATACTTTAAATAAAAAAAATAAAACCGGGCAGGTGCCATGTCATATCCATGCTTCTGGTGGACAATATGTTTAATACATTACATGTACGATTGCCTATGGCCCTATAAGACAAAGCCTTGAATATTACATGTCATCGCACATCAGTCCAAATCTAAACCCTCACTGTAAATGTCAATGTACCTGATGCCCTTTTTTGAATGATCCAGCTTTTGTCACCCAGTAGGGAAGAACTGACTGCATCATGGAAATATGTCCGTCACTGTTGGTGCCTTCTGTGGAGTCAGAGACAAGCTCCTCCCGGGCCGCTGACAGAACCAGCCCTAATGACACCATCACTGAACCGATCAAAGGGCAATGGAGGAGGAAAGGCATTTCTCACTTTTTAGATACCACAGACGGATTCAACAATTTTTGGGAGGATGCAAATAGGGCTCCACAAGAAAGCATCAGGGGCAGTGAGAAAAGAAGGGCACCGGGTATTTATGACGATGATCAAACATTTGTAGGACAATCAGCTATTGTAGGATAAGAAGGTCTACGTCTGCCGGCTTGCGGTGTGGCAGCTGCAGGCAGGCACCAGGTACAGTCTGGTAAAGACGGATTTTGGTAAGAACTTACCTGTAAAATCCTTTTCAGCGAAGAAGGAAGGGAGACACAGTCATTACTAGTGGGTAGGCGGAGCCCAGATGAGATAGACACCTCAGATTAAAAAGAGTGTTGACCGGCCCCTCCAGCTCGGGCTCCTCCTACTCAGCTCTCCAGTTGTACACAAGCTTAAGGAAGAGCAATATCACCAGCAGAGCAACATAACCCCTTCTGAAGGAATTCAGAGAAAAAAACACAAGAATACAGGTTATGCATGCATGTAGGCAAAAACCACACAGTTCCAGGTACTACTCACTGGACCTGATCACTGCGATGAGCTGGCGATGCTGGAACAGAGCCTTAGCGCGTCGACCTCAGCCCAGATAATCGCTATCAGAGAAGGGTCACGCCGCATCTGAAAACAACAACACACTTCTGCCATGGGAGGGATCTGTGTCTCCCTTCCTTCTTCGCTGAAAAGGATTTTACAGGTAAGTTCTTACCAAAATCCGTCTTTCAGCTGCAGATGAAGGAAGGGAGACACAGTCATTACTAGTGGGACGTCCCAAAGCAGTCCAAAAATTAAGGGTGGGAAAAAACCAGAAAAGGCAGAATCCCAACAACCTAGATAAAATGCGCAATAGGCGCCAAATACAAGTTAACTAGAACTTTAAGCTATGGCCGCCTGCAGGACCCTACGTCCTAAGGCCGCAGCAGCGGAAGCACTGACGTCCACCTTATAAAACTTTATAAACGTGTGGACGGAACGTCAGGTCGCCGCTCGGCAGAGCTGAGCTGCCGAGGCCCCTTGATGAAAGGCCCACGAGGAAGCCACAGCCCTCGTGGAGTGAGCTCGAATCTTAATCGGGCAAGGTTCGCTTTTAAGTCGGTAAGCCTCTAAAAAGGCCGACCGAATCCAACGAGCTATAGAGTCCTTGGAAGCTCGTTGACCACGCTGACGACCTGCTGGAATCACAGAGAGTTCCGACTTCTGAAAATTTTGAGTAATAAACAAATAGAACTTCAAAGCCCGCACCAAATCCAATTTGTGCAAGGCCCGTTCCTTCGCATTCCTCGGCTCCGGACAGAGTGAGGGCACCTTAGGTAGGAAGTCGCCCCGTGTGCGAAGTACTACGCGATCCGGGTGAAACTCCAGGAAAGGAGGCAAGCAAGAAAGAGCCGCCAACTCAGAAAAACCTTTCTCAAAAAGGTAAACGCCACTAGAAAGGCAACCTTCCAAGATAGCAAAGAAAAGCTAGCAGAGTCCATAGGCTCAAAAGGCCCATGTTGAAGAGCTTCCAATACAAGATTGAGCCGCCAAGGCGACACAGGTGCCTCCGCGGCGGAAACTGACGGGTTACTCCGCGAAAAAAGGAACGTACGTCCCTACGCGAGGCGATAGCCTTCCGAAAAGCAAAAGCAGGGCAGAACCTGACCCTTCAGAGTGCTAACTGCCAAACTCTTGTCCAGCCCGTACTGCAAAAGGCCAACAAATTGGGAATGGAAAGAATCCTCGGGTTCCTTGAAGAACCCGAACACCACAAAAAGAAGGCTTCCCAAGACTTTGTGGTAAATCCTAGTAGTAGCCGGACCTCTGGCAGCCCGCAAAGTGGCAATGACTTTGGCTGAAAAACCTTGACGGTCAATATTTCGGTCTCAAGAGCCACGCCGTCAAACGCAGAGACCTCAGGTCCGGATGACGAACGGGCCCTTGGGTTAACAGGTCCGGGCGAAGAGGAAGTGGAAAAGGAGGCGCTGTCAGAAGCGACACCAGTGTCGAGAACCACGTCCTCCTTGGCCAATCTGGGGCTATCAACATAGCCGGGATTCTCTCCAGTCTGATCCGACACAACCCCAGAGGAAGTAAGGGTATCGGCAGGAACACATAGATTAGCTCGAATTGGTCCAACGGAGCCACCAGAGCATCCACCGTCACAGCCTTCGGGTCCTTGTACCTGGACATGAAAGTCGGTAACTTGGCATTGAACCTGGATGCCATCAAATCCACTTGGGGAGTTCCCCAACGGGAGCACAGCAGTGCAAAAATCTCCGGATGAAGACTCCATTCTCCGGGATCCATCTTCTCGCGACTGAGAAAGTCTGCCGTGATTCTGAACTCCTGAAATGTGGATCGCAGAGAAGGCTGGCACTCTGGTCTCGGCCCATACCAGGATCCGAGAAACCTCCACCATGAGCCTGGAACTCCTTGTCCGCCTAGATGGTCGATATACACGACCGCCGTCGCATTGTCTGTCTGCACTCGGACTGGCAGACCGCTTAAAGGGACCGTCCAGTGTTGGAGGCAAAGGAAAATTGCCCTCAATTCCAGGATGTTGATCGGCAGGAGACTCCTCCGACGACAATACTCCCTGAATCCAGAGATCGTCCAGACACCTCCCCAGCCCGTCAGGCTGGCATCGGTGGTTATGACCGACCACCTCGGAGGGAGGAAAGACTTCCCCAGGATAACGCTTCCGGACGTAACCACCATCCTAGAGACTCTCGCACCCTGTGGGAGATGATGAGACTGCAATCCAGCGAAGTCTGCGATCGATCCCAACGGCTCAGAATGAGCCTTTGGAGGGCCCTGGAATGAAACTGCGCAAACGGAAGTGGCTCCATGGACCACCATCAAACCCAGAAGGCGCATACACCCTCGAAGAGACATCGCTGTCGAAGACTTCATAACCTGTACATGTCGAAGGAGACATGCTTGCTTGTCTGGAGGCAGAGACACCACTGCTCGTACCGTGTCGAAATGCATCCCCAAAAAACAGGATTGACTGCGACGATTCCAGAGACGACTTCTCCCAACTGACCAGCCACCCGAAGTCCTCCAGGAGCTGAAGGGATAGATTGCAAGCAGTCACTGCCTCCTCCTTTGAGGCGCCACAATCAAAAGGTCGTCCAGGTAGGGAAGAATCGAAACCCCCTGTCTTCGAAGAAATGCCATGAGAGGCGCCAGAAATTTTTGTAAAAACTCTGGGCGCTGAGGCCAACCCGAATGGCAGAGCCACAAACTGGTAATGGTCCTGACCTATGGCAAAACGAAGGAAGCGTTGGTGGGCCCTTCCGATTGGGAAGTGCAAATAAGCGTCGCGAATGTCGATTGACACCAAAAAAGCGTTCTGCGACAGGGCCGCCAAAACGGAGCGAAGCGACTCCATGCGGAATTTCCTGGCGTGGACATGCCGATTCAATCTTTTGAGATCCAGAATGGGCCGAAATTTGTCCTCTTTTTTGGGGACCACAAAGAGGTTAGAATAAAACCCTCTTCCCCGGCCCTCCGGCGGAACCGGCACCACACACCTTTCTGCAGAAGGGAATCTACCTCCCGCAGCAGAGCGGCAAAAAGCTCGGGCTCTGACGGAACGCGAGGTTGACAAAAAAAACTGTCTGGGGGTCGAGAAAGAGACTCTATGAAGTAGCCTGCCAACACAACCCGTGTCACCCAGGCGTCCGACATGCGGGAAGCCCAGTCGGTTTGAATTGGAGTAAACGACCCCCACTCGAGAGCGCTCGAGTGAGACCCAGGCGTCAGTCCGCCTTAGCGGGCTTTCTACCAGCTTCCCGCTTGTCTTAACGGAAGTTCTGTTTCCAGGGTATGCGGAATTTCTGAGAATTCCCCTTTTTTTTTTTTTTTTTTTTTAAAAAAGAGAGGGACGACCCGAACCCCAGAGGGCTGACTGAATCATCCCCTGGACCGAAAGGACCGCCGACAACTACCGGCACTAGTCCTGCCAGACGCAGAAGTCACAGCTCTGCGCTGCGGTAAAGCTGTTTCTTTTGCCTTTACCTTGGCAATCAGCTCCGTGAGGTCAGGTCCAAATAGCTGACCACCTTGCAAGCTAAAGATAGCAAACCCTGCTTGGAAACCGCGTCCCCGGTCCACTGTCTAAGCCACAGTGCTCTTCTGACTGTGACTGCCGAGGATTGCGCCCTGGATAGCAGTGATGCAGTATCCTCCAACAACTGGAAAAGCCCATCTACCTCGATAGAGGAGATCCACCTTGCCACGCCGTCCGTAGACGGTCCAACCGGCTCAGGGAAACTTTACAAGCACACATGGATCCTTAATATGAATCCATGATCCGCGGCCTCGCAGATGGATTTTTCTGCCATCTACGTTTTTTGTCCAGCGGGTCCTGCAGACTCGCCTTCCCCTTAACAGGAGGATTTTGCTAAGCTGGGATAAAGGGACATCCACTTCAGGAGAAGGATCCAATTATCATCAACTCCGTAGAACACGGATACGGTGTCTCAATTTTTGGACACAGGCGCTCCTTCTCCACTGCCCCATTAAGCTCATCCAGTGATGGTAAAGCTTGATCGTGATTGAAAACATCCGGGCCGACTTACCAGGACGTCCAGATACCTCCTCCGGTAACTGTAACGCCTCCAATAAAAACCTCTTTACGGCCCAAAAGAGAGGCAGAGTGTCCCTGCGATCCTCCTTGTCCGAATCGGACATTTTCGTTACGCGGGAAGGAAGGCACCGGCTTGTGTCGCTTCCTGACATGAGAGGATCTAGCTGACACTCAATAATAGAAAATCAGACAGGCCATCAATAGAAACTAGCGAGGGCCTCCATTCTGACACCACTGGAACCTCCGACCGCTGCGCTTGACGCCGTCGAGGTCTGCGCGTCAGATACGCGAGACTGATCCTGTATCGGATCTGGGAGACGGTTGCACAGTATATGGCAGGTTAAACCTGTCAGTAACTAGAAAGTGTGGTTTCTTAAAGAAAAAACGAACGCTGAAGGGTTAAAGCTCTTAAAGAGAGAGCTACCCCAGCTGTCCCCCATTAAGAGTTAACCGCCTAAGAAGGGGTTAAAGTCACAGACTCCCCACAACCTTAATAATGAAAAGGGTGTGCGAGCCCCAAGTGCCTCTTATAAGGCAGCAGCTACAGGACAGTTATGCCACACTTAACAAGAAAAGTTCACAAGATCGCTAAAAAATTGCGCTGTTAGTAAATCGCAATGACCGCCAAAGTCATTAAGGGATCGCTAACCGCTTATGCGTTTGTTATGAAATCGCCCAGATTGGCAGCTACTAGCGACATTAAAAATGGTTACACAAACGATCGCATAGTATGCGTCGTTATCGGTCGTTAGCAGGAACGTATAGTGGCAGTATTACTGTCGCAGACTCCCCACAACCTCTTTATTGAAAAGGTGTGCGAGCCCCCTTATGAGATAACAGCTGCAGGCAGCGCAGTCTGCCACCCATTTGTGCCTCAGAAAGGCGCCCGCGCTGTGGGGGTGAAGGGGTTAAGCTTCTGCCCTAGACGGGTAGAAGCGACTCACCCAGCTGGTCGCGGTGCAGCGTCTGCCGGGAGGGGAGCGATGTCCGAGGGAGCTTTCAGCCTGTCAGTAATGGCCGCCGCGCTGTGCCTCTGTGTGCTTCATGAGAGAAGCCGGAAAAGGAGACTGCCGTAAAGCGCACGCTCAGAGCGGCGCGAAATTCAAATAAAAAAAGGCACGCAGCTCCTCTCTCCCCAGCTCCTATGTCCTGCAGGCCTCCACCTGCGGACAAAAAATACACAGTCACCGGCATGTATACTGTAACAGCGGCTGCCGCAGCAGTCGCTGGATCACTCACACACTTATTAATAAAAATGTGGAGTACTCACCCAGCCGAGCGCCACAGGGACCCCCAAGGATTTGTGGCGCTATGCCCATCGCTTCCCCCCAGGGCGGGGAACGCAGTGACCCCTGCAGTGCGGTTTGCGCCCCCGCCAGGGAAGCCATCCTCATCCCCCCGGGCCGGCAGGGTTCTGCAGGGACCACCATATAGGGTAATACAGATCCGCCAAGGGAGAGGTTGGGGTCCAGCAGCGCTGAGACCTCTAGACCACTTCTGGTGATCCAAGTCTCTTGTCCGATAAAAAATAATAAAATCTTCTGAGGAGCTGCTTCCAGCAGCGACTATCCTCTGAGACCTCAAATTGTAAACTGGAGAGCTGAGTAGGAGGAGCCCGAGCTGGAGGGGCCGGTCAACACGCTTTTTAATCTGAGGTGTCTATCTCATCTGGGCTCCGCCTACCCACTAGTAATGACTGTGTCTCCCTTCCTTCATCTGCAGCTGAAAGAGACATTTAGAAGAGTATGTGCTAGGTGATAGCAAGCTGATCGGTGAGGGTCCAATCACTCTGACCCACAATAATCGCCATTATGGGGAACTTTTATCTCCGTTAGAATGGAACAGTGCACTTGCTCGACCACTGCTCCATTCATTCCCTATGGGACTGCTGAGAGCTGCAGTCTCCATTCTTACGGGAATCAGTGGGGGGGGGGGGGGGGTCCAGTGGTTGGACTCAATCTGTAAGTTATCACCAATCCCATGATATGTGATCGCAGTTTAAAGACACAGAGTTTGAAAGATCATGTACCTGGACAGACATTGGTACAGGCCGCCCTTCATCTTTCTAGAATTATGTGAAGTTATTCAACTTGTCATGATACCAATTCAATAAAAACCTTGCCTCGTTCAGTAAAATATCAGATGTTTTTTATTTTATTTTTTTTAACAGATGAGCCAATGGGTGATCAATGGCAAATTAATAGCATCCATTTGATAATCGTTTGATTAACACTTTGTGACATACATATGGGACATGAGGGGCACAGAGGCAAGAAGGACACGTCTGTACCTAGACAAAAGGGATGACTTTATTGCCACAAGCTGTTTGTCATGTGAGTGTATAACAGTGCTTCTTGTATATAGTGAAATGTGTGCCCTGCAGTCAGTCCCATACGCACCTCCTTCTGTGCTTGAGATCAGAGTCCTCACCACTGTTCTGTCCTTTCCTGCATAGTACAAAATACATAATCATACAGACATGTATGAATTGCGAGATATTAACATTTTAGTTTTCTAAAATATCTTAATTTTTATCGAAATGACAAATAAGACACAGTAATGTTATCATTTCATTATATTATACTATCACATCACTATTAAAATATAAATACTCATAAAAGTTTGGAAAACATAACCAAAGACTGTAAAGGGAATCTTATTGTGCCAATGTATGTATATACGTTTGCCATCTTTTGTTCTGAGTGTCCGGAATTCCACAGACAACCCAATCATTTGTATGTGCAGTACATCGTGCTTATTCTTCATGGGGTAGAGCCATGTTAAGGGATTGTACTGTTACTCACTGCAATTGTTCCTGATCACTTACATCAAAATATATATTTTATATACAAAGTTGGAATCTGAATAATTCCATCCCATTGCAAATTAGCTGACAAATTCCAGACAGGCTGAAATAAAGCTATCAAAGGAACTACTTATATACCTCAATACAACTCATATAACAAGTGGTTTCTCCAAACTGAACACAAAATGCCACTTTCAATGACTACAGCAGTCTCAGGAACATTAAACCCCACAGGTAGAGAATGGTCCTGGCTTGATCTATTTTCAAAACTGTAATTCCACTTATGCAGAGGGACCTTGAAATAACATATTTGATTTCCCCTTTTAGTCCTTATAAGCCGACCTCTCCGAATTTCTTGTAGGAAAAGGAAAGGTGTTGTGAATGGGTTTGAGATGAGTTCTGAGCAGAGGCTCCCTCTGGTGGTTACAAGCGGTACTAGTGAGGATTGTGAGGACTGGGAATCAGGTGTTACTGATTGGTCTTATATAAGGGAGTCATTTTCCCATCAGGGTTGCCGGTGATCAATTGTTCTGGTCTGAATCCTTCTTTCCAGTTTCCTTGTAGCCTGCTGTGTCGTGTCTGCATCTCCTGCTATCAGATAAGACAATTTCTTATTTTGTGTTTTTGCTATATTTTTGCATTTTGTCCTGCACTTCTGTGGGGGCCTTCAGGGTCCTCTCCGGGGGCTTTTGCCCTCTCAGTTTAGTCCAGCCACTGTGTTTTGTACTTTTGCTTTTTCCAGTTTTTTTTCAGTGGCTGCTGTTTTGATTTTGTTACACCAGAGAACTAATTTAGGTGGTAGAGGTCGTGTGATCTCAGGTGATTTTGAAATTAGTAGAGTTGGTGTTTTTTCAGGGTTTTCTGAGATTGCAGTAAGTACCCTTCCTGTCCTTTTCTATTTAGATAGTTTGGGCCCCAGCGTTTGCTCATACTATTTTCTTTCTGTGTCAGTATTTCCTCTTGTCTAACCGCCATTACATGTTTGGGGGCTTTCTATTATCTTTGGGGTTCTGCTCCGGGGCAGATAGCTTTCCTATTTCTATCTTTAGGTGTAGTTAGTTTCTCAGGCTGTGACGAGGCGTCTAGGACCAACGTAGGAACGCTCCACGGCTGCCTCTAGTTGCGGTGGTTAGTCAGGGTACTGCAATCTCATAGATTCCAACTGCTCTGGTGTATTTCCTTTTTTACCTGCACTCCTCAGCTACCGTAACATAACAGTATCACCGGCCATAAAAATTGTATGGTACTCACAGAAGGGAAAAAATATTTTGAAGGAAGAAAAGTTGTCAGAGATATTTTTCTGTTTGTTGCATTTTTTTTTTTTTTTTTCCCTCTGTATCTCTGGGTGCTGGGGAGGATCTTTTCTCCCAATGGAGTTTGCACAGTTGTCTGGCCGTGTGGATCAGCTTGCCACTGAGGTTCAGAGTATTGCTGCATATCTTGCTAGGTTGCCTGTTGTGGAACCTAGGATCCCCATGCCAGATTTGTTTTTAGGGGATCGAGCTAAGTTTCAGAATTTCAAAAATATTGTAAATTGTTTCTTGCCTTAAAATCTAAGTCCTCAGGAAACGCAGCGCAGCAGGTTCAAATTATCATCTCTCTCCTGCGCGGCGATCCTCAGGATTGGGCTTTTTCCCTGATACCTGGGGATCCTGTTTTGAGTGATGTTGATGCATTTTTTCAGGCTTTGGGGTTATTGTACGATGAGCCTAATGTCACTGATCAAGCTGAAAAAGCCTTGTTGGCATTAAATCAGGGGCTTGATGACGCTGAGTTATACTGTCAGAGATTCCGTAGGTGGGCAGTCCTGACCAAATGGAATGACGACGCTTTGGCGGCCCTTTTCCGGAAGGGTCTGTCGGATAATGTAAAGGATGTTATGGTGGGATTCCCTGTCCCCTCTGGTCTCAATGATTCTATGTCATTAGCGATTCAAATTGACAGACGTTTGCGTGAGCGGAGAAGTATGCGTGGAGTGGTGTTGCCTTGTGAGCCAGCTGCTGAGCCCATGCAGTGTGATGGAGTGGTGTCTGGGGCACAGCGTCATGAGTTTCGAAAGCGCAATGGGTTATGTTTCTACTGTTGTGATGCCTCTCATGCTATTTCAGTCTGCCCTAAGCGGGGAAGACATTTTGCACGCTCAGTTGTCTTGGGTAGTGTTCAGACTAAGTTTTTATTAACTGTCACTCTGATATGCTCTCTGTCCTCATTTTCTGCTCAGGCTTTCGTTGATTCTGGAGCAGCTATTAACCTGATGGATTATGATTTTGCTAAACGTTGTGGGTTTCCCTTGATACCCCTACAGAAGTCTATTCCTTTACTGGGGATCGATTCTACCCCTTTGGCTGAGAATAAACCCCAGTTTTCTACTCAGGTGATAATGAGGGTTGAACCTGATCACCAGGAGTGCTGCAAATTTTTGGTTCTATATAATCTGCATGACATTATAGTGCTGGGTTTCCCTTGGTTACAGTCTCATAATCCTGTTTTGGATTGGAAATCTGTGTCTGTAACCAGTTGGGGCTGCCAATGTGTTAATACCAACACTCCTGTTTTTTCTGCCTCCCCCCAAGGCTGAGGATGTTCCTGACTTTTTGTTTGATTTTTCTGATGTGTTTAGCGAAAGTAAATCTGCATCCTTACCTCCCCATAGGAGCTATGACTGCGCTATTGAATTAGTGCCAGGTAGTAAATTCCCTAAAGGTCGCCTTTTTAACTTGTCTGTACCTGAACATGACGCTATGCGGTCTTATATCAAGGAATCATTGGAGAAGGGTCATATCAGACCATCCTCTTCACCCTTAGGTGCCGGTTTTTTCTTTGTGGCCAAAAAAGATGGTTCATTAAGGCCGTGTATTGATTATCGTCTCTTGAACAATATTACTGTGAAATATCAATACCCGTTACCCTTGATTTCTGACCTGTTTTCCAGGGTGAAAAACGCTACTTGGTTTACCAAGCTTGACCTCAGGGGGGCGTATAACCTTATTCGCATTAAGCACGGGGATGAATGGAAGACGGCATTTAACACCCCTGAAGGGCATTTTGAGTACCTTGTGATGCCCTTTGGGCTCACTAATGCTCCTTCCGTCTTCCAGTCCTTCATGAATGACATTTTCAGGGATTTTGTGGACAAGTTTCTGATTGTTTATTTGGATGATATCTTGATTTTTTTCTAATGACTGGACTCTCATGTGAAACATGTTCGAACTGTATTCCAGATTTTGAGAGAGAATGCTCTGTATGTGAAGGGATCAAAGTGTCTTTTTGGCGTACAGAAGATCTCATTTCTGGGATTCATTTTGTCCCCATCTGTTATTGAAATGGACCCGGTCAAGGCTCAGGCCATCTGTGATTGGGTCCAACCTACTTCATTAAAGGCTCTTCAGAGATTTTTGGGTTTTGCCAATTTTTATCGTAAATTTATTGGTAATTTCTCAGTTATTGTTAAACCATTAACTGATTTGACCAGAAAGGGTTCTGATGTGGTGAATTGGCCTCCTGAGGCAGTCTCTGCGTTTCAGGAACTTAAGCAGAGATTCACTTCTGCTCCTGTTCTACGGCAGCCTGATGTTTCTCTGCCATTTCAGGTGGAGGTTGATGCCTCTGAAATTGGGGCAGGTGCCGTTTTGTCCCAAAAAGATCCAGAGACCTCTAAAAGTAACCCTTGTGCCTTTTTCTCTCGAAAATTTTCTCCTACTGAACGTAATTATGACGTGGGTAATCGGGAGTTATTGGCCATGAAGTGGGTTTTTGAAGAGTGGAGACATTGGCTGGAGGGAGCCAAACATCAGGTGGTGGTCCTTACGGACCATAAGAATCTGGTCTATCTGGAATCTGCCAAGCGACTCAATCCTAGACAGGCCAGGTGGGCCTTGTTTTTCACACGTTTTAATTTTGTGGTTTCCTTTCTTCCTGGCACTAAGAATGTTAAGGCGGATGCCCTCTCGAGGAGTTTCCTTGCGGACTCTCCTGAGCTATCTGATCCCTCTGTTATTTTGAAGGAGGGTGTAGTTCTTTCCGCCATCTCGCCCAATTTGAGACTTGCTCTGGAGGGGGTCAGGAGGATAGGCCCGAGCGCTGCCCTGTTGGAAAATTGTTTGTCCCGGACCAATGGAAAAAGAGTGTGATGTCTGAGATTCATTGTTCCGCATGGCTGGGCATCCCGGAATTTTTGGTACCATAGACTTGGTTAGTCGGTCCTTTTGGTGGCCTACCTTGTCTCGCGATGTCAGGGAATTTGTGCAGTCCTGCGGGACTTGCTCTCGCTCCAAGCCTTGCTCTCGCTCTAGTGGTTTGTTGATGCCATTGCCTGTGCCCAAGAGACCATGGACCCATATCTCTATGGATTTCATTTCCGATCTTCCTGTTTCTCAGAGAATGACCACCATCTGGGTAATTTGTGATAGGTTTTCCAAAATGATACATCTTGTGCCATTACCTAAGTTGCCTTCCTCCTCTGAATTGGTGCCGTTGTTCCTTCAGCACGTGGTTCGTTTACACGGCATTCCTGAGAACATTGTGTCTGACAGAGGAGTCCAGTTTGTTTCCAGATTTTGGAGGACTTTTAGTTCTAAACTGGGTGTTCAATTGTCTTTCTCCTCGGCATTTCATCCTCAGACCAATGGTCAAACTGAGAGAACAAACCAGACATTGGAGACTTATCTAAGATGCTTTGTGTCTGCTGATCAGGATGACTGGGTCTCTTTTTTGCCTTTGGCTGAGTTTGCTCTTAATAATAGGGCTAGCTCTGCCACTTTGATGTCTCCGTTTTTCTGTAATTCTGGGTTTCACCCTCGATTTTCTTCAGGACAGATGGAGGCTTCTGTCTGTCCGGGTGTTGACTCTGTTGTTGAGCGTATGCAGCAGATTTGGGACCAGGTAGTGGAGAGGTTGTCCCTCTCTCAGGAGAAGGCCCAGCGGTTTGCTAACCGGCATAGGACTGATGGTCCTCGGTTTAAGTGGGGGACTTGGTCTGGTTGTCCTCAAAGAATATTCCTATGAGAGTAGCATCTCCTAAATTTAAGCCTAGGTTCATTGGACCTTATAAGATCATGGAGATTATTAATCCTGTTTCTTTTCGTTTGCTTCTTCCAGGGACATTTAAGATCCATAACGTGTTCCACAAGTCCTTGTTGAAGAGGTTTGTTGAGCCAGTGGTTCCTGCTGCTGTGCCTCCTGACCCTGTTTTGGTTGAGGGCAATCTGGAGTATGTGGTTGAGAAAATATTGGATTCTCGTTTTTCTAGACGAAGACTCCAGTATTTGGTTAAATGGAGAGGTTATGGTCAGGAAGACAATTCTTGGGTGTTTGCTTCGGACATCCATGCTAGGAGACTTATCCGTGCGTATCATAGAACTCATCCTGACCGACCTGGTTGCTCAAATGAGGGTTCGGTGACCCTCCTCAAGGGGGGGGTACTGTTGTGAATGGGTTTGAGATGAGTTCTGAGCAGAGGCTCCCTCTGGTGGTTACAAGCGGTACTAGTGAGGATTGTGAGGACTGGGAATCAGGTGTTACTGATTGGTCTTATATAAGGGAGTCATTTTCCCATCAGGGTTGCCGGTGATCAATTGTTCTGGTCTGAATCCTTCTTTCCAGTTTCCCTTGTAGCCTGCTGTGTCGTGTCTGCATCTCCTGCTATCAGATAAGACAATTTCTTATTTTGTGTTTTTGCTATATTTTTGCATTTTGTCCTGCACTTCTGTGGGGGCCTTCAGGGTCCCCTCCGGGGGCTTTTGCCCTCTCAGTTTAGTCCAGCCTCTGTGTTTTGTACTTTTGCTTTTTCCAGTTTTTTTTCAGTGGCTGCTGTTTTGATTTTGTTACACCAGAGAACTAATTTAGGTGGTAGAGGTCGTGTGATCTCAGGTGATTTTGAAATTAGTAGAGTTGGTGTTTTTTCAGGGTTTTCTGAGATTGCAGTAAGTACCCTTCCTGTCCTTTTCTATTTAGATAGTTTGGGCCCCAGCGTTTGCTCATACTATTTTCTTTCTGTGTCAGTATTTCCTCTTGTCTAACCGCCATTACATGTTTGGGGGCTTTCTATTATCTTTGGGGTTCTGCTACGGGGCAGATAGCTTTCCTATTTCTATCTTTAGGTGTAGTTAGTTTCTCAGGCTGTGACGAGGCGTCTAGGACCAACGTAGGAACGCTCCACGGCTGCCTCTAGTTGCGGTGGTTAGTCAGGGTACTGCAATCTCATAGATTCCAACTGCTCTGGTGTATTTCCTTTTTTTACCTGCACTCCTCAGCTACCGTAACATAACAGAAAGGAGTTAAACATTAACCTAACCGACTCTGAAGTCAGGACTATCCTCTCTAACTCACATAGCTTCTCTAAGTGTACACATTTACTGGAAATTTCTTACAAAATACTATTTCGGTGGTACAAGATCCCTGAATTCCTGGGGTTAACCGATTCTAAGTTGTGCTGGAGATGTGGTACTCACATAGGTATCCTCTTCTCACATATTTTGGTTCTGCCCTAACATACAACCACATACAGCCATTCTGGACCGAAAGTAACCAGACTGCAAGATTTAGGTTTAAACACAAATTGAAACGCCCAAAAGTCTTAGTATCTTGACCATCCAAGTACTTTAAACCTAAGAAACATGATTTCCAAGCTCCTATGATTGGAGATACCAAGCACCTAATCACTATACATTTGAAACAATCCACTCCCCCGACCCACAAAGAGTGGTTATTTAAAATACTCCCAGTACCCTGGCCTGAAGAATTACTGTATCTAGTTGGGAAACGAATACACATCTAAATTTTCCATAAAACATGTTTAATTTGAATAAGGAAATCCAAAATCCTAATGACATCATATATTATGCCACGCAAGAAATCATCTGCTATAGTGACGCTGTGCGGTCGCATTTAAATCCTCACCGTCACAGCGTCACATCTGCCCGGTCGCATTTAAATCCTCACCGCCACAGCGTCACATCTGCCCTCAGCTCAGATTTCATTTTAAATGAGACCACAAAGCGTCACTATAGCAGATGATATCTTGCGTGGCATAACAGTTGCATGGTGGCAACACAAACCACATATTTCTCTCACTCCCCTGATGAATCAAGAGGAAATGTGTCAGGATATGGGAATATAAAGGATATGGGACGGTCCGCAGAGCGCACTGCAATAATTAAGAGTATGATGCCAGCTGAGGGGTGAGATTGTTCCATTTAATTGTCTTTTGCACTTTATTGATGACCAGGCATGATCCCTAATATACATTTTGGGGAATCTACCAGAGTCATAATTTAATGTACATACATATTGGTTCTCTAAGCACTACCATTTCATATTTTTAGGATGATTGGATAGATGGTGTGTCATATTGGACGACAGTTCTATGATTTGATAAACTACACATGGTTCTGTGAGTTGGTGATACATCTTTCCTGTGCCAATTTCAGGGAGGACCTATGAATATACCAACTGTTACTGAATGTCATATATACAGTGATGTTTACACTGGTTCTGTGACAGACGTCTGTTACGCCCTAGGAGTTTGGGCTAAGGTTATACCATTTGTCACATATATGATGTTATTATACTGACTCAGGTATGGTGGTAGTGCACATAGTTTATTAATACAGTGTCCCAATATAATCAGAGACGGTATTGACAGCTGCTATTTTTAAATTACACTATTTTGGATATTAAATAGATAAATTATTAAAATACGGATTTTGGTAAGACCTTACCTGTAAAATCCTTTTCAGCAAAGGAAGGAAGGGAGACACATTCATTACCAGTGGGGTAGGCGGAGCCCACACAGGATAGAACACCTCAGATTACAAAAGAGTGTTGACCGGCCCCTCCAGCTTGGGCTCCTCCTACTCCAGCTCTCCAGTCCGTACACAAGCTAAGGAAGAGCAAAAATCACCAGCGGAGCAACATAACCCCTTCTGAAGAACTTCAGAGAAAAAATAAGAAGATAGGTTATGTATATAACGGACAAAACCACACAGTCCCAGGTACTACTCACTGAACCTGACCACTGCGATGAGCTGGCAATGCTGGAAAAGAGCCTTAGCGCGCCGACCTCAGCCCAGATAATCGCTATCAGAGAAGGGTCACGCCGCATCTGAAAACACAACAACACACTTCTGCCATGGGAGGGATCTGTGTCTTCCTTCCTTCCTTCGCTGAAAAGGATTTTACAGGTAAGGTCTTACCAAAATCCGTATTTCAGCAGCAGATGGAAGGAAGGGAGACACATTCATTACCAGTGGGACATCCCAAAGCAGTCCAGAAATTAAGGGTGGGCAAAAAACCAACAGAGGCAGATTCCCAACAACTTAAATAAATGCGCAACTAGCGCTAAATACAAGTTCACAAGAACTTTAGACTACAGCCGCCTGCAGGACCCTACGTCCTAAGGCCGCATCAGCGGAAGCACTGACGTCCACCTTATAAAATTTCGTAAATGTGTGGACGGAACTCCAGGTCGCCGCCCGGCAGAGCTGAGCTGCCGAGGCCCCTTGATGAAAAGCCCACGATGAATCCGATTAAAATAAAAAAAATTTCTGAGGAGCTGCTCCAGCAGCGACTATCCTCTGTGACCTCAAATTTTAGACTGGAGAGCTGGAGTAGGAGGAGCCCAAGCTGGAGGGGCCGGTCAACATTCTTTTGTAATCTGAGGTGTTCTATCCAGTGTGGGCTCCGCCTACCCCACTGGTAATGAATGTGTCTCCCTTCCTTCCATCTGCTGCTGAAAGTTATATTTTATCCTCTACTACTTGATATATTCTACATTTATCACATTGAGGTTGTCGCTATTGTATTTAAAATGGAAACCGTGCAATATGTTCCGTTTCACATGCAATTTAATTATTTAAAAATCATACAATGTGATTTTGTGGATTTTTTTTTTAAGATTCTGTCTCTCACAGGTGAAGTGTACCCTACGATAAAAATTATAGACATTTCCATTCTTTGTAGGTGGGAAAACTTGCAAAATCGGCAGTGTATCAAACACTTATTATCCCCACTGCACAAATACACACTCAAATATAAAAAGACCATTGTCCACCCTAAGGGCGTCTTTTCATATGGAACCCCTTATTAATCTATTCTGTGTATTCTTGGGAATAATCCAGGTAGCATCTTATTAGTTGGATGCAGTCTGCTGTAAGATGGAAGTGGTGATCATCTCAGGCAGAGCAATAAATGCAGCTCTTTATTATCCATCGCTGTGTTTTATATCATTCTGAGAGCAGACATTGGTCGT
>JARQOD010000001.1:876852186-876934308 GCA_033576555.1 Oophaga sylvatica
CGCTCGAGTGAGACCCAGGCGTCAGTCCGCCTTAGCGGGCTTTCTACCAGCTTCCCGCTTGTCTTAACGGAAGTTCTGTTTCCAGGGTATGCGGAATTTCTGAGAATTCCCTTTTTTTTTTTTTTTTTTTTTTAAAAAAGAGAGGGACGACCCGAACCCCAGAGGGCTGACTGAATCATCCCTGGACCGAAAGGACCGCCGACAACTACCGGCACTAGTCCTGCCAGACGCAGAAGTCACAGCTCTGCGCTGCGGTAAAGCTGTTTCTTTTGCCTTTACCTTGGCAATCAGCTCCGTGAGGTCAGGTCCAAATAGCTGACCACCTTGCAAGCTAAAGATAGCAAACCCTGCTTGGAAACCGCGTCCCCGGTCCACTGTCTAAGCCACAGTGCTCTTCTGACTGTGACTGCCGAGGATTGCGCCCTGGATAGCAGTGATGCAGTATCCTCCAACAACTGGAAAAGCCCATCTACCTCGATAGAGGAGATCCACCTTGCCACGCCGTCCGTAGACGGTCCAACCGGCTCGGGAAAACTTTACAAGCACACATGGATCCTTAATATTGAATCCATGATCCGCGGCCTCGCAGATGAATTTTTCTGCCATCTACGTTTTTTGTCCAGCGGGTCTGCAGACTCGCCTTCCCCTTAACAGGAGGATTTTGCTAACCTGGGATAAAGGGACATCACTTCAGGAGAAGGATCCAATTATCATCAACTCCGTAGAACACGGATACGGTGTCTCAATTTTCTGGACACAGGCGCTCCTTCTCCACTGCCCCATTAAGCTCATCCAGTGATGGTAAAGCTTGATCGTGATTGAAAACATCCGGGCCGACTTACCAGGACGTCCAGATACCTCCTCCGGTAACTGTAACGCCTCCAATAAAAACCTCTTTACGGCCCAAAAGAGAGGCAGAGTGTCCCTGACGATCCTCCTTGTCCGAATCGGACATTTTCGTTACGCGGGAAGGAAGGCACCGGCTTGTGTCGCTTCCTGACATGAGAGGATCTAGCTGACACTCAATAATAGAAAATCAGACAGGCCATCAATAGAAACTAGCGAGGGCCTCCATTCTGACACCACTGGAACCTCCGACCGCTGCGCTTGACGCCGTCGAGGTCTGCGCGTCAGATACGCGAGACTGATCCTGTATCGGATCTGGGAGACGGTTGCACAGTATATGGCAGGTTAAACCTGTCAGTAACTAGAAAGTGTGGTTTCTTAAAGAAAAAACGAACGCTGAAGGGTTAAAGCTCTTAAAGAGAGAGCTACCCCAGCTGTCCCCCATTAAGAGTTAACCGCCTAAGAAGGGGTTAAAGTCGCAGACTCCCACAACCTTAATAATGAAAAGGGTGTGCGAGCCCCAAGTGCCTCTTATAAGGCAGCAGCTACAGGACAGTATGCCACACTTAACAAGAAAAGTTCACAAGATCGCTAAAAAATTGCGCTGTTAGTAAATCGCAATGACCGCCAAAGTCATTAAGGGGATCGCTAACCGCTTATGCGTTGTTATGAAATCGCCCAGATTGGCAGCTACTAGCGACATTAAAAATGGTTACACAAACGATCGCATAGTATGCGTCGTTATCGGTCGTTAGCAGGAACGTATAGTGGCAGTATTACTGTCGCAGACTCCCCACAACCTCTTTATTGAAAAGGTGTGCGAGCCCCCTTATGAGATAACAGCTGCAGGCAGCGCAGTCTGCCACCCATTTGTGCCTCAGAAAGGCGCCCGCGCTGTGGGGGTGAAGGGGTTAAGCTTCTGCCCTAGACGGGTAGAAGCGACTCACCCAGCTGGTCGCGGTGCAGCGTCTGCCGGGAGGGGAGCGATGTCCGAGGGAGCTTTCAGCCTGTCAGTAATGGCCGCCGCGCTGTGCCTCTGTGTGCTTCATGAGAGAAGCCGGAAAAGGAGACTGCCGTAAAGCGCACGCTCAGAGCGGCGCGAAATTCAAATAAAAAAAGGCACGCAGCTCCTCTCTCCCCAGCTCCTATGTCCTGCAGGCCTCCACCTGCGGACAAAAAATACACAGTCACCGGCATGTATACTGTAACAGCGGCTGCCGCAGCAGTCGCTGGATCACTCACACACTTATTAATAAAAATGTGGAGTACTCACCCAGCCGAGCGCCACAGGGACCCCCAAGGATTTGTGGCGCTATGCCCATCGCTTCCCCCCAGGGCGGGGAACGCAGTGACCCCTGCAGTGCGGTTTGCGCCCCCGCCAGGGAAGCCATCCTCATCCCCCCGGGCCGGCAGGGTTCTGCAGGGACCACCATATAGGGTAATACAGATCCGCCAAGGGAGAGGTTGGGGTCCAGCAGCGCTGAGACCTCTAGACCACTTCTGGTGATCCAAGTCTCTTGTCCGATAAAAAATAATAAAATCTTCTGAGGAGCTGCTTCCAGCAGCGACTATCCTCTGAGACCTCAAATTGTAAACTGGAGAGCTGAGTAGGAGGAGCCCGAGCTGGAGGGGCCGGTCAACACGCTTTTTAATCTGAGGTGTCTATCTCATCTGGGCTCCGCCTACCCACTAGTAATGACTGTGTCTCCCTTCCTTCATCTGCAGCTGAAAGAGACATTTAGAAGAGTATGTGCTAGGTGATAGCAAGCTGATCGGTGAGGGTCCAATCACTCTGACCCACAATAATCGCCATTATGGGGAACTTTTATCTCCGTTAGAATGGAACAGTGCACTTGCTCGACCACTGCTCCATTCATTCCCTATGGGACTGCTGAGAGCTGCAGTCTCCATTCTTACGGGAATCAGTGGGGGGGGGGGGGGGGTCCAGTGGTTGGACTCAATCTGTAAGTTATCACCAATCCCATGATATGTGATCGCAGTTTAAAGACACAGAGTTTGAAAGATCATGTACCTGGACAGACATTGGTACAGGCCGCCCTTCATCTTTCTAGAATTATGTGAAGTTATTCAACTTGTCATGATACCAATTCAATAAAAACCTTGCCTCGTTCAGTAAAATATCAGATGTTTTTTATTTTATTTTTTTTAACAGATGAGCCAATGGGTGATCAATGGCAAATTAATAGCATCCATTTGATAATCGTTTGATTAACACTTTGTGACATACATATGGGACATGAGGGGCACAGAGGCAAGAAGGACACGTCTGTACCTAGACAAAAGGGATGACTTTATTGCCACAAGCTGTTTGTCATGTGAGTGTATAACAGTGCTTCTTGTATATAGTGAAATGTGTGCCCTGCAGTCAGTCCCATACGCACCTCCTTCTGTGCTTGAGATCAGAGTCCTCACCACTGTTCTGTCCTTTCCTGCATAGTACAAAATACATAATCATACAGACATGTATGAATTGCGAGATATTAACATTTTAGTTTTCTAAAATATCTTAATTTTTATCGAAATGACAAATAAGACACAGTAATGTTATCATTTCATTATATTATACTATCACATCACTATTAAAATATAAATACTCATAAAAGTTTGGAAAACATAACCAAAGACTGTAAAGGGAATCTTATTGTGCCAATGTATGTATATACGTTTGCCATCTTTTGTTCTGAGTGTCCGGAATTCCACAGACAACCCAATCATTTGTATGTGCAGTACATCGTGCTTATTCTTCATGGGGTAGAGCCATGTTAAGGGATTGTACTGTTACTCACTGCAATTGTTCCTGATCACTTACATCAAAATATATATATTTTATATACAAAGTTGGAATCTGAATAATTCCATCCCATTGCAAATTAGCTGACAAATTCCAGACAGGCTGAAATAAAGCTATCAAAGGAACTACTTATATACCTCAATACAACTCATATAACAAGTGGTTTCTCCAAACTGAACACAAAATGCCACTTTCAATGACTACAGCAGTCTCAGGAACATTAAACCCCACAGGTAGAGAATGGTCCTGGCTTGATCTATTTTCAAAACTGTAATTCCACTTATGCAGAGGGACCTTGAAATAACATATTTGATTTCCCCTTTTAGTCCTTATAAGCCGACCCTCCGAATTTCTTGTAGGAAAAGGAAAGGTGTTGTGAATGGGTTTGAGATGAGTTCTGAGCAGAGGCTCCCTCTGGTGGTTACAAGCGGTACTAGTGAGGATTGTGAGGACTGGGAATCAGGTGTTACTGATTGGTCTTATATAAGGGAGTCATTTTCCCATCAGGGTTGCCGGTGATCAATTGTTCTGGTCTGAATCCTTCTTTCCAGTTTCCCTTGTAGCCTGCTGTGTCGTGTCTGCATCTCCTGCTATCAGATAAGACAATTTCTTATTTTGTGTTTTTGCTATATTTTTGCATTTTGTCCTGCACTTCTGTGGGGGCCTTCAGGGTCCTCTCCGGGGGCTTTTGCCCTCTCAGTTTAGTCCAGCCACTGTGTTTTGTACTTTTGCTTTTTCCAGTTTTTTTTCAGTGGCTGCTGTTTTGATTTTGTTACACCAGAGAACTAATTTAGGTGGTAGAGGTCGTGTGATCTCAGGTGATTTTGAAATTAGTAGAGTTGGTGTTTTTTCAGGGTTTTCTGAGATTGCAGTAAGTACCCTTCCTGTCCTTTTCTATTTAGATAGTTTGGGCCCCAGCGTTTGCTCATACTATTTTCTTTCTGTGTCAGTATTTCCTCTTGTCTAACCGCCATTACATGTTTGGGGGCTTTCTATTATCTTTGGGGTTCTGCTCCGGGGCAGATAGCTTTCCTATTTCTATCTTTAGGTGTAGTTAGTTTCTCAGGCTGTGACGAGGCGTCTAGGACCAACGTAGGAACGCTCCACGGCTGCCTCTAGTTGCGGTGGTTAGTCAGGGTACTGCAATCTCATAGATTCCAACTGCTCTGGTGTATTTCCTTTTTTACCTGCACTCCTCAGCTACCGTAACATAACAGTATCACCGGCCATAAAAATTGTATGGTACTCACAGAAGGGAAAAAATATTTTGAAGGAAGAAAAGTTGTCAGAGATATTTTTCTGTTTGTTGCATTTTTTTTTTTTTTTTTCCCTCTGTATCTCTGGGTGCTGGGGAGGATCTTTTCTCCCAATGGAGTTTGCACAGTTGTCTGGCCGTGTGGATCAGCTTGCCACTGAGGTTCAGAGTATTGCTGCATATCTTGCTAGGTTGCCTGTTGTGGAACCTAGGATCCCCATGCCAGATTTGTTTTTAGGGGATCGAGCTAAGTTTCAGAATTTCAAAAATAATTGTAAATTGTTTCTTGCCTTAAAATCTAAGTCCTCAGGAAACGCAGCGCAGCAGGTTCAAATTATCATCTCTCTCCTGCGCGGCGATCCTCAGGATTGGGCTTTTTCCCTGATACCTGGGGATCCTGTTTTGAGTGATGTTGATGCATTTTTTCAGGCTTTGGGGTTATTGTACGATGAGCCTAATGTCACTGATCAAGCTGAAAAAGCCTTGTTGGCATTAAATCAGGGGCTTGATGACGCTGAGTTATACTGTCAGAGATTCCGTAGGTGGGCAGTCCTGACCAAATGGAATGACGACGCTTTGGCGGCCCTTTTCCGGAAGGGTCTGTCGGATAATGTAAAGGATGTTATGGTGGGATTCCCTGTCCCCTCTGGTCTCAATGATTCTATGTCATTAGCGATTCAAATTGACAGACGTTTGCGTGAGCGGAGAAGTATGCGTGGAGTGGTGTTGCCTTGTGAGCCAGCTGCTGAGCCCATGCAGTGTGATGGAGTGGTGTCTGGGGCACAGCGTCATGAGTTTCGAAAGCGCAATGGGTTATGTTTCTACTGTTGTGATGCCTCTCATGCTATTTCAGTCTGCCCTAAGCGGGGAAGACATTTTGCACGCTCAGTTGTCTTGGGTAGTGTTCAGACTAAGTTTTTATTAACTGTCACTCTGATATGCTCTCTGTCCTCATTTTCTGCTCAGGCTTTCGTTGATTCTGGAGCAGCTATTAACCTGATGGATTATGATTTTGCTAAACGTTGTGGGTTTCCCTTGATACCCCTACAGAAGTCTATTCCTTTACTGGGGATCGATTCTACCCCTTTGGCTGAGAATAAACCCCAGTTTTCTACTCAGGTGATAATGAGGGTTGAACCTGATCACCAGGAGTGCTGCAAATTTTTGGTTCTATATAATCTGCATGACATTATAGTGCTGGGTTTCCCTTGGTTACAGTCTCATAATCCTGTTTTGGATTGGAAATCTGTGTCTGTAACCAGTTGGGGCTGCCAATGTGTTAATACCAACACTCCTGTTTTTTCTGCCTCCCCCCAGGCTGAGGATGTTCCTGACTTTTTGTTTGATTTTTCTGATGTGTTTAGCGAAAGTAAATCTGCATCCTTACCTCCCCATAGGAGCTATGACTGCGCTATTGAATTAGTGCCAGGTAGTAAATTCCCTAAAGGTCGCCTTTTTAACTTGTCTGTACCTGAACATGACGCTATGCGGTCTTATATCAAGGAATCATTGGAGAAGGGTCATATCAGACCATCCTCTTCACCCTTAGGTGCCGGTTTTTTCTTTGTGGCCAAAAAAGATGGTTCATTAAGGCCGTGTATTGATTATCGTCTCTTGAACAATATTACTGTGAAATATCAATACCCGTTACCCTTGATTTCTGACCTGTTTTCCAGGGTGAAAAACGCTACTTGGTTTACCAAGCTTGACCTCAGGGGGGCGTATAACCTTATTCGCATTAAGCACGGGGATGAATGGAAGACGGCATTTAACACCCCTGAAGGGCATTTTGAGTACCTTGTGATGCCCTTTGGGCTCACTAATGCTCCTTCCGTCTTCCAGTCCTTCATGAATGACATTTTCAGGGATTTTGTGGACAAGTTTCTGATTGTTTATTTGGATGATATCTTGATTTTTTCTAATGACTGGGACTCTCATGTGAAACATGTTCGAACTGTATTCCAGATTTTGAGAGAGAATGCTCTGTATGTGAAGGGATCAAAGTGTCTTTTTGGCGTACAGAAGATCTCATTTCTGGGATTCATTTTGTCCCCATCTGTTATTGAAATGGACCCGGTCAAGGCTCAGGCCATCTGTGATTGGGTCCAACCTACTTCATTAAAGGCTCTTCAGAGATTTTTGGGTTTTGCCAATTTTTATCGTAAATTTATTGGTAATTTCTCAGTTATTGTTAAACCATTAACTGATTTGACCAGAAAGGGTTCTGATGTGGTGAATTGGCCTCCTGAGGCAGTCTCTGCGTTTCAGGAACTTAAGCAGAGATTCACTTCTGCTCCTGTTCTACGGCAGCCTGATGTTTCTCTGCCATTTCAGGTGGAGGTTGATGCCTCTGAAATTGGGGCAGGTGCCGTTTTGTCCCAAAAAGATCCAGAGACCTCTAAAAGTAACCCTTGTGCCTTTTCTCTCGAAAATTTTCTCCTACTGAACGTAATTATGACGTGGGTAATCGGGAGTTATTGGCCATGAAGTGGGCTTTTGAAGAGTGGAGACATTGGCTGGAGGGAGCCAAACATCAGGTGGTGGTCCTTACGGACCATAAGAATCTGGTCTATCTGGAATCTGCCAAGCGACTCAATCCTAGACAGGCCAGGTGGGCCTTGTTTTTCACACGTTTTAATTTTGTGGTTTCCTTTCTTCCTGGCACTAAGAATGTTAAGGCGGATGCCCTCTCGAGGAGTTTCCTTGCGGACTCTCCTGAGCTATCTGATCCCTCTGTTATTTTGAAGGAGGGTGTAGTTCTTTCCGCCATCTCGCCCAATTTGAGACTTGCTCTGGAGGGGTGTCAGGAGGATAGGCCCGAGCGCTGCCCTGTTGGAAAATTGTTTGTCCCGGACCAATGGAAAAAGAGTGTGATGTCTGAGATTCATTGTTCCGCATTGGCTGGGCATCCCGGAATTTTTGGTACCATAGACTTGGTTAGTCGGTCCTTTTGGTGGCCTACCTTGTCTCGCGATGTCAGGGAATTTGTGCAGTCCTGCGGGACTTGCTCTCGCTCCAAGCCTTGCTCTCGCTCTAGTGGTTTGTTGATGCCATTGCCTGTGCCCAAGAGACCATGGACCCATATCTCTATGGATTTCATTTCCGATCTTCCTGTTTCTCAGAGAATGACCACCATCTGGGTAATTTGTGATAGGTTTTCCAAAATGATACATCTTGTGCCATTACCTAAGTTGCCTTCCTCCTCTGAATTGGTGCCGTTGTTCCTTCAGCACGTGGTTCGTTTACACGGCATTCCTGAGAACATTGTGTCTGACAGAGGAGTCCAGTTTGTTTCCAGATTTTGGAGGACTTTTTGTTCTAAACTGGGTGTTCAATTGTCTTTCTCCTCGGCATTTCATCCTCAGACCAATGGTCAAACTGAGAGAACAAACCAGACATTGGAGACTTATCTAAGATGCTTTGTGTCTGCTGATCAGGATGACTGGGTCTCTTTTTTGCCTTTGGCTGAGTTTGCTCTTAATAATAGGGCTAGCTCTGCCACTTTGATGTCTCCGTTTTTCTGTAATTCTGGGTTTCACCCTCGATTTTCTTCAGGACAGATGGAGGCTTCTGTCTGTCCGGGTGTTGACTCTGTTGTTGAGCGTATGCAGCAGATTTGGGACCAGGTAGTGGAGAGGTTGTCCCTCTCTCAGGAGAAGGCCCAGCGGTTTGCTAACCGGCATAGGACTGATGGTCCTCGGTTTAAAGTGGGGGACTTGGTCTGGTTGTCCTCAAAGAATATTCCTATGAGAGTAGCATCTCCTAAATTTAAGCCTAGGTTCATTGGACCTTATAAGATCATGGAGATTATTAATCCTGTTTCTTTTCGTTTGCTTCTTCCAGGGACATTTAAGATCCATAACGTGTTCCACAAGTCCTTGTTGAAGAGGTTTGTTGAGCCAGTGGTTCCTGCTGCTGTGCCTCCTGACCCTGTTTTGGTTGAGGGCAATCTGGAGTATGTGGTTGAGAAAATATTGGATTCTCGTTTTTCTAGACGAAGACTCCAGTATTTGGTTAAATGGAGAGGTTATGGTCAGGAAGACAATTCTTGGGTGTTTGCTTCGGACATCCATGCTAGGAGACTTATCCGTGCGTATCATAGAACTCATCCTGACCGACCTGGTTGCTCAAATGAGGGTTCGGTGACCCCTCCTCAAGGGGGGGGTACTGTTGTGAATGGGTTTGAGATGAGTTCTGAGCAGAGGCTCCCTCTGGTGGTTACAAGCGGTACTAGTGAGGATTGTGAGGACTGGGAATCAGGTGTTACTGATTGGTCTTATATAAGGGAGTCATTTTCCCATCAGGGTTGCCGGTGATCAATTGTTCTGGTCTGAATCCTTCTTTCCAGTTTCCCTTGTAGCCTGCTGTGTCGTGTCTGCATCTCCTGCTATCAGATAAGACAATTTCTTATTTTGTGTTTTTGCTATATTTTTGCATTTTGTCCTGCACTTCTGTGGGGGCCTTCAGGGTCCCCTCCGGGGGCTTTTGCCCTCTCAGTTTAGTCCAGCCCTGTGTTTTGTACTTTTGCTTTTTCCAGTTTTTTTTCAGTGGCTGCTGTTTTGATTTTGTTACACCAGAGAACTAATTTAGGTGGTAGAGGTCGTGTGATCTCAGGTGATTTTGAAATTAGTAGAGTTGGTGTTTTTTCAGGTTTTCTGAGATTGCAGTAAGTACCCTTCCTGTCCTTTTCTATTTAGATAGTTTGGGCCCCAGCGTTTGCTCATACTATTTTCTTTCTGTGTCAGTATTTCCTCTTGTCTAACCGCCATTACATGTTTGGGGGCTTTCTATTATCTTTGGGGTTCTGCTCCGGGGCAGATAGCTTTCCTATTTCTATCTTTAGGTGTAGTTAGTTTCTCAGGCTGTGACGAGGCGTCTAGGACCAACGTAGGAACGCTCCACGGCTGCCTCTAGTTGCGGTGGTTAGTCAGGGTACTGCAATCTCATAGATTCCAACTGCTCTGGTGTATTTCCTTTTTTACCTGCACTCCTCAGCTACCGTAACATAACAGAAAGGAGTTAAACATTAACCTAACCGACTCTGAAGTCAGGACTATCCTCTCTAACTCACATAGCTTCTCTAAGTGTACACATTTACTGGAAATTTCTTACAAAATACTATTTCGGTGGTACAAGATCCCTGAATTCCTGGGGTTAACCGATTCTAAGTTGTGCTGGAGATGTGGTACTCACATAGGTATCCTCTTCTCACATATTTTGGTTCTGCCCTAACATACAACCACATACAGCCATTCTGGACCGAAAGTAACCAGACTGCAAGATTTAGGTTTAAACACAAATTGAAACGCCCAAAAGTCTTAGTATCTTGACCATCCAAGTACTTTAAACCTAAGAAACATGATTTCCAAGCTCCTATGATTGGAGATACCAAGCACCTAATCACTATACATTTGAAACAATCCACTCCCCGACCCACAAAGAGTGGTTATTTAAAATACTCCCAGTACCCTGGCCTGAAGAATTACTGTATCTAGTTGGGAAACGAATACACATCTAAATTTTCCATAAAACATGTTTAATTTGAATAAGGAAATCCAAAATCCTAATGACATCATATATTATGCCACGCAAGAAATCATCTGCTATAGTGACGCTGTGCGGTCGCATTTAAATCCTCACCGTCACAGCGTCACATCTGCCCGGTCGCATTTAAATCCTCACCGCCACAGCGTCACATCTGCCCTCAGCTCAGATTTCATTTTAAATGAGACCACAAAGCGTCACTATAGCAGATGATATCTTGCGTGGCATAACAGTTGCATGGTGGCAACACAAACCACATATTTCTCTCACTCCCCTGATGAATCAAGAGGAAATGTGTCAGGATATGGGAATATAAAGGATATGGGACGGTCCGCAGAGCGCACTGCAATAATTAAGAGTATGATGCCAGCTGAGGGGTGAGATTGTTCCATTTAATTGTCTTTTGCACTTTATTGATGACCAGGCATGATCCCTAATATACATTTTGGGGAATCTACCAGAGTCATAATTTAATGTACATACATATTGGTTCTCTAAGCACTACCATTTCATATTTTTAGGATGATTGGATAGATGGTGTGTCATATTGGACGACAGTTCTATGATTTGATAAACTACACATGGTTCTGTGAGTTGGTGATACATCTTTCCTGTGCCAATTTCAGGGAGGACCTATGAATATACCAACTGTTACTGAATGTCATATATACAGTGATGTTTACACTGGTTCTGTGACAGACGTCTGTTACGCCCTAGGAGTTTGGGCTAAGGTTATACCATTTGTCACATATATGATGTTATTATACTGACTCAGGTATGGTGGTAGTGCACATAGTTTATTAATACAGTGTCCCAATATAATCAGAGACGGTATTGACAGCTGCTATTTTTAAATTACACTATTTTGGATATTAAATAGATAAATTATTAAAATACGGATTTTGGTAAGACCTTACCTGTAAAATCCTTTCAGCAAAGGAAGGAAGGGAGACACATTCATTACCAGTGGGGTAGGCGGAGCCCACACAGGATAGAACACCTCAGATTACAAAAGAGTGTTGACCGGCCCCTCCAGCTTGGGCTCCTCCTACTCCAGCTCTCCAGTCCGTACACAAGCTAAGGAAGAGCAAAAATCACCAGCGGAGCAACATAACCCCTTCTGAAGAACTTCAGAGAAAAAATAAGAAGATAGGTTATGTATATAACGGACAAAACCACACAGTCCCAGGTACTACTCACTGAACCTGACCACTGCGATGAGCTGGCAATGCTGGAAAAGAGCCTTAGCGCGCCGACCTCAGCCCAGATAATCGCTATCAGAGAAGGGTCACGCCGCATCTGAAAACACAACAACACACTTCTGCCATGGGAGGGATCTGTGTCTTCCTTCCTTCCTTCGCTGAAAAGGATTTTACAGGTAAGGTCTTACCAAAATCCGTATTTCAGCAGCAGATGGAAGGAAGGGAGACACATTCATTACCAGTGGGACATCCCAAAGCAGTCCAGAAATTAAGGGTGGGCAAAAAACCAACAGAGGCAGATTCCCAACAACTTAAATAAATGCGCAACTAGCGCTAAATACAAGTTCACAAGAACTTTAGACTACAGCCGCCTGCAGGACCCTACGTCCTAAGGCCGCATCAGCGGAAGCACTGACGTCCACCTTATAAAATTTCGTAAATGTGTGGACGGAACTCCAGGTCGCCGCCCGGCAGAGCTGAGCTGCCGAGGCCCCTTGATGAAAAGCCCACGATGAATCCGATTAAAATAAAAAAAATTTCTGAGGAGCTGCTCCAGCAGCGACTATCCTCTGTGACCTCAAATTTTAGACTGGAGAGCTGGAGTAGGAGGAGCCCAAGCTGGAGGGGCCGGTCAACACTCTTTTGTAATCTGAGGTGTTCTATCCAGTGTGGGCTCCGCCTACCCCACTGGTAATGAATGTGTCTCCCTTCCTTCCATCTGCTGCTGAAAGTTATATTTTATCCTCTACTACTTGATATATTCTACATTTATCACATTGAGGTTGTCGCTATTGTATTTAAAATGGAAACCGTGCAATATGTTCCGTTTCACATGCAATTTAATTATTTAAAAATCATACAATGTGATTTTGTGGATTTTTTTTTTAAGATTCTGTCTCTCACAGGTGAAGTGTACCCTACGATAAAAATTATAGACATTTCCATTCTTTGTAGGTGGGAAAACTTGCAAAATCGGCAGTGTATCAAACACTTATTATCCCCACTGCACAAATACACACTCAAATATAAAAAGACCATTGTCCACCCTAAGGGCGTCTTTTCATATGGAACCCCCTTATTAATCTATTCTGTGTATTCTTGGGAATAATCCAGGTAGCATCTTATTAGTTGGATGCAGTCTGCTGTAAGATGGAAGTGGTGATCATCTCAGGCAGAGCAATAAATGCAGCTCTTTATTATCCATCGCTGTGTTTTATATCATTCTGAGAGCAGACATTGGTCGTTCAGCCCCCAGAATAATGATCTTCTATGTAGTCTGGCAGCATGTGTTAACCGTCAGCCTATGTACTATGGACACAGATGTAAGAAATATTGGGATGTTACTTACCTCCTCATAGGCTGTCCCGACTCATTTTCACTCCCGGACTGATTGCGCCGTCGAGGACTGAGGAACTTTGGTGACTTAGTGCGGTCATTGGGAGAATTATAAAGACCACTGAAAAGAGTTAAGCATTTAATTCTCTGGCACGTGTGTCCTTTATGCAGATTATTGCAGTACAGAGGAGTAATTGGATCTCTCTAATAGCACTCACACAGTGACACACTCGACCCATGAAAATGAAGGCTTGGGAAGGAGAAGTGTCTCACTATGCAAAGCAACAATTCTCAGTCTGGCTTCACTTGAAAATGATTTTGTATGTATCTGGTGATCCTGAACTCTTGGTAATCTGGTAACCTATATTACATGTACAGTAAGGGTACATATATATATACATACATATATACATATATATCCATCCCAGTATTAGGAACATATAAAATGTAGCTGCATCCAGGTAAATCAGATCAATAAAAATAACCTGTGATCATTTATTTTGAACAGGGAATAGTGTTAGTGATCACACAAATGTCAAACACTGTACAGATAGTAATTAAAGGCGTATTATGTATGTAATCCTAGTGCTGTTGTACGGGGTCTCTGAGGTGCATATATTTTCCTTCCTTGGGGCATGCAATGGGTTTTTTTTATTATCAAATTAGAATTAAACCTCTGTATATCTCATTATAAAACCAGAGGTACATGGAGATGTAGTATGTGCCCACAGGACACGAACACCACTTGGATCTGTACAGTACAGATCTGTAATACAGCCATGTGCATGAGCCCTGTAAGACCATCACTGCATGAATTTAATTCTATATATAATAGTGTCCATAGTGAATGCGGTTTATCATTATAGACAAGATATGATAAAGAAGGCTAGGAATCACTATATATGCATTACACATAGTCAGTCTATAAAATAAAAAAAATACACTTTTTAAATCACAGTACCTTGCAGAGCCATTTTCTTCCCAAGGGGCACTTGCTTTACTTCTTTGGGTATCTAGGCTGTTGTCACGTTTGACCTTCTTAGAACTGCAGAAAATGGATAAAAGAAGAAAAATGTGAATCACCTTAACAAAATTTACAACATAAATTCTTGAGTACTTTTTTGGAACTAATTGTACATCAAAATTCCAGGTATGGCTAGGTTTATATCATGTTTAGGATATATGCCCTGTACATATGCCTGCAATGTATACATCTAATACACCCACTGACTTTCATTACCAAAGTGTATATCATAAGAGTGTAATTTGGCATACATTTCACCGGTACATATTGGTGTACCCGTTGCCTCAAATTGTAAACTGTCGCTTATTCTTGTAAGTAGAACTTTATATACAAACGACCGTAACTGCAACAATGAGCGTTAATATCAACATTAGGGATCATTTTTTTATTTTGCATTTTGCAGTGGGAGACTTCCGGCCAAATACAAAGTAGTTATAGCACCGACTGTTCTTCACAATTATTATTCATATAGTCTAAGATCAGGTGGAGAAGATAGAATGGATGCCTACAGCAAATCTTGAGAACAAAACATAAAACCATTACTATTTATCCAGTCAAAAAGTGATAAAATATGCACATTTGCAATTTACTTGCTGTTTCTATCTGCCTTTGTTCTCCTGCTAGGTCTTCTCCTGAGTTTTGCTGTGTACAGTCATGGCCAAAAGTTTTGAGAATGACACAAATATTATATTTTCACATGATCTGCTGCCCTCTGGTTTTTATGTGTGTTTGACAGATGTTTTTATCACAGACAGAAATATAATAATTGCAAACATATGAGTAACAAAAGCTTATATTGACAGTTAGAATGAGTTAATGCAGCAAGTCAATATTTGCAGTGTTGACCCTTCTTCTTCAGGACCTCTGCAATTCTCCCTGGCATGCTCTCAATCAACTTCTGGACCAAATCCTGACTGATAGCAGTCTGTTCTTGCACAATCAATGCTTTCATTTTGTCAGAATTTTTATGTTTTTGTTTGTCCACCCGTCTCTTGATGATTGACCACAAGTTCTCAATGGGATTAAGATCTGGGGAGTTTCCAGACCATGGACCCAAAATCTCTATGTTTTGTTCCCTGAGCCATTTAGTTATCACCTTTGCTTTATGGCAAGGTGCTCCATCATGCTGGAAAAGGCATTGTTGATCGCCAAACTGCTCTTGGAGGGTTGGGAGAAGTTGCTCTTGGAGACATTCTGGTTCCATTCTTTATTCATGGCTGTGTTTTTAGGCAAGACTGTGAGAGAGCAGATTCCCTTGGCTGAGAAGCAACCCCACACACGAATGGTTTCAGGATGCTTAACAGTTGGCATGAGACAAGACTGGTGGTAGCGCTCACCTTGTCTTCTCCGAATGAGGCGTTTTCCTGATGTCCCAAACAATCGAAAAGGGGATTCATCAGAGAAAATAACTTTACCCCAGTCCTCAGCAGTCCACTGCCTGTACCTTTTGCAGAATATCAGTCTGTCCATGATGTTTTTTCTGGAGAGAAGTGGCTTCTTTGCTGCCCTCCTTGAGACCAGGCCTTGCTCCAAGAGTCTCCGCCTCACAGTGCGTGCAGATGCACTCACACCTGCCTGCTGCCATTCCTGAGCAAGCTCTGCACTGCTGGTAGCCTGATCCCGCAGCTGAAACACTTTTAAGAGACGGTCCTGGCGCTTGCTGGTCTTTCTTGGACGCCCTGAAGCCTTTTTGGCAACAATGGAACCGCTCTCCTTGAAGTTCTTGATGATGCGACAGATTGTTGACTGAGGTGCAATCTTTCTAGCTGCAATACTCTTCCCTGTTAGGCCATTTTTGTGCATTGCAATGATGACTGCACATGTTTCTTTAGAGATAACCATGGTTAACAGAAGAGAAACAATGATGCCAAGCACCAGCCTCCTTTTAAAGTGTCCAGTGGTGTCATTCTTACTTAATGACAGATTGATCTCCAGCCATGTCCTCATCAACACCCACACCTGTGTTAATGGAGCAATCACTGAAAAGAGGTTAGCTGGTCCTTTTAAGGCAGCGCTGCAATGATGTTGAAATGTGTTTTGGGGGATAAAGTTCATTTTCTAGCCAAATATTGACTTTGCAAGTAATTGCTGTTAAGCTGATCACTCTTTATAACATTCTGGAGTATATGCAAATTGCCATTAGAAAAAGTGAAGCAGTAGACTTTGTAAAAATTAATATTTGTGTCATTCTCAAAACTTTTGGCCATGACTGTACTGCTCAATGCCAAGGAGACCAGCTGCCACTGATCTCTAGGAATGGTGGGAGAACATGCACAGCTTGTGTTGAGGTCAGTCCGAATCTTGAACATGCGCTTTAGCTCCTGATCCTGGCCGGCTCTCTATAGTCCCATTCATTACTATAATATGGCTCCTGGGCATGCACAGTAGTCCAGGAGCAGTTTTAAAGTGCAGTCACCTTCCTCATCTGTTCATTATCTGGCCACTGCTCACCTCCGAAAGGAAGGTGAGAGGTTGGGTAGCATTGTGCACCTGAAAAGTGTTATTGAGAAGAACCCTTTGAAGGATATGTACACGTTCACAAAGATCATTTTTATTGCTCATTTGCTTCCTAAATGGAAAGTTAATCAACTTTCTAAAAAGTCTTTATAAAATAATTGTCTTCGCATCAGGGTTCTTCTCAACAACTCAGGAACACAATGCTTCCCAACCTCTCACCTTCCTGGGGCTCTCAGGAGCTGATTGCGGGGGTGAGCACTTGCCAGATCATGAGCTGATGAGGAAGGTGACTGCACTTTAGAATGGCTCCTGGACTATTGTGCATGCCTGGGAGCCATTTTAGCCACCACTACTCATTTCTGGGGGGGCTATTGGACCCCTATTGTGCATGTGTTACCATCATTTCGAAAACCCAGAATGGTTAAAAAGAGTGGTCTAACATGCATATTACACTCCATTTACAAGAATCTGTGGGGAAACTGAGTGGTGGGATCCTCATAATCATACACTTACCACTTGTCCTGTGGATAGGAAATAAAAATTGGTGGTGGGATCATTTTAAATTCTAAACAATTTAGTCTTTTGTAAGCTCTTGTGGGATATAGGAGGATACAGTATAGAAATCTATACACGTAATGCATAGTTAAAGTGTCAAACAAATGAAGAACACATATATATTCCAAGAATGACATATCCCATAATTTACAGAGTTTCACAGCATCAATTACTGATGCAAACTAATGTTTCGTTTTACGTCAATGGAGAATTTATTTTCCCTGTCGGCGCTTGTTCTAGAGAAATGAATACATGTACACGGGCTTGTACAGAACGGAGAAGTCATTAGTAGAACAATCACAGCAGGAAGAACAATGAGTGCGTATGTGCGGCTGGGGCAGCGCCGGCGAAACGATACACTGACACAGCCGTACTCTTGTGAAACAAAACACCCAATACATAAATTGTTTCCTCTAAGAAAAATAAAGATTTTATAAGACAAAGAAAAGATAATACAATATGCAAACTTTTTTCAGATTATAAACTTTTTTTTACATGAGTACATTACAGCTGAATGCCAAATTATCACTGCAATATGTGGAATATGTATGAAAGCTCTTCTGTCATCCTTTTTGTCTATGATAAATGCATAAACATGTATCACTATATTCGGTATATCTCGCCGGGTTGAAGCCATTGCTCTCCTAAATTTCCTATACTAGAAAATGCCAAAGGTTGTTTTATACATATCACATAATGACTGTTACATCTAGGAAGAAGCTTACTACTGAAATTACACTTCCAGTAACATTAGCACCGGTTCCTACATAAAAAGGCACGGTTTTCAATGATAGAAATATCAATGGCTCAGGTGTCACAAGCATACTACTGGAATCACAGCACAGCTCGGAGTGGTATTGACAGTAAGGCTGTGAGCACACGTTGCAGGTTTGGTGCGGTTTTTTTTTTTCTGCACGGATTTGTGACAAAACCTGAAGTAAAACCGGACGCCAGCAAAGTGAATGAGAAACCTGAAGTGTCACTCACACATTGAGTATTTTTGACTTGCAGATTTGGTGCAGAAAATAATCTGCAGCATGTCAATTCTCTGCGCGTTTTTGCCCTGTGCTTTTCACCAGTGAATTTACTCAAATCAATCGAAAACATAGGCAAAAAGGCAAGTTTTTGCACCTGTGTTTTTCCTCCCAAGAGATGCAGAAATTTTACTCAAATAGTGCACTTAGTATAGGTGACTGACTCCTGCAGTCAATGATTAGCTGCAGCGGTCATGTGCTGGCCACTGGTAAATGAAGACTGAGTATGGAGGGAGCATCTGCATTGGATACTTGGGAGACAGATGAGGTGAGCACTATTGTTTTTTGTTATTAGTGCATTTGCTGTTTTTTATTTTTATTTTTTTAGCTGGATATTCCCTCTTAAATCAAATGAACATGCCTAAAACATAGGATCAGAGGGAATGGAAGTCATCAGATGTCTGCAGTTGTCACCAGGGGGGTAAAGGGGCATTAGGAATTACTAAAGATAGATTTAAAGAAGTTGTCCACTACTTGGACAACTTCTCATACCGCACGCTTGGCCCCGATAAAATAAAAAAGCCTATACTCAACTCCCATAGTGGCGCCATTCCAGCAGTGTCAGCACTCACTCTGCCCAGGGCTTCCATGCAGTGTTGTGACACGTGAACTTGGCGTCCAATCAGCACTAGCTTCACAGTCCCCGCCTCCTGTCAAACTGAACATGAAGAGGAAGTGAGAGCAGTTGCACCCCGGACTTCCTCTCCATGTTAGATTTGTCCAAAGGAGAAGACAGTGACACCAGCGCTGATTGGGCACAAGGGTCACATGTCACAACAGCAGCACGGGAGGCCTGGGGAGAGCGAGTGCCAAAACCGCGGGAACAAGGCCGACATGGGAGGGGAGTATAGGTTTTTTATATTTTATCAGGGCCAAACATTTAGATCAAGCAGGGGTTGTCCTAGTAATAGACAATCCCTTTAATATTAAATGTTCTAAATCACTCACTCCTTGCAGTGGATGTATGTAGCCAGAATTTTAATCTCTAATTCTATGCCTGAGTAGTAAAGCAAGAAATTTGTCTCTCTTGACCATAAATGTTTGGATGTATGACCACTAAAAACACATTATGGAATTAAACACTTTTTCGCTTTTTAAATTATTTTTTACCAGCAGGAAAAGTCATGAAACTTTGCAAATCATTTTCTTGGAGCAAATTTGTCTTTATTACTGTAAAAATTACATGCAAGTGTCTTCCAAACAAGATGATGTAATAAGCACAACACTCAGAGGAGAAGATGCGGCTGACACTTTCAATGCTAGCATCTGTACTTCAAAAGAGTACGTTCTGGTATCGGCGCAGGTAAATAGACAGGGGATTTGGAAGTCACTTACAGTTGAAACCAGAAGTTTACACACACTGTATAAATGGACACATATGCACATTTTTCTCAATATCAGACATGAAATCAGAATAAACCTTTTCCGTATTACGCCAGCTAGGATTACATAATTATTAATATTTGACAAATGCCAGAATAATAAGAGAGAGAATGCTTTAAGACATTTTTATTACTTACTGCAAAGTCAAAGGTTGCATACATTTCATTAGTATTTGGTACCGTTGCCCTTAAACTGAATGACTTGGGTCAAACGTTTGGGATATCCTTCCACAAGCTTCTCACAATAGTTGGTTGGAATTTGGGCCCATTCCTCCTGACAAAAGTGGTGTAACTGATCCAGGTTTGCAGGTCACCTTGATCGCACCTGCCTTTTCAGCTATGCCTATAAATTTTCAGTAGGATTGAGATCAGGGCTTACTGATGGCCACTCCAAACATTGACTTTGCTATCCTTAAGCCACTTTGTTACCATTTTGGCAGTATGCTTCGGGTAATTGTCCATTTGGAAAATCCATTTCCGCCCAATCTTTAACTTCCTGGCTGATGTCTTGAGATGGTGCTTCAGTATTGCACATAATCTTTTTTTCTCATGATGCCATATATTTTGTGAAGTGCAACAGTCCTTCCTGCAGCAAATCAACGCCACTACATGATGCTGTCCCCCAGTGTATCACAGTTGGGATGGTGTTCTTAGGCTTCCAAGCTTGTCCCTTTTTCCTCCAAATGTAATGATGGTCATTATGTCCAAAAAGTTCAATTTTAGTTTCATCAGACCACAGGACTTTTCCAAACATTAAGGTCTTTGTTCCTGTGTGCATTTGCAAACATTAATCTGGCTTTTTTATGTTTCTTTTGGAGCAACAGCTTCTTCCTGGCAGAGTGGCTTTTAAGCCCATGTTGATACAGTACTCATTTCACTGTGGATATTGACACAATTGTACAATCTTACCAGCTTCTGCCATCATCTTCACAAGGTCTTTTGCTTTTGACCTTGGGTTGATATGCACATGTCAGACCAAAGCACGTTCATTTCTGGGACACAGAACCAGTCTCCTTCCGGAGTAGTATGATGGCTGGACATTCCCATCTTGTTTGTACTTGCGTATAATTGTTGATGAACAGGGCACCTTCAGGTATCTTGAAATTGTACACAAGGATGAGCAAGACTTGAGCAAGTCCACAATTCTCTTCCTGATATTTTGGCTGATTTCTTTAGACTTCTCCATGATGCTACTCAAGGAAGCAGTGTATTTCAGGTGTGCAATAAAATACATCCATAGGTGTGTCTCTAATGAACTCAGATGTTGCCAAAATCTTCCAAACACATTATATCATCATATGGGCAGTCCAGAATTATTTAAAGGCATAATTTTAGTGTATGTAAACTTTTGACTTTGCAGTAAGTAATAAAAATGCCTTAAAATGTTCTCTCTCTCATTATTCTGGCATTTGCCAAATATTAATAATTATGGTAATCCTAATTGAAGTAAAACAGGAAAGGTTTATTCTGATTTCATGTAAGATATTGAGAAAAACATGTATATGTGTCTTTTTATATAGTGTATGGAAACTTCTGATTTTAACTGTACATGCAATTTTTTTTTTAAAGAAATGAAAACAAAATCTTTAACAAAATTATTTACAAAGCTTCATAACTTTCCATGCGGACAGTGAGGGGCAGTCCGGCTCTTTCTGGCAAGATAGACCATGTGGCTTTGCTCACCAAAAAGTCAGTTGAACACATATTTAAAGGTAAAATCGCTGCTGTCCCATGTGCGGTTCTGGCATCATGGATGAGTTTTACCCTGAGTGAAAGCTATTCAGAATCTTCAAGTGGCTCTCACTGGGGTGCCGACTACCAAGGTTCAGAGAAGGGGGCCGGCGCTTTGTGCTGGATCATTTGTGAACGACCCATCACGACATGCTGGACAAAATTATAAAAAATAAAAAAAAATATTAAGTTTAGTTAACCTTTTTTAACCATCCTGTCTTGTACACATTTAGACCAATAAAAACACAATTCTTTTTTCACTTTCCATCTCCATTTTATGTAATTGTCCACAATAATTGTAATGTTATAATATGGAATAATGTTGTAATGTACCTTTTTATTGGTGAAGGGGCAATAATTTTGGTCGTGCCCTCGTTTTCCCCATTTTCTCCATTTGTCATGATCGGTTCTGAATTAATTGAGCCTAGAAACAAAAACTTTCCTTGTGAGTTAAACTCCTTTCTGTATCATGCATGACAGACACTCATGTTATATTACATTTATTTCAGGTCTGCATATTTCTGTCATCACAGATCAGAAATTAAAAAATCAAAATGCCGCTTAGGGCGAAAATCACAAGTCAGAGATGAACATGTTTCTTTGAAGTACTTTTGCTCTGCTGATATAGCGGTATTGTCAAAGCTAGGCAGATTTCTGAAAAAAAAAGTGTTGGGTTATTGAGAAGCTTTTTGCTAAACTCAGCAGTTATTGAAGGTTGCTCTGTGGAAATTCATTCTCCAAAGTTTCATTTATAAAACCAAAATTCTACCATATATTATGTCCTCGAAAAAGGAAAATTCCAGAATAAATAAGGTCATCAACAAAGCGATAAAAAGAACAAATCAACTTCAAAATACATGAAAAGTAACTTCTCTGATTCACCATACAAGGCCATGAAAAAGTATTCATACCCTGTGACCTTTCCCACATTTCACCCACAAACTTAAATGTATTTAAATTGTGATTTTATGTGATATACCAACACAACATAGCAAGTATTTGTGAAGCGGTGCTCTGATCAGATACTCATAATGCAGACTGCTGACAGATCACTGAGCCCTCACTGACCTGCCCCCTAGTTTACATAATGAATATCAGTATGGCTGTCTCCGAACTGCTACTGCGCAGGCGCGGGTGGCGCCATCTTGGAGGAATTTTTTCTTTTCTCCAGCAACATGGCGCCACCGGCGCATGTGCAGTAGTGGTTCGGAGACAGCCATACTGATATTTATTATGTAAACTAGGGGGCAGGTCAGTGAGGGCTCAGTGATCTGCCAGCAGTCTGCATTATGAATAGCTAATCTGAGCACCACATACACCAACCCCGCTTTAGGGGACGAGAAACTCATAAACTGAAAATAAAGATTAGACAACAACCACAAGACGGATTTCATCAACCAAGGTGTCATTGTAATCAGTATAACGGCGCCGACCTGACACTGTCTGTAGGTTACTGTGCACAATCCTGCTGACAGGTTCACTTTAATGGCCACAGTGTGACTGTGTGCCTACACATTGCACTTATACCAACAGGTGTGCTTGTTCATGTCTTTGGTTCAATTCTAACAACCATTACATAATACCTGGCTGCTGTGTGAGAGCTGTTCTTTTAGGATAGGTTTTGCTCCGACTTCTCTCTACCCTTTGATCAGGCCGGGGAAGCTGGATGGACAGGTCTCTGCACATTTGTGAGGCAGTCCTACCACTGGGAATAACAGAACAGATTGGATTTTCAATGCGTAATGAAAGTGTTAATGAAAACATCTGTACATGAATGCGATCATGGCAGCCACCTGTGCATGCAACTCACATGAACGGTTTATAAGTGAAGACTTTCAACATGATCACCAGAAGCAACTTTAAAATGTAATAAATAAGAAGTTGAGAAGGAATCTGAGAGGCATCAGACTCACCGGCGATCTTAAAGGAAATAGAACGACGACTGCGCTTTATGGATGCACTGAACACCACACATACAATCAATAATAGTCCCATGACGCAATAAGTCTAAAATAACTTGCAAAAAAGCTACTAATATATCTACACTATGTAAGATGTCTCGCCTATAGGCACATAATCACTCACCTGTATCGATGTCTGGAGCCTAAGGAGCCAAGTTTACTGAGCTTCCTCGATAAAGTGTTTGAATCATTTTCAGGAATCCTTGAAGGGAAAAATAAGTAAAAAAAATGTCACAAAATCAATAGTTATATCAGTGTTCCCAAAAGAGTGACTTGGAAGCAATATGCTCTTGGGTCCTCCTGTATGTGGCTCCCTGGCTGGTCTTAGCACTAGCACTGGGGTAAAACTATAACATTTCTTTCATATCTTTATTATCATTTCTTATACCTTATGTTTAGAGCTGGGTTTTTTTGAGACTCACTTGGTAAAAAATGTTAAGAAGTAACCATTGTTTAAATTTATTTTTCATAAGTCAGTAGTACATATGGAAATAAGAAACTTTGTAATATATCCTAGTATATACAGTAAACACTACGTGAATAGGGATACCGTGATTAACAGAAAAATATATAAACCCGAACAAAATACACTGTCATAGTAAATTGGGATGAGACATTCCTAATAGAGAGAGCCCCTACTCCAACGTACGTTTCGCACAGAGCTTTTTCAAGGAGTGATGTATATTCACATATATGCATGTATATTCATTTATGTGGGATCAACTTAAAAGAAATAATAAATACCGGTTTGAGGACTAAATGTGGGAGGCATGATAGAGAGATGCAGGGCCCATTTATAAAGGGGTTGGCCACTATATCTTTACTTTAGCAAGTGATGGGGACATGATTTTGTGGCATTTTCTAATATGCACATATTGCTTCTTCCTCACAGAGTGTACAGCTCTCCTGTTCTCAAAACATCTGCGGATGAAGAAGCATGTGACCGGACCGCTCAACCTCCTCTAACTGAAAATCAGCATTCCCATGTGAGGCGTTTTTCAACTGAAGGAGGCTGATGCATCGGTCGCATGCTCCTACACCGGCAGCCATTTTGAGAGCAAGAGAGCTGTGCACTCTGTGGAGAAGGCGGCAGAAACAAGAGCAGGAGAAGAATCTGTAATACTTACATATTAATTACCAAGTGCCACAAAATCAGGTCCTCAACACATCTGTTAAAATAAAGATGAAGTAACTAACCCCTTTAAGATATAGCAGTTATGGTCTCGGCAGGATCACCGACATCCACTGATATTAATAGCTTCTGAGTAATTTTTCATCTTTTGTGCACAAGTAGTGAAGGAATACTTGTATTACCTCCTCGCCTCCCCCCAGACAGCTGATTAGGAGGGGGACTCTGAGGTACAGAAATTTTAATTTTAATTTCCAGCTTACTTTTAAAAGACATTGTAAAAATGTCTTTAAATTGAGTTTTTGTTTTTTATGTAAAGAATGTATTTTTTACATGGAGTTAATAATTGTGCTGGCAGGTACAGAACATACGATGATGCTAATATATATAACTGCATTGTTCTCACATCTGCCAGAAGAATAAAGTAGCTTTCATAGGAGGACAGTGTTATCAGGTGATATTTCTCCAGCTTGATTATTCCATTATCTTATAAGTTTGTGACAGAATGAGCAAATATTATATGATCTGAATGAAGTAATTGGATGGTCAGTACGTGGGTTTGTCTGTCACTGATGCTTCTTTAGATGAAATTATACTAAATTAATAAGTATAACAGCATTTATGTAGGAATTAAACTTTTATGAAGGAATAATCATAATAGTGCAATAATCAGGTCTTCATGTCGCCTGGTGCGTGGTACATGACGGGCAGTGCGGAGCTTTAGAAAGGGAACCTGTGCCTCCTCCTGATAGACAGGCAAGGAAGAGCGGTGCTAAAACATGAGAAGAATGTGCTTTCTCACAGCAACTACACCCACACAGCGAAACTACGGAGCACTGAAACCCATCATTTTACCAGCTGGGCTGCTGTGCTGTCAATCTGCTCTATGCGATTCTGTGGTGATAATAAAGATATGTTTATGTGCGCAGAAATTCCCTGTAATTGTGGAACTAGGACTAGATGTGGTTCAACAGCACAAAGTCAAGCCATATTTTATATATGGATTATGGCTCCACTGAACTGCAGTGCAATACATCAGCACCTTCTGGGGCACTTTTTGCTATTTATCTACAGCAATAAGGTTAATCTGCAGGCAATTAGCGTTAAAATGCTGTCCAGCCACCATACTGAAAGTGCGGCTACCCGGAGAAAATTAACTTACAGTATTTGGACCCGGGAGCTGCCGGCTTTCAGTCATAGAGGCATGCCAGCACAGCTACAGTCACACAGCATGTGTGAACATGCTCCAGCACTTTGAGTGATAACGGGATCTGTGCAGATGCACTGGAGAGACGCCTGTCAAATCAAGTGCAGTGGTGTGCTTACAGCTGACACGTCTGTATGACTAAAAGCCCATGAAGTTGAACTTATAGCAGACCATGTTGATCCAGAGGAAGGCAAAAACACCACCGAGCAGACACTAATTTTATGCTAGTGGAAGAGAAACAGTAGACAGCACCGCTGATATACCATTTGCTGTGTGTGCCTGTCAGATGGCTTCTTATCGCGGTCTAAACCTCAAGATACTGGGCGCTTGTCCATAAATCATAGTATAAACATAGTATAAACACGTTGAAACGCTGAGAGCGCGAAACGGCCGTCGTCTGCCGCTGCACACTCCCTATTCCTCCCTCCCGACCATGACATTCTTTTGTGTCGAATAAAGACTGAATTCGCAAGATTGGTGAGTGCTATCTGTCTCCTTTGAAGACACTAATTTTACCACATTAGGGGAAAATTTCCTTCCCGACTCCACACATGCCAATCAGACTAGTTCCCTGGATCAATGTCCCATCACATAATCTCGTGCCCATAACCTATATTATATTTTTCAAGAAAGGCATCCAGTTAACTCATTCTACAGCCAGCAATAGATGTGACACAGTGGCCAAAAAAGGAAAACCAAGTCAAATTTTTAATGAAACCCAATTTGTTTTTAGAGCCAAAATGCCTGCAGTCAGAACACGCTTACTGATGGATTCTCAATGAACTCACTGAGAAGTCAGCAATGTGCAGGGAAACACTGCGCCTGGGAGGCTAATTCACCACATCAAGTATTTGGTTTGTTTTTGATGCAGCTGGTTTTCTGCACAAATCAGCTAAATTAGTTGTTGGTCTTCATTGCATTTTCAATGCAATTTTTTACATGAGTTTTCACTGAGTTCTTTTCTTCTGAGGTTTTGGTCTCCTTTTGGTGTGTCCTGTTTTAAATAAAGTGGCTTTGTTTTGGAAACAGCTTGGACAAAACATTAATGATAAAGTCATGTGTGGCTTACATGCATTTTAGAGTGTTTCCGTTTTGGGAAAGCACTAAAAAGACACATACGTTTTCCTCCTCTCAATCAAGTCTATGAGCAGAGTATGGAAAGAATAAAGCAGAGGGGGCCATGACATTTCTAGAAATCACATCCACTTTGCATGAACTGCATATACGCAGCTTCAAAAATGCAAGTAACACTCATTGTGGGAACTTAACCTGAGAACCAAACGGTGCCAAATCCAAATATGTAAAGAAACCCAGCTGCAAACAGGATTTTGAGCCCAAAACACGGATTTTGGTAAAAACTTACCTGTAAAATCCTTTTCAGCGAAGGAAGGAAGAGAGACACAGTATTCATTACTGATGGGTAGGCGGAGCCCCAGATCAGGATGTTACCTCAGATCAAAAGAGTGATGACTGGCTGGCCCCTCCAGCTCGGGCTCCTCCTACTCAGCTCCAGTCGTACCAAAGCTTTTAGGAAAAGAGCCAAGATCACCAGCGGAGCAACATAACCCCTTCTGAAGGAACTTCAGAGAAAAAACACAAGGATACAGGTTATGCATGCAAAGAAAGCCAAAAACCACAGAGTTCCAGGTACTACTCACGGAACCTGACTACTGCGATGAGCTGGCGATGCTGGAACAGAGCCTTAGCGCGCTGACCTCAGCCCAGATAATCGCTATCAGATAAGGGTCGCGCTGCATCTGAAAACATCAACACACTTCTGCCTTGGGAGGGTGCTGTGTCTCTCTTCCTTCCTTCGCTGAAAAGGATTTTACAGGTAAGTTTTTACCAAAATCCGTGTTTCAGCTGCAGATGGAAGGAAGAGAGCCACAGTATTCATTACTGATGGGACGTCCCAAAGCAGTTCAAAAATAAGGGTGGGAAAAAACCAACAAAAGGCAGAAACCCAACAACCTTAACAACAAAGCGCAACCAGCGCTAAACACAAGTTCATCCAGAACTTTAAACTACAGCTGCCTGCAGGACCCTACGTCCGAGGGCTGCATCAGCGGAAGCACTGACGTCCACTTTATAAAACTTTGTAAACGTGTGGACAGAGCGCCAAGTTGCCGCCCGGCAGAGCTGCACTGCTGAGGCACCTTGATGAAAAAGCCCACGATGAAGCCACAGCTCACGTGGAATGGGCTCGAATCTTAATCGGGCAAGGTTCACCCCGAAGGCGGTAAGCTTCCAAAATAGCTGACCGGATCCAACGAGCTATAGAATCCTTGAAAGCTCGTTGACCACGCCGACGACCTGCTGAAACCACAAACAGGAAGTCCGTCTTACGAAAACCTTGAGTAATAGATAGATAAAACTTCAAGGCCCGCACTAAATCCAATGTGTGTAAATCTCGCTCTTTCGCATTCTTCGGATCCAGACAGAGTGAAGGCAACACAATATCCTAGATAACATGAAATTGTGATACCACTTTAGGCAAAAAATCACCCCGAGTGCAAAGCACTACACGATCCGGAAAAAACTCCAGAAAAGGAGGCGAACAAGAAAGAGCTGCCAACTCAGAAACTCTCCTCAAGGAAGTGACTGCAACAAGGAAAGCCACCTTCCAAGAAAGTAAAGAAAGGCTAGCAGAAACCATAGGCTCAAAAGGTTTATGCTGAAGAACCTCCAAAACAAGGTTGAGCCGCCAAGGAGACACGGGCGCCTTCCGCGGCGGAAACTTACGAGATATACCTCGGAAAAAGGAGAGCACGTCTCTATTTGAAGCAATGGTTCTCCGGAACAATAAGGACAGAGCAGAAATCTGACCTTTCAGGGTGCTGACTGCCAAACCCTTGTCTAGCCCATGCTGCAGAAAAGCCAACAGGTTGGGAATGGAAAATTTTCTCGGGTTCCGAGAGGACCCCAAACACCACTAAAAGAAGGTTTCCCAAATTTTGTGGTAAATCCTAGTAGTAGCCGGACTTCTTGCAGCACGAAGGGTAGCAATGACCTCGGCTGAGAAACCTCTACGGGTCAAGATTTCGGTCTCAAGAGCCACGCCGTCAAACGCAGGGACATCAAGTCCGGATGACAAACGGGCCCTGAGTCAACAAGTCCGGGTGAAGAGGGAGTGGAAAAGGAGTTGCCGCCAACAGCGACATTATTGTCGAGAACCACACCCTTCTTTGCCAGTCTGGAGCTATCAAAATAGCTGGAATTCTCTCTAGTCTGATCCGACGCAGTACTAGAGGAAGTAGGGATATCGGCGGGAATACATAGATCAGCTCGAGCTGATCCCACTGAGCCACTAGAGCATCCACCGCCACAGCCTTCGGGTCCTTGTACCTGGACATGAACGTCGGTAACTTGGCATTGGACCTGGATGCCATCAAATCCACTTGGGGGGTTCCCCAGCGAGAGCACAGTAGTGCAAAAACTTCCGGGTGGAGGCTCCATTCCCCGGAATCCATCCTTCTGCGACTGAGAAAGTCCGCTGTAATATTCTGAACCCCTGGAATGTGAATCGCCGAAATGGCTGGCACACTGGCCTCTGCCCAAATCAGAATTCGGGACACCTCTACCATGATTCTGGAACTCCTTGTCCCACCTTGGTGATTGATATACGCGACAGCCGTCGCATTGTCTGTCTGCACTCGGACTGGCAGACCGCTCAAAGGGACCGTCCAATGTTGGAGGCAAGGGAAAATCGCCCTCAATTCCAGGATGTTGATCGGAAGAACAGACTCTTCCGATAACCATACTCTCTGAATCCAGAGATTGTTCCAAACACCCCCCCCCAGCCCGTCAGGCTGGCATCGGTGGTTATGACCGACCACTTCGGAGGGAGGAAAAGCTTTCCCAGGGATAACGCTCCTGGACATAAACACCATCCTAGGGATTCTCGCACCCTGTGAGAGATGATGACGCTGCAATCCAGCGAACCTTGCGATTGATCCCAACGACTCAGAATGAGCCTATGGAGAGCTCTGGAATGAAATTGGACAAACGGAAAAAAAAAACCTCATGGACGCCACCGTCAGACCCAGAAGGCGCATACCTTCCGAAGGGACACTGCTGTCGCAGACTTCATAGTCTGTACATGCTGGAGCAGACATGCCTGCTTGTCTGGAGGTAGGGACAACACCGCCCGTACCATGTCGAAATGCATCCTCAAAAACAGGATTGCCTGCGACGATTCCAGAGACGACTTCTCCTTTGAAGCCACAACCGAAAAGGCCGTCCAAATAGGGACGAATCGTAAATCCCCGTCTTTGAAGGATTGCCATGAGATTCTGGCGTCAGAATCGTTGTAAAAATTCTGGGCGTTAAAGCCAAACCGAATGGTCGAGCCACAACCTGGGTGAGGTCTTCCGATGGGAACATGCCAAAAAGCGTCGCGAATGTCGATTGATCGTTCTGCGACAGGGCTGCCATAACTGAGCGAAGCGACTTCATGCTCGGCTCTGACGGAATGTCAGAAGTCAGTCCGCCTTAGCGAATTTTTTTTTTTTTTGCCAGCTTCTGCCTTAACAGAAGTTCTGTTTCCAGGGTATGCGGAATTTCTGAGAATTCCCCCTTTTTTTTCTTTTTTTTAAAAAGAGAGAGACGACACAAACCCCCAGAGGGTTGGTCAGATCATCCCTTGAACCGAAAAGGACTGCCGATAACTATCGGCACAAGTCCTGCCAGACGCAGAAGTCACAGCTCTGCGCTGCGGTAAAGCTGCTTCTTTTGCCTTTGCCTTGGCATCAGCTCCGTGAGGTCAGTCAAATAGCTGACCACTTTCTAAGCTAAAGATAGCAAACCCTGTTGGAAAACTGCGTTCCATCCAAGTCACAGTGCTCTTCTGACTGTAACTGCCGAGGATTGCGCCCTGGATAGCAGTGACGCATTATCCTTCAACTAGAAAAGCCCATCTACCTTGATAGAGGGAAACTTGCCACGCCGTCCTTAGACGGTCCAACCGGCTCAGGGGAACTTAACAAGTACACCTAGATCCTTAATACCGAATCTATGATCCACGGCTACACAGATGGAAATTGTTGCCATCTCCGTTCTTCTGTCCAGCGTGTCCTGCAGACTCGTCTTCCCTTTTACCAGGAAGATTTGCTAAGCTGGAATGAAGGAACATTCACTTCAGGAGAAGGGGTCCAATTAACAAATAACTCCGTAGAAAAACGGATACAGTTTGTAAGGTCATCGCGACCCATGCGACCCTTGCAACATCCGGGCCGACTTACCAGGACGACTAGTTACCTCCTCTGGTAACTGTAACGTCCACATGGCTTCCACAGAAATTTTAGTACGGCCCCTGAGAGAGAGGCAGGGTGTCCCTGCCGATCCTCCTTAACCGAATCGGACTTCTTCGCTAAGCGAGAAGGAAAAACACCGATTTGTGTCGCTCCCTTGAGAGGATCTAGTTGACACTCCATAACCTAAAAGGTCATCAATAGAAACCAGTGAAGGCCTCCATTTTGACACCATTGGAACCTCTGACCGTGTATGAGTCGAGGTCTGCGTGTCAGATACGCGAGGCTGATCCGTAACGGATCTGGGAGAGGGTCTCTGACATACCCTTGCATAGTATATGGCAGGATAAACCTGTCAGTAACCAGAGCAGTACTTAAATAAAAAAACAAACGCTGAAGGGTTAAAGCTCAAAAGAAAGAGCTACCCCAGCTGTCTCCCATTAAGAGTTAACCTCCTAAGAAGGGGTTAAAGTAGCTGACTCCCCACAACCTTGATAGTGAAAAAGGGTGTGCGAATCTCAGGCGCCTCTTATAAGGTCGCAGCTGCAGGACAGCCATGCCACACTAAACAGAAAACGTTCCACAAGATCGCTAAAAAATTGCGCTGTTTTTTATAACGCAATGACCGCCAAAGTTGTCAAGGAGATCGCTAATCGCCTATGCGATGCTAATGAGATCGCCCAGATTGGCAGCTAATAGCGACATTAAAAATGACACACAAACGATCGCAATATTATGCGACGCCATCAGGATCGTCAGCGGAAACGTATAGTGGCAGCATTAATGTCGCAGACTCCCCACAGCCTCTTTATTAATATTAAAAGAGTGTGCGAGCCCCTTATGCGAGAACAGCCGCAGGACAGCGCAATCTGTCACTCAGAAGTGCCCCAGACGGCGCCCGCGCTGTGGAGGTGAAGGGGTTAAGCTTCTGCCCGGCGGGCTAGAAGCGACTCACCAAGCTGGACACGTATTCTAGCCGGGAGGGGAGGAGAACGATCCGGGGAGCTTTCAACCTACAGCGCTTTATCAGCAATAGCCACGCTGTGGAGGTGAAGGGGTTAAGCTTCTGTCCGGCCGGCTCGCTTGTCAGCAATGGCCGCCGCGCTCTGCCTCCGTGTGCTCCATGTAGAGGAGCCGGAAATGGAGGCTGCAGTAAAGCGCGCGCTCAGAAGCGGCGCGAAATTCAAAAAATAAAAAGAGCGCGTACTCCCCTCCTTTCCCTCGTCCTGCAGGCATCCTCCTGCGGACATAGAAAAACTAGTCATCGGCATATATTTGTACAGCGGCTGCCGCAGCAGTCGCTAAAACACTCACACACATTTTACCAAAATGTGGAGTACTCACCAGCCGAAACGCCACAGGGACCCCCAGGGGTTTCTGGCGCTATGCCCATGCTTCCCCCCAGGGCGGGAAGCGCAGTGACCCCAGTGTGTGGTTTGCGCCCCCGCCAGGGAAACTCTCCTCATCCCCCAGGGCCGGCAAGATTCTGCAGGGACCATAATGTAGTTACAGATCCGCCAAGGGAGAGGCTGGTGAAATACATTGATAAACATGTAATAGCGCTGTCACCGCAGCGCTGAAGCATACTGATATACATGTAATAGCGCTGCCATCAGACGCTAAAACACTCACACATTAATAATAAAATTTTGTGTGGAGTACTCACCAGCCAAGGCGCCACAGGGACCCTCAGGGGTTTCTGGCGCTGTGCCCATGCTTCCCCCCAGGGCGAGGGACGCAGTGACCGCACGTGTGGTTTGCGTCCCCGCCAGGGAAGCTCTCCTCATCCCCCAGGGCCGGCAAGGATTCTGCAGGGACTTTGAGTAAATACAGATCCGCCAAGGGAGAGGTTGGGGTACAGCAGCGCTGGTACCCCTGAGACCTCTAGACCAACTAGTGATCCAAGTCTCTTGTCCGAATGTAAAATAATAAAATCTTCTGAGGAGCTGCATTAGCAGCGACCATCCTCTGGACCTCAAATCTTAGACTGGAGCTGAGTAGGAGGAGCCCGAGCTGGAGGGGCCAGCCAGTCATCACTCTTTTGATCTGAGGTAACATCCTGATCTGGGGCTCCGCCTACCCATCAGTAATGAATACTGTGGCTCTCTTCCTTCCATCTGCAGCTGAAATACACGCATTTAAAGGGAACCTGTCACGTCATTTTTAACAACTAATCTGTCCCCAGTGTGTTGTTAGTGATTCAATGTGCATCATCAACATGTTTTCAATCAAACCGGCGCCGTGATCATCTCCAAAAACCACTTTCTGTAGTTATATAGTACCTTCTCTTTCAGTCATGGTGCTGACGACACCGTGTTTGCACAGTGACGGGGGGCTCCCCGAACTTGCGCTGTAATGAGCGGCTCCTCGCGCTTGCGCACTGAATTTGGGTGTAAGTACCCAGCTCACTGACTGTGTACACATGTGCAGAAGTCGCTGCGAGTCACGGCCTCGGTGACCACGCTAGTCACTGAAGTCAGCACACCCTGAAACATCAGAGAGCGTGGGCGTCAACAATATGACGAGCCCGTGATTGAAGGAAAATGAAGCGCCACCCCTATGACTAACAGAAGAGGTCTTATATACACAAAGTGATTTTTGGAGATGATTACGGAGCCGTTTTGATTGAAAACACCGTGTTGGTGATGCACATTGCACCACTAACAACACACTGGCAACAGTTTAAAAATGAGGAGACAGGTTCCATTTAAGTAAAAAAAAATCCTCTCCAAAGGTGTCTATCAAAAAACACTGCATCTGCAACCCAACTACATCATGAGTTTGGATTCTAACTTGCAAACACTTTATATATTGTATATTTCCCATTGCTCCATGGATGACACACACTGTGTGAACAACGCTTACATACAAACCTGAAAAACGTGTGGTGCTCCACACAACATTTCCACAGATGCTTACAGGCCACTTTGTTCCGGGTTTCAAAAAAAAAAGAGGTTTCAGAACACTAAAAAAAAAAAGAATAGAAAGAAACAATGAGAAGCCAGACAGTTTAATGCCGGTAATAAAATAACTCTTAAATCATTGATTTATCTGTCGGTTCCCGCAACATTTCTGTACAATCCTGATGAGGTTTGATTGGCATTCCTACTTCAAAAATAAAAATATACGACCTCTGCCAACTCAAACACATAATGATGTCAGATGGCGGGGATCCAAGCTCAACGCTGACAATATGCACCGGTGTCTGCTGAAAAAACTAGAATGATGGGTGCTCTGACCCCATTACACCTACAAGAGCTGCTAACAAAAACATTAGCAGAATTAGCAATGTACACGAGAACTGTTCATCGCCTGCATAATCAAATATTTTCTTTTTCCCTGGATGTGTTCTAGCACACATCACATTTATATCTCGTCACACGACTCAAAAGCTACATGATGGCATCCAGTGTCATGGCCCCGTACTACAGAGCCATATAGGATCCATGCACCACCACATAATTCTCCCTATGGTGTGAGATTATAGGGTTAATTTGTCCAATTCTCCTAGAATGAAATAAGGTCTGTATGTGCTGCATCTGATGAAACATGTCACAATTTGTTTCTTGTAAGCTTCATGCAATTCTGTAGGTGCCTTATTACAGGAAAGTACAAAACAAGGCAGCGTACATGAAGCCATTGATTTAGGTTTAGTTTAGCTTTTGGTTTTCCTTTTTTTATATTTGTGAATTTAAGATTTAAACATATAATATAGTTCTTTCATTCTGACATACAATATACAGGAATTATGGCAGTTTGGCATATTTCCAGCACTGAAATGCAAAAACAAAATCTAAAATTCTTATTTAACGAAAAAAAAAAACAGATAAAGAGCAAATACAGCTCTGGCAAAAATTAAGAGACCACTGCAAAATTTTCAATTTGTCTGATTTTTCTCCTATAGGTATATTTTTGAGTAAAATTTAAATTGCTATTTTATTCTATAAACTACTGAAAACATGTCTCCGAATTGCCAAGCAATAAATTTTGTATTTATTTTCAGAAAATGAGAAATGGTCAAAATAACAAAAAAATGCAGTGCTTGCAGACCTCAAATAGCCCTAAGAAAACAAGTTCAGAATCATTTAGAAACAACAATACTAATGTTTTAACTCTGGAAGAGTGCAGAAATCAATATTCTGTGGAATAACCATGATTTTTAATCACAGCTTTCATGCGTCTGGGCATGCTTTCCACCAGTCTTTCACATTGCTTTTGGGTGAACTTATGCCACTCCTGGTACAAAAATGTAAGCAGTTCTTCTTTGTTTGATGGCTTGTGACTATCCATCTTCCTCTTGATTACATTCCAGAGGTTTTCAATGGGGTTCAGGTCAGGAGAGTGGGCTGGCCATGACAGTGATTTGATGTGGTGGTCCTTCATCCAAATATTGAGTGACCTAACTGTGTGTCATGGCGCATTGTCCAGCTGGAAAAACAGTCCTCAGACTTGGGGAACATTGCCTGAGCATAAGGAATCAACTGTTTTTCCAGGATAACCTTGTATGCGGCTTGATTCATATGTCCTTCGGAAACATTAACCTGCCCAATTCCAGCCTTGCTGAAGCATCCCCAGATCATCACTGATCCTCCACCAAATTTCACAGTGGGTGCAAGACACTGTGGCTTGTACGCCTCTCCAGGTCTCCGTCTAACCATTAAACCAGGGTTCCCCAATTCCAGCCCTCAAGGCCCACCAACAGATCAAGTTTTCAGGATTTCCTTTGTATTGCACAGGTGATGCAATTATCACCTGAGCAATACTACGTAAATCCTGAAAACATGATCTGTTGGTGGGCCTTGAGGAATGGAGTTGGGGAACCCTGCATTAGACGACCAGGTGTTGGGCAAAGCTGAAAATTACACTCATCAGAGAAGATTACCTTACTCCAGTCCTCTATGTTCCAATCCTTATGGCCTTTGGCAAACTTCAGCCTGGCTCTCCTTTGCTTCTCATTGATGAAAGGCTTTTTTATAGCTTTACATGACTTGAGCCCTGCCTCTAGGAGCCTGTTACAAACTGTTCTTGCCGTGCACTTCACCCCAGCTGCCATTTGCCATTCCTTTTGTAGGTCACTTGATGTCATCCTGCGGTTGCTGAGTGACATTCGAATAAGATGACGGCCATCCCAGTCAGTGGAGAGTCGTTTTCGCCCTCTGCCAGTCTGTAGCTTTGTTGTCCCCAATGTCTGCTGCTTGACCTTGTTGTAATGGACTGCCGTCTTAGAAATTTTAAGGATGGAGGCAACATGATGCTCACTGTATCCCTATGCTAGTAAATCCAGAATTGAGCCTTTCTTTTCCTCACTGAAGACTTTTCTTTTCAACTCCTTTGGCATTATTAAAAGTTATTTTTTTATTCCTATTACTTTTGGGATATTACTAGCACTTGTTTTGCCAACCAGCTTGTCCTATTGCAAGAGGATTGTGAACACCACAGCAGAGTTTTTTTTATACTTTCCTTCGTTAAATAAGATTTGGTTCAGGTGATCAGTCACCTAATCAGAAGCACATTAAGTAGAATGAGGTGTACTCTGGTTGGAATTCAACTGACACTGGAATGGAATGGCTGTCAGACATGTAGAGAACCTGATTTTCATAAAACTGTGCAGAGGTCTCTTAATTTTTTCCAGAGCTGTATGTATATTAATTTTGATAAATTGTAATTAAGATATTGGATTGCGCCTGTGCAATTCGTCAGGGCAGACACAGATATCGGACAAAAGGCTTAGATTGCAATGTCTGTTCTTATTCATTCCAAAGTTGTTGAACAGGGTTGAGATTGCTCTTTGTCAAGGTCAAGGTCTTCCCCATCAAATTCACTCACAAATGCCTTTATGGATCTTTCTTTGTGTACGGAGACACAGTCATTCTGAAACAGAAAAGGGCCTTCCCCAAACTGTTCCAACAAAGCTGGAAGCACTCAATGGTAAATAATATCAAAGTGTTATGGTGAAGGAGAAATTCCGAGATCCGTGGTGTTCAGAGAGTATGCGGTTTAGCGTTTCAAAGTCGTTCCGACTGCTTCCTCAGGAGGCGCTATTATGTGGTTTCCTGAGGAAGAAGTTGGCACGACTTTGAAATATGTGGAGCATAAACCATATAATCTCTGAACACCAAGGATGTCAGGATTCTTTTATTCTTTATTATTATCCGCATTTCTGCTCCCATTCTGATCGACGTTAGATCATCCAACCAGCGGAGCAGAAGCGGCTGGATATTTTACTGAGCCTTTATAAGAGTTGTACTTCTCACAACTAAATCCGGTGAGCAAATACTGCACCTAAAACACCTGAACCTGGAAAATGCCCTATGTGCGCTTTTTTGTCCATTTTCAGTTTCTTTCCAAAGTGTTATGGTAAAGCATTAAGATTTTCCTTTATTGGAACTAAGGGACCTAAGATCATGACTAAAGGGTATGCCACACTAAACAATATCGCTAACGGGATCGCTAAAAAACGTCACTATTTAGCGATCCCGTTAGCGATATTGTTCAGTGCGGCAGCTTCCAGCGACGAGCTTCCTGCTGTGATCTCGCTCGTCGCTGGAATCGTTCCGGACCCTATTTCATCGCTGGCGCTCTCGCTGGGTAAGTATCTTATCGCTGTGTGGCACCTTTTCTTAGCGATTTAGCGGTACTTTTGTACCGCTAAAGTCGTTAAGAAGATCGCTAACCGCGATAGCGTCGTTAACTATATCGCTAAATGCGGCAGCATTTAGCGATATAGAAACAATCCCGCTAGCGATCTCATTAGTATGCAACGCTAACGAGATCGCTAGCGGGATAGCTAAGTGTGGCAGTACCTTAAGACTTAGGTCGAAACGCGTTGATCTTTCTCTTGTGTGCCAGTGCCTGACACCATGTGTCTGTTATTTACTTTTTAGCTTTTCAATAAAAGTTATTTTTTTAGCCACCTCCACCCATTGCTGGATCCTCCTCCCTTTGCTCCTTCATTGTACGCACCCATAAGCTGACAAAACTCTTTTTCTTAAGGGGCCTAAGCTAACCCATAAAGAACACCCCATAGCGTTAACCTCCTCACCAAACTTTACAGATGGCACAATGCAGTCAGGCAGGCAACGATCTCCTGATATTTGCCAAACCTAGACTTGCACATTAGACGGTCAGATAGAGAAGCGCGTTCAATCCATAGATCACATTTCCACTATTCCAGAGTCCATTATCGGTCATGGAAAACCATACAATGAAAGCAGTTTTTGTGCAGATGTTAATGCCAGAAGACATTCTCTTTAGGTCAGTTGATATGTTCTTTGGCAAATTGTATCCGCTTCAGTACAAGTCTTTTTTTTAAGTGGGACATTGCAGGGACTTCTTACTAAGAGATTAGCTTCACACAAGCATCTTCTAACTGACACAGTTCTCACAGGTAACTTGAGACTGTCTGTGATCATCCTGGAGCAGATCATTGGCTGAGCCTTTGTCATTCTGGCTATTCTTCCATCCATTCAAATGGTAGTCTTCCATTTTCTTCCACGTCTCTCTGGTTTGGCTTTCCATTTTAAAGCATTGGAAATCATTTTAGCTGAACAGCCTATCATTGTCAACACTGCTTTATAAGTTTTACCCTCTCCAATCAACTTTTAATCAAAGTATGCTGTTCTTCTGAACAATGTCTCGAATGACCCAAATTTCTCAGGCTTTCAAGGAGAAATGCATATACAACATGTCCTGGCTTCACCCTTAAATAAGGGCCACCTGATTCACACCTGTTTCTTCACAGAATGATTGACCTCACTAATTGAACTCCACAACTGTTATTATTTTGAACACACCCCCTTACAATTAATTATTCTAATACAGAGACTCAAAAACATGTAGATCATGAATGCTGAGTCTGTTGGTTTTCTTAGCATCTACTGCACCAACTGGTAAATTGTTTGACATGTGGTAATATAACGTATACCAAAAGTCGTATTGGACTGCTGTTATTTCGAACACCACTGTAAATCCAAATAGCCTTTACAGATCAGCTTTAACTTAACAGACATGTAAACCTGTCATTATTTTTTTCTTTTCATTTCTTTTACAATTTTATAAAGTTTTGTAGCAGATTTATTTCAGCCTGGCAAACACAGTTCTGCATAGGGGCTGCATACTTGAAATGGTCGAAATATTTTATCAAGTATATCTGCATTATTTTATGCATTAGAGCAAAATAGAGCCTTTTAGATGGAACATATTGTAATATTTTGATTAATGTACTATTGCTATAAATAAAAGATTACAATACGTCTATTTAAATCAGCTCATTAAAATCCGCCGATTCATGTGCTACAGGTTTTTTTCTTGTAACAGGCAATTTCTGATAAAGGGGGGCAATATGTTGGCCTTCTTTATGCAATTAAATAAAACAAATCTTTAATTAGAGAAAAATTACACTTTCATCAAAAGGATTTCACTGAAAAATATGTTCTGTAGAGATTGCACTGGTAATTAAATATCTCTCACCGTGCTTTGAATTTCTGACAAACAGCTAGAGCGGAGCACCTGAATCCCACATGAAAATGCGCATTTTTCTTTTTTTTCCAAGTGCTTATTTATGTATTTTTACAGATAAAACATCTCATGAAAGGAAAATTATCAAGAATACCACTGTGAGGCTTTAAAGGAAAAGTGTTCGCTGTATTTTCATGTGAATGTGCATGTGGCACGTTATGTATCACAGCCACTCGGTTCTCGGCTTTGTCAGGGAGAGTGGAGGGGGGACAAAGAATACACAAAATCATTATACAGAGATAAGATGGAAACATATGCAGACATAGAAGAATTAATTCAGAGCAGAAATGTAAAAAAAAACAACATTCTGCTGTGATAATACAACAATTAATAAAGCTAAACAACCAACAAACTAATATGTGATCGTATGTGTGCCCAACTCGCTTAAATCAGTATTTTTTCCTGCATGCTAGGCTCTCATGCCTACATTACGTTATTCTGCTTGTCAGTATGAGATGTACTTCTTTATAGCATTGCTAAAAAGGGGTTTGCCACTAATTTACAAATTCCCTCTCATGTAAACTGCCACAGATAAACACTTAACTAAATACTTTGCCATACCCTGCTGTAACATGAGCTGCTCTTCTGCTTCCTTTGATGTAGAGTCATATCCTCCCTCAGTTTCGGGATCTGGAAACTGATGGGTAGGCGGACTTGCCGATCGAGTAGGCGGGGCTACATTCAGCAGAGCTCTCTCGGAATCTGTGAATGCGGCTAGCTTGTCTTGCAGACCCAGCTCTCCCTGTATCTGTATTTATACAGCAGTGTGTATATACATCTTCACATACTTCTGTATACCCTGTGTAATGTATATACACCCTGATGTACTCCCTTTATAATGTGAATATATTCAGATCTCGCCCCATCGATCCATCCCATCAGTCAGTGAGGGAGAGTAGGCAGAATCTTTATTTTCAGGGGGAGTGTAATGTTGCTTTTTTGTATTAGTTCTATTCTCTACAGTGTCCTATACAGGAGATGGTGCAAGGCCTGTGTAAAGGAAGGCATGGGAGAGGTTTAGGCAGAGCTAAAGGTCTGTGTTCACTGCTGGCTTGCAGCCCAGCACAAGGAATGGTGGGAAATGTAGTAAGGGAGCAGATGTTTCTGAAGAAGTGATCGCTAGGACAAGAAAGCTGGTGCCAGAACACAGAAAGCCAGGCAGAAAGGCATAAGACAACATAAAACTTGGCAGAAAAAGGTATATGGGGACCTTTAGGGACATTATCCCTAAGCATTTATGGCAAAACAAGTAACTGAGTCAGGGTGGTTGACAAATTCATTGAGGTTCATTTCAATTGAGCTGAAGGCTGGACTTCGGGCCACCAGTCTGATGTAGACTTGCTGCTATGCTTGTGATCATTGTCCTGTTGCATGATCCAGTTTCGGCCAAGCTTTAGCTTTTCGATAGATGTCCTTATGTTTGATTCTAGAAAAAATTTTTGTATACAGAAGAGTTTTTGGCTGACTTGATGACTGAAAGGTGTCCAGGTCGTGAGGCAAAACAAGACCAAATCACCACGCCTCCACCACCTTATGGAGAGGTTTGTGCTGATATGTGGAATTTATTTTTCAACAAACATGGCACAGGGCATTATGGCCAAACAGCTTCAATTTGCTGTGGTCTGTCCTAAGGACATTATTCCAGAAGTCTTGCAGAGATTGGCAACTCTCTTGAAATGTTTTCCATTTGTGAATAATGTTTGCCATTGTATGCAAAGTAATTTCGTTACTTAACACATATATTAAAATTCTTGCTTTAAGATCGAGTCGGGTCATCATTAACCCCTTCTCGACATGTGCCATAAATATACAGAGCATGTCGTGTCTTCCCCTTTGATGTGGGCTCTAACACATGACAGCTGATTTGCTCAGCTGACATGTGCCCCTAACAGTTTCGGGTGGAATCGCGATCCAATCATGGCTATTAACATGTTAAACGCTGGCGTCAATCTCTGACAGGAGCATTTAACATGCAAGGAAGTGTGGCACTAACCACACCCATTGGCGCCAGTCAGTTGATTGCGGGGCACTGATGGGTTGGCATGACAATACAGTGTCTGCAGGAGACCCCTGTGGTTGTCATAGCCGATCTGCTATGAGAGCAGCCCAGTGGCCAGCGTTCATAGCATATGAGCATTTCTGCTACACAGAGCAGGACTGTAGCACAAGCAATCAGAATATTGGAGCTTCAAGTGTCATATGGACACTATTGAATCACATTAAAAGTGAAAAAAAAGGTTTTAAAAAATATTATAAAATGTTAAATCTAAAAGTTCAAATCATCCCCCTTTTACCCGATTCAAAACAAAACAATAAAAAAAAATACACATATTTGGTATCGCCAAGTTCAGAAAAGCCTGATATATTAAAATATTAAAAGAATTAATCAGATCGGTAAACGGTGTAACGAGAAAAAAATTCAAAACACCAGAATTACATTACAGAGTTTTTTTGGAAGGCACAACATTTCAATAAAATGCAATAACAGGCGATTAAAGCATCGTATAATGGTATTGATAAAAATGTAATCTCTGTGTGCAAAAAATAAGCCCTCACCCAGACCCAGAAAAATGGAGACGCTACGGATCTCGGAAAATGGCGCATTTTTTTTTTTTTTAAACAAACTTTGGATTTTTTCACTACTTAAATAAAAAAGATGTAAATCAGCAAAAGAGAAAACAGCTGACCGGCACCGCTAACGGAGCTTGCCCCTCCGGGTCTATGAATGTGCAGGAGCCGCAGACGGCAAACAAATCAAAACCCGCTTGTGCTCATTCATGAAAAACATCCATGAAATCCAGCAAAAGAAAAAAATGAATGGCACCAGGTAGAATATACAAGACTTTATTAGGAAATCTTGAATGGGAGAACGGGAGCTGGAGGACAGGAGTGACGACAATCTTTTCGCGCAAAATGCGACCTGTGGAAGCGCATTTTGCACGAAATGATCAGCGTCACTCATGTCCTCCAGCTCCCGTTCTCCCGTTGAAGATTTCCTAATAAAGTCTTGCATATTTTACCTGGTGAGTGCCATTCCTTCTTTTGTTGGATTAAATAAAAAAGAACCTAACATGTTTGGTATCTACAAACTCGTAATGACCTGGAGAATCATAATGGCAGGTCAGTTTTAGTATTTGGTGAACATGGTAAGTAAAAAAAAAAAAAAATGAAATTGCTTTTTTTTTCAATTTCATTGCACTTTAAATTTTTTTCACGTTTTTCAGTACATTATATGGTAAAATCAATTGTGTGTTTCAAAAGTACAACTATCCCACAAAAACAAGCCCTCACATGGCCATATTGAAGGAAAAATAAAAAAGTTACGGCTCTGGGAAGAAGGTGAGCAAAAAACAAACGCAAAAACAAAAATGGCCTGGGGTGAAGGGGTTAATACATCCTGACCATGATGTATTCATTCCAGGTATTAAATATAGCAGCTGCCCTTGATTCTTCTCCTGGTTTTGTTATGTCCCTAGATGTATGTAAAGCCTTTGACCCTGTGGAATGGCAATATTTGCTTTCACTACTGTCGCACCTCAAGTTTGGTCCCAAGTTTTGTACGTGGGTTAAACTATTATACGATTCTCCTTGAGTAAGAATTTGAACTAACTTGGAGGTGTCACACCATTTTCCTTAACACAAGCATATTCTCTTCTCCAGTCATCTGTAGTCAAGCCTCATGATAAGGCTTATGTGAAATGGGTCGTGGATATACTGGACTTTACAGTGGAGGAATGGGGAGGGGTGGAAAATACATTTTATTCCTTAGTAGTGAGTTCTAAGGACAGTGTGATCCAGACAAGATTTCTAAAAAGTTAACTACACTCTGGAAAGGTTCTCTGTAATCTCCATAACCAGCTGAGGGAAAGCCGACGGCTGTGGGTTGATGTTAATATTCTGGGAACGATCCAATAGCCCTAAAGCTTCCCAGCTCTTATAGGGAAGACCCCCAAAAAATGACTTGGGATCCCCCCTATATTCAATAATCCAGCAAACGCTAAATAGACAGCTGTGTGCTGATATTAATAGCCTAGGAAAGGCCAAGGATATTGGCCCCATCCCATACTAATAACATCATCCCTCAGCCACCCCAGAAATGGGGCATCCATAATTTGTATCAATTCTGGCGCTTAGCCTTGGCTCTTCCCACTTGCCCTGGTGTGGTAGAAAGTGGGGTAATAGGTTTGGGGTTGAGGTCAGCTTCGTAATCTCAGCTGACATAACCCCATAGTCATTATTTTAGTAAACACATCCAGAATAAAGTCCTTTATTTGAAATAAAACTCTCCATCCTCTTTTACCAATTTATTTACAAACATTAAAAATAAAAAAACACCATATTTCTCATTTGTCCGACGATAATCAATATATGTCCCGTGATGTGATCCAACTCTGTTACATCTGGATTTCATGGTGGAGCGGTGGTATAATGTGACCGCTTAGCCGTGAACTCAGGAGACACTGAACTGAGAGTGAGAACTCAACTGCAGTGCATAGCATTGACGTCAGTGAGGTCACCGGAGTTTATAGTCGATGTACTCTGGCAAACTCACTGACGTCAGCGTTGGCTGCATGAGACCTTCCCCACGAGGGGATGTGCAACTGTAATGCATGATCCAGTCTGACCAGTTAACTGTTCTACCAGTGCTAACCACCGAGCCACCGCACTTCTTATATACTTTATGCAACCACTGGACTTTAGTGATGTAGTTTGGATACTGATTATTACTTATGAGATAACTAGAAATTATATTATCCCAAGCAGAAATATGAACTGATGGCTCATTCCACTCATCAATTAATGCAAATGTGATTACTGCTTCTCCCGTTTCCAGCGAAGGCAGTATGAAGCCACAAAACCCATTACTGCAAATAATAATGTACATGTGAACTGTAAGCAATTAATATTCATTAGCTCAGTGCAGTTAGTGAGATAAAATGGTGTTACATGGAATCAGAGCTGAAATAATAAACTGGACGATCACAGCAAAAAGCTCTTAACAATCTAGTATCAATCACCGGCATATGTAAAGCAGGAGGCGAGTGATAAGGAGAATGTGAATAGAAATTAATTTGACAAAATAATTTCCAGTTAGCGGAAAGCAACACTATAAAAGATCAATGGGGTGAAATACTAACATCCTGCAATTTATCTGTATTACAAACTATACAATCTCTCAACTTTTTGTCTTCTGCAGGCTGCATAAAAAACTTCCACTAAATAAAGCAAGTGAAATAAAAAAATGACAAAACTTCCCCTATTCCAGTAAAAATTCTTTATTATTTAACTTTCATTCAATAGCTGATAATGGCCAAAGGCACAACAATGAGGTGTCTAAGTATTCTGCCCCAAGTCATTAGTCTGGTCTGGCTGCAGACGCACCTGTAAGCCATTCTTTGTCCTCACTAACAGGTAATACTGGTAAGAGTTTGCCGTCTAAGGAACGTCATATTGCATGCCAGGCATAGTTTGTGCAGAGAAGCATGAACTGGCAGTACAACCGGGGGTGAGCGAAAATTAACTCAACAAACGCTGACCATGATGATTCATGTAAACAGCAGCCGGATGTCTCCATGTTCTCCTTGTGCTAATGTGCTCTATACTAGAAGTGAATTAGGTAGAAAAGAAAGAAACCTTTTGGGCTTATATTATTTAAAAAAAAGCACAAAAAGTTCTATATATTACTCAGAAAAATAGTGTACACTATGCCCTGGAGTTCTTACTACTGGGAGCTTCCCAGGAGGGGGACATTATTACATAATGGGGAATATACCAGGAAGGGCATTACCAGGATAGAGGGCATTGTTATAGCATGGGGCCCAGGAAGAGGGGAATTATTACTAGAAGGGATCAGGACGGGGAGCATTATTACTGGAAGGGGCCAGGATGGGGGGCATTATTATTGGAAGGGGACAGGACGGCGAATTATTACTGGAAGAGGCCAGGATGGGGGGCATTATTACTGGAAGGGGACAGGACGGGGGCATTATTACTGGAAGGGGCCCAGGATGGGGAACATTATTACTGGAAGGGGCCCCAGATGGGAAACATTATTACTGGAAGGGGCCCAGGATGGGGGGGCATTATTACTGGAAGGGGCCAGGATGGGGGGGCATTATTACTGGAAGGGGCCAGGATGGGGGGCATTATTACTGGAAGGGGCCCCAGATGGGAAACATTATTACTGGAAGGGGCCCAGGATGGGGGGGCATTATTACTGGAAGGGGCCAGGATGGGGGGCATTATTACTGGAAGGGGCCCCAGATGGGAAACATTATTACTGGAAGGGGACAGGACGGGGGAATTATTACTGGAAGGGGCCCAGGATGGGGAACATTATTACTGGAAGGGGCCCATGATGGGAAACATTATTACTGGAAGGGGCCCAGGATGGGGGGGCATTATTACTGGAAGGGGCCAGGATGGGGGGCATTATTACTGGAAGGGGCCCCAGATGGGAAACATTATTACTGGAAGGGGACAGGACGGGGGCATTATTACTGGAAGGGGCCCAGGATGGGAGACATTAGTATTGGAAGGAGCCAGGATGAAGGACATTATTACATGGGGGGTGAACATGCATGCCTTTATAGCATCTGGAATGCTACAAGGGCCCATACATCTGACCAACATGCAGGTGGGAGCTTAGGTCCAAATTCTGCACCCCGCCCATCAGACTGTAGTTACGCCACTGCTTCATGCCATACAATTTCCTGGGTCCTGATGCACAGTTAGTTAACGTAAAAAAAAGTCACTGCATCCACAAAACATAAAGATAAAATCTTATATAAGTGTTTTTACTGTTAAAGGGGTTATCCCCCAGCAACATCTATCCAGTGATCATAAGTACCGGGATCTGATGTCCCCAGTGTGAATGCTCAGTATTGCACCTTTTGACCACGGCTTCATTCACTTCTATGGGAACAGTAGCATGCATGTGTGACCATTGCTCTCATAGATGGTAAATGGAGTGGTGGTTATACAGTCTCACTACTGCTCCATTCACACTGGGAAGAAGACTTCCCACCAATCGTATATTAATCACTAATCCTGTGGATAGTTACAGTACTTATGCCTAATTTACATTGTCCAGCAGAAATGGCCACAAACAATTCATCTTGTGACTTGCATAAAACTTTAGTATTGAATTTCCTCCTTTATGTGTTAGCCAAATAAAGTTTTACAGTAATAAATTACATTAAAAATAAGAATTCCAAACGGATTAAAGAATAGTTTACGACTCGCCAAGTTAAAGGGATTCTACGGCAAAATGCGGAGAGATTCGGACAGGTCATCAGTATCAGATCTGTACACATCGGACATCCAGCATCCCCAGCAATCAGTCACAACGATGGACGGTGCCAGAACACCACAGTGCCATACACTCTAGTGGCCATTCTTGAGCATTACAGCTCAGCTGTCAATCACTTCACTAGGAACTTAGCTGCAGCATTAGAGAATGGCTTATCAGCAGGGTGCTGGACCACCACTGGTCATATTAATGATCTATCCGAGTACGGGACATCCCCTTTAAAAAATGCACTTTTGGAAGGATACTATCAGAATCATAAAGAAAAATAATTTTTTTCCTAAAATAGGAAATAAAATATGTTCCCTTGGAAATCAGGATATTGTAGACAGTCATGTTACATTAATATACCAGGTGCAACATTCACGTATGAGGAAGAGCAGCCTGTCTGCTAGTTGTACAGGGTTGGAGTAACCTGCCAAGCAGGGCGTCCTCCCTAATTCCTTACCGCATACCTCACCCTTACTGTGCTGTTTGCAGACCGTGGTATGTGCCAGCTGGCTCTGCTCATTTTCACGAAGTTTGGGGTAGTTCAGTGTAATCCCCAGGTAAACAGCCTATTAGCTGAGGTCAATGGCAACAGAAATATTTCAAAGCTGTATTATTTGGGTGTGGGTGTGTAGCCCTGGTGTGAAGGCACACACAGTACCCTGGAGGATGTGCGGAGAGGTAACAGTTTAATGCTTAATAACCATTCACTCCACCACACACTTGGACACACCCATAGGGTATGTAGCCAGTCAGTCAGCCAGTCAGTGGGAGAGTCTGTTTCCTGTCTTCGGACAGAGGAGTCAGAGAGTGAGTTTCCTGTCTTCGGACAGAGGAGCAGCGTGTCTAGCCTGGACTTGGAGGGAGGAAGAAGTTCAGCCAGATCCTGTCAGCAGTTCTAAAAGTGGAGGCTAGTAAGGGTGAGCCAGTTCACTTTAGCCTAGTCAGAGCTGTGCCTAACCAGAAGATAGATACCATTAAGGAAGAAAGAGGAGTTAGCAGCAGAACCTTCAGTCGCCTGTCCCAAGGACAGTGAAGTTCAGTCGACGTGCTCCTGAACTAGAAGAATACTGAGCATCTGTTAGCGAGCTCCGGGAAGAAGCAAGAGAGGATTAACTTGCATTACCTTAGGAAGTGTGGAGTGCTTATGCTAAGAGCGCGAACAGGGCGAAGGGCGCAGTGGAAAGAATTCAGAAGTGCCTTAAGGATTGAACTATCCGGCATTGTTCACCGGTCACTGGGGACCGAAGTGTCACTACAGCTTCAGGCGTAGTGGTAGAAAAACCAGAGGCTTACTGGACCTTAGGTCACAGAAAGCAGCCCTTGGAGTGTCGGTACGTAACTGGAGTCAGGGAGAGTGGGAACTTTGAGTCGATGCAGGACAACAGTAGGAACTCAGCTCTCTCACATTAAAGGAAGACTCCGACCACAAAACTGACCGGGCAGTACAGCTTTGAAGAAGCTGGAGTATTCGGAGTGAACTTAGCTTTATGCTAGTTGGACTCATCATATGGGAAGTAAAGGAGGCCTCTAACCTGTTCAGCTGTTATCTCAAAGCACATCCTCCACCCGACCAGCCTCCCTGGGACCTGCCTTATCATCTGACAAGTAAAAGGTATGGAAAGACGCTGGATGGTGTGAGACTGATTTATTTATCTGCACCCTACATCATTAATTCCATAGACTTTGAGGGACCAGTCCCACCTGTGGGGGACCCGTCATCTAGCTGCCATCACATCCCCTCAGAGATCTACAGCAGCGCTGGTCTTAGTGACTAGAAAACTACAGGTGGCGTCACGAACTGTTATATACCAAATCCCCTGTAAATATCCCCCCAACATACGCCTGACCGCCAGGGCCACAGACCGAGCCGCCGCTACCTGTGACAACCCCATAGACTTCCATGGGCTCGGCTCTGAGTACCCCATTGCTCTGGTAACCCACAATTGTGGTGCGGGTCACAACAAAAACTTGGCGTCACGAACAGGATGCGAAACTCGCAAAATTGCGAGCCCTGTGTGCCTGTGGAGTTGTTTTTGTGAAAAAGGACTGTTTGCTATTTTTGGCGCTAAAATCCGCCATTTTTCCGCCAAATTCGCGCCCTCAGGCGCTGGAGAAGAAGGTGGGCGTGGATTCGTGGGCGTGTGCCCCCCTGTGGCGCGAAGAAAATGCCTGCCCTCTCAAAGTGCTATTACAATATGCGATCCTGCCCTACAGCAAAAGAGGTCCGCCTCCTCTTCACCTTCCCTGCGAAGAGGAGGGGACGCAAACCCCGCCTCCACGGAAGAGACCGGACGGCTCTGGTAGAAGATGAGAGAGTGTTCTGGAACATGATGGAGGCAGGATGTGTGCAGCCGAGCAGGGAAGCGGTGGAAGGCAGGCCCCGTTCCCCAGCCAAGCTGCCACTAGAACCGGAGCCATCAGTGGTCCGGCACCTGCAGCAAACTTTGCTGGAGATTGGAGAGGAAAATGCAAGGTTGAAGAAAATGGTCTTGCAACAACCTGGCATGGAGGAGATCGAGAGACGCCGGCGTAACCAGATGCAGCGGCGGCTGTGGGACGCGGTGTTCTCTCCCCTCGACGACCCTCCACGACCTGAATTGCCTAAACTTCTGCTGCCCAAGGCTAAGGAGCAACCGGAGGCTACCCCCAAAAGGACCGACCCTGGTCCCACCGATGGAGCGGTGGAAGCGAAGGGGGTTGAGGAGGTACCGCCAGTTCCGGAACGCCCGCCCGGCCAGGAGGCCGCAGCAGATGATCGATCCCCGGTAGGGACACCGGAGGGGTCCTGTCCATCATTACCAGACGTCGACTGGGAGGAGATGGCGCGCCTGGATGACGTCGCCTACGCCGCCCAGTGGGAACGTGAGTGGCAGCGTCGCGAAGAGGAACAGCGACGCCGGCAGGAGGAAGAGCGGGAAGCGCAGCGGAACCGGCAGCGGCAGTACGAGCAGCTGATTGCGGATAAGGAAAGTGTCCGCAGGGAAAAAGGTACTCTAAGGGAACCGCGGCGGCAGGGGTGTGTGACAGAGTTCCAGCTCCGAAAGGGCTGGGGCTTCATTAGAGAACCGGGCCTCTACCCAGGGGTCTTTGTCAGTCGCAGGGACGTAGAATCCCACCTGCCCATCGGCCATCCCGGGAGGGACCTAATCAATGGGGACATAGTAACCTATACACGGCACTGGGGTATGAAAGGATGGTATGCCTTAAATGTCGCAGTCGTCAGAGACCCCGTCCCCGACGCAGGTAACGTCACCATTGCCAGCGCGTCACAGTCCCGAGCTCCCGCTGCACCAGGCCGTGCCCCGGCATCGCCCCATGAACGTACGTCACAGTTGGAAGCGCCCCCTGCATATTCTACTCTGCCAGTGCCTCGTACCAAAATACAAGCTACGACCCATTCCAAATCGCAATTTGCACCGCCGGATATAGCGGCACCAACAGCGACACCTTCGGAGATACCGCTTGCGTCCTACATGATGGAGTCACCCGATGGGACCGTAGTTAGGATGAGAACAGTCGCTACTCAGACTTGGATAGCAGGTCACGACCTATTTGTCATGTGCTCTAAAGAGCATCGCATTGTTCCAGCCCCCGGGATGGAAAATGTAACTGAAGTTAGCAAGAAAATGTGAAGAACGGTAGGACCCAGACAGGGGTTTACCGCAACTAAGAAGATGTAAAAAGTTTTGATAAAAGAAATAATTGCTGTTTTGCACTTTATTGCTATGTATAGTGTTTACATAGTCTTATATATATTGAGTAGAATGCCCGGCTGGGTACAAGAATGAGAATTTTGAAAAGTTGAAGAATTTTTGAGAAATTAAAAAGTAATATGTTGATTGAAAGTTTTACATATAGAATACCCTGGTTAGGTAAATATCGTTATAAGTATAATGTAAATATTGATTGAAAAGTGTATACGTGTCCTTAACCATGCCATGGACTGAGAGGCTGAGGACTATGCCAGCCCCAGAACTGATAATGTATATAGTTGCACTTTATGCATTTTCGTGGTTCTATATCAAACTGTAACAATTACCTCTGAACATAAAACCCGTGTGGTGTGGCACTGAGCGAGGTCTGCAGCCAGATGTCCTGCAGCCCACCCAGGACCCACGTTGAAGGTTTGGTGCGGGTCCTTCACAAGAATACTGTGTATTTATTGAATGTTTTGATGCTTAATACTTTTTGTATTTTCCTACTGTACAAAATGCAACGTTTAAGATTTCTTACCTCCCGGATGGGAAGAGTTTAATGTTTATTGTTAATGAAAAACAAAATGTCTTCTTGTATTTCACAGCCCGGGAGTGCTGTATTTTACCATGGGGGAATGTGTAGCCCTGGTGTGAAGGCACACACAGTACCCTGGAGGATGTGCGGAGAGGTAACAGTTTAATGCTTAATAACCATTCACTCCACCACACACTTGGACACACCCATAGGGTATGTAGCCAGTCAGTCAGCCAGTCAGTGGGAGAGTCTGTTTCCTGTCTTCGGACAGAGGAGTCAGAGAGTGAGTTTCCTGTCTTCGGACAGAGGAGCAGCGTGTCTAGCCTGGACTTGGAGGGAGGAAGAAGTTCAGCCAGATCCTGTCAGCAGTTCTAAAAGTGGAGGCTAGTAAGGGTGAGCCAGTTCACCTTAGCCTAGTCAGAGCTGTGCCTAACCAGAAGATAGATACCATTAAGGAAGAAAGAGGAGTTAGCAGCAAACCTTCAGTCGCCTGTCCCAAGGACAGTGAAGTTCAGTCGACGTGCTCCTGAACTAGAAGAATACTGAGCATCTGTTAGCGAGCTCCGGGAAGAAGCAAGCGAGGATTAACTTGCATTACCTTAGGAAGTGTGGAGTGCTTATGCTAAGAGCGCGAACAGGGCGAAGGGCGCAGTGGAAAGAATTCAGAAGTGCCTTAAGGATTGAACTATCCGGCATTGTTCACCGGTCACTGGGGACCGAAGTGTCACTACAGCTTCAGGCGTAGTGGTAGAAAAACCAGAGGCTTACTGGACCTTAGGTCACAGAAAGCAGCCCTTGGAGTGTCGGTACGTAACTGGAGTCAGGGAGAGTGGGAACTTTGAGTCGATGCAGGACAACAGTAGGAACTCAGCTCTCTCACATTAAAGGAAGACTCCGACCACAAAACTGACCGGGCAGTACAGCTTTGAAGAAGCTGGAGTATTCGGAGTGAACTTAGCTTTATGCTAGTTGGACTCATCATATGGGAAGTAAAGGAGGCCTCTAACCTGTTCAGCTGTTATCTCAAAGCACATCCTCCACCCGACCAGCCTCCCTGGGACCTGCCTTATCATCTGACAAGTAAAAGGTATGGAAAGACGCTGGATGGTGTGAGACTGATTTATTTATCTGCACCCTACATCATTAATTCCATAGACTTTGAGGGACCAGTCCCACCTGTGGGGGACCCGTCATCTAGCTGCCATCACATCCCCTCAGAGATCTACAGCAGCGCTGGTCTTAGTGACTAGAAAACTACAGGTGGCGTCACGAACTGTTATATACCAAATCCCCTGTAAATATCCCCCCAACATACGCCTGACCGCCAGGGCCACAGACCGAGCCGCCGCTACCTGTGACAACCCCATAGACTTCCATGGGCTCGGCTCTGAGTACCCCATTGCTCTGGTAACCCACAATTGTGGTGCGGGTCACAACATGGGCATGCTGCACGGTGAAGCGAGAGGGGGATGTTAGCATTACGAGGAGTAAATGTTACTGTATTACAAGACTCTACATTCTTGTCTGAGAAGCGGATGGAGTTTCATCTTGTTTGTTCGCCGTCGTTAATCCCTTTGGTTGAATTTCAGCAACCGAGAGGCTGATCTTAATGTGCCATCAATATATAAAGGAAAACATGCTTGGCGGCCTAGGCTGACATCCAAATCATGAAAAAGTGCACTTTGGATTCAAAAATCTCAGCCACCATCAGGAGAGAAAAGTGAAATGGCGAGAAAAGATTACACCTTTATTTGTCAGAGGATTAAATCCCTGAGTGTGTAGGAACAAGTTTCTTCAAGAGCATAAAAATAAAGAAATGGGCTTAAATATGACAAAAAGTCTATTTTCTTCCCCTCCATGCCCATAATAAATATCTCTGTTATAGTGTATTTGTCATATGTCTTAAATTCACTTGGTCCACCCAGAGCAGAGGTGTGACACCCATGCTTCCCGACGTTTTGTAGGTCTACAATGGAGGCTTAGAAATTACTTAAAATCTCTAAAAGCCTCATTCATACACCCACGTACGGACCACGATGCACAGACTGTCCGCAGGTCCTCTTACCGAGCTTGTAAGCCTCATATATACGAAACGGTCAAGACCCAGGGATAGACCATACATCGTGGTCTGTACTCGGACCATGACACGCAAACCTTTAAAGGGAATCTGTCACCCTAAATTGGCGGGATATTTAAATGATGGCAGTCAGGTCAGATGGGCGGTGTTTTGGGTACTTGCCTTAACATGTTGTTCTCCGCTGTCTCCATTATTTCTGGGAATTGTAGTCGTTGCCCTCCATATAACGAGCCTGCGCATTGCAATCTGCGTGCAAAACATACTGTGTGTGCGCAATTCAAGATTGCAATGCACAGGCGCGTTATATGGAGGGCAACGACTACAATTCCCAGAAATAATGGAGAAGCGGCGAACAACATGTTAAGGCAAGTACCCAAAACACCGCCCATCTGACCTGACTGCCATCATTTAAATATCCCGCCAATTTAGGGTGACAGATTCCCTTTAAACATGGCCTACAGGTTCGTTCACCCAAACACAGTTTCGGTCAGAGTCTTGTCGATGTGGAAAACAGACTACACACTGACAGCACACGGACCAATGATAATCAATGAGTTACTTCACATAAATGATTTTCAGCGCAGACGTAAGTGATCTTTTAAGTATTGATGTATAAAAATGGATGCTGCATGGATGTCAAAATCGGACATACGGGTGACAATACGGACAAAATTCGGCTACTTTTTTTTAAGGCGGTAAACGGAGCCTAAGACTACATTCACACATCCATGTGACAGGTCTTAATCCTGTACGCTGGTTCTCTCACCACGCTGAGTATAAAGAGCGGCCGCTGTAACCACGGCCCCGGCCCTAAAGGACACTTCCTCTGCATTATGGTAGGTTGTCAGTCTGTGCAGAGTTCGCGGTTACAGCAGCCGCTTTGTTTTCTCAGAGCGGGGACTACGTACTTACAGGCAGCTAGTTGCCATCTATCTGCCTGGTCTGCCCGGTGCCGATCTCTGCCGGCTCAAAGGGTCACAGACCACTCCTGCCGGCGATTCTGCTGCTTTATTGACCTCATATCAGCAGTACAGCTTTCTCTCAGCTGGCTCCCCAGGGAGATATTGACACAGCAGATGATTGATCCATATAAATAGCTAATAAGATTTTTTTTACTATTGAAAATTCCTTAAATATTAATACAACTTGTATTACCGTATATACTCGAATATAAGCCGAGATTTTCAGCCCATTTTTTAGGGCTGAAAGTAACCCTCTCGGCTTATATTCGAGTCATATACCAGGGGGTCGGCGGGGGAGGGGGAGCGCAGCTGTCCTATATACCCACTCCTCCGCCAGCACGGTCTCTGCAGCCCCCCTGCTCTTCTCCCACGGTCCCGGCACCTGTGTTCAGCCCTCAGTGGTACCGCTCATTAAAGTCATGAATATGCACATATTCATGATTTTAATGAGCGGTAACACGTGACCGCTGAACACTGGCGCCGGGACCGTGGGAGAAGAGCAGTGCAGAGACCGTGCCGGCGGAAGGGTAAGTATAAGCGATATTTACCTGTCCCGTTCCACCGATGCGCTGCTGTGTCCTCGGTCCTCTTGCTGCGATGTTCAGGCAGAGGGCGCGATGACGTCATTAGTGAGCGCCGCGCCCTCTGCCTGATCATTCACTGCTGGAGGACCCGGAAGACAGCGGCGAACCCGGTGACAGGTAAATATCACAGGTGCCGGGGCCCTGAGCGAGCGGTGACACCGGCACCTGTCCCCCATAGCGCGCCGGTGTCCCCGCCTGCTCAAGACACCGGCACCTGGCCCCCAGCGACAAGAGGTGAGTATGTCTTTTTTTTTTCGGTTGCAGAAGCAGCGGCAGCGTATGAGGCCTATACTATGGAGCATCTATGGGGCATAATCTATGGGGGCACAATCTATGGAGCATCTATGGGGGCACAATCTATGGATCATATATGGGGGCATAATCTATGGAGCATCTATGGGGCACAATCTATGGAGCACCTATGGGGCACAATCTATGGATCATATATGGGGGCACAATCTATGGAGCACCTGTGGGGGCACAATCTATGGATCATCTATGGGGGCACAATCTATGGAGCATCTATGGGGGCAGAATCTATGGATCTTATATGGGGCACATCTATGGATCTATAGGGGCACAATCTATGGAGCATCTATGGGGGCACAATCTATGGATCATATATGGGGGCACAATCTATAGAGCATCTATGGGGGCATAATACATGGGGCAGCATATAGGGCATAATCTCATTTTCCACCCTAGGCTTATACTCGAGTCAGTAAGTTTTCCCAGTTTTTTGTGGCAAAATTAGGGGGTTGGCTTATACTCGGGTCGGCTTATACTCGAGTATATACGGTATGTATGTTGCTACGTATGGTGTACCTACTGATGATTTTATGTAAGTAGAATCAGTCAGCTTTACAGAACTCTCTGTTTTATTAAACACAAGTGTTGAAGATGTACAATCAGTAAAGACAATTCCAGTATCCGTTGACAAACTGAATAGTAGCATCCATTTGTTCCGCTTTCATTAATACTTCCAACATTAAAGGGGTTATCCGGGACTTTTATTATTTTTGCACATGGGGCTTCAAACTAACAGACAGGTAATTGCTGACTAACAGCCTGTTCCGCTAATCTCTGCAGCTCAGAAGGGTCAAAGACCTCTCCTGCCGGCAAATCTGCTGCTTCATTTGGCCTCATGTCAATAAAGCAGCTCCTCTTCTTCCACTCTGTCGCCAGGACATCATGCTGATTGACAGCAGTCTCGTGACAGCAGACTCATCAGTATTTTGGATCAGATTTTCTTCTTTTTTTGGACCATGTGTTAGCCCCATAGACTGCAGTGAGTACATGTTTCCATTCGTGAAAAATGCAAATAGTACTTATATGCGAGAAACAAACGTCTTAACGAGCCCTAGTACTGGTCTTAGATGACACATCTACAGGTGCTTCTCACATCTTCTGGACATCAGTCAAGTAAGCAGTCTTCCCCACGATTGTGGAGCCTACTGAAACAGACTAAGGGACCTTTTTAAACGCTTAAGAAGCCTTTGCAGGTATTTTTTGTTAATTATTCTAATTTACTGATATAATGACTTTTGTGTTTTCATTGGCTGTAAGCCATAATCATCAACATTAACAGAAATAAACACTTGAAATAGATCACTCTGTAATTACTCTATATATGAGTTTCACTTTTTGTATTGAAGAACTGAATTAAATTAACTTTTTCATGATATTCTAATTTTGTGAGAAGCACCTGTATGTAGCTTATTATCTGAACGGATGAACTGTTTCATTAATTCACTGTACACACAACAATTATGTATGTAGAATTGCCTTTCAGCTATAATTCAAGCAGTTTTTTCCCAAAATGATGTGATACATCAGTTTTAATATACAGTATAATGTAAATACACTGATTAATTTACTTATTTGTATAGATTTGTACATGTAATTTTATGCCTTTCTTCTATTCATTATCACTTGAATAACATTATTCCATGCAGCTACTTGCGTCCTTCTAACATCACTATTAATGATATCACGGCAAAAATATATCAACACTGACAGTTTAATTTACTTACATCTTTTCCAACAACTCGTACTTCAAACTGTGTCTCCTTGAAATGAATCTTTGTAATTCTAGGCCTATTACAAAAAAAGAACATTATTGAATATGAGCCCACAATTACTTGTATTTTCGTCTGCTTTATTCGCAAGGAAAAGTTCACAATTTTAATTAAATTTCCAGCAAGCTGTTCCAGAGATATTCTGTGTACACAGGTTATTGGATCAGGGCTGAACAGTAAGTTGTGCCAGTAGCAGATTACATAACCTTGTACCGATATCTACATTCCATTCACCATGTACATGTTCACAACAAGAAACGAGGCCAACAACACGACAAAACAAACAAGCGCCAGAATGGACAAATGTACCATGTACACAACTGACAAATGCGCTATTGTGCACAAATGATAACTATTGCATCTGAACACCTTGTCTAATAATGTGCTTGTACGGCTGGGGCTTCACACAAACATGTCCCACGTTCTTTCCATTATGAATACATTCAATCACTGCAATATCAATTTTTCAAAATGTTTTGCTAAATTCTTTTTCCCTTATTTACAGAATTATTGTATTTTGTTTTTTTTTTTGTATTGTGACTAATGCCCTTTCACATTGCATTCTGCCATGTTCAGTGGTCCCTTCAGGGAGTGTGACTGAACCCCCCTCACAAAATTAGGTACTGGCGTATGTGCTGACAAGGCCATTGACTAGAATGGTTCCGACAACAGGGGCTCTGACGTGCATAATTTTCAGCCATACACTCCTACTGGACGCAGACACTAAGACACAGTCTACTACACATTTGAGTTTCTGCCTCCAATAGACGTCTACATCCAAAAATGATGCACGTCAGAGCACAAGTTGATTCTGTCAGCACCATTTTAGTCAATGGCCTGGTCGGCACAAACGCCAGAATCCCATTTTGCGGGGGCGTTCGGACATATACCCCAACGGGACCAAAAAGAGTGCACTTGAATTCTATAGTTTACATCTGGTCTTTCAAGGTCTTAAAATTCGTTGATTACAACCTCTGATGAACAACAAACAACATATGACAAATTATACGGTGTCATTATTTAACAAAAACTAGGCCAAATAAACAAACAGTATGTGAAAAGTTAAGTACACCCTTAATGCTTCCACAATGAATCCTGTAAAAAGCATCTAGGTGCTGCTACACAAATGCCGTCAATTAATCGTTCATCAGAAAGTGTCACCAAATCTAAAAAAGCAAAAGGTTTTGGCAGTTTTCTCAAGTGGAAACATTTAATAGAGTTCATTTTCCCAGAAGTGAAATACACAGAAAAGGTCAAATTGTTCAAAGCTCAGAGAAATAAAACAAAAAAAAAAAAAAAAAAGAGCTACAGCTCAGCCTCTAAAGGCCTCACGTAGCATGTTAAATATTCAAGTTTTTCATAGTACAACTATACAAAAACTAAACAAGATTGATTGTTTAGAAAGTTACCAGGAAAAAGCCTCTATTTCTAAAAAGAACCTGGTAGCACAGCTAGGGTTTGTAAAACTGCATTTGAACAAAGGCAAGACTTCTGGATCAATATCAGCATGGTGGCTCAGTGGTTAGCACTGCAGTCTTGCAGCGCTGGGGTCCTGGGGTCAAATCCCACAAAGAACAACATCTGCAAGGAGTTTGTATGTTCTCCCCGTGTTTGCATGGGTTTCCTCCGAGTACTATGTTTTCCTCCCACATTCCAAAGACATACTGATAGGGATTCTAGATTGTGAGCCCCATCGGGAAAGTGCCAATAATGTTTGTAAAGCGCTGTGGAATTAATAGCGATATATAAATGAGTAAAATAAAAATAAATATCTTTTGGACATAAGAGACCAAAGTGGCGATGTATGGCCATTATGCCTTGCGCCACATTTGCTAAACACCACATTTGAGTACAAACATCTTACACCATCTGTCCAACACAGCATAGTGGTGGAGGGGTTATTATTTTTGCTTGTTTTGCATCCATAGGACCTAAGCTCCATGCATTAAGTCAACCATGAACTCCTCTGTATGCTAAAGTATTCGATGTGAGGTCATATATCACAATCTCATGCTTGGCCGAAACTGGGTCATGCAGTAGGACCTCAACCTCAAAGTCCAGACCTCAGCCTAATTGAAATGCTGTGGTGGGATCTAAAAGAAAACCTGTTACCTGATTAATTTTACCCAAACTGTGGGAAGAGCAAAGTATTGATAAATGGATGCATCCTCCCAGCAACAAACTAGTCTAGTCCAGTTATGGTGTTTACATACTGCATATACTATGGTGGGTTTAGAAGAAAAAAAAATTACATTGAGCAAAACAATGCCTGTGCAGTAACACGTGCATCATTATGCCTATATTGCCAGTTGAAATAAAAAATTAAATTTTAAAAATGGTGGCAGCGGGGGTGCAAGTGCATTAGCATCTACTGCATTCCGATAGATGCTACTGCGCAAGGGCCGGCGCCATTTTACTGTAGCCATTTTTTTTTTGTCTGTAGCAAAACGCCGCCGGCCATGCTTGCACAGTAGCAGCTATCAGAACACTGCCGCCGGCACCATTTTGATAGAGAAAAATTGGGGGGAAGGGGCTGCAGTAAAATGGCGTCTGAGCTTGCGCAGTAACATCTATTGCTACTGTGCAAGAACCGCCATTTTGCTAGAGACAAAAATAAAATTGGCTGCAGTAAAATGGCGGTGGCGACGCTTTCGCATAGCAATTATCGGAATGTGATAGATGCCACAAGACATGCTACTTGCTGGCGCCATTTTGATGAAGGTAATTTTATTTTTTTGACCCGGCAATATTACAGGCATAATGCTATACATGATACTGCGCCGGCGCCATTTTACTCTATGTATTTTTTTTTCCTAAACACACCATGGTATATCCAGTATATGTAAAATAGGATCAGTGACCTGTCATAAGCCAATACAGATGAATATCTAAGCAGAGTACCACATAAAGCCCCTCACCCCCACAGCCAGGTCCACAGGCCATCACGAAGCACCAGAATCTCATTAACTGAAAATTACAAATAAAACAACAACCACAAGACGGATTTCATCAACCAAGTTATCATTTTAATCAGTATAATGTCGACAACCTGGCACTATCTGTAGGTTACTGGGCAAAATCTTGCTGAAAGGTTCGCTTTAAAGGAGTATTCTCACTTCCAAGAACGTATACCAATATGTAGGAGGTGTACTAATAATAATATTAGCAAATACCTTAGATTAGAAATGTAGTATAGTTCTTCTGATTCACTGTCGCTTACCCCATGTGCAGGGCATTGCAGTAGCTTCGGTATCCATGGTTATGACCATTAACAGCTAACTAACTGTCACTCTATGAGTGGTTATAACCATGGATACTATTGGTATAGGATCTTGGAGATGGGAATACCGCTTAAATTTTTCATACAGTACTTCTATATTCTAGTCTTGTTTTTGTTAAAAAAATAATAAAATAATGACGCTATATAGTTAATCATGTGTTTTTGTTCATCTGTGATTGTATTTTCTTAAATTTAAGACCTTTTGAAGATGTTTCTCATTATGTCCAGGGTCTCGAGAGGTCAGATGGTGGAATTGTGCATTAACTATTGGACTGCAGAGGGCCCATATATTGCCCTTGCACAGGGGACCTGTTCTGTCTGCTTCCACCAGTGAGGATATGTAAAATAGAATTCAAACAGGGTGTACTTAGTTTTTCATGACTGTACATATAATAATATGTCAGCTACCTCCACAACATTCACAGCATTTAACCAGTAACCACATTTGCAGTCTTCCAACCCTTTCAAAACACCAAAGTAAATGAAAATACTTGATCAATCATCTAATGTTCGAAAAAAAAAAAAAACTTACCAAAAATATTTTCCCACTTGCTTCTTATTCTTGTATACAACCAGCCCTACGGGCGTGAGACCTAAAAAGTATTCAGAGTGGTTTTCCCCCTGTAAAAAAATAATAAAGCACAAAGCATTGATAAATGCTACTATTACTATGACGGTTGTACAGAAGACAGAGGCTTTACATGTGCTCCACCGAAAACACCTGTCGCATCATTTATGTATTTTAGGCCCCTTTCAAACGCCCTTCATACATGCAATTTGTTTTTGCTTTCGTGTTCCAGACATCACAATTGGCATCCAAAAGAGTCATAAGAGCTGATTGATGGTTCTTAAACTTGGCTTCTGATGAACTGTGGGAGACCTGGGTGTTGTGTCTGTAATTGGCACAAAAAGTGCAAGTATTATGGATTTCTTCCTTAAAGGGATAGTCCGAAACCCAAAAGTAAATTTCAGTGAATAAATCTTTAAAAACGAATAATTTTTGTAACTTAAGTCATGGTAAAATTCCCTACCATTCACTCTGTTTGCAACTTAGGGTTCTGTTTATATTACCCACATCCTATGATGATCTCTGAAAATCCCAGTGCATGATGGGATATTCAAACGAATCGTCATCTGCTGGCTGAAACTGCTGTCACTCCCCCTTCCACCCTGAAATAAAGAGTCATCGGGAGGGTGGGACAATCCAACCCTCCTCTTGCTCCGTTTACCGCCCAGAAACCAAGCGTCATCAGGGGGTAGTAATGCATTTGTTCTTTTGGCCAATGAAATGAGACGTCATCACTGACATCAGTTTCATAGGTTGGGCTGTGTATTTTCTGCTGTGCATGAGTCGCAAAGGCGAAGAAGAGGGAATGCAGAGGGAAGTGATTAGCGCTGAAGAAAATTCACTGTCCGGCTAATGAAACTGATGTCCGTGTTGACGTCTCGTTTCATGGGCTGGGAGTGCAAGTGCAGTCGCAGTAAAGACGACGGCAGAGGCGAAGGAGCACTCTGAATGTCCAGGGAGTGCGTACTGGGCACGCATCAGGCTTCACAACTAACGCATGCGCAGTAGAAAACGCACAGCCTATGGAACAGACATCAGTGATGACATCTCCTTTCATAGGCCGGCCAAGAGAACAAAATGAGCTACCGCCCTCTGATGATGCTTGGTTTCAGGGAGGCAAACAAAGAAAGGGGAGCGTAGGGATGTCCCAGACCATCCTCCCCCTCCCGATGACACTTGTTTCAGGGCGGAAAAGGGAGTGACAGCAGTTTCAGCCAGCAGATGATGATTCGTTTGAGTATCCCATCATGCACTGGGGATTCTCAAACTAATTGTTATAGCAAGTGGGTAAACACAATGAGAACCCCAATTATAGGGTGAATGGTAGGGAATTTTACCATGACATAATCACAAACATTATTAGTTTTTAAAGATTTATTATTAGAAAATTTACTTTTGGGTTTCGGACGAACCCTTTAAGGCTTATTCACACATATGTGTTTGGTCATGTACTTTGCATCAGTGCTTGTATGCCAAAACCAGGAGTGAAACTTTCAGAGAAAAACAATAATTGAAAGGTGGACATTGGTATACAGATACTGATCAAAATTACTGATGTGTAAATAAAGCCTTAGCCTTAGGTTTTAAAAATGTGTGGCACACCATTTGTTTTTTTTGCAATTATTAGATTTCTATTTTTTTTATATTATCCAGTTATAACGACAAAAAAAGGAATCCTACTGGACCCATTGTAAGTCAAAGTGACATATCTGGATTATAATACACAGATGACAGACCAATAGCCCCAAAATGAAGCACAAAGGCTAGATTTTCTGTTTTCGATAAATGAGGCCCAATATATAACGTATATGACACATAATTTTGTTGGGAACATCATTACACTTTGCCTTATTACACAATTTAAGCCTCCATATTATTATAATACATTATATGATAGTAATAAATGAGTCTACTTCCCATATTTCATACTGAAGAATGTACACATAATAAAAATCTACATAAATATATATTAGGATTTATACTCTGCTCAATGAAGAATAAAATATGAATTCTCATTTCAAATCACATAAAAATTATAAGGCCAATTCCCTCAGATAGGGCTAATGGAACGGAAACATTTACATTGTTAAACCTTTACGCCTGTAACTGAATATGGCAAATGCATTTATTCTGCATGTTTTATTATACTCAGCAAGGGCACATTACAGCCAATTAACAGTTTATATAGAGGCTCCCGAAAAGGAGGAGATCAAGTACTAAAGTCAACATACCTGGCAGAGGACGTATCCATCTCTACGTTTCTGTGATATAAACTACTTTGGGTTTTTTTTCTATTACAAAATGTAAATCAACATTGGAAAAAATATCAGAGCTGGAACAAGTAGGTGCAGTAAGTGCCCCTATGGCGCCATCACAGTTTCAATTTTTTCAAGGAAGATATAGGGGCAATTATTAAAAGTAGTGTTTTGTGGGCCAGCCTTAAGTGAAAGTATACTCAAGTAAGATTGTATTTATGCATCTTAAAAAGTGTTACTAAACTTTTATTAGACTTCTGACAATTTTGAACTCCTTTAACGTTCTGTAGATCACTCCAATGTGCTCAGCGTCTGCAGAAGTATGTGCACAGCAGTGACAGCGCACAACAGAAAGTTTATGAGCCCAAACACTTCTGCATGTGCCGTTATAGAAGGTGAGAGCTTTGCTGATTGAGTTGAGTGCTCTGATTTCAGCAATCCACCGATCAGGAGCCGGACCATCACTGATCTACAGAATATTTAATGGATTTCAAAATAATAGTAATAAAAAAAAAACTATTAAAATTTAAAGTTTTAACTCCTTCATGACTGGAGGCATTTTCGGTTTTGCGTTTTCATTTTTTGCTCCCCTTCTTCCCAGAGCCATAACTTTTTAATTTTTCCGACAATATGGCCATGTGAGGACTTGTTTTTTTGCGGGACGAGTTGTACTTGTGAACGACACCATTGATTTTAACATATCTTGTAATGGAAAATGGGAAAAAAATTCCAAGTGCGGTGAAATTGCAAAAAAAGTGCAATCCCACTGTTCTGCCCGTCTTATGTGTATGTGTACATAATCCTTGCAGACAGCATAACCTTGATCCCAACAGTGATTTGATAGACACGTGATGTCTGTTACCAAGTTTATTGCAGGAATCGAATATGGTAAAAAACTGTGGAACAAATAACAGTATTTTACTATGTGCTCACAAACATGTGGCAAGCATACAATATATACACAATATACAGTGGTGAGGGAACACACTATATGCATAACATGTAGTTACATATAACATGCGGTATATCCCATGCTTACTGACCAGTCGGAAAAGCATGGACTACAACTCTCACATTTTCATAACAGCATGATGTAAACATCCCAATATTTATACGGCTGTCAAGTTCATGGTGAATGTGTTTAGGCACCTACCGATTGTGCGGCTACAGATCTGGATGTAAGAGATCACTATTGGATTCTGATGTCAGGAGGTACTCAGGAATGAACTGTCTTAGCTGTATACTGAGCAAAAAAACATGGCTGCTGGGGCTGGCTGATGAGTCATGAAAGCTATGACTCATGAACTACGGTGTGGTAGATATGTCAAAAAACCTCAATATCAACAACCAAAGACATTCTATAAAACGACCACTAGATGGTGCTGTTATACCACATAACAAATCTGAATATTTACACAGAAAATTCTAGTGGAACATCACACTCCTCGCCTGGTATCTTAAAGATACCACTTTAAGGTACCTCTGGAGAAAGCAACAAAATCAGTTCAGTGACTGGTCTGAGGAAAAGTTTAGGTTCGTGTTGCCTGCAGATCTTGACCTCCACTTTCCTAACTTTTCCATCTTCACTTGGAAACACTTTGGTTATCAGTCCCAAAGGCCAGTCATTTCTTTTTGACTGAGTGTCTTTGACAAGAACAACATTACCAACCTCCATGTTGGGTTTACTGGCTTGCCATTTATTCCGGGTCTGTAAGGTAGAAACATATTGCTTTTTCCATTTATCCCAGAAGGCGTCTGCTAAAGTTTGAACCCGTCTCCACTGACACTTGTACAAGTCTTTATTATCAAACTCACCAAGAGATGCTGATGCTGTACCAACCTTTTGGGTAAGAAGTGTGGAAGGGGTAAGCAAGAGAGGATACTCTGGATCATTCGGTATTGGTGTCAAGGGTCTGGCGTTTATTAAATTAGCTATGGCTCTGTTCAGTGACCTCCAGGCAGAAAACTTGTTGAACCGTTTAGAGTCAAGCTCTCTGCTAGAAACTCTTGTAGTGAGTACAGAAACATGAGGACGAATCTCTGCATCAGAATCTGGTTCTAACATTTCAAATGTGTCTTTCTCAAAAGTGTCTTGTACTGATTTGTAGAGGAATGCTGGTCCTGTGAGCCATGTAGTGTCTTTAAGATGGGCTGCAGGAACAGCTCTTGTTGCGTGGTCTGCTGGGTTGTGATCAGTTGATACATAACGCCACTGGGTAGGTCGTGTTGACCTCCTGATTCTTTGAACTCTGTTATGTACGTAGACATAGAATCTTCTAGTCTCATTGTGAATGTAACCCAGCACTACTTTACTGTCTGTATGGAACACTGTATCTTCAAGCTTTAAATCTATCTCTGTCACAATGAGCTCAGCTAGCTCTGTTGCTAGAACAGCAGCACAAAGTTCCAGTCTTGGTATGGTAAGCTCAGGACATGGTGCCAATTTTGCCTTTCCCATCACGAAGCCAATCTGGACTTGACCTTTGATATCTGTTGTTTTAAGGTAAGCGACTGCAGCTATTGCCTTTACTGAAGCGTCACAAAATATACACAACTGCTTAGTCTGAACCTCTGCAGCAGAGATGTGAGCATATGGTCTGTGAATGTGTAGATTAAACAATGTCTTTAGAGAGTCTCTCCAGGTTACCCATAGAGCTTCTTTCTCTGGGGGAAGTGGAGAGTCCCAATCACATGTGTCTGCAGTTAAATCTCTGAGGAGAGTCTTACCTTCGATGGTGACTGGTGCTGCAAATCCAAGTGGATCATATAGGCTGTTGATGGTGGATAAGACACCACGTCGTGTGAAGGGCTTTTGCTCTTGGTCAACCTGGAAGGTAAAGGTGTCAGACTTGAGATCCCAGCTGAGCCCTAAGCTGCGTTGCATGGGTATGTTGTCCGTTGCAAAGTCTTGGTCTTTCAGATCGCTGGCATGATCTTGAACTGGGAAGGCTGCCATAACATCTTCGCTGTTTGAAGCTATTTTATGCAGTCTGAGGTTTGAACAGGAAAGCATACGTTGAGTCCTCTTGAGTAGGCTGATTGCAGCCTCTGGTGAGGGAAGTGACTTTAGGCCATCATCCACATAGAAGTCTCTTTCAACAAACTTCTTAACGTCTTGCCCATAGTTTTCTTCACCTTCTTGGGCAGAGAGTCGCAGTCCATAAATGGCGACAGCAGGAGATGGACTATTGCCAAAAACATGTACCTTCATGCGGTATTCTATGACGTCTTTGGTAGGGTCGTTGTCTCTGAACCAAAAAAACCTCAAGAAGTTCCTGTGTTCTTTTTTAACTAGGAAACAATAGAACATTTGTTGTATATCAGCGACTATGGCAATAGATTCTTTACGGAATCTGATGAGGACACCAAGAAGCGTGTTATTTAGATCTGGTCCTGATAAAAGAACATCATTTAGGGAAACTCCCTGGTATTGTGAGCTGGAGTCAAATTGTCATGTATAGTGTACAGTTCCTATAGCGTCTTGTGCTTGGGTGCGAGGAAAACACAGGAGACATAGGTTGAAATGAAATGACTTGTATTATAGAATCATAGAATGGTAGAGTTGGAAGGGACCTCCTGGGCCATCTGGTCCAACCCCTGCTCAAAGCAGGATTCTCTAAATCATTCCAGACAGATGTCTGTCCAGCCTCTGTTTGAAGACTTCCATTGAAGGAGAATTTACCACCTCTCGTGGCAGCCTGTTCCACTCCTTGATCACCCTAACTGTCAAAAAGTTTTTTCTAATATCTAATCTGTGTCTCCTCCCATTCAGTTTCATCCCATTGCTTCTAGTCTTTCCTTGTGCAAATGAGAATAAAGATAATCCTTCTACAATGTGACAGCCCTTGAGATATTTGTAGACAGCTATTAAGTCTCCTCTCAGTCTTCTTTTTTGCAAGCTAAACATTCCCAAATCCTGCAACCGTTCCTCATAGGACATGGTTTGCAGACCGGTCACCATTCTGGTGGCTCTTCTTTGAACTTGCTCCAGTTTGTTGATGTCTTTTTTAAAATGTGGTGTCCAAAACTGGACACAGTATTCCAGATGAGGTCTGACCAAAGAGGAGTAGAGGGCAATAATGACCTCACGTGATCTAGACTGTATGCTTCTGTTGATACATCCTAGAATTGTATTTGCCTTTTTTGCTGCTGCATCACACTGTTGACTCATGTTCAGTCTGTGATCAATTAGTATACCCAAGTCTTTTTCACATGTGCTGTTACTTAGCCCTATTCCTCCCATTTTGTATATGTTTTTTTCATTTTTATTGCCCAGATGTAGTACTTTGCATTTTTCCCTGTTAAAAACCATTCTGTTAGTTGCTGCCCATTGCTCCAGTTTATTTATATCTTTTTGAATCCTCTCTCTCTCTTCTCTAGTATTAGCTACCCCTCCTAGCTTTGTGTCATCAGCAAATTTGATCAGTTTACCCTCAATTCCTTCATCTAAATCATTGATAAAGATGTTGAACAATACAGGGCCCAAAACAGAGCCTTGTGGTACCCCACTTGAGACATTCTTCCAACTGGATGTGCAGCCATTTACGACCACTCTTTGAGTCCGATCATTAAGCCAGTTATGAATCCACCTAACAGTTGCCTTGTCCATTCCATACTTAGTCATTTTTTCAATAAGGATTGTGTGAGATACTTTGTCAAATGCTTTCCTGAAGTCAAGATATACTATATCTACAGCATTTCCCTGATCCACCCAGTCAGTGATTCTGTCATAGAAGGAAATTAAGTTAGTCTGACATGACATATTAGTTACAAACCCATGCTGACTCTGTTTAATCACTTCATTCTTATGCAGGTACTTACATACATGTTCTTTAATAATTTGTTCAAAGATCTTTCCTGGTATAGAAGTCAGACTCACCGGCCTGTAGTTCCCTGGGTTCACCTTCTTCCCCTTTTTGAAGATAGGAACAACATTTGCTCTTCTCCAGTCTTCTGGGACTTCACCTGTTCTCCAAGAATTTTCAAAGATTATGGACAGTGGTTCAAGAATTTCTTCTGCTATCTCCTTCAGTATTCTGGGGTGTAATTCATCTGGACCTGGAGACTTGAATTCATTTAGTTTAGCTAAGTGTTTCCTCACTGTCTTTCTGTTTATAGATATCCTGGATTCTTCTATTCCTTTACTAGGACAGTAAAGATCAGTTGATGTTACATTTCCTTTCTGAGAGAAAACAGATGCAAAATAGGAATTTAAAAGTTCAGCCTTCTCAACATCCTGTCTTACCATTTCCTCATTTTCATCCTGTAAAAATCCTATAGCATCTTTGACTTTTCTTTTACTTTTGACGTATCCCCAAAATCCTTTTTTGTTGCTTTTGACATCTCTTGCAAGCCTTAATTCATTGTCCGCTTTAGATAATCTGATTTGTGCCCTGCAGGTTCTGCAGATGGCATTATATTCTTCTTTAGATATGCCTCCCTCTTTCCATTTGATAAACATTTCTTTCTTCCTTTTTAGCATGTGTTTAAGTTCTGTGTTCATCCATCCTGGTTTCCTTAAATGCTTCCCATTCTTCCCTCTTTTTGGAATTGTTAACGATTGTGCTTTGAGAATCTCATTTTTCAAGATGTCCCATCCTTCCTGGACATTTTTGTCCTTAAGGATATCCTGCCATTGGATCCCTCCAATTCTCTTTCTGAGTCCCTTAAAATCTGCCTTTCTGAAATCTAACCTTGACGTCTGAGTCTTCACAGGTCTTCCTCCTCTTGTTATCCAAAATTCTAAAATAGCATGGTCACTACCTCCTAGGGTCCCAGCCACTCTTACCTCCTCAACCATTTCCTCCCTATTTATAAGGATTAGATCCAAGGTAGCAGTTCCCTTGTTTTCTCCCCTACCTTTTGAAAGATAAAGTTGTCAGCAAGAGAAGATAAGAATTTCCTTGACCTGTTAGTTTTGCCTGAGAGCGATTCCCAACAAATGTCTGGATAGTTGAAATCTCCATGACCACTATGTCATATTTTTTGGAGAACTTGGCCATTTGATGCAAGCATGCTGAAAAGTTCACACAGTTTGCAGGAACAGCGACAGGAGACACAGCAGGCCAGAGTAACTTCAAGCACTACAATAAATCTCCAAAGCAGGTTCAGGATCTCTTCTCTGTACCGTAATTCCTCTGCAAACATGGATTCACCAAACAGCAGGTTTCCAGAGTCCAAAAGTGTTCCAAGGTTCCTCAGTAGGGAATAGCTGGAGTACAAGTCCAAGGCTTCCAGGAGTCAGGTCACAGACTGACTGAGGCTTGATTCAGGACCACTGATTGTTCAGCTGAGGCTGCTTAAGAAGCAAGAGGGAAGAATCAGGGCGGGAACATGAAAACTGGAAACTCCATATTAACTGAGGGCAAGAGCTGCGGAAAGACAGAAAGCAAAATGGCCGACGGAAAACTGAGTTTCAAGGAACATGTCAACAGAGACAAAGAACCTTACACAAATACTACTCGGATTTGACCTGGTTTCTTGGGGTGGTAAACACCAAAGATTGGCAGATAACAGCACTCTTCTTTTTCTTTTAAAGGCGGGGCTACTTCTGCATGGTCATTTTCAAATATCTTGCTCATGAATGAGAAGAAGTGCTCCTTCATTTCTGGTCTTTTCTCAAAGTTGCGCCTGAGAGAACTGAAGCGTTTTGTGGCTTGAACTCTGTTGTTAGGAAGGCGGGTTCTCTGTGTTTTGAAAGGCAGTGGTGCTACCCAGGTATTTGTTTCATCTTTAGAGAATCCTTGTTCCATTATACTTAAGAAGGTCTCATCTTCAATAGAGCAAGCGGTCTTGTTGTCTTCCTTTGTCCTCTGGAACACTGTACACCCCAGATGATCTTCATCTTCTGCACAGTCCGGGTATAACACACTTGTAGGCTTCTCTCTTACAAGGAATCTGTTAGGACAAGGCTGAAAGAGGGATGGACGTCCATTTTCCAATGTATTTGTGAAGAGAGAATTCACAGTGGTTGGCTTGTGAACGCTTCCTAGGCAGACATCGCCTATAATGACCCACCCTAGGTCGAGCTTCTGAGCATAAGCAGAACTGTGAGGACCGTTTATCTGTTTCCTCACCTTGTGGACTCTTATGATGTCTCTTCCAAGCAGAAGTACTATTGGAGCGTCTGGGTCGACTTCAGGAATTAGGTGCGCTATATTTTTTAGATGTCCATGATGTGATGCAGGTGTAGGAATCTCTTCTCTGTTGTTTGGGATCTGATTGCATTCTATCAGCGTAGGCAGAGGCAGGGATGTTTCACCATTTAAGGATTCAATTTGGTAACCAGTAGCTCTTCTCCCTTTTTCTTCACTCACACCTGTGCAAGTCTTAAGTGAATATGCCTAGCTGTTTCCTTTAATGTCGAAGATATCAAAGAAAGTTGAATTAGCGAGAGACCTGTTGCTCTGATCATCAAGGATGGCATACAACTTTACAGCTTTCTCTTTGTGACCAATGGGGTAAACTGTGGCAAGACAGATCTTGGAGCAAGATTTGTTGCTAAGTCCTTCTCCACAGACTTGGGTGCACTGAGGTGTCACTTCAGGAGGTGTAGGGTCTCTCTGCTCCTCGCCGTGCTCTGCCACCTGGTCTGAGGGTGTGAGAGTCCATGGAGCTGGTCCTGGGTGTAAAGCTGTGTTATGCTCTTCACTGTCACATTCTGAGCATTTAATGTTTGTTGTACAGTCTTTTGCAAGATGTGAAGTTGCTGCGCAGCACCTGTAGCAAATGTGGTTTTCTTTGAGGAAAGTTTTGCGATCTTTGAGCTGTTTTTCTCTGAATCCTCTGCATTTCAGCAACGAATGTGGTTTCTTATGCAGAAGGCATTCTTTGCACGGGTCTTTAGATGAGGTCTTATCAGTCTCTGCAGTACTATAAGTTTTGCGTGAAGTGTCTTGAAGAGATACAATGGTTTTGTGTACTGCCACTAGTGTATCTCTCAGGTTACGCATTGAGACAGGTTTACCTGATTTGGGGTACGTGGTGTCAAACATTGAGAAGTCAAAGCTGGGGTCATTTCTAATCTTTGCTTGTTGGTGTACAAAGTCCACAAAGAATGAGAATGGAGGAAATGGGACGTTGTATCGTTCCTTGTATTTGGAGCCTTGACCGATCCACTTATCTATCAGGCCTTGCGGAAGTTTGCGTACTATGGGATTTACACCGCGTGCTGTGTCCAAGAATGCTAGGCCTTGTAAGTCTCCTTGAGCTTTGGCAACTTGAAGTTCTGTCAACAGATCGCTCAATTCTCTCAGTTTTTGGAAACCTTTGCCTTGCATCTTGGGGAAATCCTCAATTCTTTTGAAGAGTGCGTTTTCTATCACTTCTGGTGAGCCGTAACACTCCTCCAGTCTCTCCCATATCAGGTTTAGTCCTCTGTCGGGATAGTCTAAATTGATGTCCCTAATCCGTTTTGCATGCTCTGTGGATTCATTTCCTAGCCACTTGACTAAAAGGTCAACCTCCTTGTTTGCAGACAGATCCAGATCTTTGATTGTATTTCTGAATGAGGATCGCCATGCTCTATAGCCTTCAGGTTTGTCGTTAAACTTGGAGAGTCCTTGGGTTATCAACTCACGTCGAGCAAGGAATTTGAGAACATCTGACATACCTTGATTTCTGTTTGATGAATCTGGAAACGAGCTGAGGTGCAGAGGTCCATGTGGGTTAGAGTAGTCTTTAAACTTGTCTTTGTTGTAATAACTACCATCTACTTGTTCCTTCTTGAAGGCTGGAGCTGCTCTGCAGTTGTCTGTCGGTTGGAATGCAGGTTGCATTGGGGACCGATGATATATAAAGTTACTGTCTTGCTTGATGTATGGCATTTGGAAGGCTGAGGCTGCTTGTGTGACAGGATTAGGCTGGAGTTTGTAAGCAGGGGTTGACTCAGCTCCTGGACCGTAATACAGACCGTCATCTGACTTAGCATACTGCAGTACGTATTTTGAAGTGTGTCGTGCTTTGTCCTGTTGACTGAGCTCTGATCCAAGAATACTGCTGCGTCTATTACTTGCGATACTTGCTGCCTCCTCCAAAACTTCAGCCTCTGCCAGTTCAACTGCGGCTTCCCTCTCCAATGCTAGTTTTTTCATGTGTGCTTGTTGTTCGGCCAGAGCTGCTTTCATGCGTGCTTCCTCTGCTTCCATGTGTGCCTGTTGTTCGGCCAGAGCTGCTTTCATGCGTGCTTCCTCTGCTTCCATGTGTGCCTTCATTTGTACTTCCTCTGCTTCTAATTGCCTTTCTTGTTCAGCAAACGATGCTCGCACTTTGGCAGCTTCTGCTTTTGCGTGGGCAATGGCGATGGTAGAGCTGCTCACTGACTTCTTTGAGCTTTTGCAGCTGGCTGAGATTGCAGATCTTGTGGTGAATGATCTACCTTCTGCGGCTGACATGGTGACGCTCTGACAGGATTCGCGCCCTTTCTTTCAGGCTTGACAGAAGCTTGGTTTCACGACGATCACTATGTGCGAGCTGCGGTATCTTCTATCTAGCTTGTAGCGGGCAGTTTTACTGCGATCAGTATGTGAGAATCCGCAGTTCTTCTATCCAGCCTGCGAGGGTTAATCGTTTTTTACTGTTCTGCCCGTCTTATGTGTATGTGTACATAATTCTTGCAGACAGCATAACCTTGATCCCAACAGTGATTTGATAGACACGTGATGTCTGTTACCAAGTTTATTGCAGGAATCGAATATGGTAAAAAACTGTGGAACAAATAACAGTATTTTACTATGTGCTCACAAACATGTGGCAAGCATACAATATATACACAATATACAGTGGTGAGGGAACACACTATATGCATAACATGTAGTTACATATAACATGCGGTATATCCCATGCTTACTGACCAGTCGGAAAAGCATGGACTACAACTCTCACATTTTCATAACAGCATGATGTAAACATCCCAATATTTATACGGCTGTCAAGTTCATGGTGAATGTGTTTAGGCACCTACCGATTGTGCGGCTACAGATCTGGATGTAAGAGATCACTATTGGATTCTGATGTCAGGAGGTACTCAGGAATGAACTGTCTTAGCTGTATACTGAGCAAAAAAACATGGCTGCTGGGGCTGGCTGATGAGTCATGAAAGCTATGACTCATGAACTACGGTGTGGTAGATATGTCAAAAAACCTCAATATCAACAACCAAAGACATTCTATAAAACGACCACTAGATGGTGCTGTTATACCACATAACAAATCTGAATATTTACACAGAAAATTCTAGTGGAACATCACACCCACAGTTATTTTTTGTTTTGTTTTTTTTTACTAGGTTCACGAAATGCTAAAACTGACGTGCCATTATGATTCTCCAGGTCATTACGAGTTCATAGACACCAAATATGTCTAGATTCTTTTTTATCTAAGTGGTGAAAAAAAATTCCAAACTTTGTTAACAAAAAAATAAAAATGTGCCATTTTCAGACACCCGTATAGTCTTCATTTTTCGTGATCTGGGGTTGGGTCAAGGCTTATTTTTTGCACGCCGATCTGACGTTTGTAATGATACCATTTTGGTTCAGATACGATCTTTTGATCGCCCATTATTGCATTTTAATGCAATGTCATATCAACAACAAAAAAATCCCATAATTCTGGTGTTTTGACTTTTTTTCTCGCTACACCGTTTAGCGATCGGGTTAATCCTTTTTTTCATTGATAGATTGAGTGATTCTGAATGCAGCAATACCAAATATGTGTGTTTGATTTTTTTATTGTTTTATTTTGAATGGGGCGAAATGGGGGTGATTTGAACTTTTAAATTTTTTTTAATATTTTTAAAAACTTTTTTATTTTTGGCATGCTTCAATAGTCTCCATGGGAGACTATAAGCTGCTATAACCCAATCAGCTCTGCTACATACAGGGGATGATCAGTTCGCCTGTATGCAGCTGAATTACTTGCTATGAGCACCGACCACTGGGCGGCGCTCACAGCAAGCCGGCAGTGACTACCATAGTTGTCATCAGGAGACCTCTGGTTGTCATGCCAACCCATCAGTGACCCGCGATCACGTGACTAATTGCCTGAAGCGCATGTTAAATGCCACTATCAGCGTTTGACAGTGACATTTAACGGGTTAATAGCTGCGGGTGGATCACGATTCCACCCGCAGCTGTTCCGGGCTCATGTCAGGTGTTCAAAACTGCTGACTGTCTAAGAATGGCAATATGGGCAATAATTTTGGTGAAACCATATTTTGAAAGCTATCATTTTTTTTTCTGTAGTTGGAGGGCAACTGTGGCTATTTGCTTTTTTAATGGTGTTCAGTAGTCAAGATAAATTAGCATGCTTATTTTATCATTTGTGTCATTACAGACATGGCAATACAGAATACGGTATGTATTTCTTTGTATTCAATTAAAATTTTTTTTTTTTTTAATTGGATGTTATTATAAAAAAAATGGATGTATTGCTATATTCTAAGACCGGTAACTATTTTTTACTCAAAGCAGTTATGTGAGCGCTTATTTTGTGCAAGACAAATTTAAGCTTTTTATTTTTATTTTTTCATGGTGTTCACTGTGTGGGATAAATAGCCTGTTCATTTCATAGATTTCATCATTATGGATATTTAGATGCCAAATATGTATTGTTAATTTATATTTTATTCCTTTTTTTTGCAAATTTGATTTTCAAAAGAATCTATGTTTTAAAGGGGTTGTCCATTATGAGGACAATCCCCTTCTTGTACTGAATGTTTGCCCCCATGAAAATAAAAACACTCAGTCGCCTCCTGTGCTGGAACCGTTGCTGCAGAGTCAGCATCGTCGCAGCGGAGTCGGTACTCGTGTTCCACGGGCTCACGTGCAGTTGTTATGACATTTAAGCCCTACTACCGATCAGCTCTGACGTCACTGTCCTCACCTTTGGAAATATTAGTAATCAAGAGGAAGTAGGCAGTCAGCCACACCTCTCGTTTGCTACTGATTACTTATACGTCCAAAAGAAGGACAGTGAGGCAGTACCGATTGGGTGTAGGGCTCACGTAAAGCAACAACCGCACAAGAGCCCCAGGAACGCGAGTGCCAACACCCGTGGAACAGCGCCGGCACAGGAGGCGAATATTAGTATTTTTATTTTCACAGGGGCAAACACTCTGATCAGGAAGGTGTTGTCCAAGTAGTGGACAACCCCTTTAATGTGTTGTCATATTGTAAGAGACTTGAAGAGAACTGGTCATCATGATTTTGCTAAGTAAACTACAAGCATTGGCACTGTACACTAATTAAAATAATACCTCGGTTGAAGAAATCCATCTTCCTGTTCTTGTGCAATCAGTGTTAGAAGTTTTGAGTTACGGAGATGCTCTTGCTCAGGGGCGGGACTGTGAGAGGCTCTATTTTTCATGCTCTGGCCTCATCATCATCATTCCGTGCTTAAATGACAGGTCCTGGAGTGGCCTAGCCGGTCTCCAGACCTGAACCCAATAGAAAATCTTTGTAGGGAGCTGATACTCAATGTTGCCCAGCAACAGCCCCGAAACCTGAAAGATCTGGAGAAGATCTGTGTGGAGGAGTGGGCCCAAATCCCTGCTGCAGTGTGTGCAAATTTGGTCAAGAACTACAGGTGACGTCTGACTTCTGTACCAAATATTAAGTTCTGCTTTTCTTTTGTATCAAATACTTATTTCATGCAATAAAATGCAAAATAGTTATGTGAAAATCATACAATGTGATTTTCTGTTTTTTTATTTCTAGATTCTGTCTCCCACAGGTGAAGTATACCTACGATAAAATTTACAGACCTCTCCATCCTTTGTAGGTGGGAGAACTTGCAAAATCGGCAGTGTATCGAATACTTATTTTCCCCAATGTAGATCGCTTATGATTTATTGTAGTTTTCCAATGTGTACATAAAAAATGTTGACTGTCTGATTTTTATTTTGTTTATAAGCCGTCCAGAAAATAAAAATCAAGTTGGTAAGTCTGATTCATGCCAACAATGGAAATGGCAGTTGCAGCTCCTATAAGTGTTGGTTGCTAAACCCACGCAATGTGACTGCTATAGTATAGTAGTAACGCAGTTCACATTAAAGGGGTTATCCACTACTAGGACAACTAATTCTTAAACTAAATGTTCGGACCTGATAAAATAAATAAAGCCCATACTCACCTCCCGTGCCGGCACCGTTCCAGCGGTGTCGGCACTCGCAGTCCCGGGAGTGTGAAGCGGTGGAATGAACGTGATGCCCGAAGCCCAATCAGAGCTGGCGTCACTGTCTCCGCCTTAGGACAAACTGAACATGAATCGGAAGTCCAGGCTGGAGCTGATCCCTGGCTTCTTCTTCATGTTCATTTCGAACGGAGGCGGAGACACTGTCGCCAGTGCTGATTGGGCACCTGGCACTATGTGTCATTTCACCGCATCACAATCCTGGGACTGCGAATGCCGGCACCGCTGGAATAAGGCCAGCATGGGAGGGGAGTAGAAGTTTATTTATTTTATCGGGGCCGAACATTTAGTTTAAGAACGGGTTGTCCTAGTAGTGAAAAACTCCTTTAAATTCCACTTGTTTATCACAAAATAGGGAGGGGTTAAAGGGAGTCTGTCATCACTAAATGACTGTTCAAAACAAGCACAGTTGCTGTGTGCACCCTTGGCATTGCCAAGCAGTTCACTGCATCTTCCAACCTACCAGTACTTGTTTTATATCTATCTACCCCGATTCCTCCTTGTTTGACAGTTCCAGCTTTACAGGAGCAGAGGAGCAGTGAACTGTTTGGCCTTGCCAAGGGTGCACCAAGCTCATGTTTCAACAGCCATTTTATGATATCAGACTATCTGATTCATTGATTTTCGTTCATGGGAGCTTTAAAAAGAACCGGTCACCTCTTATTTGTCACTTTTAAGAAATACTTTAGATTATTTTTTGTTAGAACCCTGTTGTGTTCCATTCTTCTGTTTCTCCCACTGGAAATATATGAATAAGGCCTCATTCAGACGTCCATGTATTATAGTCCTCATATTTGAGGTTATAAAGTTCTGGTCAGGAGACCTGCGGCCATCGGTGCACTGCAGTCAGAAAACGGACCGTGACACCCAGACGTCTGAATGAGAGGTCTATTTACCATTCCCTTATTAATGGGGTAATGTCAGAAACAGTCTGATATTGCCCAGATAAAATCCCCTATTGACTGGAGCAATGGTAATACCCAGTTATTAAAATATTCATACAATACCAGAGGAGTGGAACAATGCCGAGCTCTAAGAAAGGATGCGTTAGCATTGGTATACCGATATGTCCGCGTTAACAGAGAATATGCATGTGGCTCACATTTTATTAAAATGTGCATATTTTGCATCAATTTGCTCAGGGAGGTTTGTGGGTAAGAGCAATGCCTAATTTATGTACCTAAATGATTCACTATGCCTAATATTTATAAATTAGGTGAATTTAAAATCGTTTGATATTTTTTATATGCCCTTGATAAACAAGTCTAAAAGTGTGCTTATAGCTGGTTATACTAAACCGAATTGGCAAAACAAAGAGCAAAAAATTGACAAATTTTATGGAACCGGTTTTTAAACTGTGCAATTTTAGGTTAAAATTTCTTAATAAATCCTCAAAGCCATGCAGAAAAAAATAAAATCAGCTGGTACTGACTCTCCCGAGGTCCAGCACAGAGTGTCACTGCTACAGTGATTGTGTACAGGTTGTAGCAGTGACTTCACATCTACAGCGCTGCAGCCAATCACTGGGCTCAGCGTCTCGATCAATTCACATCGGCAAATCAGCTAAGCCTAGTGGACGGCTACAGCGCTTCAACATGGTGTCAACGCTCCGGCCTATACACAATCACTGAAGCAGTGGTGGAGACACAGCGCTTGCCCTGGGGTGGGGTTGGGGGAAGCAACAGATACATTTTATTATTTTCAACATGGCCACGAGGAATTATTTTTTTAAAAAAAAGGGAAATCCCCTTTAACGTTAATAATAAATCTGACAAATATCTATAGTTTTTTAATCCAAAACAGTCTGTTCTAGTGAATAAATATTTGCACAACTATTACACATTTTATTCCTTTCATTTATACATGGCAAGGAGATAATAGTTCTCTGGTTTAGGTTCAATTACTGTTGCTTTTTTCTTATTTGTTTTTAAGCAGAAGCTCAAAATAGTCGTTCTAAGCCGATACATACGCAACAAAGAAAATGACTTGGAAAGAAGAAATATCATTTTTTTCAGAGAATAGAGACTAATTTAGCACTTCTAACACTTATCACTCTAAAATAAAAGCTTTATTCTTTCTTCTGTTCTCTTCACAAGTTGGGCAAAAAATAAAGATAATTTTGCTTGTTTATGTTTTATGTGAAACAGTCAGTCTGACAAACTTCTGCAAAAATTCCCAAATACAAGTATATTACACATATTAGGCATATTACACCCTTTATATACCAATGAATAGAGATGGACGAGCTGGACAGAAATATTCGGTGTTCGTACCGAAGAGTCGCTGTTTTAGCCTTAACGCCGAACATGGACTTTCTGCTGAAGTCCGATGCAGTGTTCGGGGTAAGTAAGTCGGGTTGAACGTATGGCTTTTCTCTTCATATTAGTTTCCTTAAAAGGATTTTCCCACAAACAAAAATTCAATTTATTCAACAGATTTTGGAATGATAATAACTTCCACAATTGGATGTGTTTAAATAAAATGTTCCTGTGCTGAGAATCTTAGAAATGTGCCCCTGCTGTGTACTGTGTAATGTCTGTGTCTGACCGTACAGGGGATGGCCTGATCATACCACAGCTCCTGGGCAGGGGAAGAAGCAAAATAGTATATAGACAGGACCGCACGGGATCACAGCTGATTCTTTTATGAAGTAAAATATTTCCTTGCCTGTTTTTAAACAATCAATCATCTGTGACCCCATTCTGTAATGTCTGAATACTTTTTTTCTCCCCACCATGAGGGAGAGCCAATGTTGAGTGGGGGCGCCATGTCACACTTAGGATGCCAACCCTCACGGTAAGGTAGGGTAAGGAAGGGAACGTTCACAACCCCCCTAGTTTATCTTTTCTATTTATGATAAGATTGTGTTAATTGTCTTGACCCCAATTTATGGGTAATTTTACCATTATTGAATAAAAGTTACATTTTAGGGGTATTCTTTTGCCTTTCATTGTTAAATACTTTAGTCCTAACAAACTCCAACTGCACCTTATCCCTCCTCATATCATGACCCCACTACTGTAATGCACAGCCCTGTAAAAAGCCATGACCATGTGTTTGCATCTTCTGATAGGCCGATCCTCACGTGTCACACATTATAGAGAGGCAAAATGTTTGTAAAAGGGACATGTCCATCACCTTGACCAACCTAGGCCTCACAACTTAGGCCATCGTATAAAACACATACATGAAGTACCAATGCCGGTGTCATCAGTGTTTTCCATCAATGTGTCACCCGTGTGTCCGTTTTTACCATCAGTGTGTCAGCTGTGTTTTTGACAGATGGACAAAAAAAGAAATACATTACAAACCTTCTCCGATACTTTGCAATGTTAAACATGGACAGCACATAGCACACAGACACCATCCATGTACTGTACATGTTTTTCATGGACCCATAGACTTGTATTGGCCCATGTGATCCGTGCTGGAAAAAAATGAACGTCTCTGCATTTTACATTTACACACAGTCCATGCAAAAACATGGACATGTACAAAGCACTACAGGTTATAATGGATATGTGTGGGGTCCTTAAAAATAAAAATAAGTACCACATGTGCCAGAAACACGGACATGTGATTTTATATTTAAAGGGAACCTGTCACCTGTTTTGGCCGCTATAAGAAGCAGCCGCTGCCTTTCAGGGCTTATCTACAGCATTCCGTAATGCTGTAGATAAGCCCCCAGTCCAACATGAAAGATAAGAAAAATAAGCTTTATTATACTCACCCGGGGGCGGTCCGGTCCGATGGGTGTCGCAGGTCCGGGGCCTCCCATCTTATTGTGACGCCGCCCTCCTGCTTGCTTCATCGCTCCTGGCATCGTGCTACTTTGCAGGTGTACTTCTCTGTCCTGTTGAGGGCAGAGCAGATTCCTGCAGTGCGCAGGCGCTGAACCTCTCTGACCTTTCCCGGCGCCTGCTCACTGCAGTACTTTGTTCTGCCCTTACCAGGGCAGGGAAGTACGCCTGCGCAGGAGCGCAATACCGGGAGCGAGGAAGGAAGCAGGAGGGCGGCGTCACAAGATGATGGGAGAATTCCCTCTTACGTGCCGGCGTCCCTGGATCCTCTTTTGATTAGGCAGCCTGGCGCGTCACACCGCAATGATGTTCTAGCTAACCTAAAGAGGAGCAAGAGATGCCGGTGGCTAGGAGGCGGTCCTCAGAGCGCCCACATTCCTGACAGTCGATTTGCTCATCTCTCGTTTCCATCTTCATTATGCACATGTAAAAAGTACAGAATTTTCTTTTCATTCCCACTTACATAGACGGGGTGCAGGTCAACTCCATACATTTCAAGAGATTTGGCCACGGACAAATAATTAGATTCCGCTACAGCAGGGACTTGACTCCTATAGAAGAAGAAAGTTAAAGAAAAAAAATATCATTAGTACAAATGTTTTCATTTGCAGATGATCAATCTGAAATCTCATCAATATGGGAATCCCAAGCCTAGCTTTGCATCCAGTAGAGCTGTAGATCTCTCAAAAGAATATGAATACCCCCTTTAACAAATTTATATACCAGACCAGGAATTTCCACTAATGATGGCAATTTTGCTACAGTTGTCTGGACTGAAATAAGGGCCTTTAGGCACAAAGAAGGTTTGCTGATAGATCAGACATTTACATAAGTATGGCACACACAGGTCACAGTAAGTACACCCGTATCTTGCTCATCAGTATCGCTTCACAGTACAGAACTGACAACACAAGAAGCAATCAGGACTGTCAGGTAAGCAATTCATCTAAACTGAGCAACGGACGAAACACAAAAATAATTCAATCCTTTCTGTGGCAGCCAGCTTGGGCTTTTGTGACCAGGCTCCATTTTTCTAAATCTGACATGAGTCACTTTATGTATTAAGAATTTTGGCACGCTTATATCTCAGTAATTCTCGGATTGTTTTTGGTTTTTGTGACACATTATACTTTATGCTGGTGGTAAATTTAGGTCAATGTGTCTTGCGTTTTTTTTTTACATTTTTGGCAAATTTCAGATTTGTCTATAAACAACAAATTTTAAACTTTTTATATCCTTAAACACATAATGATGTACTTTGGAAAACATCCAAGGAAACATTTCTTAACCGAAAATTAGAGTAAGAATAACAAGTCGCAAGGTGGAAACAGTTCTATCCGAGATCAACTTCAATGCACAAACTATTGCAGAAACACATCTTCTCAGGCCAAAAGAAGCAAATGTAGAACCTCTGAAGAGCATATATCCTTACACCGGACATAACACACATACCCAAAAACATCATACTAAACTTGCAAACATAATGTAGGTAAGTGCGGAGATGTGGGATATCCTTATAACAAGAAATAAAGAACATAACAGGTCTTAAAAGTAAGTCAGAGGATTCAAGTATAATGGCTTCTTTGACGTTTCCTAAACTACATGTATGAACTGACAATTGAGATTCCTAGGATTGCGTAAAAAAATAAAAATATCTATACCTCAGAGAGAGAGAGTCAAAAGAAAACTAGATGAAGCTACATGTGTCTAGATACAGAACATAATGTTGATTTTGAGATTAAAATTAATCTGTTATCAGATTTTTGCTAGACTATGAAAGAGCAACACTATGCAGAGCAGAGACCCTGATTCCAGTGATGAAACACTTACTGGGCTGTGTGTGTGTTTTTTTTCCATAAAATCAATTTTTTAACTGCTGCAGATCTAGCACTTCTCTTATTGAGCTTTGTATAATCCCGCCTACAACACTGATTGGCAGCTTTATGTCTACACTGTGCATAGGCAGAAAGCCAATCAGTGATGGAGGATGGGTTGTATTAAGCTTTTAAATATGGAGGGCTACATACCAGCAGGTTCACAAGTCCTCTAGCGAAAATATAATGCTGATCAAACATATTTTATTGAAACTACAGCAAGCCGCTCAGAAGGTGATACATCACTGGAATCAGGGTCTCTGCTCTTATATCATAGAATCATAGAATGGTAGAGTTGGAAGGGACCTCCTGGGCCATCTGGTCCAACCCCCTGCTCAAAGCAGGATTCACTAAATCATCCCAGACAGATGTCTGTCCAGCCTCTGTTTGAAGACTTCCATTGAAGGAGAACTCACCACCTCTCGTGGCAGCCTGTTCCACTCATTGATCACTCTAACTGTCAAAAAGTTTTTTCTAATATCTAATCTGTGTCTCCTCCCATTCAGTTTCATCCCATTGCTTCTAGTATTTCCTTGTGCAAATGAGAATAAAGATAATCCTTCTACAATGTGACAGCCCTTGAGATATTTGTAGACAGCTATTAAGTCTCCTCTCAGTCTTCTTTTTTGCAAGCTAAACATTCCCAAATCCTGTAACCGTTCGTCATAGGACATGGTTTGCAGACC
>JARQOD010000001.1:876934408-876970059 GCA_033576555.1 Oophaga sylvatica
AATGCGAACTTAGCCTTACTGACTGCTTATGACTGATCAGCATGATACAAGGAGAAGATGTATGCGCCCCCAGTGAAAACTGTCTAACACCCAATTGGTGAGTTAGCTCACTACAAAATAAAAGTACAATACACTTTGACTGCTAATATCTTTGCAATGGAGAGGTGAAGTTAAAAAAAAACAAACAACACGTATTATTCCACTCTGCAGCTACTATAACACTATGTGTCCACTAAAACATGTAACATTTGGTGAAAGGTCCTCTTTTAGGGTATGTATCCACGGTCAGTATTGGCAGCGCTTTGGACGCAGCGGAAACCCCGCTGCCCCCTTTTGTATGTCCGGTGATTTCGTTTGTGTTCATTGAACACATGCGGAATCACCGAATCCTATATATAGACTGTTCCATTTATCTTGCAGAGACGGAGCGTCTCCTCAAGATAAATAGACATGCTGTGGTCTGGAAAGATGCTCCGCATGTCCGGAAACGCAGGGCCGCCGGATGGGCCGTGCACGCATAGTGGAGGCGGGATTTCATGAAATCCCCTCCACTACGCTGTAACATCTGGACGCTGCGGATTGGACACTGCGGACATACACAGCGTTCAATCCGCAGCAAATCCTGAATGTTTCCTGACTGTGGAAACATACCTTAAGAAGCAACTATATTCTGTGCAGGGCAAATATGGGAATTGCTATTTGTTGGGCATTTATTCCCATGTGTCTGGTAGTACAAGTTATGCTATTAACATGCCAAATGAAAAAAGTATTGTGCCAGGCTGTGACAATCAAATAAATATATCTCACAAACCCATCAGGCACAAAATGCAATAGCTCTAGATGTTTGAATATTGCAAGAACAAAGAATGGTAACTAACAAGTTTTATAAAAAATAATTTAAAAAAAACGCAAAAAAAAGTACTGAAAAAATAATGTCATCGTAATGTCACATGCTCACAGCAGTGATATGCTCTATTCCAAGGTGAATACACATCAAAGAAAGAGGTGAAGCAGAGGTGAGCACATAGCTACAGGCAGTAATGGATACTATGTCAGTTTCCCAACTCTCCCTGTTCAGACTTCTAACAATGACGGTGATTAATCAGCAGCGTACAGTGAAGAACCAGAGGCCAACATAACAGACAGCAAGTCAAACGTAGCTGCATACATAAATTACTAGTAGAGTTGGGACTCCAGGACTTGGGTCTCTCTCTCTGCACCGGTAATATCTATAGCAATTACACATGTTTTGTTCTACAAGTTTATTTCCTTTGTGTGCATTGGAACAACACAAAAAAAAAACTGAAAAAAATGGCAAATTAGATATAGTTCCTCAACTTTAAAAATGGGCTGTACAAAATTGTTGGCACCCTCAGCTTAATTTTTGGTTTCATGCTATCTGGAATAAATAACCGCAATCAATTGCTTACAATAACTATCAACAAGCTTCTTACACCTCTCAACTGGAATTTTGGCTCACTCTTTTGCAAACTGTTTCAGGTTTCTCATATTTGAAGGGTGCTTTCTCCTAATAGCAATTATAAGATCTCTCCTGAGGTGTTCAATTGGATTTGGATCCGGCCTCATTACTGGCCACTTCAGAACTCTCCAGCGCTTTGTTTCCATCCATTTCTGGTTGCTTCTTGAAGTATTTTTGGGATCATTGTCCTGTTGTAAGACCCATGACCTAGGACACAACCCAGCTTTCTGACACTGGGCACTACAATGCAACCCAAAATCCTTTGGTAATCTTTAGATTTCATGAAGCTTTGCACACAATCAAGGCGAGAGACAGCAAAACAACCTCAAAACATCTTTGAACTTCCACCATATTTGACTGTAGGTATTGTGTTCTTTTCTTTGTAGGCCTTATTCCATCTTCAGTAAACAGTAGAATTATGTGCTTTACCAAAAAGCTCTATCTTGGGCTCATCTGTCCATAAGACACTTTCCCAGAAACATTTTGAATTACTCACGTACATTTCGGCAAACAGCAGTCTATCTTATTATGTCTCTGTGTCAGCAGTCGGTCTCCTGTCATCACTTTTAATTTAATTCAAATGTCGATGGATAGTTTGCACTGACACTGATGCACCCTGAACCTGCAGGACAGCTTGAATATCTTTCAACTTGATTGGGACTGATAATCCACCATCCGTACTATCCTGCGTTGCAACCTTTCATCAATTTTTCACTGCCGTCCAAGTTCAGGGAGATTAGCTACAGTGCCATGGGTTGTAAACTTCTTGATTATATACAAACAAAAAAGGAGGGCACCATCCAAAATTTTTGTGGCTTGTAGTTATTTGGAAGCCAATGGTTTCCCTCTCTCCTAGCTGCACTTTTGTTTTTACTCATTTTCTTCATCTGCCCGCATGTGTGGTTACCTCTTTTATCATTCTACCTCATTTGACATCACATTTGTGATTCATTTATTCACAGTTTGGGTTGTTTTTTATTGGCATACACAGAAGACATTGACGTATGATGTTCAGCTACTGATACCCGATATACTGTATACCCTTAGAGAGGTTACTGCAGATACTTTAGGACTGAGGGATTAAGAGGATGCAGACAGGGTACCAAAATGTCTACTAATCTTTAAAAACTAATGTGTTTGGAATTATAATTTCTACTCTCATTTAAGGTCTAAGGGGTAAGGTTTCTCCTTATGGAGAGTGACATACCAGCTCGGGCTTGTCAAAGTAAGGAGGCTTATTCGCCGTGCAATGCTCCTCTGGGAAATTTAATAAGCAAATTGTCTCTTCAGAGAGAAAGAGGACTTGAACTCTCTAGCGCCACCTGTTGGAAGTAGCGATCCTACAAGTCACAATCAACCCTTTAACGAGTCTAGCAATATGACTTAGGATAAACACCAAATCAGTATCTCAATTTGCAGGCACGGTGTTTCGGGCTATTGGCCATCATCAGTGCAAAGTATGAGAACTGATTTGGCTAGGTGAGAGGCTCTGGACTGGGTTCTTAGGGGTAAGGTTTCTCCTTGTGGAGAGTTACTTTGACAAGCCAGAGCTAGTGTGTCAAAGCATGATATGCTTGAAACAAAGTGATTTATCCATAATTTTAAATAAAAGTACCAACAATTTTGTCTGGCCCATTTGTGAGGTTTTGTGTGAACTTATGTCCAATTTGCCTTTTTTCTCATTTTATTACTGTTGGTCCAATACACACAAAGGAAATAAACATGTGTATGACAAAACGTGTGATGGCAATAATTTTTTGGGATAAATACTTAATTTTCTGGAACACTTTCAAGGGTGCCAACACTTTCAGCCATGATTTGTCCTCAAAACTTTCCAAAAGAAAAGTCCTTCATGTTATAGCAAAAAACACAAATGCAAACAATAGTTTCTGCAGAAAGTTACATTTCTAATATGATAATGAAGCTTCAGAATACTAAACATGAGAAAAAGCTGCATCTCCCACCATCCCTTTTTAAAGTTTTAACCCCTTAATGACAGGCCAATTTTTACAATTCTGACCACTGTCACTTTATGAGGTTATCGCTCTGGAACGCTTCAATGTATCCCACTGATTCTGAGACTGTTACTTCCTGACATATTGTACTTCATGTTAGTGGTAAAAATTTCTTCAATATAACTTGCGTTTATTTATGAAAAAAACAGAAATTTGGCAAAAATGTTGAAAATTTAGCAATTTTCAAACTTTTAATTTTTGTACCCGTAAATTAGAGAGATATGTCACACAAAATAGTTAATAACAATTTCCACATGTCTACTTTACATCAGCACAATTTTGTTAACATTTTTTTTTGTTAGGACGTTATAAAGGGTTAAAATTTGACCAGCGATTTCTCATTTTTCCAACAAAATTTACAAAACCATTGTTTTTAGGGACCACCTCACATTTGAAGTGAGTTTGGGGGGTCAATATAACAGAAAATACCCAAAAGTGACACCATTCTAAAAACTGCACCCCTCAAGGTACGCAAAACCACATTCAAGTAGTTTATTAACCCTTCAGGTGCTTCACGAGAACTAAAGCAATGTGGAAGGAAAAAAATGAACATTTACTTTTTTTCACAAAAAGTTTACTTTAGAACCAAATTTATTTTCATAAATGTATCAGGAGAAAAAGGACCACAAACTTTGTTGTGCAATTTCTCCTGAGTACGCCAATACCCCGTATGCGGGGGAAAGCCACTGTTTGGGTGCATGGCAGGGAGCAGAAGGGAGGGAGCACAGTTTGACTTTTTGAATGCAAGATTGGCGCCATGTTGCATTTGGAGACCCCTGATATGCCTAAACAGTGGAACCCCCAATTCTAATCCCAACCCTTACTATAACCCTAACCACAATCCTAACCCCAACACACCCCTAACCCCAATCCTAGCCATAACCCTAACCCTAACACACCCCTAACCTTAATCCCAACCCTAAACATAATCCCAACCATTACCACAACCCTAACCCTAGCCCAACCCTAACCCTAACTTTAGCCCCACCCTATCCCTAATGGAAAAATGGAAATAAATACATTTTTTAATTTTATTATTTTACCTAACTAAGGGTGTGATAAACGGGGGGTTTGATTTACTATTTTTTCTTTTTTATTTTGTATCAATAAGAAAAATGTCCTATTGTTGCCAGGTGCCGGCAGATCTCGGCGGGATTACTGTGCATGCGCCCGCCATTTTCTTCCCGTAAGAAGATGCCGCCGGCCGGGGGACATCACGGGGGGGGATACAGGAGGGTCCAGGGACACCGGAGGTACGGGGGGGGATCTGGGGACCCCATTTCTCTCTCTGATGTGTGATCACATCTGAATAGTGATAAATTAAATGGGAAATCTTACTTTTTTTTTGTCGTCGCTGTTATTCCGTTATAACGGCGATCACAACACTGAGGTCGGTAAAAGCCGACCAGAATCATGTTCTCCAGGGTCTCAGCTACTCCTTGCAGCCGAGACCCCAAAGAAATTCTGAGGGAGGGCGCTATTCACTTATTTCTCAGCGCCGTTAAAAGCAGCGCTGAGGCATAAGTACCCTTAACTGCCGTCGTTAAAAGGCGTATCGGCGGTGATTAAGGGGTTATAGCTGGCCAGTTATAATAATGGATGTATTTGTTAAATATGAACTGATGCAAAATTAAATATTGAGTTCTGACCTCAAAATATCCAAGAACTTTACAAAAAGATAAACAATAATGCAAACAAAAACAAAATGGTTAGGTAAAATTGGTTTCCTCTGGTATGCAAAGCTCTAGTAAACGCCCCCATCATTTCTATTGACCACAAGTTTGAATTGTTGTAAGCTCTAGCTGTGACAAGTGACACAGAATTGTGCTAAATTCCAACCCAAAGCAAATGTTCAGCCATTACAACTAGTAAGTTTAGGGGCAATAACCTTTGCCCCACATAAAATGTGTCAACATATTAACATGTGTTATACACATTCTTGTCAGAGGCTAATAAATCTTAAAAGTCAACTTGTGAGAGCTGTTATATTGGCTACATTCAGGTCAGGGTACCAGGGTTACACAGAAGTCATCACTGGTCAGCAAAGAAGAAACCCCCTAGAAGAACAGGACTCAAAAAAAGGCGCACGTCTAGGAAGTCCATGTCATACAGGCCAACTGGTAATGGAAAAGCCCATGACACCTTTCAATGAAAATCCTTCTCATGTATACTCTACAAAAGGATATTCCGGTTTCAGAAGATCTATTTTCACGAGCTACAAATTTGCCTCACTCACTCTCATCAGGTACAGTGGTGTGTCTCCACCACCGTTCTCGGTGTCTATTATTGTCAGCACTGCTGAAGTCATGACAGTAGATGACACAAGCCACTCAGACACAGAGCTCAGTGATAATAATACATAATATATATAATGCATAATATACAAACAAAAGAATACTCTAAGAGCCAAGACGTATGCAAACATTAATATATGAAATTGGACTGCATTACTGCTATATAGAACATACTTATAAAAATGAAGGCACTTAGAGCATAAACTGGTGAATTCATGAGAACCCATCAGTAGAGATGGGCAAACCCAAACAGAAATGTTCGGCGTTCATACCGGACAGTGACTGATCAGGCCTGAACACTGAACACGGACTTTCTACTGAAGTCCAGGAGAGAGAGAGAGGGAGAGGATGATGGAGGAAGAGTTGGAGATGGAGGTGGAGAGGGAGAGAGTTAGGGTCAGGTGCCAGAACCCCAACTTAAGCCGGTCGACCCATCCCTACCCATCAGCCACAACAAGGCGACCTTTCTTTGAGGGACCCCAAAGTTAATATTTATCAAACATGTCTCTTCTGGGCTAAAAGCCTACAAATTTAAAGGAAGGTAGGATCAAACATTAATTAAAAACAACCTTAGGCTTATGGTTGGAGTACAGAGTCAGTACCTTCAGATTTATATGCATTTTCTGACTGAGCACTCCTTCCGTCAGCCTAAGGTTGTTTTTAATTAATGCTGTATCCCACTTGCCCTCTAAATTAGTGGTCTTTTAGCTAGGGAGAGGCATGTTTGATAACTATTAGATTTAGGATCCTATCAAAGATAGGTCAATTTGTCATGGCTGATGGGCTCTCATGAATTGGCCAATTTATGCGCCAAGTCCCTTCATTTTTATAAATATATTTTATATAGCAGTAATGCCGTTCAAATTTCATATATTCAATGTTTCCACACATCTTAGTGTGTATAGTGTGCTGCTGTATTCTTTTGTTTGTATACTAAGCTCAGTGATTGTCTGCTGTTGATGTGACGGACAATAACAGGCACCATGAGCCGCAGCAGAGAATTCATCGCTGGACCCTGCGGGGGAGTGCGAGAAACACAGGATTTTTTTTTATTTTAAAACAAACTGAGTCTAAGGGAAGGCGTTTTTACTAATGAAAATCACACACAATTGAAATACTTACATTAGTGTTTTATGGATACGTTCAATGGCTTCCTCCAGCTCTTCCTTCTGATCAGGCACAAAACGATACTCAGATACGTAACCAGCAAGGTTCTTATATGGATCATAGTCCCCAAGTTCAGCTGCAAAAAAGAGAAGTCGCCATTAATGATCATGATATCACGCCAGCTTATCTTAATTTTGGAACCCAGGTGGAATTCAAATATTGAAAAAGGCTCAAGTAGGAAAAAGAAGTAGAACGATCCCTGTGAGCGTTGTGCAGGACACAATACATTCTATCTGTAAAAATGGGTTATATCGAGAGGTCTGTCCCACAACAGCATCTATTAGAAGAACGAGACCCCTTCATACGTCGCTATCAGTGAAGAGACGGTCGCACAGTGAAACGCAACAGGGGCCCGCTCTGAAGATAGATGCATGTACCATTCATAGCATCCACATCTACATCCGCATTTTTAAAATGGTAAAAACCCGCAAACGTGGGAATATATCCTTAGGCTGCGTACACACGTTGCGTTACCAACACACTTTTAGGCTTGAAGATACAATTTTAGCTGGATTCACACTGATCGATAGTGGTGAAGTTTAACACACATGAAATCTAAAAAGGTGTAAAAAAAAAAAAAAAATAGATAAATTAAAAAAAAAAAACAAGCTATGTGTTCGTGGTGGAAATTCAGACAATTCCATTGACTTCCAAGTAATATTTGCCAGAAACATTAGATTTGATATATTTTGTGTGGGGAATATTGGTATTAATAATGTTAACAAACTACAGATATGGCACAGTTGCCGATGTATTATGGTTAGGTTTAACATTCCAAGACTCCAGCCAACAGAAGAAAAAGATAGAGCTCAGCATTTTTAATACATTTGTAAATGTTAGCTTGCTAGGACACCAATAGCGAAGCTTATCATGACTTTCTGGAGGGACATTAATAAATATATATATATATTAGTAGAAGGTGCTGTGTGTATTTTTCTATCTCGGGCTAGATTTGCTCTATCTTGGGGATTGACATTTTAGCATACGTTTGTCGGGAAGGGCCTTGAAGGTTGTTTGTGAGCGAAAAACTCAACTTCAAAGTTCTATTTATTGGAAGAAAAGATTTTTCAATTCAAGGGAGTTAACGGCAGAACATTATTATACTGAAGCCTCCACGGCGTTGGAAAAAAAAAAAAAAAGAGAAACTTTCCGACACACTGAAGCGTCTCCTGAAGGGGCCTCCTTCTCGACAGAAAGCCAAATGAGCCTTTCTGAGGAAAGGACACAAAAATAATGATAAACAAGAAAAGCGTTTAATCCTTCTCTACTCAAAAAAAGCTGCTTATTTGTGTATGAGCAGGGCTTCTTAAGTAGCCACTTCTAGGATCCAGGCTCTTTCAACCCAACTGTGTTTTCATCTCCTTCAGCCTATAGAAATCTGTCATTATTTCTTATCTGATGCAGGACTGTGCTAACCCCATTGACATTCCTCACATTCGGCTCCCTTCATCCATCCGCCAGCACTATTATGGTGTAAGAATGGATTAGACTGGGCATTATAAATTTAATAGAAACCTAAAACATGGGACTAAAAAAGGCCTCATCATCAGTAACAATGGGGAAGAATCAAGTGGAATGTAGAAGGGTTTTTCCATTTATCAATAAAAAATATATATGAAAATGTAAAATAACCGTTAAAAAGTTGTGTATTCTGAGCAAAAAATGGGAGCCAAACATTCAACAAAATAAGCATTACTCCCCTACTGAAGAGCTCGTCGCTCCATGCAGCTTTTCCACTGCTCCCTGCTGCTATTACAAGGCTTCAACACAAGACCCGCTATAGTCACTTACCATCCCCAGAAGACATGCTGAAAGGTTTAGTCTCATGTTGTGAAATCGGTACTTGCTATTTCTATGTGGTTGTCTTGCTAGTGGAACTTTAAAGAGGTTGTCTGGTCTAAAACGAAGTGCAGAGTGACTGCAGACTTGTGAATCCTCCCCGTGCACGCACTGTGGTCAGGTATGTGATATGCAGACTCCCGGGCAGATCCCATCTGGCGGGCACGGTCTTGCTCAGTACACAGCCTCACTCTATTATTCTCTCCTTCAACCAAAATATACCATGTGAAAAGTAATTGTGTCTAGGCATGCTCTGTGATCTGTGCAGAAGTGACTGTGCAGGGAGGGAGAGGATGTGAGCGGTGACCATAATCTATTGTGAATGCTTCATCTTGTATAATCCGTACACACGTTACCATTCATTATAATCATTGAAAACACAATAGGGAATGATAATAAGAGGGCTACTGAAAATGCACAAATCAATACTAAAAAATAAGCCAAAACATTTTGTTTTATAATTTCAGGGGAAAAAGGTAGTTTTACGACATGATTTTCCTTTTTACATTAAACTGTGTTTCACCAACTTCTGTAGGATTAATTGGAACTGAGTGCATCTCTCAACAGCTTTACAAAGACTATAGGAAATATTTATCAATTCTGTGAAACTTTTAGATTTTGCAAATTTAGATTAAACAGCCTTGAAAAGTACCATTTTGTTGTATTGGTTCATCCATCCATTTTTGACTAATGCCAGCCACATTTACAGCTAAGCACCTTTTCTTGATAGGCAAAGTCAGAAAGTGTCTATAACAGATAAAAAAAAAACATACTGCAAGCCATAAAAGACATTTTTCGGCACAGATTTTTACATAATTCTGCGGTTTTAAGCTTGATAGATTTCATCTGCGTTACCACATATCAACTGCATTTTTTAATTCCTGCCTTGGGTTGAAAACCGGACTAAATTCAGGAAGAAGGAAAAATATAAAATTGTGCCATCTTTCCCATTCTGTGTAATTGTATCACTGAATAATGGCACTGGACTTGTGTATAATGCAGAATTCATGGTTCCCAAAGAGGCAAGGAGCCCAGCTTATGGAGAAGCAAACTGCTACATTTGCCTGCTTGTCTGATACTTGCTTTATGCCACATGCAGCAGGATAATTATTGCCCAGTATTCCCTTTCTATCCATAACTAGTATCCTAAACCATATGGGGATCATCAAAGCGTCTTCTTTTTTTATACAGGAAATATATAAATCTTACCGTGTTAGCTAGTAGATAGAAAATATTAAGATCTGAGAGTCTTCAGTGGTTGAGTGTAACAAATTGCAAGCTTTCGAGACTACTCGGGTCTCTTCATCAGGCAAAGACTAATACAAAATCTGAAGAATCATATATTTATGCACATTTATGTATTTATTTTTGCATAAATCTGCGACTCTTCAGATTTTGTTTTATTCTATGCCTGATGAAGAGACCCGAGTAGTGTCGAAAGCTCTCAATCTTTTACCATCAAAGCCATTAGGCTATGTGCACACGTTGCGGAATTTCCACGGAAATTTCAGCGGCAATCCCGCACCTCCCTGCCGTGGGAAATACGCATTTTATAGGTATGCGTATTCCCGCCAGAAACTAGCGTTTTGCAAGCGTAATTAGCTTGCAGAATGCTAGCGTTTTCCAAGAGATCTGTAGCATCGCTTGGAAAACGGATTGACAGGTTGGTAACACGAGTCAAACATCGTGTTTGACAAGTGTGACCAACTTTTTATTATTGATGCCGCATCAATAGTAAAAAGATCTAATGTTAAAAAATAATAAATCATGCTTTTCTCACCTTCCGGCGGCCCCGCAGCCTTCCTGGTCCTCAACGACGCTCCCGGCCAATCCCGTTCCCAGGCGTCCTTAGCGACAATGACCCCAGATGATGTAGCGGTCTCGCGTGATGCTATGTCATCTGGGGTCATTGTCGCTAAGGACGCCTGGGAACGGGATTGGCCGGGAGAGTCGCTGAAAGGCGGGAAAGCTGCGGGGGCCGTCGGAAGGTGAGAATATCATTATTTTTTATTTTAATTATTATTTTAACAGGGATATGGTACCCAGGGCCTGGAGGAGAGTCTCCTCTCCTCCAGACCCTGGGTACCATCCGCACATGAACCGCTTACTTTGCGCATGGTGGGCATAGCCACATGCGGAAAGTAAGAGGTTCAATGCATTCTATGGCGGCGAAATCACCGCAATTCCGCAACAAGAATGAGCATGCTGCGTATTTTTCCGCTATGTGATTCCGCAGCGGGAAAACACGCAGCATGTGCACAGCATTGCGGAATCCTATAGAATATAATGAGTTGTGTTGGGTAAGCGTTTTTGCCACGAAAAACCACGGCAAAAACGCTAACAATCCGCAACGTGTGCACAGAGCCTTAAAGGGTATAAACCACTGAGGACTCTCAAATCTTAATAAATTTTTTTTATATGACACTTTGTGACATGAGCCTGTAACTCTTAGGCTGGAGTCACACTGGCGACTAAATCGTACCACTAGAAAGCGATGAAATATCGCTTTGCAGTCGACCCAATATTAATCAATGTAGTAGCTCCCAGCATCCGATTTTTTGTGGTCCGATTTAAACGTGCGAGTGCAATCGCAGCATGCTGCGATTGTCACCGATTGTGGGTCGACTATCGCCAATGCAAGTCTATGGGTGCGATGAAAAGTGGGATTACAAACGGACCGCACGTGTGAGTTGCGATGAAATCGCACAACTTTTCCAGGTGACAGGAAACTGCCTTTGAAATTCTCAGGAAGCCTTTACATGCTAATTAGCTAAGCGCATCTTAAAAAAAAACAGGAAGAACGCCTACACGGAGTCCAGAAACATGGCATCTAGCCACATCAATGTGGAACTCCTCATCGTATTGGTGCAGGAGAGGCCTGAATTGTGGGACCAGCGCGATCCCAATTACAGCAATCGGACGCGCAAAGAGGCTGCATGGCAAACGATATGTGAACACATTTTTCCAGACTATCTTCAGAGATCCAGGGAGGACCAAGAGCGTCTTAGTAAGTACCACATGTAACGTTTTTTTTTTTTTTAAAAATGTTAGTAAGAAAATAATAATGTATGCTTATGTGTTTAAATGATATTGAAAAAGCAGCATTATCGAACTCTTCATATTTATAACTACACATTGATGTGTGTGTTCACAAACAATATCCATGTCTTTTAACATATCATCGATGCTTTGTCATTTATTGACTACAACATTTTGTACTCCCCTTCACCTCAGATGTAGTTTAGGAGACCAGAAGTAGGTGTCTGCAAACACAGTCAGGGAGCTGGCTTAGTCTGGACACAGGAAGGTGTCCCGGCACAAGAAGCAGTCTCCAGGAGGAGAGCTGGCTTAGTCTGGACACAGGAAGGTGTCCCGGCACAAGAAGCAGTCTCCAGGAGTGGGAGCTGGCTTAGTCTGGACACAGGAAGGTGTCCCGGCACAAGAAGCAGTCTCCAGGAGTGGGAGCTGGCTTAGTCTGGACAGGGAGTCCAGGCACAAGAAGCAGTCTCCAGGAGTTTGAGCTATCTCAGTCTGGGTGCAGGAAGTACCCCGGACACAGGAGTAGTCTCAGTGAGAATCCGTGCGAATAGCGGCTGAATAGGAGTGGATCTCTCTCAAGTCTGGACATTGAAGGTGCCTTCAGACACAAGGAGGAGTATCTGTGAAACTCCATACTGGTAACATATATCATATGTGTTGTTTTGGGCACAGACTGGTAGAGTCTGGACCCGGATAAATAGGGAAATCGATCTATGTGTAATTAGTGGCTAGACAAGCCTAGGTTTTCTGTTTATGCTTTATTTTTATCTGTTTGCTGTGGACTTTAATAAAGCTGGTTGCGGCCAGTTTTACACCAGAACTGCTGTCTGAATGAACTGTTTTCGTGCCATTCTGTCTACCCAGACAGCGATCCTAGAGCTATATCCCCTGGCAATGTTACAATTGGTGGAGAATGCTGGGGCAGCACAGTGGCTGATACAAATGGTGCTGGAATGTGCATGCAGCACAGTGGCTTAGAGACAGCAATAAAGGTGAAGTCTGTTGAAATAGCAGCAGAGAAAAAAAAAAGTGTGTCAAGAGAAACGTCTGATTGGAGCAGTCTTAAAGAGACAGTAGCCCTAATAGAGTTTGCAGAGAAAAAAAAAAAAAAAAAAAAAAAGTGTGCACAGCAGAGCTGAAATTTTCTGTGGAAAAGACTGTGGAGTGTGTATGTCTTGAGTGAAGACTGCCGTTGTTGAGACAGAGAAGTCTGACAGCATGGATGACAGCATGGAGGCGCTGTTTGAACAAGTGGCGCAAGTTAATGTGCAACATAAGACTGCCGTGGTTGAGACAGATAAGTCCGGCAGTATGAAGGAGCTCATTGAGTACCTGGTACAGGCCCAGCGAAGCATGCAGCAGAGCATGGAGCAGCAGCGCCTGCAGCACCAGCAGCGCATGCAGCAGGCCCAGCAGCAATTCCTGCAGCAGCAGCAGGAGAATAACCGGTTGTTTTTTGAGCAGGTTGCAGCACTGCAGGGGACTTGTGGCGCATCGTCCCAAAGTAATGTTGCAAAGTCACCTGCATTGTCCGCTGTAAAGAAAGCGGTAAGACGGTCCCTGAAAAAGATGACACCTCGTGATGATGTGGAGGTATATCTCACTAGGTTTGAGGGACTGGCAGAGAAGGAGAATCTGCCCCTATCTGAATGGGCCATGATGGTCGCACCCTATCTGATTGGAGTGCCCCAGGTGGCCTATGCTGACCTGAGCGAGCAGGACAGCCAAGACTATGCCAAGCTGAAAGCGGAGATTCGTACCCGGATGGGTGTTACGTGACAGCCCGTGCCAGGGGAGTTCATGACTGGAGATACAGTTGGGAGTCTGCAGTCAGCAGGCCTGATTATGGAGTTGAAAAGGTGATAGTGAACCGCTACACCCGAGCATGTCCTCCTGAGGTACAGCCGTCTGAGAGGTCGTCACTTCGGAGTTCCCAGACGCCGAACTCTCCCGGTAAGAGCGTTCCAGCTGTTGGGGACATGGGGTATGCTGATAAGCGGGTTCAGGCCCGAGGGGACATATGGGAGGGTGATTGTGGTGGACAGTGTTGGAGATGTCGTGAAATTGCTGCCGGCTGTTCACTAGAGGGGGAGCCTATGTGCCGTGATGTTGGCAGGTCCCTCTCTCCCTGCGCAGAACCTGGGTGTGTCCACCTCAGCCGAAGAGACTGGACCACAGGTGTCCCGGTGGTTGTAAATGACTGCCCAGCACAGGCCCTCTTGGACTCAGAGAGTCCAGTGACTTCCGTATGTGACAGCCTGATTGATAGGGACTTCATCCCTGATAAGCACCTGAGTGTGGTGTACATCCATGGAGACACCAAAGTCTACCCAGAGACTGCCGTGGACTTGGTCCCCAAACTCGGGGAGGTTTCATGTGAAGTGGGGGTAGTGAAGAACCTGGTGCACCCCGTCATATTGGGTGGTGGCTTTCCCCGATCTGAGGGTCTCTGGAAGAAAAATGTTTCTGATGGACAGTGTGATGAAGCTCCTATTGAGGGTGCGCAGTCCCGAGGGGCGGAACACAATGCTAGTGGGCCGTTAAACTTGTGTGATAATGATGACCATGATAATGATGCTGATGCTGATAATGATATGATGATCATGATAGTGATGATGATACTGATCATAGTCATGATAATGATGTTGATAATAATGATGACTGTGATAGTGATGAAATTCCTTTGCAGGAGATGTTGGGAGACGAGGATGGTGGTTCTCGGGAACCGAGTGTCCCTGACTTGCCTGTGTCCTGTGACAATTTTGAGTGTGAGCAGTGGCGAGACCCCACTCTTAGGACGGCACAGGAAAATATGATTGTTCTAAATGAGGTTTCCCAGGAGCCTGGCTCTGAGGAGAGGTTTCCTCATGCTGCCATGGACAATAGCCTATTGTATAGGGACACTGAAGTCCAGGGAGAGGTCGTGAGTCAGCTCCTAGTACCTGAGCTATATAGAAGTATAGTGCTGGGGTTGTCACATAGTCACATACTTGAGGGACCAGATGGTGAAGTTAATGTTGTGGATGACATGTTAACTAAGGTTCCAGATCAGGATGTGAATGAAAATGAATTGTATAACCCTGACAGTGGGCAGGATATGAATGAAAATGAATTGTATAACCCTGACAGTGAGCAGGATGTGAATGAAAATGAATTGTATAACCCTGACAGTGAGCAGGATGTGAATGAAAATGAAGTGTATAGCCCTGACAGTGAGCCAGATGTGGCTGAGAGAAGGGGGTCAGACAGGGATAGTGAATAGTGAATCATCTGATGACCATAAAGCAACCAGTGCAAATGAGGAAGGCATGGTAGCAGAGGAGGTTGAGAGTCCTGAGAAGAAAGCTGATGCTGACCTTACAGCCAGACAGAAGATGGCATCTGAAGAGGTTTTACAGTTGGCCGGTTCCCTGGCGAAGACTAAGGTGACTGAAGAAGTAGAGTGTAGGACTGACGGTAGGGCTTCTGGGCATGTCCTGCCAGAAGAGCCTGAAGGAGGGGAACTGGAGAAAAGTGAAAAAAACCCCTATACCTTCTGTGATAGTTGGTGACACATGGTCAGTGCACCAGGGACAGGAGGTACGTGAGTTTCTGAGGAAGAGTCAGCAGAAGTGTTCTGATGTGCTGGGTCGTACTTCTCTGGCCAGGCACTATATCGAAATTGAGCCCGGCCCTAAGGTCAAGATGAAACCGTGCAGGATACCCGAGGCCCGCAGAGAGCATAGGCCTGGGAGGGTACAGGGTAGTGCGGATGCTTCAGATGAAGAGAAAGTTGATGTTGGCAATGACAGTGGTGAGGATGAAGCTGATGAGGGCCATGACTGGTCCAGAGTTCACTGTCTCTGTTGGATTGTTGACCAGCCCTCCGGTCTGGATGACCAGCCCTCCGGTCTGGAGAAGAGGGAGGGGATATGTGAGACAGTGAGGGAATATGTGTTGAATGGGGTGTACATTTCACCTAGGTACTGTGCTGTATGGTATAAGGGAAATGTGTGGCTTTGTAAACCTAGTGGTAGAGAAAGGTCACTACACCTCACATTCAGCACACACTTGCAGCTCAGGCCTGAAACCATTCAGCTGTTAATTAGGAGACCAGAAGTAGGTGTCTGCAAACACAGTCAGGGAGCTGGCTTAGTCTGGACACAGGAAGGTGTCCCGGCACAAGAAGCAGTCTCCAGGAGGAGAGCTGGCTTAGTCTGGACACAGGAAGGTGTCTCGGCACAAGAAGCAGTCTCCAGGAGTGGGAGTTGGCTTAGTCTGGACACAGGAAGGTGTCCCGGCACAAGAAGCAGTCTCCAAGAGTGGGAGCTGGCTTAGTCTGGACAGGGAGTCCAGGCACAAGAAGCAGTCTCCAGGAGTTTGAGCTATCTCAGTCTGGGTGCAGGAAGTACCCCGGACACAGGAGTAGTCTCAGTGAGAATCCGTGCGAATAGCGGCTGAATAGGAGTGGATCTCTCTCAAGTCTGGACATTGAAGGTGCCTTCAGACACAAGGAGGAGTATCTGTGAAACTCCATACTGGTAACATATATCATATGTGTTGTTTTGGGCACAGACTGGTAGAGTCTGGACCCGGATAAATAGGGAAATCGATCTATGTGTAATTAGTGGCTAGACAAGCCTAGGTTTTCTGTTTATGCTTTATTTTTATCTGTTTGCTGTGGACTTTAATAAAGCTGGTTGCGGCCAGTTTTACACCAGAACTGCCGTCTGAATGAACTGTTTTATTGCCATTCTGTCTACCCAGACAGCGATCCTAGAGCTATATCCCCTGGAAATGTTACAATGTATACTTCTGGTTGTATGTTTATGTGTTTTAATATTGTATATCACATCAGACATGAACACTATTTAAATGTTCATTGTTGCATAATGTTATTTTTTGATGAGTAAATACATCAGTCATTATAACCGTTATGGTGTTCTTAAATTTGTAGTGACTGATGTGACCAGGCGGTGGCGCAGCTGTCGGGACTGCTACCGGAGGGAGAGGCAGATTAGGGATCGGAGTGGGGCTTCAGCCTCTAAGAAGAGGAAGTACCTCTATTTTGATAGACTAAACTTCCTTGCGCCAGTGATGGATGTGCGACCGTAAGTGCATGTGTGTTCAACCACTTTCAGGTCAAACTTTCTAATTTGCTGGGTTTTAATTGTCAAAATTTCTTTCCTTTCTAGGACGGAGTCAAACCTAACTGAGAGGGAGACGGGGTCGGACTCCGAAGTGCTTATCGACCTGTTGGTGATGGGGCAGAGGAGGCAGGCCCTTCCTCTGCAACATGTGGGTCCACCCAAGCAGCACCAACAGCAGCTGCAGGAGCTGAGGATTCACAAAGCCAGCATCCGGAACATGAGGACCTACCTCAGAGCAGCAGCCCTAATAGGGGTCAGGATGTGTCTCCTCCTCATTCCCAACGCACAAGGCGAGGTAGGCGGCGACGAGAAGGAGTGGGTTCTGTGACAAGGAGGCAGGTGGACCGAGGAGTTCTGGACTATTTGTCCAGTGTAGCTAATGATGATGGTGAGGAGGGATTTTGCCGCAGACTGGCCCGTTACCTCCGGGCTATTCCAAGACAGCACAGACTGCGGATCAGAAGCGGACTGCAGATTGTTTTGGATGCTGGAACAGCGCCTAATGATCCAAGCAACCTACTAGATTATCTAGATAGATGGGTGGTTGGTCCTGAAAATGTGTTAAGGTTGTTTGGACCAAATCCCTCACAATCTGCTTCTGCCTCTGATCCTCCTCCTCCTCCTCCTCATCATCCTCCTCCTCCACCTCCTCCTTGTGTCCAACAGAACCCAACTCCTCCTCCTCATCATCCTACTGCAGCTCCTTCTTTCTTTGGAGCTACCCAGCTCCAAGCCATGGGACAGAGTGGCCATGCACAATATGCCCACTCTAACATACCCAATGTTGTTGGCTGGCCACAACATGGATATGTTAGACATGGGCATATTGGGGGTCATTCTGCTAGTGCTCAGTCATATCAATATGACTATGAGCATCAATTCCCTATGTACCCCTACACACAAGCCCTTCAGGATGCAGCCAGTAACCCAGCTGCTACGTTAGTTTCTGCAGCACCTCAGGCTCAATCACAGGTTGCAGATAGTGGAAGGCCTAATACGCAACCTGGCCATCCATCACCACCACCACCACCACCACCAAGCTACCATCAATTGTAGCTGAAATTTTTTTTTGGTTGTATGGAACTTCTATATATTTATTTTTGCATATTGAGAATGTTATACATATTTTATTTTTATGTTTGGACATGTTGGTCCTGTTTTCTAAATATATCAGCCTCTAAAAGGCTTACAAACTAAATACACTAATCATTAAAATTAGTGAAGTGCCATTGGTTGTCTGTGATTATTCTTATATGTTATGTCCTGTGTTAAGTAGGAAAAAGTGTACATAAAATAATTACAGTCTTCCATGAATTGATGAATGTAAAGTAAGTTTATGGTATCAGATAACATAAAACACACTACATAGCTATGGCCTCATCTTGCCAAGGAATAGCACCCACAGGAGAAACAAAATAATTGGTCAATAAGTCACGGACTTTGAGTCCAGAAGGGGGACGACGAGGATGGATGACTGGTCTCATAGGCCTCGTCATATTATCAGACTGAAGTTCAGGCATATCAGCTGATGAGCAATCATGCATTCTTGTAAAATTATGTAGTACAACACATGCTTGCACTACAAGATTAACATTTGAATCACTTAGCTGAATGGCTGATTGTAGGACACGCCATTTGACTGTAAGAATACCAAATGTGCACTCTACCAGGCGTCGTGCACGAGAAAGGCGATAATTAAATATGCGTCGCTGATGGTTCAGATTGCGCCGAGGATATGGCCTCATAACATGACGAGTTAATTGGAAGGCCTCATCCGCTACTACAACATATGGCACTGCATCCACATTTGACTGTGGAAGTTGACATGCTGGTGGTAAGTCCAATTGGTTATTGCGTAGCCGCCGACCCATAATGGAAGAATTGAAGACTCTGGAGTCTCCAGTCCTTCCATACGCCCCAATGTCTACAATTATGAAGCGGTAGTTACTGTCGACCAAGCCCAACAAAACTATAGAAAAATATTGCTTATAATTGTAGAATTGGGTCCCTGAGTTTGGCGGCTTACGCACACGTATGTGCTTCCCGTCCAGGCTCCAATACAGTGTGGAAAATGACTGCTTTCTTGAAATCCACGTGCAATCCTCAACCAATCTTCCATTTTGGGCTCTGGCATCACCTCTTTATTTAGTCTGGACCAAATTTGTCCACAAGTAGAGCTGACTATTCCGGAAATGGTGGATTTCCCTATCAAAAACTCTAAATGCAGAGCAGCGTATGAGAGCCCAGTGGAAAGGAACCTGCAATACACAAACAACAACAAACATGTACACATCAGACAAAAAATACAAAAACACTGCATTAACCAAATGTAAACAGTGGACATTTGATTACTCACCCATTCACTTAATGGTATGAGTTATAAACCATTCTGACTGCTACACACAACCATATAGGGCAAATTAAACATTTTATAATGCCATGGGGTACAGTATGTTAAGATTTACAAAGTAAGAAGAATGTGAAAGTTGTTACATTATGCAAAACATCATCAACATATCGTTGACACACATACCTTAATGTTAGAAGAAGCCTTTCCTCAGCAGAAATTGAAGGACGCATCTGGTGTTCTGAAAGGTGATTCCAGGACGCAATATGTCAAGCAAAATATCAAAGGTGGCAACACTCATCCGACAATAGGCAAAAAACTTGTCTGGATTCCTACGCAGTGTCGAATACAGGCGCTCAAAATGCCCTTTGCTGATCCTTCGCATCACAAGGGGATGCACCCACATCCTTCTGCGTATTCTGTGAGAAACAACTACAGGGTATGGCTCCCCAAAAGTTCTGGATAGCACCCAATAGTACAGAAGATGCTCAGTTCTATTAAACATTAGTCTGTCACTCATAATTTTCACTTTGCAGCAACACAACAGGAACCACTAAGAAGCCAAACACTCCACGGCAACGTTGGGAGGGTAAGAACAGTCAAACCACGCTTAAATATGGGTCTGGCTCATTATTCAAATGATTTGCAGGCCTCAAAACCGTTAAATGTCCACTAAAAAACGGTAGTCGCTGGGTAATCGGATGTGAAACTTAAGCGTACATGCTACAAAATCGCATCAACTACTAAAAAATCGGATGCCAGTCGCATCAATGTTCATGAAATTTTAATCCGATTATCGACCGACTAAAACGGTCCGATTTTTTAGACGTTGTGTGTGACTCCAGCCTTAGTGTAGTAATGAATGGGATTTTTTCTTTATGACAACCGATCACCCTAAGGATATGCCATCAATATGAAAGACTCAATGTGGTTTGCAGCAGAGATTTAAACATGACATATCCATTTCCTAAGTAGTACATTTCAACAGCCTTTCGGAATTTCCTTAGTTCCTGCATCCTGGTGACAACTTAAAAGCTTCAACATTTCTTACAGTTTTCAGATGTAAATGGCAGGCATCAAGTCATAAAAAGATCTGGATGCAAGTATTGCTGCTAAAGGTGAAACCACATTTCTTCTTACGGTCTCCCTGGCATCAGACAACTCTTACTTTACTACACTACAGTGAATGCTGACTGACTTAACAGTTGTAGTCTGTTGCCATAGAAGGAACGGACATTGTCTAGTGGGATAGTGTCAAAGTTCTAAGGACACAGATACAGCTGAATACAATGGTGGAGCAGGGAACCATCCGATCCCTACTCCACTGTTCTGTCTATGGAGAAGCTAAAAGGACCTGAAAAGACCATCAGGGCATGTGGCATTCTCAGAAAAGAGCAACTCAGCAGAGGAGCAGGACTGTGACTCACAGAAAGTGAGCTGGGGGGCATCCTACTGTGTCAGGAGAACTGTGCAGGCATCATAATGTGGGGAGGTTGTAGAACGTCTGGGGTGACTGTGGACACATTATACTGTATGAGGTGTTATGTACTACGGGGGTATCAATGTGTGTGGACAAATGTACTGTGGCAACATTATACTGTGTTTGGGGAATTTGAGATCACCATACTGTGAGAGGACAGAGGACACTGTACAGGGTTCCAGGCACAATATAGTCATCACCCTGTGGGGAGCTACGGGGCCTCATACTGTGTGCAGTTTAATGTGGGGGGCCTCATACTATATGTGGGGGTCTGTAGACACATCATATCATGTCTTGGGGGGCATCATACTATATGGGGCAAAATGTACTCGGGGACATCACAATGTTTGGGACCTCTGTGGGCATCGTACTGCGTGGGACCTCTGTGGGCATCGTACTGCGTGGGACCTCTGCGGGCATCGTACTGCGTGGGACCTCTGCGAGCATCGTACTGCGTGGGACCTCTGCGAGCATCGTACTGCGTGGGACCTCTGCGGGCATCGTACTGCGTGGGACCTCTGCGGGCATCATACTGCGTGGGACCTCTGCGGGCATCTTACTGCGTGGGACCTCTGCGGGCATCTTACTGCGTGGGACCTCTGCGGGCATCTTACTGCGTGGGACCTCTGCGGGCATCTTACTGCGTGGGACCTCTGCGGGCATCTTACTGCGTGGGACCTCTGTGGGCATCTTACTGCGTGGGACCTCTGTGGGCATCTTACTGCGTGGGACCTCTGGGGCATCTTACTGCGTGGGACCTCTGTGGGCATCTTACTGCGTGGGACCTCTGTGGGCATCTTACTGCGTGGGACCTCTGTGGGCATCTTACTGCGTGGGACCTCTGTGGGCATCTTACTGCGTGGGACCTCTGTGGGCATCTTACTGCGTGGGACCTCTGTGGGCATCATACTGCGTGGGACCTCTGTGGGCATCATACTGCGTGGGACCTCTGTGGGCATCATACTGCGTGGGACCTCTGTGGGCATCATACTGCGTGGGACCTCTGTGGGCATCATACTGCGTGGGACCTCTGTGGGCATCATACTGCGTGGGACCTCTGTGGGCATCATACTGCGTGGGACCTCTGTGGGCATCATACTGCGTGGGACCTCTGTGGGCATCATACTGCGTGGGACCTCTGTGGGCATCATACTGCGTGGGACCTCTGTGGGCATCATACTGCGTGGGACCTCTGTGGGCATCATACTGCGTGGGACCTCTGTGGGCATCATACTGCGTGGCCTCTGTGGCTATACTGCGTGGCTCTGTGGGCATCATACTGCGTGGGACCTCTGTGGGCATCATACTGCGTGGGACCTCTGTGGGCATCATACTGCGTGGGACCTCTGTGGGCATCATACTGCGTGGGACCTCAGTGGGCATCATACTGTGTGGGAATCATACTGTGTGGGACCTTTATGGGCAATATACTGTGTGGGACCTCTGTAGGCATCATACTGTGTGGGACCTCTGTGGGCATCATACTGTGTGGGCAGTAAAAGTGGTATTATATTGTGTGGTAACATTAATTAAGCAATATTTCTCTGAGTGCATATAAAAGGAAGTGGCACAGTGAAAAAAACATTGCCACAAAGCACTATGTGTGTCACATTTTGTGTTCCTCTTTCCTGACTTTAAAAGTATGGAGGTATGCCTATAAGCAGTAATAACTGAGAAACTGCATTATCTATTGACTCATATCATTCTAAATTTGACATTTTGTATAAATAAAGAATATATAAAAAAAATCAAAAAAGGAAGTAAATACTTCTCCACAAGAATAAATCAATGGAAAGTACAGAACATGCTCTTATGTCACAAAGGATATGCTGTTGTACACAGTATCACAGGGAAGGACTAAACCTAATATCATGCATGTTGACATTTTGTGAGGCGGCCTTTGAATCTTTGTCAGGTGGTTGAAGGGGTATTACAATCTCCAAGATCCTATCCCAATATGTAGTGAGTGTAATAATAATAAAAGCAAATACCTGCAATTAGAACTGTAGCATAGTTCTTCTGATCCGTTATGTTGCTTTCCCTATGTGCAGAGCATTGCAGTAGCGTAGGTATCCATGGTTACGACCACTGATATAGGACAGTGAGTTCTTAGTGGTCATACCATGGATACCTATACTACTGCAATACCTGCTGTAGGGATTTGCTCTGGTAGGCAGTGGCAGGGCCGCAGTAATGAGGCAACAACACAGGCTTAGAGTCCAAACTTTAGTGGTTGATGTCACTTTAGGTAGCAGAAAGTAATGGAAAAAAAATACAAACATACTCCAACTTGGAGAACCAAGGACGGGCTTAACTAAGCGGCTGCCCGGTCAGCGGCGTCTGCTAGGTGCCATTCCCAGGGTTGCTATGAGTCTTGTCGCAAACCTTCGCAGCACGTGTAATCCAACAGAACAAGCTCAGGCTAACTCCAGCCTAGATCCTCACACCATGTGCCAAACAACAATCTCCATTACATAGCCCATAAGCACACCCACAGGTGAAGTACACATCACATGGGCTGATCACGTGATCGTGACATCATTGCAGGTCCTCAACTTTAGGGAAAATCCCGGCCAAATTTTATCCTGCTGGGAGAAATATATCTTCCATCCAGTACTACACCCTCTGCTGCACCACACTGCACAAGAGGTACGGTAAGTGACATAGCGAAACTGAAGAACTATACTAAACTTCTAATTGGAGGTATTTGCTATTATTAATATTATTATTATTATTACACCTACTACATATTGAGATAGGAGTTTTCCCATCTCCAAGATCCTTTGTAGAATAATTTAGTTTTAATAGTTCTATTACCAGTAACAGAATAATCTTACCAGGAATAAGAAATGTGGGAGTACAAAATAAATTACCGTATCTGCTTTCACAGAATTGAAACTTTAAGGTGAAGTTGTAATTGGAGGAAATACTTTTTTTGCATGATAACCAGTGTGTATATTGCAGGAAGGTTCTATGTACATGCATAATACATCAGGTGACAGGCAATTGTCAGAATGCCTCCACTTGTCTTGGCAGGTGCCTTTGCTTTTTTCAGAATAAAGAAAAATGTAAACAATTGTCTCAAAGACACATTTTTTTTCCTAAACAGCAGCTTTCACGTTGATAAACTGCACGGGCGGTTTTCCTTTTGGCACCCATATATACATGTGTACATGTAGCTGGGAGTATATTGTGTCTAAATATTACATTCCCAAATACGTTTTTCACAATGTAAAATCATAAGCAAGGTCAAATTAGTTTTTTATAAATATTACATATTCTATCAGTTTAGTTAAAAGAGAAAATATTAAAACCAAGGAGAGGACATATGTAAAGAAAACCTGTCATCAGATTCATCCTGCTTGAACACGAGGAGTCACTTGGATAATATTGGTCACAAAGTCTAAAGTTACTTACCGTTAACGGTATTTTTCGAAGTCCATGACAGCACTACAGAGAGAGGGGATCCGCCCCTTAGGAACAGGAAACCTACAGATATAAAAGGGCGGCACCTCTCCCACACATCAGTTGGATTACAGAGCATAAGAGGACATCAAGGTTAAATGGTATACAGCAAAAAAATTTCATGCATCACACAGTAACATTAATCAATTGTTTATTACATGTGGACTAATAAGCGGAAGAAGTGCACATAAAACCTGGGTGGGAATGTAAGGGTGCTGTCATGGACTTCGAAAAATACCGTTAACGGTAAGTAACTTAGACTTATTCGAACGTCCAATGACAGCACTACAGAGAGAATTACAGAGAGTAATAACTATTTAGGGAGGGACTACTGCCTGCAGCACCCTTAGTCCGAAAGAAAGGTCTGAGGAAGCACCCAAATCTAATCTATAATGAGTGTAAAACGGGTGTGGAGAAGACCACGTAGCTGCCTTAATATCTGGTCAATCGAGACTTCTGCCCTTTCTGCCCATGAAGTCGCCACAGCTCGAGTGGAATGCGCCCTTAGCCTCTCAGGTGGCTGCTTGCCCCTCGAGGTGTATGCCAGAGAAATTGCTTCCCTAATCCATCTGGCCAACGAGCTCTTTGTTAATCTACGGCCTTTGTTAATTCCTTGAAAAGAGAAACAATGCATTGTCCTTTTCCAGGGATAGTGACTGCCAAAAATTTTCCAGCAAATCTTCTAACAACTAAAGTTGAAGTTTCTCTCTTTTTGATTAGATGGTTAGGGGGTGAACGAAGGGAGAATAATTTCCCCGTGTTCTGTGGAAAGCGGAAGACACCTTAGTAGGTATGCTGGGTCGGTCTAAGTATTTTCCTGTCATTCAGGACTGAGTGTAAGGAGACAGTTAGATAGTGCTGGATGTCACTTACCCTCCTAGCCGAGGTTAATGCTCCAGGAAAGCGGTTTAAGGGAAAGAGTTTTTTTTTGATGCTGCTGATAAGGTTCAAAAGGGGGCTTTTGTTAAAGCGTGAGAACAAGATTTAAGTCCATGGGATGATTCTCACCTTCATATGGTCTCGACCCACCCGCAGCTTTAATGAATCTATGACCCAGTAATTATTTGCGATGTTGCAAAAAGATTTGCCCCCAAAGCGAAACTTGTCCTTAAGGGTGCTTGTGGGGACCTAACCCCAGCCCTTTTGTGGAATTCAGAATCTGGGTTATCGGTGTTGTCCCCCCTGCTAAAAACCGCCGAGCTTTGAAGAAAATTTCTTCCAAATCCTGGTAGACCTAGTTGTAACCTTTTTTCGTTTTAAGGGAGTTTTTTTTTCTTTGCAAAAAACCCCTTACTGTCACCGGCCCGTTCAAAATCCAGCGTAGGTGGGGCCCCCTATCGAGGATGGTAGACTGGCCTGGGGAGCAGTCGGGAATGCCGGCAGGACCGGGGGGTGGCTATCGACATGTTTTGGCTAAAAACCTGCCCCCCGGGCCCAAAAAAAGGGGCGATTATATTATCCTTGCCCTGTCCTTCCTGACCTTCCTAAATACTGGGGGGTAAGGACGGGGGGGGGAAGGGTGGCTGTTAAAACCCCCACTGAAATGAAGAGGTCCACTCCCAGAGGGCGTTTTTTTGGGATTCAGGAGCAGAACTGTGTCATTTTCTGTTGTTTGGTAGAAAAGGACACTTCGGTAGCCCCCATTTGCACAATTGGTCAGTGGAAGTTTTAAAATGACCACCCCCTTGGGGTCGGGGAAGGGGTTAGAAGTCCCCTTGGTATTTTCTTTCCCCTTATTGGGGCCCGTTAGGAAAGAAGTGTCGTTCTGCTCAAGTAGGGCTTTGCCATTCATAGGGGCCGGACGGTTTTAAACCTGGTGGTTGTGTATCGCTGTGCCCCGATTGTGGGGAGAGCACTAAAAAGTGGGCCCCTGTGTAAAAAGGAGCTTTTTAATTGTTTTTTCCGCTGAAATTCCTTCTATTGAAACTTAATTTTGATTCTGCCCAAAGCCCTGACCAATCCCCCCAAAAGCCCCCCCCCAGGGGGCTAGCATTGTTGTGACTTTGGGGTTTCATTTCCCCCGGGGAAACCCTCCCAAAGAAAATTTTAGGCAAAGCCCCTAAAAACCCCCAAACTCTGAGGGGCCTGCTCCGATGGGGATGATCGAGGGGGGAATTTTTAAAATTTTTCCCCCGGGGGGGCCCCCGAGGAGAATTCAAACCCGGGCAGCCGTAGCTATGATTTTAAAGGGGATCCGTTTCTGTTGTTTTTTCCCCGGCCCAGGCCGGGTAAAGGGGCTTTTAATCTGCTCCTACCGGTCGTAGTCTTTGCGAGGGTTTTTTTTTTTTTCCCCTGGGTGGACCCAAAACATAAACCCTTTTACCTCTTCGCCTTTTTACCCCTTTTTGGGGCCCGGGTTCCCTGGCGACCTTGGGTAGCGGGAACCCCTCTTCTGAAAAAAGGGGTTTTTTGGGGGAAAGGGGAGTTTAGCGGGGAAAAACTTTTCTTGCGTCCCCGCCTTTTCAAAAAGTTCGTCCGGACGGGCCCAAAAAAAGATATCGCCGTCACAGGGAAGGGGAGCAGGGGGGTTTTCTTTTTTTTAATATCCCCCGGCCAACATTTAAACCCATAATGCCTTGTGTTTGAATTAGACGCCGGCTCTGGCAGCCTTTTTTACTGAGCCCCCTGAGGAATCAGCCAAAAGGGCCCCCCGCATTGGGAATTTTTTGGGCCCCAAGGTTTTTTCGAATTGCCCCCCTGGAGGTTCCATCTGTTAAGGGGAAAACAACTGGTCTAGCCCCATAAATGACCTGGTTGCAAAAGGGGCTGAAACCCCCCCGGCCTCGGGCCCCCGCGACATCTCCCATGCCCCCTTTCAAGAGGAATTGCCTTCCTGTCTAGGGATTTTCAAAGACCCCATATATCAAAAAAGGGTGGAGGTTTTTTTTAGAACCCCTTTGCCCTGCTGATCCAGTTTTGGGGCCCCTTTTCCCCCTTTACCCGTCAGGGGATTTAAAAAAAAGGGTTTCTCCGTTTAAACGTTTTGGGGGAAGGACCTTTTTTTTTAGGCTTTTTCCCCCTCTTGTCTTTAAAGGTTGGATGCTAATTTAGGGGGAAAAGGGTCTCCTTTTTTTTTGGGTCTAGACCCCAAAATCAAACCGTCTGAGGGTTCGGGTTTTTGCCTCTTTTCCCCCTTTGGGGGGCCCAAGGGGTTTAAAATTTGCCCCCTCGGCCCAAAGGGGGAAAAAAAAACGGGTAGGTTTCCGAAAGACGGGGGAAAAACCCAAGAGGAAGGGAGGGGGCCCCGACACAATTTTCCCCCCATCTGGGGGGCAGGGGATTGGGAATCAGACAACCTGGTCTTTTTTTCCCCCGGAAAAAAACTCCGGGCTTGAGGCGCTTAACCGCTCTTTTATCTCCTTCGGGTTTTGGGGGAAAATTTTTTGGGGTCTCCTGCTATCAAAAAAGGGGAAGGGCATAGGGGGGGTTTACTATGTTATCCATCCCCCCGCCCCTTCCCCTTAACAATGCCCTACCGTCTTTTCATGCACGGCGGGGAAAACCCCCTTTTTGGGGGAAGCGCGGGCAAGGGGGAAGCGAAAAAAACACATTCCCTGTGCTTGTTTTTTTCCCCCCAACACTTCTTCCCTAGTAAAAAAAAAAATGGGGGGAAAAAAAACTGTTTTTTGGGGGATTCAAATTTGGGACGATCTCTTACCCAGATTGCCCGCATTTAGGTACCGGATCAGGGGGAGGGGGGGCTTTTTCCCAGCTGCGGAAAATTTTTGCGGCTGGTGCCGGCCTTTAAAAGGGAGCGCTCTTTTGCTGCTGCGGGCTCTCCTTTTTGCACCGGGGGGACCTCTGCAGGCCATCGAAAAAAAAATGGGGCAAAAGGGCCCTTTTCCCCTCCCCCCGGGGTCCTTTTATCCTCCCCCGGTATCCGGGACAGAGGTCGGGGCCCGGGGCCCCCCCCTCCTACCCCCGGGGCCCCGGGCCCCCCCCCGACCCCCCCCCCTTTCCCCCAGCGGGCCGCCCCCACGATGAAACCCCCAAAATTTTAAAAACCCCCCCGGGCCCCGGCGTCTTACTTCCGGTTTTCCCGGGGGGGGAGCTCCCCCCCCCCCTTTTTTCCCCCGCTCGCACGGGGCCGAAAGGGGGAAGCACAAACCCCCCCTGCATCGCCCCCCCCCCCGGGGATTCCCCCCACCTCAGCCCCCCGCTGAAAAAAGGGGGCCCGATTGAAATTTCAAAAACCCCCCCGCCGTCCATGCGGACGCGCGGGGGAAATTTAAAAAAACCCCCGCCCCGGGCCCTTCACACGTACGCGGGGGGGAAAAAAATTTTAAAAAAACTTTTTTTTTTTTTTTAAAAAAAAAAACCCCGGGGGATCAAACCCCCCGCGGCCCCCCGGAGGGCGGGGGAAACATAAAAAAAAATTTCCCCCCTTTAAAAATTTTAACGCTCCACCCGCCCCCACCCGGGAAACCCACCCCCGGGGCCCGGGGCTCGACCGGGAGGGGGGGATTCCCCCCGTCCTGGTGGGGGCGGGTCCTCCCGGATCTTCACTTGGAAACCCCCCCTTTTGGGGAAAAGGAAAAAAAGTGGGGGAGGGGCCGCCCATAGAGGGGGTTTTCCCCTAGGGGCGGGCCCCCCCTTTTCTGATCTTCAGGGGGCTTGAAAAAAAACATTTTCCTTATCTTAAGTGTTTAGGGGGGTTTTTTTGGGCCTAAAAATTTTGGGGGATTTTCCCCCATCCCTTTTAAAAAGTTTATTAACTAAAATTTGGGGCATAGAAAGTAAAAAAAAATATTTTCAAAATATTTAAAAATCGCAAGGAAACCCCCAAAAAAAAGGAGGAAATTTTTTAACATTTCATAGGGGGGTTTTGGGGAAATTGGGAGGGGGGAAAACAATTTTAAAAGGGTTTTAAAATACAAAAAAACAAGGGCATGTGTTTGGATAAAGAAAAAAAAACAATATTTTTGTAAATGGTTTAAAAAGTAGGACCCCCGTCTAAAAAGGGAAAAAAGTTTAATCACTTTATGGACGCAATTCTTTTCTGTAAGAGCCGTGCATTAAAAGGAAAATTTTTTCCACAATTACGGGTACTAAAAAGTTTTCAAGGGGGCTGTCAATAGTTATATGTGAAAACCGAATCTCCCCCCCCCGTGGGTCAATTTGAAAAAAAATCAAGGGAAATTTTTCCTTTCTGTGAATCAACATGTTATGTAAAAAAGGGTTTAAAAAAATGTATTAAAACCCTTTTGAAAATTTTTACCTGCATACGGAAACAGGGGAAAAAACCTTCTTGCAGCTCTCATTTTCATTTGGGAGTCAAAATTTGGGGGGGAAAACTGAGTAAGCAGGGGGGCCCCGTGAAAGAAGGGAGCTGTAAGAAGTGATTGCGTGAAAAAAGCTCTGCTCACTCCCTTCTCCCAAGTCATTCACAGTTTTTGCCACAGGAATCAGAATATGTTTATTACTATGCACCACAAAGCTGTTCTGATTTTTTTTTGGGGGCGTTTTTTTTCCCCGCTCCTCACCCCTTAACACCTTTGCTTATGTTTGGGTTTAAGGGTTTCCATGAGGGGAAAATTTAAAAAATTTTAGACAAAAATTCCTCCCAAAAGGGTTTTTCCTTTGTCTTAATGAAAATAAAATTTTTAAATTTTTAAAAGTGAAGTCTCCGCAACAGGGGGATGGGTTACATATTAAAAAAAAACTTTGATCCATCAGATAAATTTTAAAAAAATAACTAAAAAACATTTTATTCACCCCCTTTTAGCGGCATTTCATGCGGGGGCATTTTAAAATTTTTAAAAAACTGGGAAAAATCCCTATAAGGCGTTAAATGTTACATTACCCCCAACAATCTCATTTTCATATTACATTTTTTGCTGGGGTTTAAATACAGCAAGTTAAAGGGAAAGGGGAAGGGGCCCCTTTTAAAACCCCGTTTCACTTCAAAAGAACTGATCCAAAAACAAAAAAAAATTTACAAATTTTGTAACGTCGCTTTCTTTATTTTGAACTAAAAAAGTAACTTTTTTTTTAAATTTTACTTTAAAATCAAAAGTACACCAAAAAATAAGCAACTTTTTAATATTTTTCAGCGAAATCTGCTTTTTCCCCCAGATACAGATTTTTTTTGGGAAAATTTACAATTTTTTTTAAGCTGTAAAATTTTGGCAGTAAAGAGCAGATTTTCTCTGATAAGATATATTACACAAAAATTTTTTTTTTAGGGTGATATTGAGTATAAAAAATAAATTAAAATAAATGTTATTTTTAAAAAAATTATGTCACAAAAACAATAAAAACAAAAAAAAAATTTTTTTTTTCCATACAAATTTTGCCTGGCACCCCCAAAAGTTTTAGCTCACAAAGCAACAATTAAGATTTCAAACTTTAAAAATTTAAATGACCAACCCATTAATACGAAGCAAACGGGGGGTAGAGGAAAAAGGGTTTCTGCATTATAAAGAAAAAACTAGTAATATTTAAAAAGTATTCGGTATAAGTGAAACATCGGGTTTTAAAGGGGGAAACTTCAGCGGTTTTTTCTATTTTTCATTGGGGGACACAGAGACCATGGGGTTGCCGCTGCCACTGGGGGGGTGACACTAGCATATCCCAAAAAAAGGTTTGGCCCTCCTCTGCAGTGTACCCCCCCGAGGGGCCCCCGCTAATCATTTTAGCTTAGTTCATAGGAGGTGGCAGGGGGGCTCTTGGGACCCAAAATTTTACCTATTGGGGCGTTTTTTTTTGGGTTTCCCTTTCCCCGGGGGGGTTCAGTGGAAAGGTCACTACTGTAGTCCCACAAGAGACTGAGTAGGGGGTTTTTTACTGCCCCCCGTACCTCAAAGTCTGTTTGGCAGGCCCCCCCATTTTAAAACCTAACACAAACGGATGTTTAGGTGATCGGGGGGAGCGAAAAAAACCGGGCCTGCCTCCGTCCCCACCTCTCCCCCACCGAGCCTGTCGGGTGAGGAGACGCGGAGCCCCCCCAAATGCTTCCCGGGGGCCACCTTTTTTTTGGGGGGAGGGATTGTCCCCCCTTTTTTCCCCAAAAGGACCCGAAAATGAATTTAAGAAAAACAAGAAGATTTGTAAAAAAAAAAAAAAAAAAAAAAAAAGGGGGCCGGGGGGTTTTTTTTGTACGGCGCTCGGTACGGATTTTCTGGGGGCCAGACCAAAAAAGGGGCCCCCCCCGGGCCCTTTTAAACCGGAACGTGGTCTCCGGGGGGGGGGGGGGGGGTGAGAGGGGGGCTCTCCTTTTCTTTCTCTTTTTAGGGGGTTTTTGGAAAAACCCCACATTTTTTCTTACGGGGCCCCGGGCGCCCCTGTCACCCCCGGGGGCGCTTTCGGCATTTTTTCGGGGGCCCCCATTCGATGCGTCCTCCCCCCCTACCCCCCCCTTTCCCCCGGCGAAAGGGTTTTAAAATTTTGGTCCCCTTCATTTTCCGGCCCACTTTCCCGCGCGGCTCCGCCCCCCCCCCTTAGCTTCCGGGGGGGGGTTTTTTCTCTGCCCCCCCCTTTTCCCCCCACCCTCTCAGCGTTCCCCCCGAGCTGTTTGCAGAAACCAATTGCCTCTCCAAGCCCGGGGTTCCGTCGCTCCTTTCTCTAGGTCGCAGCAAGCGGGGGTTTTTCATACCTCCGCGGCCCCTTTATTTGGGGGGGGTCCGGACACAGCTCTCATTTAAGGAGGAAACCTCGGAGCCGAGGACGGGTAAACCCTGTCCTACGGCTGACCCCCCCTGCCTTCTCTGTCCCCCAACCTTCTGGGACGGTTTGGGAATTTTCTCAGCCATCCTAAGCAAAAGGGAGGGGGGCTGTCCCCCCCCCCCTTCCCCCCCCACTCGGTTAGATACTTTGGGATGTTCTTCTTGTAATGGCAGCTCCCTTATCGCTTTTTCCCCCTGCCCCGGCCTGCAACGACCCCACCCGGGACCCACCCAGGAGCCCCTTCTGATCCGGGTGATTCTGAGCCCTTCCCACCAGTGGGGAGCGTTCTGTCCCCAAACTGTTGCGGACTTCACCAGGGTAAACACGACCCCAGTTCCGTTTTGGACAGATTGCCCCCTTTTAGCACCCGCAGTCGCCAGCGGGTCTCAAGAAATCCCTTTCTGGTTCCCTCCAACCCAAGCCGTAAGAGGCCCGACTGGAACACAGTTCTAGGTCCTCTTTTTCGCTCCAAACTCTCCAGAAGACCCTGCTCGGAGTTAAACCCTCCCCCGCCCTCCTCCCCGGAAACTGGGAGGCGGGCCCGGGGTGCGTTTTCGGAGGGTGAGTCGGACCTGGATCCAAAATCAGGCCTCCAACATGGGCGGAGATGGTTTCAGAGTCTGATTGTGGCTGGGCAAACAGGCCTTAGGCATCAAAGGGTACCTCTACGGAATCCGCCCGGGAAAAGGTGGTTTTGTTCAGACGGTCCAAACCCCTTCCAAGGTTTTTGCCCTCAACTGAGTTCACGGACTACTCAAGGGGAGAGGGGAATCCGACCAGACGCTTTTTAAAAGGGAAGCGCCTCGGCATATTATTCCCATTTTCCCCGGAGCTTAATCTAATTTTGGGCGATTTCTCCTTCAGGGGGGGGGAAACCCACCGGTCTCCAGACTGTCCACCAACCGGTCCTTCCTTGGCTAGTGCTGTTTCCCCTAAAAGACGCCAACGATAGGATTCTAAAATCACTGGCAAAGTCAGCCTTTGAGGCAGCCTTCTGTTCTATGCCTGGCCTTTGCGTCTACTTGGGTCTCAAAGGCGATACCCCAGATGGTCCAAACAGTTCCATAAGGGCATCTTGGCCGGAGCACCTTCCAGAGAGTTGGGTTATCGCAGACCAAATCTCCCAGGCTGGCCAATATGTAGCCTCTGCCTCCCTGGATGTGCTTCCGGCGCGGCGCAGGCATCCAGCAATATTGTAGCCATCCGGAGGAACATTTGGCTGAAAGCATGGCAGTCTGATCTTTCGTCAAAAAAGTCACTCACAGGTCTCCCTTTTCAGGGAGAACATCTGTTCGGAGACAGGTTTGAAGCAGATCATCAAGGACGCAACGGGGGCACGAGTTCCCTCCTCCCTCAGTCAAAGCCTCACAGACCCATCCAAAAGAGACAGTTCCGCTCTTTTCGGCCTTTTCGCTGTTTTCAGGGTCGGAGGATTCCTCCAGTCAAACGTAGGCCGCAGAATTCGCCAGGTTAAGAGGAAGGCTTCCTTTCACCCCACCCATCCTGGCGTTCCAAATAACTCCCAGGGTAGATCCACCAGGTCAAGACCTGGTCGATCTTTTGGGCCCATGACTGGGCCCCGGAGCCCAGCGTTCGTCCCAAGCTCGGCGGTCGTCTCTTGCTGTTCAGGGACATGTGGCTCGACTTGGTGGAGGACGCTTGGGTCAGGGAGGTTGTATCCTCAGGATACAAAATAGAGTTCACTTCCCGCCCAAGAGATCGGTTCTTCAAATCCCGCCCCCCAAGGGATCCTTCTCTGGTAACGGGTTTCTTTGCATCCATCGATTCCCTTCTCAGTGCTGGAGTTATCGTGCCTGCCCCAGAGCGAGAACGTTTCACAGGTTTTTATTCAAACCGGTTTTGTTTTGCCAAAGAAAGGCGGCAAGGTTCGTCCTATCCTGGACCTCAGGTTACTGAACAGGAGGGTTCGCCTGCATCACTTCAGGATGGAGTCTCTTCGTGCAGTAATATCGGCAATGGAATCACAGAAATTTCGTGTTCCATAGAATCCAAGACGCCTACCTCCATGTCCCGATTTGCCCAGCCCATCAGAAGTTCCTGCGTTTCGCAGTTCGGCAGAACCATTTTTCAGTTTGTCGCCCTGCCTTCGGCCTTGCAACCGCTCCCCGGGTCTTCACCAAGATCATGGCGGCTTTGGTGGCCACCTTGAGGGTTCGAGGACTGGTGCTCATTCCTTACCTCGACGATATTCTCATCAAGGCTCCGTCCCTCCCTCGGCTCAAGAAAGTCTGTCCATCGTTCTCGACACCCTGGCCCGGTTCGGATGGATCATCAACAGAAAGAGTTTTTGCCCAGTTCCCTCTCGGCGCCTGATCTTCTTGGGGATGCTGTTCGATACCCGACAGGCGGGGGTCTTTCTCCCCAAGGAGAAGAGAGCGATCCTCCAGCAGGGTGTTCGGTCTCTGCAGGGCCCTCGGCTTCCTTCCTTTGGTCAGCGATGAGGGTGCTGGGCAGAAAAGGTTGCGACTTCTGAGGCAATTCCCCTTTTCTCTGTTCCACTTGAGACCTCTTCAGCAGGCTATCCTGTCTCAGAGGGACAAGTCAGTCAGATCGTTTGATCGTCCGTTCGTCTCCCTCTCAGGGTCAAGCAGTCTCTCAACTGGTGGCTGTCATACCTCCTCATCCCCCAGGACCGTTCCTTCCTGCCAGCCACTGGCAGATCATAACGACAGATGCAAGTCTTCTGGGCTGGGTAGCAGTTTTTCGGCATCTGACGGCTCAGGGTCGTTGGTCGGCACAGGAATCTTCCCTGCCGATCAACATCCTCGAAATCAGGGCCATCTTTCTCTCGCTCCGATGGGAATCGCTTTTTAAAGGGGTTTCCAGTCAGAAAATTTGAGGACAATGCCACGGCTGTGGCTAAGTCAATCACCCGGGGGGGACCAGAAATTCTCTAGCGATGACCGAAGATCCAAGATCCTCCTTTGGGGGAGGGGGACGGGTTCGGAATATCCGCGGTGTTTATCCCCGGGGGGACAACTGGGCCGCCGACTTCCTCAGCCGCGAGGGTTTTGCGGAAGGGAATGGTCCAGCATCCCGGGGTCTTCATGATCTGCCCCCGATGGGGGACCCGGGGTGTGGACTCATGGCGTCCCCATCAACAGGAAAGTTCCCCTTGTTTGTCTCAGGGCCGGATCCTCTGCATTGGACGAGCCTCTGGCCATTACTTTGGTCACAGTTCACCCCATACGATTTCTCCGTTCCCCTTCTTCCCAGATTGCTGAAGAAGACCCAAGGGGAAGGGGTGCGATCATTTGATCGCCCCCGAATGGCCCCGGAGGGCCCGGTTCGCAGACATGTCAATGTTTGGCGGCGCCCCCCTGGAGCTCCCGAAGGCCAGTCTTCATCAAGGGTCCGTTTTGCCCCCGGGGGTTTTCGGTCGCTCAATTTTACGGCTGGTTTTTGAAACCGCGGTACTGAGAAGTCCGGGTTTTTCAGTCGGGTGATTCGCACCATGATCCAGGCAAGGAAAGTCATCTTCCAGGGTTCTATCGAACCTGGAAGGCCTATTTTCGTGGGTGAGCCAAAGTCACCGCCAATGAAGTTGTCGCTCCCGCCGTCTTGGCTTTCCTAAGCGGGATGGACTTGGTTTTCTCTGTACTCTTAAAGGAAGGTTTCAGCCCTTTTCTATCCTCTTCCGGAATCCCTTTGGGTTTGGGTTCAAGTCAAAACTTTCCTTAGGGGTGGCGCTTGGCTCCCCCCATCGGAAT